>JAUTXW010000656.1:0-1200000 GCA_030620095.1 Kuschelorhynchus macadamiae
GCGCATAGAACATTTGCAAAAAACTTAATGATTATAGCTACCCCTAGAGAAAATATACGCGTAATTAGTTGTAATTGTTTAACAAAATGATTATGATTCTAAGTACAACAACCATATATTCACATTTTTTAACGGTGAATATATCACGTAGACTAGTAGCCTATGCAAAAAAGATTCCATTAATGCTTGATATTGAAACGGGCAATCCTTTTGAACTAACATAAAAATCATTTTAGTGTTCCATATCAAGCATTAATGGAATCTTTTACATAGGCTACTAGTCTACGTGTATATATTCACCGTTAAAAAATGTGGAGGTATATGGTTGTTGTACTTAGAATCACATAATCATTTTGTTAAACAATTTTTAACTAATTACACGTATATAATTTTCTCTAGGGGTAGCTATAATCATTAGTTTTTTTGCACAAATGTTCTGTAAATCAGTAAAAATGACAACTTATTTATCAGTATTATTATAAATAAACAGATGAGGTAGTTCCATTTGTTCTTTAGTTAAGACAATAAATCTTCTATACAACATATTTAATATTTATCCAAAAATATTTTGTTTTCCATTTTCACTAGCGTTAAAGCTTACGTTACTTAGATATCTATTATTAAATGCATAATTTTATTTACGCTAGGAACACCTGTTTTCTATTTTACTTCGGTAGAAAATGCATTATCTTTTAGTTATAATATCGTTCTGGGTAGAATGCCTTCATTTAAAAATGTCTGAATTTGGTTTTATGAAAATAACAGTTAGTTGTTAGAATTATCCGGTTTTCAGATAGGTGTGTGAAAAATTTAAATATTGAGCAATCACTTCAAGTTGCCCAATATATAACCCAAATATTAAAATATCTAGAAAACTATTGCCTCTAGTAGTTAAAATTTAAATTTGTTTCACCTTTTCCACACTCACTTTATATAATATGCCTACTAATTCTATCACACTTGCGTGCTTTCACACTTTCACAATTCTGGGAAAAAATGCAAAAAATTTGTTCGGGTAGGAATTTTGGCCTGTGACATATGTAGAGTTAGTTTTCTTACATTTTATAAAATCTTAGAGCTACGTACATTCTTAATATGTCACTTATATTATTTAGAGAGGATGACTCAGATATTAGGTATGTCAAAATCTAAGAAGCAATATATATCATATATGACCAAATTATGAATAGTGCCAGAAATTAGGGATTTTGTTTGAATGGTAATTCAGCAAACAGAATCAAATAACATCTATACACGTCACCGTTGTATCATTATTCTAAAGCGTAATCAATACCTAGTCTCCCTGTAACGCCAGTTGTACGTACTTAACATACGTTCCATTATATCTTCAAAATTACCATATCATAACCAAGCGTTAGGGCCGTGTGCACAGCTAATTTACCACATAACGTAGTGGCATTTAGACATTTGTGTATCTTGTGCAATGCTCAATTCTAAAGCCGAGACAAATTGTCCCGAAGGGAATAAATGTCAAGGTTGGCTGCGATATTTTTACTAGACAATGGCTCCCGTTTAAAACTTGAGTGCTATTTTGTTTTAGCATTGTTCGTTTTGACAGTAGCTATCGAATATACATATTAAAGTAAATATAAAAGTATTGAATAAAAAGAAATTGATCGGGATAAAGGAATGGTCCTGCGGCCCAGTGGTGTTTCGTAGCCGTTGTAGAGACATGGATTTTCTCAAACGTTCCTTATGTATTTTGACCTGCTAAGTACGAATTTCGGGTATTTTCCCCCGAAAATGATCAGAAAATTTGTTATAAACAATTTAATTGTTTAAATGACTATAGAAACTATAACAGATACCAAAATTTACAAGAAATCCTTTTTTATCCCTTGTGAAAATACGAAGAAAGTGTTTTTTCTTCAATTAATATTCGTCAATTAGAACCTGAGACATGGAGTTAAGTGTAAAACCTGGAGACTTCTGTGCTTTTGATGAATGGTACTGAGGATGGCAAAGAATCTTACTTGTTATTATGAATTTAGTTATCATTATCACTATTAATATTTCTGTGTGTGTGTTTTCTCGCTGACAAAAACAGAATGAGCAACATGCTATCGGTGCTGCCGCACACACGCATGTTTTCCGTGCGCAGTCTTTGCACGTACTAATAACGTTTAAGTAAACACGGAACGTCAACACATGACATGTTCGTTTTAAATTGGTGTATCTCCCCGAAAAAACAACTTAAATACATCAAACAACCCTCGAAATAGCTTCGTGAAGTTAGCCTCTAAAGTATTTCCGATTTGCTCTAATTTGGTGTCATTTCGTAGCTCTTCGTTAGTACTACTTAGTGCTTTATTTGGTTTCGTTGGTGCTTTCGTAATTTCGCAAATAAATATTTTTTAAAATTCAACGTCAGCCCCCAGTTTTTCTTGATTTTTTTTCTGACCAAACTAGGTGTCGTCCATTAGTGCTTCGATTAGTTTCGTTAGGGCGCTTGATGAATTTTGAAAATATTAGTTTATTTTATTTTAGGTCAACCCCCAAAGTTTTTCTGATCGACCGAAACTAGGTGTTGTTCGTGCTTTTTAGTGCTTCAAGAAGTTTTGATATTGCTTCCTTCATTTTAGAAATATTCGTTTATTTTATTTGAAGGTCAGCCCCAAAGTATTTTTTTTATTTTAAGGTCAGCTCCCAGTTTTTCTGATCAATCCCTTTTAGGTGTCGTTTGTTAGTGCTTTGTTAGAGCTTTTTAGTGCTTGTAGTAGTTTAGCTAGTGCATGTTTAGTTTTGGAAATAATTATTTGTGTTGTTTGTATTGCTTCAAGGTCAGCTACCAAAGTTTTTCTGATCGACCCAAATTAGGCGTAATTCGTTAGTGCTTTTATATGCTTCACGTAGTTTCGTTATGGCTTCCTTGATTTTAGAAATATTCGTTTATTTTGTTTCAAGGTCAGCTTCCAAACTTTTCCTGGTCGACCCAAGCTAGGTGTCGTTCGTTAGTGCTTTTTAATACCTCAATTAGTTTCGATATTGCTTGGTTTTACTTCAAATTAAGTGTGTTATTTGGTTTCGTTAGTGCTTCCTTAGTTTTCCCAATAGTAACTTTTTTCATTATTAAAGTTCCCCAAAAATTTTCCTGATCTACCTAAACAAAGAAGACCCTAATAAAACCAGATAAAGCACTAACGAAGCACTAACGAATGACACCAAATTTGAACGAATCGCAAATACTTTGAGCGCTGACCTTGAAACAAAATAAACGAATATATAGGATTCCATGCAGAAGTTTTCGAATTTCAAGGATAATGTCAACGAATTTTAATTAACAATACGCCATCAAAATAATACCAAACCATGATTATCATGTCTAGTATAATCTCACAAATAGGCCAATTCGGGTGTGGAGGCAAACTGTAGATCAGATATCCCCAGGAAAATAGCGGTATTGGGTATACGTGTAGATATATGCTTAAAAAGGGTATGGTGGTTGAAGATTAAAGATCTTTTGTAACGTCGTGAATCAAAAAAATAATGCGCATATACTCTCTTTTAATTATGTTTCAGTTGCTCCAACATATTTTTTTTCTAAACAGTGACAATTATGTAAAATCCGGGACTTGCCAGAATTAGGTATTTTTAAAATTTTTTAACGAAAGCCAATGTCAATAGATCACAATCAATAAAAAATACAATTTTTGGATTAAGCACTTTTGCTTTAGAAAAAAATTAAAAAACTGGCTAAAATATCTACACTTTTACAATGCAACAACTCCTCATTATGACACTTAAAATAAAAACATATTTACAGTGTTGCCAAAATGTCTTACATTTCTTGACCTCCGGATTTAATTATATTATGGTTTTAATGATGAGGCCTACGAGCTGTTATGCTTCGGAGCTTTGCCTGATTATTTGTACTTTAAGACACAGGCAACCCGAAACATGCATATGTATCGCCCTTTGTTTCATATTGATTTAAACGGTAGATTCAAATTTATATCAAGAACCAGCTTTTATGTTACGATTTTAACAGTGATGCGTAAGCTGCTAGCAATACACCTATACCACCTAGTAATCATTCACTCAGTGCCTCCGTTAATCGTTTTTGGGGTTTAACAATGATGTCTTCGGCGCCTAACCTGGTGCTAACCCGGCACCAATTTACCTAGTGCATACTTCCGCTTCTTATGGTATGGCTTTAATGATGATGCGCTCGGCGCCTGGTACTAACCCCGTATCGATTTACCTCGCGTCCATATTGTACCGTATGCGCATTTATTAATGTTTATTTATATCATATTAACTTGCGACAGTTTTAAAATGATATCGAAAAACCGTATTTTGTGTCATTCACAATTTTCAAAAAAAAAGTCAAAACTTGATGAAGTCACCGGAATAAAAAACCAAAATCAAAGAAGGTGGTAAAATAATAATATTAAATATATAGGCAACCCAAAAAACAAATTGAGTATAACATGTGCGTGTATTAATGTTTATTTCTCATCGAGTTAAGTGGTAGATTTAAGTTTATATCAGGAACTGTTTTTGGTATTATGGTTAGTTTTAACAGCGATCTCTAAGAGCTTCAGAGCCTAACCTAGTGGTGTTTTAAGTAGTGACATCTATAATAAACTTTTATATAATTCTTCATTTTATTCAGCCAAATCAAAAATACACTTGGCAAGACCGCTGCATAAAAACGTACTTTTATCATGAAATGTCAAAATGTTATTAATATCCGATTATCCGTTTGATATATTTTTACCTGAAAAATATTAAAATAATGTTATATTAATATGTATTTTTACAGGAATTCTTTAAATATTTAAAGTTAAAAAAACCGTTAAATATACATATACTAATATAATATTGTTCACTTTGAATGAAATGTTAATATGAATTAAAAGTACCAGTGTACGTTTAGAAGCATACATTGAATTGCAAAATTATAACCCTTTATTTTGGTTTCTTTTGCAAAAAAATTGTTTAACCAAAAAAATTTCTGCTGAAATGAATATTTTTTTAAGGTAAGATTAACAGTATATCCCAAAAAATCAATAAATTCCGAAATACCTAGTACTGACAAAAGTCGTAAAATCCGTAGCAGATATTAATACAGTCCGCTAAATGACATTTCGTAATACTTAAAAGCAAATGTATAGTGGACCTTACGCCTGTGTTTTCGGCTAAAACTATTGACTTTGAATTTAAGAAGGGTAGACTAAGGATATACTTGCTAAGATCGTAGTATTCTTATAGAGACAAATTATAAACTTGCACAAAAATAGGATACCTACGTCGCGGTCGCCACAAAAGTTCTCACATTAATTCTAAAATGTTCTTGTTATTTTTAAGTTTGTTGCTATACCTTTTGTCCTTTTTTTTAATAACTAGCGTGAAACCATTAGAATGACCGTCTTTCGGCCAATATTTAAACAAGTCTTTGCATAAAATGTATCTTATGAAAATTGTTTTTGTTTGTACATTGTACTTCCCCATATAAGTACGTCAATGGTTTTCTCAAGTTGAGGTTTATATGCAAAAAATATAATAAAGTATTTTCCGTCTTTTTAAAATATTATTAGTTAATTCATTAAAATTTAGCGTTTTACCACTAAAAAAAATTATAAATTTGGTTTCAAGAAGCTGTTTCACCCTCCTAGATAAAACCTTTATAAAGGAAACAAAAATACTTATATATTGAAACAAGAGAAAATAAATTTGCCCTCTTTTACCGTTTTTATAAAATGCTTTTTTACTAACCGTTTTGAAACGAAATAATCTTTTGTTTTAAAGCCAGTTTTATTTTCTGTTTTCTCTGTGTAATAAAAAAAATGTACTCTATGCAATAACATTTTTTATAAAAATTTTATAAAACTTCAAAAAATGCAATAAAGAGGGAAAAATAATATTTTATTTTGTCTGGAAAATTTTACTGTATAAAGTCGGAGCCAAACCTATTTTTAATTACTTAATAACGAAAACAAATTTATTTACTGAGTGTTTTAATGTCTAATGCCACGAGCATATATGCGCCATATAGCCAAATCGCAGTCATAACTTTTAGCATCTAGGCTAAAAGGATGGGATCTTCTCCAAAATCATGAAAATATTACCTTTTACCGAAAACGGCCAAAAGATCTCGCACGTTGCTTTCTTCAAGAAGCAGATTGGCGTCTGTTTATCGATTCTTCTAAACTTAGTTTAAAGGCCTTATTTGTTTAAAATGGTAATAAATATCCATCTGTACCTATAGCTCATGCAGCTCATATGAAGGATTCATACGAAAACATGCAAGTTCTTCTAGATCATATCCGTTATAATAAATATGGATTGGCCATATGTGGAGAATTAAAGGTAATAGCTCTTTTTCTTGGTGTGCAATTGGGGTTTACCAAATATTGCTGTTTCCTTTGTGAATGGGACAGTCGCGCTCGAGATGGATGATGAATTTTGTTAAAGCAATGGATTGGAATGGAAGAGGTTTTTTGTATCTAATACAAACATTTTCCAGACTTGGTGAAGCACAAATTAAAGCGGGCATATTTGTGGATCCACAATTAAGGCCAGTAATGAAAGATGAAATATTTGACAGTCTGCTAAATGAAGCTTTTAAATTAGTTGTTACAAATTTTCTTGGAAAAGTAAAAGTTGACAATTACAAAGATATTGTGAATGAACTATTTAACTCTTATAAAGGAATGGGGTGTAACGTGTCTCTTGAAATTCACTTTTTGAACTTTTATCTCGATTCCTTTCCTGAAAATTTGGGGGCAGTAAGTGACGAACATGAGAAACAGTTCCACCTAGACATTCCTGCCATGGAAAAACGATATCAAGGTAAATGGAGTGCCAGTTTGCTTGCTGATTATTGTTGGACATTGTTAAGGGATACTCCAGACACAAAATATCGACGTAAAATATCAAAACTGACATTATAAGGTACATTTAACATTGGTAATAAAATAGTTCTATAGCAATACTTTGGTAGAAAACAAATTTTTATTGCAAAAAAAACCATGGATGATACCAACAATCTAAGGCGATTTTCGGCTTTTTCGGCAAGTTTTACATAACAGACACCCGGTTTTTTTGTCACAAAAAAAGTTAAATTTTGTTTACCAGTGTAGTTATTACTACCAATCAATAGTTTATTACTACCTATCGATAGTTGCCACAAAGGCAGTTTTGGGAATCATTCTAGGGAGATAACACCCTGCAAATAAATCAGGAGAAAAGTCCTCATGTTTATTTCAGCAAAAAAACAAGGCCCTCATTTTCATTTCTATTTTAGCATCCTAGCAAAAAATAATTTACCTAGCAGCAAAAGAAATCGTCAGCTTACTAAATATATAAGCCATTAATAATTTTACAAATATTAATAGTTTTTAGATACCTGTCAGTATTATTTGATGCTTGTAGGTACATATCGGACACTTATCGATATATTGATGTCTTTCTTATACATTTTTATTCAATATGTCGATATCCCCTATCGATCGATCGTCGATATGTGGATAAATTGCCCATCCTTATTCTTGACCCGCTGACTAAAGGACCCATAACGCCAGAAGTTCTACGAAGTAGTTCCCCTTTATATGCAATTTTAGATCTTCCCAAATGTGTCCGATAAATAAATGTTGATTAAAGTACCTACCGAAAAGCCAACAAATATTTTCCTCAAACTCGTTCTAAAGTTCCCTTTAACTCGCTATTGATTTTCAATTGCATTTTCGCTTTAAACATGTGCTGGTATTCAGCTTATAAAGGATTCTGTGATTTTCCTATTGTTGCCGGCTTTTTAAAGCAATTTTTCTCGTATAACCGTAAAAACCATCCAGTTCCATTAAAATCCTATTTGTAAAGGGCTTTGCGAAAAACTTTTGATTGCGACTTTAGATCGGCGGCATATTAAGAAGTGATTCGATTTTAATAGACTGCATTTAAAAGTTCCGGTCCGCCATGAGGCAATTTCAAGTTTTCCTGGAAGCTTTAATGACTTGAACAATTTGGCGCTTATTGCTGAATATAAATGGACCGACCAAGTGTGGATAGAAAAGGTTTTTATTTGTTGCACTTTTTAGCATTAAAATACTATTTTTTTCCACCAACAGAGGTTAAAAGAGTAATTCAGTGCGTGCATAATTTTATCTTTTTGGCTTTCGAGCCATTATGAACGTTGAACAAAGTACGTGGTAAGAAATGACTTTTTATAAGACTGCGCATGCCAAAAAGGACTGTTTAACAGCCATGTGTGTTAATGTTTATGCCTCATTGACTAATTAAATATATCTCGCATGATCATGATATTTTGTTTCCTAGAATGGTAAAACTGAAAAAACGATTTAAAGGCAATTTACACCTAGCGCTCTCACAAAATCGGACTAATGACAATATTTCTTTATTACGACGTTGTCACTAAAAGTCAAAAAAATACCAAAAATTATTGCTACGAAAGAAAACAAAAAAAAATTAAAAATGTTTTGACTATGTTCCAAAATCAAGGTACCAGGTGAGTAAATGTTTCCAAGTTATCCGATATATTTGGGGTAAATATAAATAATATTCTACATTTATACAAATAGGGATACTAGAAGTTAATTATATTACATTTCAGTAAAAAATATTACTTAAACACATAACTAAAAACTAATTATCATTCACTTTTTATAGCCGTAATCTAATATATTTTCATTCTAAAGCCTACTAAGAAATCATTGTCCTTGGGATTAGACCGTGTTTAATTGGAATTACAATCCGACGTTTCGTCTTAGATTGCACAAGGCATCTTCAGAGATCTTTTCTTCACGAGATCTCTACAGTAAATGAGCTCGGAGAGGGCGTTTTTATCCGACTTGTGCTCGCCGAACCGTGACCCTGTGTTAAGATCGTGTGATGTAGACCGTAAACCGTATCTCTATTGAAATTTTTTATATGTGTAAAAATGTTAATAGATTCTATAATTTTTCGTTTATAAAATCCTGGAACCGATGCGATGCTAGAACCTTGGTTTCCTTTACATTTATAATATAGCCAGTGGTATGCTGATGTTCAGCTACAGCAAACTGAACAATTTGTGTCTATCTAATACATCGTTCATATTCCTTAAGTCTAGTTAGTATTTAGCGTCCTGTTTCTCCCACATACACTTCTCAACAGGAGCAAATAATTTTGTATACTCGTTCTGTTTGAAAAGGTACAATATTTTTCGAGGATCGCAAGCATTGTCCAGTTATGTATATTGAAGATTGTAAGTTTGTTGGAGCGCTGAAGTAATTGTCCTGTTTTGTCTGTAGTGCGATGTATGTAGAGAAGAACAACACTACCTAACGATGGCTGCTTATCATTCTTCTATCGGGGAGTTGTATTACTATGTTTTTTAATTGAACGCGTAATATTTGTGCAATAAGCAGTCCCTCTCAGGGCTTCGGTTAGTTTCGATGTTTCTGATGTTAGCGAATCTTTCCACGAAATGAGCAGAGTTTTTTATAAGAGAATATGTGTTTTTCAGTAAATGGATTAAGAAAATTTCACAATAGAAATTCAATCTAATGGAACGATTCCCTTTCTAGATGTATGTATTCAAAGGAAGGAAAATGGTACATTAGGAGATTCTGTGTATAGAAATGTATAACTTAAAAATACGATAATATAAGCTTTAAGATGAAGTCGTCATTCATATTATACAGGGGAAAATCTGTCATTTCTTCATAGCCATGCAAGTTGCATTTAAATTGTGAATAGTATCTACATACAGTGTTGGCAACAAATATAGTGGAACTGGATTACAAAATAGTTTGAAGGTCCTACAAAGAGTATTCTTCTTAGTCCTGATTTTGGTTAGCTTTATCTTTATTATCCAGTTGACGTTTATCACTTATTTTCAATTGTGGTTTGAAACCTAACCTCATTAAAAATGCGATCAAGCTTCTGAGCTACTGATGGGGAGTTGTTCGGATTTCTGCTTCATGTAAAGTCTTTGTTTTCATTACTCTAGAATTTTCGGTTTATAAATTAAATTCGATATTTCTCCAGCAGTCATTTCGACCTTCGTCGTTGTGATAACGTTAATGAAGGTATATGATTTCCTACCAACTATTTAAGTTGTTCAACATGTCAGGTGCATTTTGGTAGAAGTATTAACAATAATAATAAACGTCTTTTATTAAATTTTAGCAATACAGTGCAATAAAATACAATGTTTATAAAATACATAAGCCAACTTGGCTAGGGCGTAGTGTAGCTCTAAGGCTACTCTTGCGCTTAACGCAGGATAAGATGGGAACAACACAGATTGCATAACATTAATTAATTTTTTTATTTTCATTTTTTTTAAGAGGACATAAATGTGACACTGCGACTAAAACAAAAAAAAGAATTATATTGCATCCAAAAAAGAGGGAATGCATCATCAATTGATCTTCTTTGAACAAGTTTTTCTTTAAGGTATATAACAGTGTTATTAGTCATTATTTTGTGTACAAAAACCACGAAATAAAGTTTTACGTTTAAACTGTGGAGTAATATGGTCATATTTCCTTAATCCGTAGACAAACATTCACACATGAATGTTGAACTTTCTGTTGTAAGAGTTTCTCTTGGCAAGACAGAAATGGTCCGTAAACAAAGTTACAGTAGTTAAACTGAGACAACACTAATGATTCAGCCAGTAGCTCTCTCAGGTTTATAGATAGTATATGTTTGTTGGAATAAAGTATTTTGAGATTCATAAAAGACTTGAATTAGATGGCTTACATGTTCAGTAAACTTCAACTGATCATCGAGAAATACTCCTAGTGATTTCCCCGTTTAAATTCTCGAGTTATCGATCTTTAAATTACTAACCTGCTCAACAGACATTGCTCGTTAGCTGCCAAAGATAACAACGACGAACCTGTTTGGATTGAGCATAAGGTTATGTTGCTTTGACCGGGTAGCAGTCAAATTCTTGCGGGCAAAAACTTAATCGAAGTTGAGTGTCATCGGCATACGCCTTATAGGTACATACTCTTAAGCTTTTAAGAAAATCCGTAGTGTCAATGATAAACAGGAGTGGTTCCAAAATTGAACCCTGGGAGACACCTGAAGAAACTAGTGTTAGATGAAATATCACGCATCCAGGTACCACACTCCGCTGTCTTCACGATAAATAACATTTGATAAACTTTAAGGCTAGGTTTCAGAATTCACACTGATGAAATGATGTAATAAGGTGTGGCTTATAGTATCAAACGCATAAGAAAAGACTAAAAGCACTATAGCTGATATTTGTCTAGTATCTAAATCCCTCACGATATTATCGAAGATATTGCAAAGCGCTGCTAAAGCTCCAAAGTGTTTTTAAATCCTGATTGGTTTTTTGGCAGGTTGTTATGTTTTAAAACAAAATTTATTTATTTGGTCATATAGAACCTTCTCCTTGGAGAGCACCGGTAAAAGACTTATCGGACGCAAATCTCCATAAGAAGTAGGAGCAGCAATCTCTGCAATGGGACTCACCTATGACGTTTTCCAAGCCTCCGGAAAGTACCCCCTTTCCAAACAAATATTAACAATGTGAGTTATGTCAGGAAAGATGAATGGACTCCAATATTTTAGCATCTACAATGAGATATTATCACAACCAAATGCATCAGATTTAAAAGCAATTAGTATTTTACTAACTGATGAGATGTTTACGAACGAAAAACTAATATAATCAAGAGTAATGGGGGTAATGGGGCCAACTATTATAATGCGAAACTAATTCATCACAAATCAAAATTCATTTTGAAAAACAGATGAAAGTAGTCATTTATTTTTCCTACATTTAAGAGATGTTCTGAAATAGATGTATGTTTATTATGTTTAATATTGAAATCGTTGAGTGTGTTCCACGTTTTTCTATAGTTGTTTTGTGATGCTACCCTATCAATATAATGTTTTTAGGTCTTCTTGTAAGATAAAATGTGAAGTTTCTTAAACGTTTATATACATCATGGTCGGTTTAAATCTCAACAGTTCACGATCCCGATCCCTCACTGCTACCCTTATTCCCTCAAGCCAGGGAACCTTGGGACTAGTGACACGGACGGCTCTTAACGGTGCATACTTGTCAAATAAAGTAGTTATTAAAGTCGAGAATATGTATACTTTGATATTAATATTTTGCTCCTAGATTAAAGTATTTCAAATTTCGTTTTAAAATTCCTTTGTTAAAAAATTTAAGCGGTCTATATAATTTTAGCCCTCGAATGTTGCACCATATATACCATACACGGCACACATATATTTCTGACACCCCGGACCCTTCTGGAAAATAATGCTGAACTGTATTATTTAACTTAAACTTTGTGTTTTGCCTAGCGTAGAACGGAATTTTCTATTAACATTTTGTCTATATTTTTTAACTTACACAGCGGTGTTTTATTTTTTGTTTTTTTTTTATCTAAAACTCTAACCATATGTTATTCTCGCCTACTTTGTTCTCATTTCACAGAGATTTTCGATATTTATGGACTAATCCTGTTTTGTAACACTTTGTATGCATCTTTTATTCCATACATACATACTAATGACCTTTCTATCTCGGAGCCATCTATATATTTTTTACCATAGAAGCAATAAAGCATATTGAAAAGCTATTTAAACATGACAATTACAAAAAGTGCAGTTTTTACCATATACAACTGAAACTGGGCTTTTGTGAAATATAACTACTAAAAATAATTTGAACCTCTTTTTTCTGTGAAATCAGTGGGTTATATTTTACTAATCAATCACAGGCTTTTCGTTCTACCAATACTGTATATTAAAAATTTTATAAATACGATTTGACAAACATTTTAAATAATGAATTTTGTTGTATATTAATAGAAATATTTCCATGTTAGTTGTAGTAGACGGCACTAAAAATGACCATTTAAAAATATACATGTATAAAAAGTTGACATTAATATTTATTTAAAAAGCAGCCTAATGAAATATATTTTATGGATATTTTTTTCATAGGAACAAATTCAGCTTGATTTACTACTAGCTGGCGGATGCAAGGGAAAAATAATGTATGCTGTTCTGTTAATTCAAATGTGGAATAAAGTTAAAAATGTTTACTTTAAAAAAAATCTAAAAAGTTAACTTTGTTGATTTAGTTTTTTCTAAATATCTTTATCAGTGTAATAATAATGTAACATTGACATTTGGCTTTTTCGCAACTGAATAAAAATATTTAACTTTAAATTAATTAAAGCAAATATTTAATAAAATTACATATCTCAACATGTAGACTAGTCTGTCTACGGAATGTTTCGATACATAATATTATGTATTATTATTATTATTATTATATTATGTATCGAAAGATAGTTCATCAAAGAGTCCCATAAATTTACCACATCAGTCACCCGTGTCGCCCAATGATCGTAAAATTAGCAGACAACCAACAATAGTTGACTCGGTGTTCCCAGTAACGTTGTTATTTAGTTGTATATGTCGGTTGGTATTGGAGGGTAATAACGTAAAATCGAACAATAAACGAATTTAACCAGCAGAGCAAATAATTTGGCAAGAGCATTGTGCAAAAATCTCTCCATGATCCCATTTACACGTTGGGATCCATTTATTTTCCATTTGTTGCATCGTCTTGTCGGATATGCATTTACGCATTTGTGTCAAATAGGGTATGTATTGGATAAAAAGCATTGTTCTTGCATTCGACCCCAAGTGCCTATTATTTTATTATTCTAGCTACCAAAGCTCCAAGATTATTTCTTTAATATCTGTAATAACGTAAAATCGAACAATAATCGAAAACCATATAAATTAAATTTCTAACCTCGGCTAAAGGCTACGCTTGCTGCATTAAATATTAAAATCTTATTCCGATAATATTATACCGTACAAGTTTTAACTCATCAAATTTCATGAATTATCTATTTAAGTCCGTTCAATAATACTGCGAAGCATATTCCAGAAAAATTGCTTAAATTAAATAATTTTTGTCGTATTCAGTGGCAAATATAACTCCGATAAAGTAAATCAGAATAAAACTGCTTTCAATAAAACACTCCCATTTCTAAAAATATATCTCTCTAATTGAATTTCCAAGAAATCCCGCCACAGTACAAGCTAATATTAGCTCTTACTTCTGTCATCTTTTAAAACATCTTTTATTCGTTAAAAATATGACGCCACCTCTCCGTCCCCCTACTTCATTTTGCATCTTTGTTTATTTTTATCAACATATATAGCTCTGTATCGTACTAAAAGGCAAGTCATGTTCTTCATTCCTAAAAAAAAACTAGTTCGGCGTGCCAAAAGTTACAACAAGTGGAGGGAGGAACGCTACCCTTAAATTCAAAATCGGTACAGTTTAATATTAACTTTTCGTAATTACGAAATCGGAAAAGAAACAGCTTATGTGTTTTACGTACATTATATGCGTTTTGAAGTTTAATCAAAAACAAGTAACTTTTACTCCGTTCTGTACAGTGAAACGAAATTTTTTATTCAAGGAACAAATGTGTTTCTTTTTAATGAATCAATAAATTTAGTGTGTACCTAAAAAGTCTAATATCCTTGCAATATGACCAATTAAGGTGTTGCTTACAGTCATTTATAGTATTTATAGTGAATACTGCTTATACAGCTTCAATAATGTGTGTATCGTTAAAACGCGCAGCGCAAATAGGATAGTTTAAAAGTATTGTGGGTCCTGTTATTAAGAAAAGTATTTAACGACTGCAGAAAAAGACTAAGAATGGTTCAAATACTAGTGCATCGAATCTTTATAGTGAATTTTTTCAAGATCGCTTAATCTGAAATTCGCAACAAAGTATTGGTCACTATTTGCTATAGTAAATTTATATATAGTTTAAGGTAGATCATTTTAGATCCGTTTATTTTCTTGTAAAAATGTATATTTGTAAGTTGCTGAAAAATATATTCATTTATTGCGTTTGTTAAACAGCTGAGTGTTATTGTTTTTAAATAATTACTCTTAAAAATAAAATCCTATTAAATAAAAGAATAATAACAGTTCACGAATATGGTAAATTGATTTTTTACAGAACTGGAAGCTATAAAAATGCCAACCATAGAGTTGTTTGTCTAATTTTAAGTAATTAAATTTGTCCTTCGAAATTAGTGAACAAAATGGAAAAGAATTTGTTTTCTCACCGTTATAGGTGGGAACTGTGATTAATGATTATAAAAAGATAAAAATGAGTAATCGATTCAGATAGATTTTTCATCCTTTCAACATTTGAAATTGCTAATTCTGATATGTTGTGTTAAAACATCGGTTTCAAAAGTATTTTTTAAACATATTAATATATGTACATCAAGTTTATACCTAGAAATCTGTTGAGCAATCTGCTTCTGTTTTGCAGAAATGTCTGATATTTCATCGAGTATGTATGAAACACCCTTCGCTGATTAGCAAATTGTATTCGAATTAAAAGGTATAAAAATGTTTTAGTTTCAAATATTGTTTTAATGACCATCCCTGCTCGAATCCAGATAATGTAGCACTTCCTTGCTTTTATTATAAATAGAATCTGATAGCATTGAATTTTGTATTTACCGATAATTATTTTCTGTTTTGCAGGTAAGATTGTCAAATCCAGTCTGGATAAGAAACTTATCTCATGTAAGTATATAATATATACTATGATGTTCTTGTAAAATTTTGTTCGATTCCCATAGCTTATTAGAATAAGGAAAAACTAGGCAGATCAGAATAACATCATCTTCATAAAATAATAAAGCTGAGCGATTATTGCTGGCGGTTGCGCATTTTCATGCGCGAACTCTTTGATATAACATGTATAAAATTCGCCAAGAACCGTACCACGGTATGCCAATTGTTTTCCCAGATTTACTCGTGTACTCTCAGTTGATGTAGTGTGAGAAATTCATTTAAAATGCCCTCCATTCATTTTATGCCATGTTTTGATATTAAGTACTATTTTGCAATAAGGTAGTTATTTAGGATAAGATTTAAAAAAATTTATATATTTTCTCTTTTCACATAGTTTGATTCAAAATACTATATTATAAAGTAATATACTGGCGGAAATGATTTGTTGTAAAGAAATTAACCACTTTAAAAAGTAATTAACTTGTATACAACAAGATTTTCTGCCGTATGACTATTTTAATGGCAGACATAAATCCAGCAATTTACAATTAGTCCACGTATATTCGACAGAATACAAGTAGCGTGTAAATTTCTCTTTGATTGCGACTAAACAATTGTACTACAAAAAATCGCAAGTGCACCTAGGCTTATTCTTTATTTCATTTTAAAGATATTACCGGACAAATATATAAAGCAAAAAGTCACGAAGATATCTATCGGTTTTTAAAATGTAATTACACTATGTCAATAGCTCATGGATCACTCTAACATGTCGTTCACTGAAACTACTTCGGTAGAACTATTTTATATATTTCTTTAAGTATTCCGTATCTGTTTAACATGAATAAACCAAAAAGTGGAGTTACAAGTGTGCATTGCGTTAAATATTTAAACAATAAAAATACCCTATAGAATTCCAGGAAAGGTTTTTTATATTTCCGTCTGATTGCATGAGGTAATATTTTCTATATTACTTTCTTAGAACGAATATTTCAAAATGTCTTAATTAGAGATTTGGACATCAAAATCAAACTAGTAGGTACAATATATTAGTATACATTTTGGCCTAGTTGTCCATGGCTATCTACATGTTACTTATTATGCAAATTTGAAATCAGAATACAAATAATTAGGTATCTTTTTACCGGATTCTGCATGCAGTTGAGATAATGTATTTAACAGTTATATATTTATATAAGTATGTATCCATTGTCTGTTACCATCTACTGGCTAAATGCTTGAACCAATTTTCATGAGTGAGGCATTAAAAATATTAAAACGTATTTTTATAACTTATTGTGATAGATATCAAATGGAAGAGCTCTCTAAGACGATTCTAAATATACAACACATATGGTAAAGTAGCACACAGGGTGTCCCAAATATAAGCAATTATTTCACTTCATCCGTGTATTACTGAACGGTTGATCTTGGGTGACAAAAGTAAATATACCGAAGAAACGTCTGAGTTTCCTATAGAGACTAATACAAGATTCACTCCGATCACTTGTTACGACTGATTTTTTCCTAGCTCAATGAATTGGGTAAAATAGAATTTGAAAAAAATACTCAAATTTTTCGTTTAAAAAAACATTTTATCTCGACATGGGTCCACAAATTTTTAAATACTTCCTCAAAAGCTTTTAGAGGCGGTAGAAATAATTAGAGATGGAAAGGTAAAATAAATTTCACGAATCTCGTTTAAATTTTGTAGTTATAGTTAATCGAGAGGTAAATCACCCATGATATTTTGTACACCACAATGGCCATTATACAATTCCCCGTAAAGCCCCAATATTCCCTTTCAATATACTTTAATACCTTAAAATTTCTTGCAGTGCCCCACAATACCCCAGAAATCTGCGAAATATCCCTACAATTCACCGCAATGCCTTCACAATTCACTGCGTTGCCTTACAATGCCCCCTCATTTACCGCACTGCCCATTAATGTAAAAATAAGTAACAATGCAACATTATTACAGTTTGGAGAGAATATTAGCAGGTAGTGATTAGTATCGCAGATGGATATTTTTCCCTCAAAATAGCCCTTAGAAATAAACAAGGGGTTAAAAATTAAATTTTCTTTACAGGTAATAATTTTATTTATAAATAAAATGTACAAAATACGGTGCAAAATATAATAGATATACCTCGTTAAAAAACAGGCGTTTTAATAACAATAAATCAAGTACAGGGGGTCCTATTTTTGATGGGATTGTGATGTTTCTCCTTGATTAGCAAAAGTAGAGGAATGCGTTTTTTTTTTGTGAAAATTAAGATGGTGAAATAAGAGGTGATATTCAGAAAACTTCGATTTTGAAAATCCCGTATAACTTTCTTGTTTCAAGAGATATGAAAAACATTTATTGACTTAATTCTACAAATAAGTAGCCATAGTGTGTTCATCGAAAATGACACACTCTGTACTTGTGATTTGTAACACTTATGTTGACGTGCATGACAAACTTAAAAAATCGAAAAACCTCTTAGTAAATACTTATTAAAGAAATTACTTATTCCCTACCTGAAAAATAATTGTATTATATAAGGAAAACAACTACGGTTTTTATTATTTACGAACAATGGAGAACTAGACGACAGTAAGCAAGTTATTTAGCAAATGTCTATTTATTGAGTACATACATATAAAATCAAAATAATTTCAGATTTGCAAATTCTTGCTCTTGACAAAATTCGTGTAAAAAAACTACTTTTGTCTTATCCCTCGTATATATCTTTCAAACACACATACCCCTAAAATATTAACAAAACATAAGCCTACAAAATGTAAAAAACCATTTGAAAACAAACCATTTTGTTAACAAATTGTAGCCATTTAAAATTAGGTTAAATTTTAAAAAATTACATAATAGTTTTTATCATAATGCTATTAAATACGTTCAGATCAATCGTAAATCCCATAAATAAATTAATATTTAAAACAAAATGTATTCTCATTTACCACATTCTACAAATAAACAAATAAATATGATTTTTAAAATAATAAAACAAATCCAAATTAGTCAATTTATCCCTGCTGAAACCAATGTAATAAAAACATAAAAAATGAATTGACTTTTTATGTAAAATATATTCACATTTTGGACAACCAATCATCTTATTGCATTTTTTTTTAATTTTCAAGTGGATAACATGAATATGCAAAGGTTAACCAAGAATTTATCTTAGAAAAATGACTTGCCCTCAAGAAAAAGAAAATTAAATGAGTACACTTGGATTAGTTAGTTAATTTTTTAGCTGATTTATGTGAAAACTTTTGGTTTTACCACTAAGTTTGCCGAGATTATAAGGGAACTTTAAAGAGCTATTTAATGAAAATGGATGGGTCAAATAATTTAAAGGAAAATATAACTAACTGAAAGTTTGGACTTTCGAGCACCAAGTGAGGTTAACGATTTGAAACAGAGAAAATGGGCTGGCTGTAGTTCTCATATAAAACATGAGACCGTCTAAACTTAACTGAGAATGAACCACTAACAATTTGTTATTAAAAACAAAAGTGCATTATTTCATCATATTAATAATATTTTAACGCAGCTTAAAGAAACATAATCCAAATAAAATAGGCTGGAATGATTCTTAAAAAGTGAATAACAAAATGGCTAAAGCGAATGAATTATTCTAAACTCAGAAGTATGTAGCAGTGGTTACTCAATAATTATGTTAAAGATAGTCAAAAGGCCTTTAAATTGAAATAATTTCAAACTAAAAAAATAATGTGATGCTAATTCGAGTGAGAGTGATGATTATTGGTAATAAAGATTGATTTTAATAATGGTATTAGTTTAGTTGAGGCTTAAAGCCCTGCAAATAGACTAGATAAAGAGATCTTTTTTCTTTTATAAGAAAATACTAACTTCCTATATTTTCAATATCTCAATAGTTTTTTTGAATATTAATTTTTTCATAAAAAACTATTATACTATTCTATTATACTATTTTTATTTTATTAAATTAGGGTTAATCTGTAATAATTATTAGCGGAGTAATCTTTGTTTTATCAAACTGAATTATGTTGACGCAATTTTCCATGATTTAAATTTTTTTTTTTTTAATTTATAAGTCGTATCATGCAACAAATTTGGATTCACGATTGGGGTCTCAAGAACGGTAAGAGATAGGGAAAAGTTTATCTGACGTATAAAAATATGTATTGTAAAACTTACTCGTCGAGAAACTTTGAAAGTTTTCCTTAATTCTTAGGGGTTCCAAAAAAAAAACTAAATTTTTGATTTTTTTTTATTTTTTATTGGACCTTTGCGCAGCAATTTAAATTCAACAATTTTATGGTAACTTTTGTCCTTTACAAGATGGCTGTTTTAATCGTTTTTCAGCTATTCGATTTTATGTTAGTTTAAGTAGATTTACTTCTATGGTTGTAGGTATGTAGAGAGAGACTTTTAAACCATGAGAGATCGACTCATAATTACAGGGTTGTTCTTAGTTTTTCGCCCCGGGGCGAGATATACAAAAAAGCTCTACTAAAAATCAAACGACTAAAAAAAAAACAAATTGTTCATTGGCAACCCTAATACAAAATACTAAAATAAGGTAATGAGATCTGTAGAAAGAGCCAAGGAAAAGCAATCTAGAAACAGCTCTGAATAATAATGGTTGATCAGTATCGAGATGTTTTATGTTTAAATCCAGGCAAAGGTCCTATTTTGCCACACCCAACAGATGCGTTGTTGAACTGTAAACGTTTTTGAACAAACCCTGTATATCAGAAAAAAGAGAACAATTTTTATAGTTATGTTTACTAATATATGTAGTTAAATAAAATATTAAATTTTGATTTTTATCGCTACACATTTAAAAATATGTTTCAGAGTTCAGCGATTTAGCTGTAATTGGTATCTGCTAATATCATTTGGCATAAATGTATTTGAACTTGCGCAGCGAAATAAAAACTTTCCAAGTTTTGTTTTCATGGTCGAGTTGCGGTAAATGCCATGGCAAATTGACCCGCGAAATTATATTTGAACTTGCAGAAAGTTTTGTGTACGGGAAAAAAGCAAATTGAAAAAGACCGGGTTTAGACAAAAAAACCGCATTTCGACGTAGTGCAACTCCGTATTTGGCCCGATGAGTTTGTAGAACTGAAAAAGTGCGCAGCGAGGCGGAAGTTTCCGTTACAAACTTGCTAGGCACTGTCGTTTAATTTTTTTCTAAGTGAAAGCGCTTCATGAAAGTTGATTGAAATATGGTAATAATAGAATGCGAAATAAACAGATTGATTCGAATTCTACTTAAAAAAGAATTGTATTCTGTTTCGCACAATAGACCTTCTTTTTGTTTGTAAAAATTGTCCACTATTTTCTTTTCACACAGTCCTACGGCATAATTATATTTTGTATAGGAGTAAAAATAAGATAACAATAGTTAGTAATAGTAATAAACCTCCTTAACTTTTGAAATGGATCCTGATTTTTCCACTCTTACTTTGATAATAGGCTCAAGATCATTATCATCAATTTTGTGAGGAAGCTACAAGTATTTACTAATAACCCAACATTCAACTTGTAATAATTTAACATTTTGAGGGATGGAGAAATTGTGGTTTGAAGACAAGAAATGATTTGCAAAAGAAGACTTGTTGAAAGCTTCAGTGTTCAGCTTTGAACTCCTTATATAGACTGGTCAATATACCCTTGTGTATAAATTCTTTTAACTATCTACTATGAGTTTGTTAATAATTTTAAGCTTTCTTTCAACATAATACATAGTAACGGGAACAGAGCCCGGAACTTTAGATCAGTTACATTTTTTGGTAACTGCTGTACCCAACTTGCAAAATTCTTTAAACCTTTTGATGTAACAATTGCGTTTAAGACTGTAAAAAACTTGAAGAAACATTTGGTTAGTATTTTTCTGAACGGTTCTACCCTTGACACTTTTGTTAGAGTTGTCTATTTAACGTCTATTATTTTTTTAATTTCTTTAAGGTTTTTTTTATATATTTTTTTTATTTGGTGTTAGTAGGTATAAATGTATATACTTTTATTATTTTTGTGTTTAAAATTAGTTTTTTTAGGTCTGATGATGCCCGTTGGGAGAAACATGTTATCTTAGACATATTAGACTTAGTCTAATCAAATATATTTGAGACCTTTGACTTTGATTTTAGTTTTTTGTTGATAACGTTTCGATCTACTGAAGACAGGCAAAAGAAATGCTACCGAACCCATGTTGATCCATGGCAGCTTAATAAATTTCAAGTGATTGGGAACCTAATTGGCGTTTTTACAAGACACTGTAAAAGTATCAGGCACATACACTATCTATCCTAATTGTGGGTGATGGAGTAGGAGGGTGAAAGATGAGCAAGGCTACGCTATAATACTTTCAGCGTCGAGTTGAATCCAGACTGGGGCAAGATGCTCTTCTTTATTAGAAGAAGTAGAAGAATAAGGGGCGCCCTTGTAGGGGAATGGACTTAGGTGGGTGAAAGCGAGATTAACGAAAAACTCCTTTTAGGCCTAGTTGCTGGGCTTATTTCCATCTTACTACCACCGTTACTACTACACTCTCTTTTAAACATTTTATTGGGACGGAATTTTTTTTTTCGCTGTGTTGGAATCAAACCAAAATTCGAAGTCTTGTAAAGTCGTAGTGCTTTTTTAAGACTGGCCTTTTCCATTTCGTTCCGCCTTATTAAATTCATACCAAATGCGTTCCATTTGATTCTTATATCACAGTTGAGTTTTACTTGAATAAGCAGTTTTTTCAAGTCTTATTCCTAAATCTGTTAATAGCCCTCAATTTTGTTCAGCCAAAAGTTTATCAATTGAATAAGTAGTTTATTTACACTTGATGTTTAAATATTTTATTGAGCCACCATTTAGATCCGTTATACTGGCGTTTTACCAAAAATTTAAAAATGTATTTATTATATCTATTAGCTATTCAGCAAGAGGCAGATAGACAGACGGTCCTATGAAAATGGGGAAACCTGTTGTTATATGACATTTAGGGACCTTGACCAGTAAAACCCTGGAAAAACTTGGGAGGGTAATTTATTCACTATGGCAATTCCTCATCCTTACGAGTGAAGTATAAATATAAAATATACAACAAGTCTACAAAATAAAATTCATTTTATATGTTAGTTATACATTTTTCATAAAAATTCAATTTAATTATACTATCTTTAAGTAGGTTATTGGGTATTACTAGATATACTCACACAGAACTTAAATTTGTAACTTGTAATTTTATCTGCCCAAATTCAAAGTTAGACTAGAAAAATCACCATCTATTTCAAAGATATATTCATATAAATGCTTAACTAAATTTTAATTGGCAGTCTCAAACAGTTAAAATTGTATTATAAACTATATATTTACTTCTCGAACATAATAAACTCCTTTTCACTACGTGGAATTTTTAAACGGTCACATCCATCTTCATAATAATTATAATAGTTGGCTGGAGGTCGTCCATAAAATAATTAATTTTCTAAAGCTTTTCTGAAGCAGAGTAGACACTCCCACTCTAGTGTTTTCATATTTGAAACCCTAAACAAAAGGCAATTTTTGTAGACTTTCCATTCATATCCACGACGTGATAAATGCAATATAAACTTAGCAGTCATTCTAGCTACGACCAAAAACACTGACGTAATGCCATTGTATAAGCCGCGTCCCCTTAATTTTACTTTAGCAATCTTAATTTCCGAAAGCCATTTGTCATCGTTGCAGTGACAGATCTACAGACCCCGGCGCGGTTTTACAAGAATTTCATTACCAGTTACAGAAAGTCAATGATGTCGGTTAGTCGTGGCTTGTAGTGTCAAAGATATAAGATACTAGATAATGAAACTTACACTTTATAGTTTTTAATACCAGATTTTTTTTCATGAAGTTGATTTTAGAAATATAAATCCTAGTGTTATCTAAGAGTTAAGCTGGTTTATAAAGCTGCTCATGCAGAGGAATGGAGAAAGAACAATAATAGAGAGTGTATTTTAAGGCGTTATCTCCCTTATGTATCACAGGTGTTATATTCACATAAGTCCTTTATGAAAAGTTTCCGGACTCTTAATAATTTCTCTGTTGTACGGAAAGTATTGTCGATGCTGACATTCACTATAAATCCTAGAGATGTTGAAGTATTACTCTCAAATACAAAATTTAAAGGTATTACCGTGATTTTTATTGTTTGATCACTAGTAATTCACATGGTATATTTTATACAATTTGTTTGATTTGTTACATTTTCCGGTTGATCTTTCGATGATTCGTTTTTAACCGTTTGGTGTATTCATACGAAATATTAAACCCTGCATTTTAAAACGTAATCACTGTCTTGGAAGAAAAATCATTCATAAGTTGTGTGTTTTACGTCACTGCAAAACCTGCTGGCTTAATTTTTAGCCCTTAGTATGTTTCTAGATGATAATTATTAGTACTGTGCCCCTCTGAGAAAACTACTAATGAATGTGGATCCGTTTAGAAGCTTTGTTTGTATCGATTCTATTTCTGTAATGCTCCTTTAGTGAGTTTCTCTTTGCATGTAGAAATCTTGTGTTGAAAAAATGTATTGTCTATTATATAGTTTTTGGCAAAAAATTACTTTCAAAGAGTCAATGGCAATGCATTACTTCTTATAGCAAGATTATACTGTTAATTTTATGTAGTTTTTCAACACCTAAGCAAAAAGTATGCAGAATAACTAGGAACTCAATATTTTGTAATTTTTTCTAGTAATAAAAATAAATTGGAGTTAATTTAAGTTAAAGGGGATGACATTATGGCAGCTTTAGTAGCTATATTTTTTCTCACTTACTCTCAACGTTATCTTTATAGACTATGTTGCCTAACAGTTTTACAACTTTTCCCTGAATTTCTAATATTCTTGCATTGCATTTAGAATTCGATGTTTTAAAAAAACTAATTAACAAATTTTAGACAATTTTTTTACATGAGTTTTTAGTGCAAATTTTGGGAAAGAAATGGGAACTAAGTCCCGAATATATAATTTTGCAGTAATAGTTTACAGGGTTATGAATTCTTTAAAAAATATATCTATTGCTACTGTCGGCGCATTTCTCCATTTGGATTAGGGCACTCTTTTAGATACCCCGATGATTCAAAATGCAGGATTAATTTTTCGAGGTGGAGCATTCTTTTCGAATTTGTGGTCCAGAAATCTCGGACAAAACTGTTTCCTACTTTCTAATTGTTCCATATTTCACTTTTTTTCAAGAAGAGTAACGAGAGGTGGAATTTGTGTTTGTGGTATGCCAAATTTTTCCAGGATTCAAGAACCACATCACTGAAGTTACTCTCAGGTTTATACAGGGCGAGCCATTTAGAAATAAAATTGCAGTGTTCTATCCATATATTTCACTATGGTTTTGGTTGGCCTTGTAGCACATGAACGGTTGATCCTAGCTAAATCAAGTAATACACAAAAAAACGACTATGTTTTCTCTAGAGACTGGTGTCAAAATCAACTCGATCAGTGTTATGAGTGAATTTTGAGACATTTTTGAATTGTAGTGTGCACGAATTCTGGTTTTCATTCCTTGGCTGTTAGTGAAAGTCGTATCGGTACCTCCTGGGATAAAAATGATTAATACAAAAAATTTTTGTTCTGTTGCCAACTGAACTTTTGACGGCCATTTCAGAATAACCCCTTTAATAGGGACGCGATGTTTTTAACTCGAAATCCCTTCAGACATTTTTAAATATCTCTTTAAGTATTTAAGTATTTAATGCTTAATTTGGTATACGAAATGAAGACAGTTTTAATAAGATATGCCCCAGAAGTCATTTTATGCTTTATATGTGGTATTTAAAGTCTTGCTAACTTTAGTATGTGTGATTTCGTGTTACGTATTAATATACGGGGTTTATAGAGCAAAGAGATTCGGTCCGGAGGAGGCATTTTCCAGTAATCGGAGGATTCAACAGCATTTTTAATTTAATTTTTTACATTAAGTGTTGGGAATTGCTGAAACTATTGCCGGCTGTTATGCTTTTACTAAGCTATAATCATCATCAGTGACCATCTCGGTGAATATGAAGGGTTTCAGAGGTTTTACGTAGGGTGTATAATAGCAATTAATATGGATTTTAATTATACTAGGAGGATCAACAACTAAACAACAGAGCGTAAGTGTTACACTTGGATGATAGTATAGAGAGGCTTTTAATTGTTTGAGACGTTCTAAATTGAAAGCTGCAAAAATTTTTAGTGTAAATTTTGGACCGTTAAAAATATAGATTTGAGATTCGCCATTAAGACCATCAACAGCTATCTAATAATTAAAAAAATGTGTTCCAGTAGCTTTAAACTTGCCTTAAAAACGGTATACACTATTTTGTATACATAAACATTTATTTATACTATGCAAGGTAGTAAAACATGAGAAATTTATTCTCTTTTTTTCAAACCCAAGTTATTTTTTATATATAGGTTTACTCTAAGGGAATGAAACAACTCAAATTAAAATTTTAGGTTTTTATTTCAAGGGGTGAAAAACGCAAAACCATAAAATAGATTTGGTTATAATTTTTCGACTACAGGGTGATTCTAAGAGGGTAAAACATTTCTTTAAAGTAGAAATATATTTTTTTTATTTCAGAAACTAAAAATAGCAATAAAACACAAGCGTTTTATTATGTTTTTTGCATATCGATTTGGGTTCTTATTACTGGATTAGCGTTTTTGCGTTCTACATAGTATTTTTGATATAGACATTTTTACATTTAGAATTGACAAGTGACAAATTAGAAAAAATGGCAACCCAATATGGATCTGAACTCTGAAGATTTAATTTCAAGTCGAGTTTATTGTTTTCATTTTGCCCAATAGGGGCGGGATATATATATATATATATATATATATATATATATATATATATATATATATATATATATATATATATATATATATATATATATATATATATATATATGTATATATATATATATATATATATATATATATATATATATATATATATATATATATATATATATATATGTATATGTACATATATATATATATATATATATATATATATATATATATCTTGTTATTATTTTCCACTTTTTTAAAAATATTTTTAATGTAATGTCAGTTCCCAATTGCACATTTGTCTTGCCCGCGGCACCTGGAGCGATTTCACAAATAATATATAAGAAAATAACGATATTTTTATATAATATTACATTTTTCTATATTTTTTGGCAAATTTTAACCGCAATTTCTCCGAAACTATTTATTGGATTTAGCTTTTAGGCTTTTACCATTTTTTTGTTATTAAATACAGAAAACTGTTATACAACAGAGATCAGGTTTTACATAGATATAGAGATGTAGTGCAATAGTCTTCCGGTCTGATATTGTACATTTTGAGATCCTTCTAATTTACACATAAATGAAGTCATTAATACAAAAATATCTCTATATAAATGTGTATTATGTATGTTGATTTTTGTATCTTACAGTGTTAGAACTGGCCTAAAATATATGATAAAATAGTTTACACTAAAATTATAGCTATAGAAGTTTGTGAATTAGTATATTAGTATAGAAACCAATCGCTCTTCTTTCATAGCATTCACTGACCTTTAAATATATATTTTTATTTTGCTTAATTCCTGCTAAAACACATTAGAATATATAAGTGAACAAGACAGATAGCTCTAATCAAAATGCTACTTATTATTTGGAATACTAAAAATGATCTAGAAACCTCGCTTATACAATTCGTTAAATATTTCATTAAATCTCGAAATCTGCAAAAGGAGAACAAAATGTGTTACAGAATTTGTTTGTCGTTTAAAATCGAGATTTGTTAGGGATTTCTGCAGAATAATCACCGGCTAAATTTCCCAGCGGAATTTGGGAAAGGCAGAAGTGAAACTAAAGCAATTTGTAATTTGTAGACTAGTCGGGATAGGAAATGTATACGAGGCGAATATGATACATATTTTAGGTTTAATATATATACTAGAATGAATTTTAGTTTTGGATCTTTTCCAGAACGAGGGTTTCCTAAACATATGTTTATCACTCAAAATAAAATAAAAGTTTGTCACTTGATAGTTGTAACACATACCCAATAAACATACCGTTTTCTAAAAAAGATTTGTTTTATGCTAGTGGTTTATCAAGTTGAAAATAATAATTTTAACATGAAATTCTCGTTTAAGTGTCTCACTCATACCCAGCGTGGGCGACCTCTTGCATATACCTGTGTGTGTGTGTGTGTTCTTCAGATATACTTTAAGATCGATATAATGGTCTTTTAATAGGTATAAGATAGAAGATGGTCCACTTCTGCTATACGATAGGCAGGCAGTGGCACGTGCCACCATAAATACTTCATGTTCGCCTCCTAAATATCAACATGTCAAATTCGGATTCAATATGGCATCAATCAAAGTTTTTACATTGTACTAGAACGATAATGAGATATTTTAAAAAAATACGTTTTGAAAAAATCGACTAAAATCCGGATAAGTTGTTGAT
Source organism: Kuschelorhynchus macadamiae (assembly GCA_030620095.1). Lineage (NCBI taxonomy): Eukaryota > Metazoa > Arthropoda > Insecta > Coleoptera > Curculionidae > Kuschelorhynchus > Kuschelorhynchus macadamiae. The sequence goes on from JAUTXW010000656.1 coordinate 28,105, forward strand.
TTATATAAATAATATTACCTACAATCTAATCTATCTAAATTAGTGTGGTATATGTCTTAAAAGATGTTAGATCAACATTATGTTGTACATAGAGTTTAAATCTTGATAATTTTTTAAAAGTGTTTGTCTTATTTTGAAAAAAAAAAAAGATTTACTTTCCTCGTAAGAGATAGTGTAAGTGTTGTAATTGTAAAAAAACGTTTAGGGGTCCCTAGATGCCAAAAATATGTTTACTTATTTTAGTCGGTCTGTCCGATTGACTTTAGATTTTGCTGAAAAATTAAGGGTTATCTGGGGATGAAATGATAAAAGTTTGGCCAAAATCTAATATGGGAGAGCCAAATAATGGCCTAAAGATATGTTAGGAACATGATTACTAAAAAACTACTTATCCAATTTGTCTCAAATTTTACACAAAAATAAAGAATACCAGTTTATCTCTGTGTTACACTTAATGTTTGCATAAAGTGGTTTTTCAGGCTAATTTTTTAAACATTTTATTGGGCCGCCATTTTGTTTTACGATCTTGGATTCGTACCAAAATGTTAGTAGTTTCTTTTCCATGTAGGGTTGCCAACCGTCCTCCAGCCGGAAGCATAATCCTCCTTTGGGCTAATATTTCTTCCGTACTCCGCAGCTACTCTGGAGGACGGTATTTGTCTTCCTTAAGGTTCCGACATTTTACATTCCATTTACATTTACATATAATTCAACCAGATCAAAATTAAAAGTAATGAACATATACTTGTATTCATTTACTTAAAACAACCAAAACTATTTTATATTTTTTATAATGTACTCTTAAATAGGTATATAAGTAGTATTTCGCTTTTCTTCGTAAAGAAAAGATTTATCTTGTTTTTCTTTAGTTTTCCAGGAAACGAATAAAAGCTATTTTTTAACCCTGGCATCAGGAAAATTTTAGAAGCAGGCCATTTTTTAATAGCTCTTTTGAACTAGTTAGAATTTACAATGCTAGGCTCTAAAAAAATTCGATACAAAGGAGATGCAAAAATTATTTTTTTTGCCAAAATTTACTAAATAGAGCAATTATGCGAAAAAGGAAAGCCAGGATATCATGTAAAAAATGCTCCTCATAATTATTTCTCTAGGTACGATAGTCTCTGACATAAACCGATTGGAATCTACATTTAAATTTTTCTCACTGACATCTTCTGTCAAATTAAAAATATGAAAGTTGATTTCTTCTCTCCACGTACACACAAAACTATGATCAGCATAATGAATAACAAAATCGTGAATTCGTTTTCGATTTTATATGTAAAAAAAAAACCCAAAGAAAGAAACCAATTATGTAATAGAAAAAGGCCGATTTTGACAGTGTGAACGATATTTAAATTTCTCAAAACTGAAACACTAAGAAAGAATGAAAAACCTATTAAATTAAAAAGTAGACATTTTAAGCTTTCTAAGGCCAGTAAATATCAATCGATATCAAAATTTTTACTGATTTATTGAAAAATATTCAACATGAGATTTTCGAAAAATCAGGGAAAGTGTAAAAAGCAAGTAATGATTGACCTCCTAAACAAAACTAGGCCTTTAATGCAATATTATTGTTTCAAGTCCTCTAGGCAAGATAATACCTCACGCATTTAGTGAATGAACAGTTAAACGATTTCCTAAATCTGCAAAACTGTAAAAATATTAGTTAATAAAATTTAAATTTTGATTTTAGTATTTTGGAAAGTTTACAGATTAAAAAACTAATTATCACATATATTTTTGGTATTCCTTTTATTAAATTCATTTTTTAAACATCAAAAAATAATAATTCCTAGCAGTTTTTTAGTTCCCCATTTTTAGATTTTTCTCTTGAAATGTCACTGGTAGAGGTTTAACTACAGTTTTCCATCGACTTATCTTAGAAACCATCACATTTCGGAAAAAATCAGACGTGGGACCGTTGAGTCACTGGCACTTTGGTATATTTTCGTTGATCGGAATTGAGCTGACAACCTGAAATTTGTACTGGGAATGCGAAAAAGTAAATTTTTATCATAATTTCAATGTTCGACTAGATCAAAACGGCTTTACATTTGCACTAAGATAACAATTTTGTCAATGTAAAATCGTGTTTGCTATTTTGATAATATTATTATTTTTTTAAATTTATAAAAATAACATATGTGAAATTGAGTAAAAAGGTTTGAAATGTAAAATTAGCGGCGGGTAATACTTTTCTAATATTTTCTTTTATTTTTTCCAAAATGCTACTAATTCATCCCCATGAAGTCAATTGGGTTCGTAGTTTTTAGCTATGCAGCGTACAGAGAGACACAGATAGACCGAAAGAATTGAAAAAAACATTTTTTTCGGCAACTAAGGACCCTGAAAACTGAACATCGGAAAAAATCTCGTAGGGTGATTTTTTCACCATTACAATCGAGGGAAGTAAAACAACGGTTAATGCGCCAGATAAGGCATTATTTTGAACGCGAGACTATATGATCTCCCTTTGTCCTCCTTTGTACTTCTCCAAACTTGGCAATCCTATTTCCATGTCACACTTGATTTTTGTACAAAATTTGAAATAAATTGGATAACTAGATTTAGTAATAATTGTTTCAACACTTCACTTAACCAAAATTTGAAGTAAATCGGGTAAATAGTTTAGAGCTACGTCGGAAACTGACAGGCAGACAGACCGACGAAATTGAGAAAACATATTTTTGGCATCTTGTGACGCTAAAACGTGAAGATATGTAAGATTTTGATTTTTTTCGCTATTTTATTCGGTGATTCTGAATTCGTACTACAATTTTACCAGTTCATCTCTATACCACAATTAATTTCTTTCACAAAATTTAAAACCAATCTATTACTTTTTCAGGCTGAATTTTAAGTACATTATTAAACCGCCATTTTGTTCGCCATCTTGAGTTCGTACGAAAATTTTACCAGTTGATTCCTACGTAATACTTGATTTTTGTGCAACATATGAGGTAAATTGTATAAATAGTTTTTTAGTAAATTATTTTTTTAACATTTCAATAGGCCGCCATTTTGTTTCGTCATATTGAATCTTTATCAAAATGTTGATTTTTCACCATAATTTAAAGTCAATCGGGCAAGTAGTTTTTGAGCTAAGCCGCGAACAGACAGACAGACCTATAGTCGACAGAATTGAGGAAACATGTTTTTCGATATCTAGGGGCTTTGAAACGTAAAGATCTGAAAAAATCTCGGATAGTAATTTTTTTACGATTACGATATTATAGGTATAATACTCTCCCATACGTAATATATATTACTCTTAACCGAAAAAAATTAACAGAATGTATTTACTGCAGTACTAGGATAAGTCCATTATTTAAAGAAGTTTACATAATGAGGATATCTCAAAATAAAATGTTTAAAGTTGTCCTAATATCGTTCTAGCGCTGCGCCGGCGCGGCGATATGCAAAAGGTTGTCAAAGAGCACAATTATAGGACTAGAATCTTAAAAAGGGTGTTAGGGGTTTGACTACAAATATTTTAACATAGGATAGTATGAACGATTTTAAACAAAATATTCTTATAAACCATCGGTAAATTCGAAAGGGTTTTCGAAATATTTAATTTTAAAATGTTTAATTTTGGAGAAGGTTTCAACTAATTATATAAAAAAATAAAAAAATCTGTCGGCTTGCAAACGATTCGATTATTTTATTTTGATTATTTTTTTGGAATGTATGAACTACTTTTTCTAATAAATTCTGGTTTGTTAGCATAATATCGGCGTGTATAAAAAAATAGTAAAAACCTGTTATTAAAACTTTTTAGATTATTTATTAGTAGCGTTTTTAACTGCGCAACCCTAATTAAGTTTATTAGTTTCCAAAAATTAATAAAGAATATCAACTTACCGAGCATATTACTTTATAGCACTAGGTAGGTAACTTACATACTAAAAAAAGCATTTTAAAAACTTAAAGTAAATGCAGAAAATGACTACCGCCGTTATTTACACACTTTAAAACAAGAACGTTAGGTCTTTGTCTAATTTGTTCCGCTGCAGCAAAAATACGGTTTCTAAGGTCATCTTCATTTTCATTTTGAACTCTATTATGCACTGATGTTTTCATATGGCCCCAAAAATAAAAATCAAAGGAGTTTAGGTCTGGTGAACCCGGAGGCCATTTTCTAGGTTCTGGGGCTTTTCGACCTATCCACCTATTATCAAACGTATTATCCAGATATTGTAACCTATTCCTATGAAAGTGGGCAGGAGCTCCATCATAACGAAGCCAGGCATTGGCTCGCTGAGCTAAAGGAATATCTTCTAAAAGAGTGGGCAAGTCATTAGTTAAACATTGGAGGTATGCTTTTCCTGTAAAATTAAACGCCTTGGTAGCTCAAAAGGTCGATTAAACGATTGTGGATTATTCCAGCCCAAATATTTATTGAAAACCGGTATTGAATCGTGTGTGGATTTTCTTGAGCCCAGATATGAGTGTTATGATGTTTAAAATTCCATCTCTCGTAAAACAACAATCATCGGTTGTCAGTATGTTTAAAGTAAAATTTTCGTGTTCTTGGTTTTTCGGAGAAATCACCGACAAAATTCCCTTCTTCCGGGTAAATCTTCTGAAGTCGAAGCCTGTACTCGCTGCGCATGATAAGGATACAGAAGGTTTTCACGAAGGGTACGATGAATGGTCCAATTAGAAAATCCAACTTGTCGCGAGATTTCCCGAGTGCTCAAACCAGGGTTTGCCTCCACTAGGGCTAAAATATGTTTCTCGTTTTCGGGTGTTATTTACCTTTCAGGCCCCCGATTAGTTTGACGGACGTTTACACTTCCCGTATCGCGAACCCTTTGTAAAACAGTCAAAAATGTTCTGTCATTAGAAAACCCCCCTGTTAGGATATCATTCCCGGTATGTTTTGGGATGCCAAATGAGCATTCTGTCTACACTCTCCATAAATAAGTAACATATCTGCATATTCAATATTCATATACATTTTTAAAGACTTTTTAAATCCCGACTGCGTATTAAACCGGTATTGCGTCATACGGCAAAAAATTAAGATGAAAGAATCAAAAAACAAGACAACTGAAACTGATATGTTTGCGTTGTTATGTTCGTTCAAGCCTGCTGGTTTCTCTACGGTGGGCAGTGTTGCCGTTTTCAAATAAGCATTCTGTGGTAAAATAAAACGATTTATTCGTTTTTTATTTTTTAAATTTAGGTCGTTCAGATATTTTACTAAGAAAAAATGTGTAGGCATTTTGTACAAAATCATATAATTAATTGTTTTACATCATAAAATTAATAAATGTGTTAAAGATGTGCTTAAAAATTAATAAAACACAATACAGCTTTAAGGCCGTTTTTCTCAAAAAATGGTAAAAAATTGACCCTATGTTATTTAAGCATTTTTTTAATCAAAAAGGTCCATACTATCACGTCTTAAATATTTGTAGTCAAATCCCTATCACCTTGTATTTATGCCAAAAATACTGAACAAGTGAAATATTTATAGTTTCCTAAATGTTATTAATTAATATTAATATTAATTTTATATCTCTCTTAAGAATGAAGTATTGTACAAATCATCTTCCGAATATTTTCAAGATTGCCAGATGCCGAAAAACATATTTTGCAATTCACATCGATCTGACGCGACGCGGTTCGTTACGTAGCTAAAAACTATATACCTGGCTAATTTCATACCTCGCTTAGAAATCAACCAAGGTATGAACTGCTAAAATGTTGGTTCAAATTTGTTATGGTGACCAATGAAATGTTAGAAAATTAAGTAACAAAGAATATTAAAATGGACTTCAAAGTAAGGGTTATGCATCTGTTATTTAAAATTTAAAATATGGATTCTCTTAAATAGAAGTTTGAAAAAAATGTTTTTTCTTTTTTTCGTTCGGACATATTTTTTATCAGACTAACTGCAATTTTATTGAAAATATTTACCGTCGAATAGTTGTAACACAAACTTTTCGAATGGCCCAGGTTAACAAAAATTAAACTTTATAAAATACAAGGGAAAGCAGAACACATACTAACAGAAATGCTTTAATGCTGCAACGCCAACGGTACAAGTGTTAAATAATCCTGCTTTAGTACCTTGTTTACAGAATTATTTAGTGGATTAGGTTAATTTGCCCCAATGGTAAAATATTTTAGTGCATGGGATGGACCACGGGGTTGTTTATTCTATACGTGATGTTGCCTTTTGTTAGAATTTGGTCAAACTTAAATTGGTCTGGAGAATATTTCGACTGCAGCATTTAACACATTTTTGAATTATATACAACATTCCAGGCTAGCTTGAAATAACAAATCTTTTGAAAAGTGATAACTTCGAACTTTAAGTGTCCGTAAAATATAAACGGGCAAACTAGGGGCAAAAGGATTTATTCATTTCTATCTTAATTTCTTATTATATTTTTTATGGCATTCGCTGGTCTAAAAAGTAAGAGTTTTTTTGCTTTACAAAAAAGATTAATTATTAATTAATTAATTCATCTTGAAATTAGAAGTAACGCCATAAATTATTACATCAGCTTATCAGCTACAGAACAATGGTAGTTTGTATTCAGGGTGTCTGGTTATATTTTAAGCGGTGTCTACAAACTTAACTTTTAGAAGGGTCAAAAAAAAATTGTATACAAAAAGTTTTATGATTTTCTCTGAATCGTATGGATTGCTAAAAAAATAAACAAACCACAATTGGAAAGTTAGAAATTGAGCATCGTCTTTGTTATTTTAAATGGAACACTCTATATAACATTTAATAAATGGGCATCTTCTTGTTAATTATAAAATACCAGGTTTGATACCGTTACCTTTAAAGACAACCGATAAATTTGGCCAAAACCCTCTCATGAAGGGCAATGTGTTGGAAAGAGAGAGAATATACACATAAATAAAGTCATTATAAATGAATACATTGACTCTTATGATAAGATTATTGTCAATTTTTTGGGTTGTCTTTGAAGACAAAGGTATCAAACCTGGTATTTTTAAAATCATCAAAATGGTGCCTATTTATTGAAATAATATTATACAGGGTGTTTCATTTAAAATAACAAAGTCAAATTGTCATTTGTTTAATTTTGTTAGAAAATCGAACGTTCCAGAGAAAACAATAAGGCTTTTGTATACAATATTTTTTGAAATCTCTAAAAGTTATGCTTATAGGTCCCTATTAAAATATAACCAGACACCCTGCACATATAACATATAAAACACCAAGAAAACTTATTCCAGATATCATTTATATGCTAATTTAGATGTTTGAAATAAAGCGTGAGTCACGTTGAGTGTCCTATTAAATTTTGGAAAACTAAAAAACGAAAGTAATATGCCACAATAGGGTTAATCTATATTTCTAAAATATTATATTATTTTTAGAAAATCACCATGTCAATAAAATTTAATATATACGTAAGTAGGCGAGCTAAATACTAGATTTTTCTTGGGTTAACATGGTTACATATTAGAATGGTGATTCATCCTACAGGGTGTCGTAAAAACAGGCATTTATATCGAAATTTAATAATTGTAAGAACTCATTTTTTTACAGTACTGTCTGTTAATGTCAAATAGTTCTCAGGACGGGGTAAACAAAAGCATGGAAGCTAAGTTATTCGTTAAGCGGGTGGTTTTGTTATGGATGGTGGGCAGGGAAATATTGAAAATTCGCTCACATCTAAAAAACGATGGGCGATGGGTATAGGGACATGTATAGAAATATTGTAGGTAAAATACTGGTCATTTCGAAGGGACTATAAAATACAGGGCGTTGTATAAAAAAAATGAGTTCTTACCATTATGTACATTTTTACGACACCCTGTAGGATAAATCGCTATTCTAACATGTAGCCATTTTAAATTCATGCATTGTCTAGTTCAAAAAAAAAGTCTAGTATTTAGCTCACTTACGCATGTAAATATTACATTTTATTGATCTTGTGATTTTCTAAAAAAAAATTCTAATTAATATTTTCAACAAAAACGGTAAGAGGTAAGTATAGGCAGTTGTTAACAAAAGTTACTTAGAATTTTGTGTGTAATCCGAAACTGCAATGAAATATAGGGTATTCTATTTGAAATTACAATGTTGCCACTGGTTTAGAATAGATCTGACAACGCTGTACTTGCGAAGATATTTGCAAATATAGATTATCACCTGTTATGGCCGTGTGCCGAATTTTAAAAAGTTCACTTCTTCAGTTCTTCAGAATTTTTAATAGGCCATACAACGTGAATCACCCTGTATACCCAGTTCAGCACAACAGTTGTTAAATATGTGGCACATGTTATAAATCGGCGCTTGAGTCAACATTTTTATTCGGTGTCTGCCACAATAAGAATATTAGCTTAACATTTGTTATTCAACGAATTCTCAAAAAGATCTGATTTATAATTTTTGAACAATCAAGGTTGTTACTTAACAATTGATATAAAAGCATGACAGCAGTAGTTGACTAAGTAAAAAGTATTTACATTTTAAATAGCTGTTTTGCACACTTTCTAAGATGTAATCATATTTAGCGTTAATTGGATTCCAAATCACCGCACAGTATTCTAACTTACTTCTCACTAACAAAATATAACAGATCCAAAGCATTTCACGAATAGAAATATTTAGTAGTTCTAAACACAAATCGCAAAAGCTTTGTATCACTTGAGACTAGCTTACTGATATGTGTTAAATAGTTTAACTTATGGAGGTCTCTAAAGAATTTCTAATTTTCTCAGATTTGGTGTCTTTCGTTAGTGCCTCTTAGTACTTTGTTTGGTTTCGTTAGTTCTTTCTAAGTTTCGCAATTTTTTTTTCTTATTAATAACAGAAATTTCATTTTGTAATTCTGAAAAAGCTGTTTTTTCTTCATCGATCTTTTGTTTAAAATTGGCGTATTTCGACGTTCGTAATTCAATTTTCCTATGTAAGTTTTAATTTGTAATAAGGACTCATGAAGTTTATCTCCCATTAATGTTTAAAATGTGTAAACAGTATTAAATATACTTATAATATTATAGCTGATATTATTAATTGATTCATAGATATAGACACAATCACACACTATAATGTAAATAATAATCTAATTGGTTACCTGTACAATTTTTACAATTATTTTCCCAAAATAAATATTCTTATATATTACTCATATTACTAATAATTTTTGTTTCAACACAACCTAAGAGCCTCTAAAAAATTAAATTATGCTTCTTCTTCTGCTATATCTCTATAAGCTCGTTCTTGTAAATTTCTCTTCGGGTAGTTTTTCTTAGCTGTTTTTGACACCTCTTTTATTGAGTGCATTTAATAGGCAATAATTGCACCTATCACCGAACCCATTAACAACCATTCGGCCGATGTAAAGTGCTTAACTTCATTCGTTGCATCTCCAGTTAAGGATTGAGCTATTACTAACTCTCCTTTTGTTTTTGCGTTTTCCATGTGTAGTCTTACCATATTCCGCTACACTTACTTATATTGAGATTAAGACTTTTAAATTTGCACCAATCACACATAGCCTCCAAATTCTTTTCAATGTATGTAATCACGCGAAGCACCTCAGGTCGTCAACATTTATAGTCGAATGCGGTCTTATCGTGCGGGTCCAAATGTCACCAACATTATAAATCAAATTAGAAAACACAGTGAATACCAAAATGTTGTGTGATTCTTTTATCGAGCTATTAAATCTCGATGGGTCATTTACAAATATAAAGGGAGAAAGAAAATAGTTTTTTTTTATTATATTACGTAATATTTTTAAGATAGCCACTTAATATTATTTTATATATTAAATGCCGAGGAACTAAAATTCGCTAAATATGTATTTGGTTGGCAAAATAAAAATACACAAAATGACAAGCGCCTTAATAAAATCGGAAGGCGGTTCGAATCAGTGGAACAATCAGGATATGTTCTGTTTATACAGCTACTTAATGAAAGTGAGATTTTTTTATCAGTCACCAAAAATTATGAGTCCCGCTTGACCTGAAAATCTAAACACTTATACAGTGTCATTTATTTAAATGCGGGCCACCCCTGTGCAAAGAAAACTTGTTTGTTTTTGTATTGTGATAACAAAAAGTTTTATTTTGCAAAAATATACACTTTTGTTAAAAACACAAGATAATTAGTTATTACTTCCCTCGTCAGATTTTTTCAAATCTTTACGTTTAAGGGTCTGTTCGTCAGTCTGTCTGTTCGCGGCATAGCTAAAAAATTACTTATCCGATTTCTTCAAATTTGAGTCTAAAATTAAGGGCCATGCATGCGGAAAATACAGGCTATATATATATATATATATATATATATATATATATATATATATACATATATACATATTATATATATATATATATATATATATATATATATATATATATATATATATATATATATATATATATATATATATATATATATATATATAGCCTGTATTTTTCGTTAGCCCCGAGTTTCTGGTAAAGCGATTTTACCGATTTTTATATAATATATATATATTTATATATATATATATATATAAAAAAATATATATATATATAATACATTATATATATATATATATATATATATATATATATATATATATATATATATATATATATATATATATATATATATATATATATATATATATATATAAAATTGATTTTTATATAACTAATTTTATAAATTATAAAAAAAAATTACTTTAAACACGCTTTAAAATTGGAAAAAGTATTCTATAATTATTTATTTATTGCCTACAAAGTTACAAATGTACTAAACAAGTAAGCAAAAAAATGTTGTCAAATCTAATAAAAAATTTTTTAAATTATAATTCACTGGCTAATATCCAGGAGCCAGTGGCAAGAATGTACAGAAATGTGTGCATAAAAAAACATAATTTACTTCCGAAGAAGATTAAGAAATGTACACGAAAAAATCCAAAGGCAAACGACCAAAAGTTACAATGCAAAAATGGATATTCATAATGCAATTTATAATTTATACACGTCAAAGACTAATATAATCCTTCAGAAACTTTTTAATATTATAGACTAAAAAATATCATCATCACTTAAAAAGTGCTCATCTTCTGAGTCGTCCTTAAATAGCGCAATGATCATTGGTGCTATTTCGACATCTAGAACTCGTTCTCGATTCCACCAATCCCATATTAATTTCTCCGTATGTTCCACAGATTTCTTCCAGTACTCCGGCGTAATATAATTTAATGAATCTTGCCAAACAATTTGCACTTCATCTGATGTAAGACTATCGTTCACGTGTTTTTCGTAATATGATTTTGCCCCAGCCCATATTAATTCTATTGCGTTAAACTGACAGTGGTATGGTGGCAGTCGTAAAACCTCATGTCCATTTTCCCGTAATATTTCATCTACGGCATATATTGTTGGTTTTTTAATAGATTTTGCCATTAAAAGAAGTTCTAGTTTCAGCATATTGCGTAAAGGATTTTGTTTTTGTTTATTAGCCATAAATATCACTTTTCTTCCAGGATGAAGTAGGTTGGTTTAGGTTAGGTTTATTTAAGATTCTTGAATGATAAGATGCATTGTCCAGAATGATTCAAGATGGAGCATCTAAATTTGGAATCAGTTGTTCTTTTAACCACTTTTGAAACAGTTCACAGTTCATATTATCATGGTAGTCCATACTTTTGGATGTTGAAGAAAACAGTAAACTGGCAACTGGGAGAAATCCTGTTGAAGAACCTGCATGCAAAATGATAAATCTTTTTTCCGTCCCACATCCCTTTTTTTTCTTGACACTTTTTGCAGACTCGTCCTGCCAAGATTTCAAACCACTTCCATTAGAAAATATCCAAGTCTCGTCTAAAAATGCCATACTATACTATATACTTCTCTAAATTTTGAATTAACATTTTCCGTGTATTTCTTTAAAAACTGGATACTCTGACTTGCTATATGTGGCAACTCGCATAAAAATCTTCGATTACAGTCCTTTTTATATAGAAAACTCAACATTTTTATTAATTTTAACAACGATTTTAGTCCAATTTCCAATATGCCTCGATTTTTTAAAGCTTCTTTTAAAACTTGAACGGTTATATTACGAACATCCATTTTTTGGTTTTTTTCGTGTACATTTCTTAATCTTCTTCGCTTCTTCTTTTGCTACTGTCTCCTGGATATTCGCCGGTAAATTTTCATTTTCTTAATATTTTATTAGATTTAATACCATTTTTTTCCCTTGTGGATGCAAAAACCCGAAAATTGCCACTGACTTGTCAATCTGACTTTAAAGTGACATCGCTCAAAGATTTTTGCAACTGCTGGCATTTATATGTTTATCCTCTTTTTTCATATAAAAATATGTCTATCTAATTCATATTCCGGATTATATACGGAGGATATGATTACACGTAATAAAAGAAAAACAAACTTAAAAAGTTTGTCGTTGATAAATCGTATGACCCGCACGATAATACTGCTTTTGACTATACCAATATTTGCGAATCGTGAACACAGTCTTAAATTAAAAATAGTAACGGTCCTAAGTTATTTCCCTGTAGGACACCAGACCTAGCTTACTCTAAGGTACAAATGTGTAAATTTAGATTTTATAGACTCTTAAAATTTGAAATTATTAATTTTCAAAAGTGAATATTACAAAAATAATTGAAAATAGAAGTGTTGCATTTAAAGAATCGATTTATTAATTAATTTCGTATAGAAGGAAGGATTAATTATGAGGGAATTGCCGGTTATATTTTTTTACAGATCGATTTTACCCAATACAAGTGCGTGGAGAGACTATTAGAAAAAAAAAACGAAACAGATCTTGTGTGTTTCTCAGTACCATACACGTACGGTAATTGATACTTTAGTGCCAAAGATCACAAACAAAATATAAGCATTTTTGAAAAGGAAAAAAGAGATAATGTAAAGTTGTGAATATGCCTTTTTGTTGAAAATAATATCAGTTGCCAAATTAAAATGCCTCATACGAACTCGAACTATTCATAATTATTTTTTTATTTAAGCCATAATCATTTTTCATTTTACTACACATAACAGGCATTAAAGTGCTATTATCTAAAGAATTATATTTACAATAATAAATCAGCTGCCCTGTATAATTATTATTCAATGCCAGTTAAAACCGTTATTTATGTTACAAGATTGCATTTACAATTTAAATAAAACACAAAATATCCTTTTTTTTTTCGGGTAATTAATATTAATAGAGTATTGGATTTTGAGTTAAAAATAATAATTTTTACATAAATGCTGTAAAATCAATTAGAGCTAAATATCTAGCAAATAAAATTATTGAAAGGTTGTACCGTCTAAGTTTTAAGCTGGTTTTAAATAATTAGTTAAAATAAGAAGTACACTATGTAGGGTGTAAATGTACAAAACTAGTTTTGGCAAAATCTGGAAAAATAGTAACCGGTTAATCGGAATCTTAAAAAACCGGCTAATCGCTAACCGTTCATCGATTAACTTTTATTTGATTCGATCAACCGAAACTATTAACCGTAATCGAATATCCAAATTGATTAAGAATGCACAAGGTATCATCAGGAATCTTTACTCCACGAGGTCTCGACACTGAATGTTGAGAGATTCAGGTGGACCTTTATACTTGACTTGTGCTCGACCTTTGATTCTTGACTTCTGTTTGTCGTACCGTGACCCTGTGTTAGGATCGGATTCTAGTGTGATGTAGACCGTAACCCGTATCTCTCATCCGAGCATCTTCAAGTTCCCCAGGTTCTATGATCTTTCCAAGATACACTTGACAATATAATACTTCGACAGACAGTGCAATAGACTCGCCCACATACGGGGTTATTTTTTATAATTTTCCACCCCCTGAGAGGCTTATTTTTTCAAGATACAAAGAAATGGTTCCTACGAGAGTTATAGGGAATTTCGTAAAGATTTACATGGCGGCAGTTTAAAAAACAAAAGACGATCGGAAAATCACTAAATCACCATCAACTTTGTTATCTTAAATAGGAAACCCTATATTTTTTGACATTTTTGGATTCTCTTCATTTTTCTCTTTCCAAAAATATATAATTTTTCTAGATTCGGAACAGTAGTTTTTGACTCACTTTAAAGTTACCACATATGACAATTTCACAGATATGCAGCCATAGTTAAATCGCGGTAACCATGAATTGTTGAAATGTCAACTAAAAACAAAGAAGCCCTGTTGGACGTGAACGCAATCCACAGATACTTAAATCGCTTTACCCATGGAATGTCACCAACAAAAACAAAACAGTAATTTGTAAAAAAAATATATTTAATGTGATTATATATGTCTACTAGTAGAACGATAACAAACAAACGAACAAAACAAGAACTAGGAATTAATATTTTTACAGCCTACACCTCCATTATCCAAACAATTTTGAAACACCCTTTCCAGTATCCTAATTTCTTTGGTGATTAAGGTGGGACATTCTGTATTTAAAATCCTAATTTCATACACTATTTTTTGTCATAACTCGTCAACACTGTTCGTTCTATTATGATACACTTTATCCTGTAGGTATCCCCACAAAAAAATTTCCTAAGTTGTAAGGTCGGGATTGTTCGCGGGCCAATGAATATTGCCAATCCACAAATTATATCGAATATTTAAAAATCTGTGACCTCTCGAAGGTTGTGTGGTGGTGCGCCATTTTGGTGCAAAATTATTTGGTTATAAGTGTTTAAAGGAAACTGCTCCAAAAAATGCTCAATTTCGTTATTTAATAGATTTAAATATCGTTTCCCCATTAATATACCCTCAATAAATATCGGACCAATAATTTGTTTTCCCAAGATGCCGCACCACACATTTATTGACTTCCGCCCTTGCTTTTTTCACTCTTCAATCATATATGGATTTCTTGTTGCCCAATGGTGCTTGTTTTTTCTACTAAACATTCCGGCTGTGGTAAAACATGCCTCATCAGACTACAAAATCCTTCTGAATAACAGCATATCTTGCCTCAGTCTGGTCAGCATATCCTCACAGAAGTGGAGGCGTTGGTTAAAATGATCGTTGGTTAATAGTTGCATTGATCTAGTTTTAGACGGGCGGTATCAATTTTTATTTAGCACTGAACGGATGTAGAACCTCGATTTTCCGGTTAACCGAGAGTCATCCAGAATCGATCTGCTTGGATTTTCTAAAAATTAGTTTTAATTTAACTTTTAGACTACCTAAAGAAAGAATTTTTTTATCTTCAAAATATAATAATATGGATTTTTCAAAATTTGCTCGTCTTCTTTGCCTCTGCGAGGATTTTCTTTGTGCGTGGTTTTTTACTATATATGCAATAGTTTTTCTTGAAAAAACTCTTGCACCAGGATACATCAGCCTGTATTGTCGCACTGCAATTGACGCATTATTAGCATTTGCGAAATAAAGTTGAAGAATTTTTAGTTCTTCTTCGGTAAATTGCATTTTAGATTTTATTAATTTTCTTTTTCGTAATATCAATAAAACCTTTTACTTCCGAATAAAAGTAAGTGTTTTGTTTTTGTTGGTGACATTCCGTGGGTAAAGCGATTTCATCATTTCATGGATACCGCGATTAAGGTATGGCTGCATATCTATGAAACTGTCATATGTGGTAACTTTAAAGTGGAATAAGTCAAAAATGACTATTCCGAATATAGACAAATTATATATTTTTGAAAATGGAAAAATGAGGAGAATTCAAAAGTGTCAAAAAACAGGTTGTCCCATTTAGAATAACAAAGTTGATGGTGATTTAGTAATTTTCCAATTGTTTTTTTTTTAATTTTGGCGCCATGTAAATCTTTAGGAAATTCCCTATAACTTTTGTAGGAACCATTTCTTTGTATCTTGAAAAAATAAGCCTCTCAAGGTGTGGCAAATTATAAAAAATAACCCTGTACAAATGAGGCAAATATATTTCAAATTTACTTTATCTGGAAAAACAAATTCGTGTATAAAAAACTCTGCACATTTCGTGAAAAAACTTAAGGCAATCCAGTTGGATGCCGAAGATATTTTTATCAGTTTCGATGTAGAATCACTATACACAAATATTCCTGTTGACGACTCAATTTCCATTATATCAGACATATAGAAACATAATAATCTTGATAATAACTTAATAGAGCTAGTGAACATTTTTTTTTCTTGTTTAATTCTTGAAGGAACTTTTTATGAATAAATCTCAGGGGTAGCTATGGGGTCTCCTCTCTCCTCTGTGGTAGCGAATATCTTTATGGAGGCCTTTGAGGATATTGCTTTAACATCCGCTTCACTAAAACCTGAACACTGGTTCAGGTATGTTGATGATAATTTTGTTGTTTGGTCTCATGGACAGGAAAATTTCCTCATATTTCTGGACCACATTAATTAACAAGATCGCAATATTAAATTAACAACGGAAATCGAATCTAATGTATTTTCTTTCTAGATGTATTTATTTAAAGGAAGGAAAATTTTATTAGGACATTCAGTATATGGAAAACCGACGCATACAAATAGATACTTAAATGCAAATTCCCACCACCATCCAGCACAAAAGAAATCAATACAAATATGGAGATTGGACAATTTTTGCGATCTCAGATAGATGTTGTAACTCAAAAAAAGAAATTTACGGAATATCGATAAATTGATCAAAGCCAGTTATTCGGTTGTTAATTGAAGTTTATAGACAAGTAAAGATTCTTCCTGTATGTTTAAATTGAAGTTTAGTTATTCAGATATATAAGAAAACTTTGATTCTTACTACTAAAAACCAGTCATTCAGATAATATAAAAACAATACTTAAATTACTAAGAATAGGGTTTTGCGGTTCGTCTCGTCGAAGGCAGACCTCTGTGTTATTAAGGTAAGTAGTTCTACGTATTTGGTTTTGCTGCTTTATTTCGAGAAGAAGCGGGCTCAACCGCTCAGAGTCGAAACTAACGACCCAGCTAGAAAAGGAGCAGACGCTCTGAACGGGTGAGGCCTAGTTCTTCCTGCATTCTGTCCCGTTCGACTGCCGCAGTTCTACGTAGAATATTAGCGTAATGGCTGCTATATGGAGTGTGAGGGGTAAGGGGATAGCTTGAAACAAAAGGTCATCTCGTGAGACAAGAAGTACTCTCAACGGGCATCTAGTGGAAGCCAAGATGCATTTTAGAAATTAAAAAGTTATTTGAAAGATTCGAGGTGTTCCTATATATATATATATATATATATATATATATATATATATATATATATATATATATATATAGGTTAACTCATTGAGAAGTAAAACTATAATTCAATCAACGTTTCGCTCATTATATTGAGCTTTCTCAAGACATTTGTTTTCTACAATAAAAACATGTATATAGTATTTAAATTTTTAAATTGGTTAAAACATTATTGAAAAAACATCACTCCAAAAAACATTACATTTAAAACAAACTATGATTATGAAAACAAAAATACATTTAAAACAGTAATAATATTATATAGAGTACGTACCTTGGAAACATGTCAGTTTTACAAATGTTTTGCGATTGCAATAATTTTATCTACCAGAATTCCAGACGTGTCGAAATTATTGCAATCGCAAAACATTCGTAAAACTGACATGTTTCCAAGGTACGTACTCTGTATAATATTAATACTGTTTTAAATGTATTTTTGTTTTCGTGATCATAGTTTGTTTTAAATGTAATGTTTTTTGGAGTGATGTTTTTTCAATAATGTTTTAACCAATTTAAAAATTTAAATACTAACTATTCATGTTTTTATTGTAGAAAATAAATATCTTGAGAAAGCTCAATATCATGAACGAAATATCGATTGAATTATAGTTTTACTTCTCAATGAGTTAACCTATGCCCAAGAAAATAATTAACAAAATAAATATATATATATATATATATATATATATATATATATATATATATATATATATATAGATATCGTATTGGGCTGGAGAATGGCGCTGAAAGCAAAAAAGTGGCAGCCGACTCCATATTGTGAAGGGAAAAAAAGAAAGAAAATTACTAAAGATAAATCATTTATTAATAATTCTTATTACAACATTACAGTTAATATTTGAGTTAGTTATTACTAAATAATTATATGCATATATAGACTGTGTTATATGTACGTAGTGAAATTCTGTAGAAAGGAAGTTGTGGGTAAAGGCGAATTTACCGATTTTTTAAAATAAAGTGCACAAAATAGAATAAATAGTATAAAGTACTCGATTCATAAGACATTTAATCTCACTCGCCCTGTAGAAAACTCGCCTGCTAACCTATGTCTTATGAAACTAGTGTTTTAATTTACTATTATGCGTCAGTGATACCACTAAACTTAAAACGTATATACTTCTATATACGCCGAAATATTCCGATAAATAACTTATCTAAAATAGTCCGGAAGTTCACATATATAACTAAATTATATGGACCTAAAATTTCTTTTTGCTTATTCACGAATCCTAATCACTAACAAAAAGTCCCCCGTTAAATATAATTTCATCATATTTTGACCACAAAGGCTTTTAAAGAGCCTTAAGTAAATTGGTTAGGCCAACCAAATAGGGAACGTTAAATTTAACCTAGTTATGTTGAGGATGTCTCATTTGGCGTATTATTTTGAACAGGATTTCTCCTTGCAATTTAAAGGGCAAATCTAGAATAGATTATTTGATTTTTGTGTACAATTTATATTTTTTGTTTCTATTTTTAAATGCAGATTTAAGCAAATTAACTTCAGTTAATAAACCAAAGAAAGTACCAAAAATTACATACATATTAAATTGTTACGTTTTGTTAAATATATTTTGACAATTACTCGTAGCCCCAATTTTAATAATATTATTAAGTACTAGTAATAAACCAGTCAAAATAATAATACGAATAATTATAATAATAACGAATTGCATCCCAAGTCGTCAACAAACAGACTTTATGTTCCCCGAAAACCTACAGGAAGGGTACTTGTTAGTATCAAAAGTATCTACTTTAGCGAGAAGAATAAGCCAGAGAGAGCCAACGATTCCTCTTTTTAGAGGTGAAGTTTTGAGAATAATACTAAGATAGCATTTACGCTAGCTAAATACGGTAGTTTTAATACAGAATCGTATAGTGAGTGGTAATAACAATCATTAGAAGGCAGGTACCCAAGGATAAAGATATGGATAAAACATTATTTTTGAAATGGCTGATGGAAGACATAATACATCTAGGGACAAAAGAATTCATTGATACCCCCCAAGATAAAGTTGTAAAATTAAATGATTTTAGCCCGTGATTGTGCGAAAACTTTACGTTAGCGATAGAAATATGGGATATGTAAAGCCATGATAGAATATCTTACAGCTAGATGCCCAATACTTTAAAACTAAAATATTACAGCAAGAATTTGCAACAATATACAATAAATTTGAAAATGCTCTCTGCTCTTTTTTTAATATACTCCTTCCCCAATGCTTATTAACTGATGTTGTCTTCTATTGGAACAATATTCATTCTAATTAAAAAAAATCATATCCTCATACCACAATATTTGGAAAACGATAGTTGAAAAACTACTAGGGACGAAATCCTTGCATACGATTTGGATAACCAGTGGAACCTTCACAGCATTGGGATTCTCCCAATTACAGTATCTGTACTAGACAACGATTATGTTATTAATTGGAATGCTTATATTATTTTGGCAAATAAACCATGTCCCAAAAAACGCAAAATAATAGAAAGTGGCTTAATATTGTTACATAAAGATAATTGTGTAGCATCTTGTTCAATAAATTTCAATAATACATAGTTAAATTTGCTAAATACTAAAGTAAAAAAAGGGCACCATGGTAAATTAAAATGAACATACTCTAGATACTCATAATTTAATAAATTACATACACTTTTAAAGTGGCTTCCAATTGACATTCTGTTAGAGATTTGCCATTCCGGTTAAATTTTTTATATAAAAAATAAAATTTATACTGCTCTTAGTTTTTTATTTTTTAGCTTGCTAAAGATGGGGGTAGACTTCCCCCGAAACGTCAAACAAGTAGATATTTTTCGATGTCGTTCTTCGGGTAGACCCAGAACTAAAGACTACAGCTTACAATTTTAAGAAAATTCAGTATAACTTTTTCTTACTGATTTGCTATATTCTGTGGCGTAAAATATAAAAATAATTTTATTCTTAAATCATGAATACGACACTACAACTTCGTAACTATTTATTGATGCTAGGACCAAGCTGTAAGATTTAGATTACTACTATATAAATAAAATGGTGTGCCTATACCCACGGAATTTGACAAATTTGAAATATATATTTAATCTTTTTTTAGTAAATTGCATTACACAAAAATTTATGGATGCACCACTTTTTTTTCAAAATTAGAATAATAAAGCCTAAGTTTCTGAAAGGTTGGACTTAACTTATTTTGGAGTATCGCTAAAAATATATTATTCACAAAATGGAACTTATGAATTACGTAAAAGGTTTGTTATATGATGTTTTATAATACAAAAATATTTTACTTCTAAATAAAAGTACCTAATTAAAATTTTAGATATTTTAAAGAAAATTGTGTCGGATGCCATGTTGCCAAGTTTATTTTTAATATCTCTTTATTATGTAAGAATAAAGGAATACAACTTTGGTAACTGTTTACTCCATCTTGAATTTGATGAATTTTATGTTGATTTTGGGGTCCTGATCACGAATCCGAAGTCACATTTTTTATGTATGTGTGAAACTACTACCAACAATTATGATAAGACGTAAAATAATGTCTATTTTTGTTTTTCTTGCCCTTTTTATCTAAAAAATGGTTAACACTCAAAAAACAGCCGTACCTCGTATTTTTTGGACTAGTAAATTTTTTTTTATGTTGGTACCTAGACATCATGAAAGCCCATCGAGATACAACTTTAAAGAGAAACATTAATTGATCGGTCCCGGCAGGTGTGCGAACGCACTAGGTGCATTGGTGTCGGGTTAGCACCAGGTTAGAAGGCATAGATATTATCGTTAAAGGCTTAGCGGCATCGGCCGCCTCGGCCCACGTGCACTTCGCTGTTGGTCAGTATTGAACGCTTTTTATTTTGTTAGGTCTTTATTGATGATGCCTATGGCGCCTAATCTGGTGCCAATTCGGTACTAATTCACCTAGTGCTTCCGCGCTTTAGTGACGATGCCGCTCCCTTCCCTTTCCCGTTGACTTTTTTTTATTGTGATTTATTTTTCCTGCGTGTTTTTTTTTTCGCTATTCAGTTATTTTCATGTAGCTTTACTTTGGCGCCCTTATTTATGAGTTCGAATTCGTGAGAAAAAATTACAAAAACTTTTTCTGTTGTTTAGAGTTTTTTTGAATTTGTATATCATTAAATTTATTTGATAGGTTAAGATTAGTTAGGACTATTCAGGACGCTTAATAGAATATAAGTTTGGCAACATTGTAAGACAGCCTTCCTTAAAACTATGATAATAAAAACTTTTTGCATCTAAATGAAATACAGTGAAAATGTCGAACTTCTTTTTGTTGGTTTTTTATAGAGAGAGTGGTTCATCCATTAATTTTTTTTTCTTTTAAAAAAGTTGAAAGAAGGTAGACTTTATATTTTATATTCAAAAAATTATAAAATTCCGTTTACAAGAAATATTTTAAAACGGTAATAGGAAGAGCAATTATGTTTATTTTGATACAACTAATAACCCATTAGTTAATTATTCCCCTTACAATCATATCGATGACCTATATTCCGCATCGGCCAGTGGAAGATAGACACTAAAAATAGGTCATGTATGCGAAACAACAATGACGTAGGTAAAAAGATTTCAAACTTCCAAGTTAATAATAGTCATTTAAATACCTGCTTCAAAACATAACTGTATTTTTAGGCAAACACACATCATTTCTCGCATAATAAATTTCATTCTAAACTTTGCAGACATTTTAACAGACACGTAAGAGTGATACAGCAGAGAAACGTCTTGGGGAAATTCAAATTGTCTCAGTCGTCCCCAACGTGCCTGCAACGGATTATATAAGCAACATTTTCTCCCATATTTCCTGAATGAGTTGCATTTGAGTTCTAAATATTAGTTACGTGTTGATCGTTTACTTAATGGTACAATTTTCATGTTTTATTGTTCTAAATTTCTGTCTGCATGCATTTCCCTAGTGACAATTGTACAATTTGAAAAATATTCGTTTGATTTGATTCATGCTTGTGAATAGTTTTTTTAGAAAGGACCTTTTTGATTGGATTACGTTCTCTTCATTAAATTCTGCTAAACACCCCACGCTTTTTGGCATAGCTATTGAATTTTCAAGGGTAGAATGCATATATCCTATCAAAATATTATAAGTAAATTACATTATTTTATAGTTTTAAATAAAATAAGCATAATATTCTAAATTTGAGATTAACCGTGCAATGTAAAAACGAGAAAATATTAAGAAGATTGACGCAAAGTTAGTTGTCGTCATTTTAGGAATGATATTGTGACAGATAAGAAGAGCAAACAGCTTTCTATTATTAGGTTCTTTATAAAACCAATTCGTTAACAAAATAAGCACTGAAAGCGCAACATTGCTCATTAAATTATGTCTATATTCCTACATACCCTAAAAGCCACTTTGCATTTAAAGTCAGCTAAAATTTTCTAGCTATTCTTATGAACACGTAAAATTTAAGGCAAAGCGAGCTATGAAACCTTTCAAACTAATCCCCGACTGTATCTTTCACATTTTCATAGCCGTATTTCCCGAGCTTTTCGCCGTATGTTGCCTTTATTTTACAGGAAGAAGTTTCTGCAACGTAATTCCTTAAATGGCTTAAGTTTAAAATTGAAGTAATATGTCGTTTCGTATGACTTGTTTTGTGCAATATTTGATACCTAAACTATTTAGTCAGGACAATAATACTGTTAAACAATAATGAAATGCTTTCTATTTCCGTACACGGAATGAGAATGGGTATTTAAAGAGCAAATGATTTATTTTTTCTTAATACAAAAAATATTAAAATACGGTTCTAGCATTGCTGCTTGGCTACGTGATAGAAATAAGTAACTATGTTAAAAAATTTGTAAAATCGGCTTTACACACAACTTCCCTTGTATAGAATTCTACTACGTACAGGGTTTTTCCTTATAATTTGCGACCCCTTTAAATCTTTTATTTCAAAAAATACAAAAAAGTGGTTAATTCGAAAGTTGTAGGATTTCATCTGAAGATTTACATAGCGCTAAAATCAAAAACAAGTGACTATCGAAAAATATAGAAATCACCATGAACTTTGTTATTTTAAATGGAACACCCTGTATATTTTTAAATTTTTAGATGCGCCTCATTGTCCTCTTTTCAAAAATATATAACATGTCTATATGTAGAACAGTAGTTTTTGAGCTATTCACCTTCAAAATAACACTTTATGAGGTTTTACGTTAAATGTATATATTTATAGCAAATTAAATATTAAAAGTTACATTATACAAATGCCAGTAAATAAACAAAGATAACAATAACATTTATCAAATCTGTATTATAAGTTATTTACATTACTAGCGCCATTGTTTAAGCAATTTTGGAACACGTGTCCCATTCTATTAATAGCATTGTTAACAAAGAAGGGATATTCGGTATTTAAAATTACTATATCTTGCTCGATTTTTTGCCGTAATTCTTGTAAATTATCAGTTTTATTAAAGTAAATTTTATCTTTCAAGTAACCGGATTGGGCCTTGCCTTCCGATCCATAAACCATAGAGATTATTTAAAAAATTGGTAATTGGTTGGACGTTGTGAGGCGATGCGTCATCTTGGTGCCAAATGAATCTAGTATACTGACGAATGACAAGTGTCTCTAAAAGGCGCTCTATTTCGTTATTTATAAAATCTAAATAGCGTTCGCCTGTCAAAATGCCCTTAAAAATAATTGACCTAATAATTTGCTCTCATAATATACCGCACCAGACATGCAACGACTTACGCCCTTGTTTCTTCCTTTCTTCTATTACATGTGGATTTCGAGTTGCCCAAAAAATGTGTGTTTTTTCTGTTAAACATTCCGGCCGTAGTAAAAGTAGCTTCATCAGACCACAGAATTTTGTTAAAAAATTGGTCATCTTCTCGAAATCTCCTGAGCATATTCTTGACAGAATTGAATAAATGAAGTCGCTCATTTATATTATTTTCTATTAAATATTGCACTGGCCTAATTTTATAGCAATGATAACCATATTTTTTTAAAATCCTATGAATTGTTTTCCATGATTTCCCTGTGAGTCTTGAAACGTCGGGAATTGACCGGTGGGTATTTTCATGTTTATTAAATAAATAGAAAATTACCTTCAAAATATAATAAAATATTAAACTCTTCCTCTAGATTTGCATTTGATCGTCTGTTCTTTCTTAAAAGGTTTTTCCTTTCCACAAAATTTTTTACTATGTATGATACTGTCTTTCTAGATGGCATTCGTACCCCTGGATTTGGTTCCCGGTGTTGACGCACTACCCTTGATGCGTTATTTTGATTTGCGTAGTATAAGTGAATTATTCTGAGTTTTTCTTCTTCAGTGAAAAACATTATTATTAGGTATTATTTTTAATTTGACGTAAAACGTAAATAACATATATTACTGTAATTGAAAAATAATAATTTTGATTTCATTTGACATTTCATAACTAGAGTGATTCACATAATGGCTGAATTGCACCCACGGCCACTCACGGCTATCTAGATCCAATAAAATGGGACATGGTCATACATAATACCGGAGTAACACCCACATTCGTGAGGGGGAATACAGAATCATTTATAGACATTACTTGCTCAATACAAAGAATAGCAACGCGTATTACAGGATGGAAAGTTTCAGACTTCGAAAATCTGAGCGACCACCGTGACATTACATTCACAATTGAAACTAGGGTTTGTTTTTAAAGAACTCATAACCTGGAAATTAGAAAGGGATGGGGAACAAACTACGGCAGAATTCTTTGAAAGCATTGTAAAGGAGGCGTGCAGGGTCAGCACACAAAGCGTGCTGGGAATACAAGGGATGCCG
Source organism: Kuschelorhynchus macadamiae (assembly GCA_030620095.1). NCBI lineage: Eukaryota > Metazoa > Arthropoda > Insecta > Coleoptera > Curculionidae > Kuschelorhynchus > Kuschelorhynchus macadamiae. Next base: position 53,130 of record JAUTXW010000656.1, read on the forward strand.
TACTGGTGGGACAATGATATAGCAACGAAAAGAAAAGAATGTATTACCCAAAGGAGGAAATTAACCAAGATGACAAGAGACATAAATACTACCGAAGAGGCTAAAGAAGCAGCTACGGCTGAATATAAGGAAACCAAGAAGATACTTGAAAAAAATCAATGAAGCAAAAACACTGCGAAAAAATATGCAAAGAACTGGACGACGACATTTTCGGACAAGGCTATAAAATAACGATGAAAAAAATTCAAAGCTTTTGCCCCATGCGACCTGAACTTGGACACAAAAAAAGACGTAATAAGGGAATTGTTCCCGACAAGGGCACTAAGACTAAGAAACCAAAGACAACCTGCACATGTAGAACTGTTTTCACAGGAAGAGGCCATGATAGAATCCCGCTCGAAGCTGTTAAGATAATTGGCAAGATCGCACTAAACTGGCTGCTGAGTATCCTGAATGGGCTAATAAACGAGCAGGCCTTTCCAAAAACCTGGAAGAAACTGGTTTTAATACCGAAGCCAAAAAAGAACGGACGGATGCGATCAAGTTTAGACCTATCTGTCTTCTTCCTACCATAGGCAAGCTGTATGAGAAAATGGTTAAGAAAAGACTGGAAGATGAGCCTGAGAACAGAGAGGGACTATCAGAAAGTCAGTTTGGATTCATGAGAGGTAAATCCACCCTGCATGCAGTGGAAAGAGTCATGCAACTTACTAGAGAACATGAAAAGAAAAAATGGACCACCCTGATAACCTTAGATGTTAGAAACGCCTTTAACAGCGCAGGGTGGGGAGACATCATAAAAGAAATACAAAGAAGGGAAGTACCAGTGTACCTTAGTAATATTGTAAATAATTATCTGGAAGACAGGTCTCTGGAAATAAAAAAGGGAATACCAAATTACCGCCGGAGTACCACAAAGCTCTGTCCTTGGACGCTTATTATGGAATTTAATGTCCGATGGGGTGCTTAAGGAGAAAATGCCAGAATGCACTTGGACAATAGGCTTTGCCGACGATCTGGCTCTAGTATCGACAGCGGATGGACCAGAAGAATTAGTAAATAAGACAAAAGATGCACTGCAAATCATAGACCTGTGGATGAAGAAGCATCTCTTGCAACTTGGTCCTGAAAAAACCGAAGCGGTAGTTTTTAAGAGGAAGATAAGAAGAAGAGAAATAAAATTCAGACTCAGTGAAGCCCAAATTGAACCAAGGAAACATGTTAAGTACCTAGGAATAACAATAGATGATAGATGATAGAGGGACTTTTAGTACACACGTTAAACTGTCAAAAAAGCAGACATCAAGCTAGCAACTATGTCAAGAATTATGACTAATATAAAAGATCCGGCAAATAGAAAGAGGGAAGCATTGTATAACATAATTCAATCTATACTCACATATGGAGCACCTATCTGGCACTCAGTACTCACTAAAAGAAAATACAGGGACCTATTGATATCAACACAAAGGAAGGCATTATTAAGAGTTATAAGCGGGTACAGAACCATCTCACCACGTGCTGCATAAATAGTGGCGGGAATACTCCCTATAGACATACTAATCGAAGAAAAGACAAGACTGCATAACAGAAAAGATAGAAATACACAACAAGCTAAAAGAGAGGAGAGAGAGGCAAGTCTGGAAAGTTGGCAAGAAAGATGGGCGAACACTACAGAAGTAGCCCAGTGGACGAAAAGCCTCATCACGGACGTAAGAACATGGACTAAATGTATGCATAGAATAACTGACTTGATAACTCAAGTTCTGACTGGGCACGGGTATTTTAAAACCTACACTTTTCGACTGGGTAAAGGAGATGACATATGCAATTATTGCGATAATGTAAGAGACACGGTAACACATACAGTATTCGAATGCGGGAGATGGGAAAATGACAGAGAGAGAACAAACATGCAACTGGGAGACATATTAAACCAAAATAACATGATTGACATGATGATAGGAAGCGAAGGTAAATGACGTATAGTTAGGAAATACATAAGGGAAATAATGAAAAGGAAACAAGAGGAGGAAAGAGGGCAATAAATTGTAATAAGACAACCTTATAGACAAACAAAGCCGAACTCCTAATCACCACAGGTGGACGGGGGATGTAGGCAAGAACAGAAAACTGAGATAAGAAAAGACAGCCCCGTGTACCGATGATATGCCAGGTCGGCGGTACCAATACACATGGGCGGTTCGGGAGGACCTTGTTCTGTGTTTGCAGACTACGTCTCCCAGAAAAAAAAAGATGCAATAAAATAAGTTAGGCACCTCATAAGGGGTTATTTTGAGGTCGAATAGCTCAAAAACGACTGTTCTAAATGTAGACATGTTATATATTTTTGAAAAGAGGACAATTAGGCGCACCTAAATATTTAAAAATATACAGGGTGTTCTATTTAAAATAACAAAGTTCATGGTGATTTCTATATTTTCCGATAGTAATTTATTTTTGATTTTAGCGTGGTGTAAATCTTCAGATGAAATCCTATAACTTTTGTATTAACCACTTTTTTATATCTTTTGAAATAAAAAATTTAAGGGAGTGGCAAATTATAAGGAAAAACCCTGTACATATAACACAGTCTATAAAGAGTGTCCCCAAAGTAATAGGATACAGACCAACAGCAGATTCCGTAAGTCGAAGTAATGCGTTTTATAGAAACTTCCCTTATCCCAAAGTTGACAAAACCAAGATATGGGGTGTCAAAATTTTAATATGTTTGTAATAATTTCGTAACGAAACGACACAGGGACCGATAAGATGATTTCCGATAATTCCACCTAAACTCGTGTTGAATGACACGTTTAACAATTAATGCAGGTTTTCATTTTCCATATATGTCAATTTTGTTAATTGAGTAAATGTGGCCCGGTCCGTGAATAGCATACGGTTTAAAAACATTGGATCTGGGTTTTGGATTTGGATATTGAGATATGAGAAAATTGAAGCCTAGGTGAAAGATCAGGCGATTGTAAAAACTGCATGGGTGTAAAGTTGCTTCTGATTTGAGACCTTAATTATGGAATATTCTGACAACAGATAAATTTGCTTACACATTTAGCTACTTTCAACCTTTTTAAACTCAGTTCTGGATTTTCTGCATCATGAACTAAAATTTCAATCAAATTCCTTACGTCGAAGTAATTCGATTTAGTAGGCTTAGTGAAATGTTACAAAAATGATTATTAAAAAACTACTTATCCCATTTATTTCAAATTTTGCACATCAAATATTATGTTGGAATTAATTGGTATGAATCCAAGGTGCCGAAACAAATGGCGGCTTAATAAAATACTCAAACATTCATAACTAATTGTAGTATAGAGATATACTAGTAAAACTGTGTTACTAATTCAAGATGACGGAACAAAATGGCGGCCAAATAAAATTTTTATAATCTTAGAAATTCGCCATCTCAGGTTTTACATACCTTCGTGTTTTAACCTCTTTAGGAGCCAAAAAATATGTTTTATCAATTCCGTCAGTCCGTCTGTACGAATGGAACTAGTGAAATTGTGGTACTAAATGAAGATGGCCGAACAAATTGGCGACCAAACAAAATGTTTGTAGAAATATTTATTATATTTCCGCTATCGTACCACTGATAAGTAATTTGTTAGAACTTGTACCTATTCATACCCACCAGTATCATAACCATTATTAATCCTGCCAAATATTCTAACCTTATAGCGCGGCGTTCCTGACTGGACGTCAAATCTGACATCGCGTATAAGCTAAATTTTGAATAGAAGTATTTTATCAGTTTGTTTTTAAACTGTGTAATATAATTTTAGAAATATTTATAATCAACAGCAAAAGTTATGGTACGAGCGGGGATAAATGGACGGTACCTAATAGCGATGTCAGACTGTAGAATATTTGGCAGGATCAACAATGGTTATGATACTGGTGGGTTTCAATATGTACAAGTTGTACCGAATTGCTTATCAGTGGTACGATAGCGCAATTAGTTAGGGCAATAGACTAGTGATTCAGATGTACGGGTTCGATCCCCGATCGAATCTGTCTGCTGGTTCGCCAAGTACTTATCCGATTGACTTTAAATTTTAATTAATAAAAAGTAAGTAAGGGTTATATGGGGATGATCTGGTAATATTTTGGTAAAAATTCAATATGGCGAGACATTATTATTATTAAGTTAACTTTTGATATTTTGATTTAGCAAAAAACTCAATCTCATCCTAAAATTCCACAAACGATAATGACATACATTTATGTAATGTGTTTTTATTTCTCCCTAATCCATGTTAATCAGCAGTTTTTTCGGGTGGTAAGTTTCTTATCAGACCATATGGACGAGCTCAACCCGACTGGCATTTAAAGCTTAAATAGACTGCCCATTTTTTATTTTACGAGGTTTACCCATATTATCAATTACAAAAGAGATGCAAACTGAGGATACAATTTGACTACCAAGTATTGACGGTGCCACCGGTTTTGCTCTATAATAGCTATATCCGACCTAAAACATCAAAATACTCTGCATCTTGTAGCAACAGAATGATAATATTTTTTGGGAAGTGTTTTGGTTGGATGATGATCAATAAAATGCACACAGAAAATGTGCTGTTCAAATTAGTTAACATTTCGATTTCTATGAATTAATCTTCAGGACTCTAAAAGTTAAAAACTATTGTTATATATCGTTTTTAATTTTAACATGGAAAATCACATTTGTATGTAAGTATGGTAATACCTGCTAGTCAACATTGATTTTAATCTAAATTTATTTTATTCCTAATTAAATCTCGTATTTTAGGAGTGCTGTGTCATATATATTGTGTGTTTTTTACATGCTTAATGTGCTTTAATGTGTACTGTCAATTTTAAATGTAGGAAGATAGGCTATAGGTTTTTTAACGTATATACACGTAATTGTAAAACAATGTATTTATTTCTCATATACGTTTTTTAAAGAATATTGACCCTTAAAAATTATATATATCAACAGGTCTTAACTTTTAGAGACCTGAAATTGACCGCATAGAGGTCGAAACGTCGACTAATTACAACATTAGATTTTCTATGTGCATTTTATTAACCATCATCCAACCAAAACACCTCCCCAAAATTACTATTGTGGTCACTAAAAATAAATCAGAATGATAATATTGTCTTAATATTTAAAATGAGTAAGGACCATTCAAGATATGTTTTGTTAGTTGCCTGTATATTAAAATAACTCACGTAACAGCAGTGTAGTTCGAAAGGTTAAAAACTTGTAGAAGTTTTGGTCGATGTTTTCGTATTTATTAACCTGACCTACATGTTCCTGTATTCTAGAGCCGAGGACAGAAAAACTGTCAGAAATTAGAAATAAAACAAAAAATAACGTATTTTATATCATGCTATATACACGGTAAAATGATTTGATGGAAATAAATTGTCTAAGCTCACTTAATTGTGCAGAGCAATTTCGACTCCAAATGTAAAATTTCTTTTGTATATAATTCAGTCGAGATGAGAAGAAAATCAACATCGGGAAACGAAGAAGTTATATGCCTACTCTCCCTTGAGACATGCTAATTTAAGCAAGAATACAAGTGACACTTATTTCTCGGGGCAAAACAATAGATGAAACTGAAAACAGTTCGCTTTCCTGGGAAGTGCAGACTATTCAAACACTCTTCCTGCCTGCCTAATGAATAAAACACGCGTTGGTTGTAAATACAATACAGAAGTAAGGAAAATTTAATTCAAATTTCATTTGTCTTAGCGGCTTAGGTTAAGTTGGTAAGCGCAAGTATTTAACTCATCTTTATTATGAGGGTTGCAAACTTTAACATAGTATATTACATTAATTTTCCAGCTTGAAATAGTGCCATTACTTTAGAGTTTGTGGCGTACGCTAAGCATCAAAGATGTTGGGGTAAATTAATTTGGACTGAGATTGTTTTGAAATTAGGGCTAGGATGGTGAATACCGGTTGTCGTTATAGTAATTAATATTGTTCTCGAATACATTTGATAAAGTTTTACTTATCGTTAATAATTTATTTTCTACGACTATCAAATAATGTCTATTACAAAAGCGATTTTAGTTAGATAATGTTATTGATTACTTATGCCGCATGCCTTGTATAATATACACCATATCCGTGAGTAGATTATTTCATTACTCACGGGCTGCAACCAATCACAAAACACTTCTATCGTTCAACTATTTGTATTGTCCAATACAGTACCTAATACCGCGGTTAAAACAAATAATCGCGAACGCAATGATAAAACAAAAAAGCATAATCATAATAATGGCCGATTATTGATGTCAAATTTATATTGAAAATACATTTTTTGCCTAAATTTCTTTCTTAGAAGTTAATTAAGTTCCCTTAAAATGAGTTTAAGCGATCAAAGTGAGATTGATAGTATACCGCCAAATATTATTATTGAAGATGCCAAAACCACTTCGGACGAATTATTACCAGAAATTTCAAGGAAAAACTATGAAATTGTGTATAAGATATTTATAAAGTTCATTTTCGGAAAATATCTTTCTTGCCTATTTTGGAAAGTTGTCTGGAAAGTACAAACCTTTATCATTATGGGCACATTACTCGATGTTAAAGAGTACGCTTGATATTAAAGAAAATATTAGTATTAAAACCTACCATAAATTACGTGCATTTTTAAAACGAAAATCGGAATGTTACAGAGCAAAAAAATCCAAAACCTTCACCCCAATGGTAGTTAACAGTTTCATGAAAAAAACACCGGATAATGTTTACCTGGTAACAAAAGGTAAGAGATTTAGAAATTTTATAAATGTACATTCTTAGCTTTATTGAAAATTTATTATGTAAAAAGTAAAAACTAAAGATATCCTGTCTGTGTATGGTATTATTTTATATTTATAAACCACATACATTAAAAACAATGTATTGTCATTGTGTAAGCTCTAGATTAATGCCGCGCCGCCCCAGGGATGTGAAAAAGTGCACTTATAAATAGCGAGTTGCAATTTCAGCTAGATTTTCTCGAAAATATCTTTCTCATTAAAATTTTTAACAAAAAGAGTTTTTGTTCTATTTTTAAGTTGCACTAATTATGGGCATAATGGGAGTTTGTCAATCAAACAAACTATACGGATATTAGCGATATTCAAAATCTTGGATCGGCTTATTGGTAACTATTCCTAACACAAAAACAAAAATATTAAGAAAATTTACGATATCCAGCAATTTTAACGATATTAATTATAAATTAAATTATATTTACATTCGACCAACCAATGCGTGAAATTCATATTTTCTACAAGCTTGCGGAATTTTAGTGTGGAAAATTTGTTATGATGCACTAGTGCGGAAAATTTTATCAACAACCCAGGGTGACATAACAACCAGGTAAAATTTGTTGTGATTAACAACCCGTTGAATATACATCACGACCCACAGCAATTTGGTTAAGTTGTAGTTCGCGAACGGAAGATTGACATTTAAATTAAAGATAACATTATTTTTTGAGCATTTATATACTTTCTCCAAGGCCCGGATAGCATACTTATTTATTATAATTTTTCATTAATTTGTTTTGTAATTGCCTTATAAAACTTACTATAATTACTACTTGTGTATCTAAGTTATGCTATTTTGTTTATTGTCAAACATTTTCTACGTATGAGAATTCAATTTTAGTTTTTTTTGTAAAGTTTATAGTTCATATCGCAAAAAAATTGATGTAGTTGAAACCTCAATAGGAGGAGAAAAGAAGATACCACCAAAAATATGAAATATTTAGCCACTTGAAAATAAACAACTATGAAAAGGAGGAGGTATTTTTAGTTTATTTATCTGAGCTTTCAAAACCCAGCACGTCGACAGAAACCGACATTCAAACAATGGAATCTGAAGAAATTAGAATAACGCCAATTATGGTCAATAGAGATAATATGATGCCAAGCAGAAACATCCAGTTAGAACCGGCCATCAATGTGGTCAATGCAACTAATTGCACTTATGTTATATAAATAAACAATAAAACTTTAAATACCAATTTTAATATGACTGTTGGACATTGGTTATTTCCATACGCTTAAAGAAAAATAAATGTTCTTAACGCGTGTGAAAAATGTGTTTTCCGCACTAAACTGCAGTCTCGTGAAGAAAAATTCATTTTCCAGACCTTTTAGGAAAAATACTATTTTCTTAATTACCAAGTAGGTAAATGTACTCACAAAAAATTGGAATAAATAAATTTGGTGCAATGGGCAAAGAAATTGCAAAATGTTGAAATACGGAAATGTGCACAGGGCATAGCTTTAGGCAGTCATCCGCAGCTCTACTGGTAGATGCATGTGAGGATATAGTCTTTTTAAACCGTCATGATAGTAGGAAATTAAAATCCGTAGCGTAGGTCTACATAGACGGTTCAATAAATAACAAGTTAAATACCGCCAACTTCAGCTAATTCAAGTACATGCACTGCCTCATCTTCTACATATTTACAAGAAACAACTATGAATAAAAATTTTAATTTTGAAATTAATACTACACCTACATTAAACTTTAATAATTGTTCAAGTATTACTATAAATTCTAACACCTATAAAAATTAAAAATAAATTATTTCTTTATTATGCTAGCAAAAATAACACATATATATTAACATGAGTAAAATTTTGATATACACGCCATTTTTTACTACAACCTATATCCTCAATAGAAGTTAATAATAATATAAAGAAACAACACGTCGGCTGGTTTGGATGGGATTATTTGTATGCTCGAAAATGTTTGAAATTCCATAAAAAAACTTCCTTGTTTGGCTTTTAATAATATTATAGTTAGAGGGGATGAGATCCCTTGTATTAAAAAATCAGTAATTATACCTATTAATAAGAGTTAGACTGTTGATCGTAAAATTTCTGTCAGACTTGGTAACGGGCTTAGCGACTTTATATCTGTTTCATCTGGTTTACCCCAAGGCTGTGCGCTAAGCCCCTTACAGTTTAATTTATACACAGCTGATTTACATTCTTGGCGTATGGATGCTACTATATTGCAGTTTGCTGAGGACCTATGCATTTATTCCGAACAAAAAATATGTTAGTATGTAAAAGTAATCTAAATCATATTATGTACCTTTATACTAGATACTTCCCAGAAAATGGTTTATTCAATAGTGAATCTGTTTTTAATTTCTTCACGCCACAGATTTGTTAAAGAGAATTTGATGATTCTTAACGAAACGTGTCCCGTGTGTTAATTTCGTTAGATAGGGAGTAATTTTGGATCAAAAATTGTCTTGGAATGACTATATTAATTATGGTATTGACAGAGCCGAAAAAAGTCTGATCATTCTCAGAGCGGTGTTGTCAAGGTCTTTGGAAACATCCCTGATGTTTTATAAGGCATTTACTAGACTTCTGTTAGATAACGGAGCAATATTTTATGGAGCAGCATTTATTCACGCCTTAAAAAAATTGAAATAGAACAATATAAAGTTTTGATGTTGATTACGGGACCGTTTCAATCCACCCCAATTCACGCGCTTCTGGCAGAGTGTGGCCAACCTATATTACTTGTAAGGAGAAAATTATTAGCGGAGAAATTCCTAATAAAAAATATGCAATACAAATATAGATAACCTAACACTACCGTTTTGGTCTAATAAAAATAGCCCTCCACTTGCTGAAGCTTTCACTACAACAACAAAATACAATAATATTATTCTAAAATGGAATAACTATTTCTTATTCGAAACCCCTTTAAACATAAATTATTTAAATCTGGAAGTAATCTTTCCCGAATTCACTGAGTTTTTCAATAAATGCATTTTAAATAAAGTTTTAGATATCAGTTTAAATCCTACTATAAAATATATTCTGATGGACCAAAACATTGTAATTGAGTAGGTTATGTCTTTGTAATGCGACAGTTTAAAGTAACTAAAATGTATAAATGCCATAAACTATCATAAGTTTTTTTCGGCCGAAGCGTTAGCTATAATAAATGCTCGAGAATTTGTCAGTTTAGATAATACAATACCCAACGTGGTCATAATATCTGATTCTAAGTCTGTTTTTTTATCCCTAACAATTAACCTTAATTATTGCAAACGTCCTATTATTGCCAGTATTTTGAACTTAATTTCTAAACTTTCGCCTGTCGTTTGGGCAGAAGGTCATTCAGGTCTTTATAGAAATAAACATGTGGATAAATCAGTAAAGGAAACAAGTTCAGTGGGTCTTCCCTCAGAAGCTATCCCGCATTCAGATTTATTTAAAATAATCAAAGAAAAAGTCACGTGATACCTGGACACAATTTATATATAAATAATGCACTCAGTTCCTCTTTTCCGTACTTAACAATTTACCATAATCTAAATCTTTCTGGTTGGGCATGGAAGATGCAACCAATATCTAAAAAAATTAAAATTATCCGACACGTCATTGTATTCATGTGACATTGAATTATCAGGTCATCTAACCTATGCCGTAGATTTTTTAGCTGCTTCTACAATACAAAATCGGTATCATATCTTTCTTCCGAACTAACGAAACTACAGTTACTTCCATTAAATCATATTTCCTTTATGACTGAAATGTGTACGTATCCTGGTATAGAGAAAATCTTTTTGAATTATTTGAAACGCTGTAAAATGGTTATTTAATATTTTTGATCTATTTGCTTAGTTATCGACCACCATCCTTTCTTTAATGGTTTTTCAACCTAACTATCCGGGCCTGCTGTATTTTGTGTGCATTTAAAAAATGTCTTGCACTGGCCCCAGGAAGAGAAGTGTGTGTCCCTGTCTAAATTTCCTTTGCCTTATATACTTTCTCTTTAATTATTTAGGTTCGTAATGTATTTCTGTGCTATTATTGTTTATAATAATTAACCTAAGAACCTATCAAAATGTATGGTCCTTTTAGATAACTGAGAAAAAAATAATTTTGTTTCTTGTTGCTAAATGAGCTAAGCTCAAGGCCAAAAAGAAAAAAAAGTTAATATCGTTACTAAATTTAAGTTTCCTGGCCGCTTCTTAAAATAATGAGTACTATTTTCTCTTGCGTAATTCTCATTACTTGCTTATTAAATTATGTACTATTAAATAGCACTGTAACGATTTTTTTTTGTGTAAAGCGCATAACATTATTTCTAAATAAAACACAAAGCCCTGGTTAAAGTCAAATTTAAAAAATCAAGAAAACCCGTATTTCGCTTTTGCGAGAATTAGCAACTCAATTACCAGACAAAATTTCAAAGTGCATACATTAGGCAAAACGTAACATATTAGGTAGAACGAATATTTCATATTTTAATTATAAACTTTGATCTCTTATGTGTTAATTGTGTTAAGGTCCGATGGTGCTCGCCAGGGCGAAACACCTGTCACTAAGTATTTTTTAATATTTGACTGAGACCAAGACTTTGTGCTTTATTTAATACATACATAAGTCTCTTTGAAACATACGGATGACTTATTTCAATTCGGAAAACTATGCTCTTGAGCTGAGATTTTTAACTCCGTCTCTCGTCTTTGCGCAATTCTAATAATTTTTCATATCTGTTTTCTACACCGATTGAACAAATCGTAATTAATTTCATTAACTGTGTTATTCAAGAGTATTAGTTAGATAATATTTAATTCAAACAATAATGTTTTAAGAAGAACATAATTATGGATATTACACCAAAAATTCAAATTAAAATACCTCTACACTCCAAGGTTTGGTCTAGAGTTCTGTCCACTATGAAGGTACCCGAGAAACAAGACTTAAAAATACTTAGTTTTTCGGATGTCTATCCCCTAAATCCTTTACCTTCAGCAGCTAAAAAATTAGGTACTAAGAGTATTATAAATCATATTTTTTATATCAGAAATTTTACCGAAATGGCAAATCTCAATATCAATTAAATGTCAGTTTAAAGGTGTTATTTTTTTTGTTTAGATAAGGGGTATCTAGACTACTATCATTTTAATTTAGTCTGTTTTGCGGTGTCCTTTTTTACTTCAGCATTTAGCGAATTTAAGCACGTATTATTAAAATTAACTGAACAAGATGCTACAAGTTTAGCTTTATTTAACAACATTAAAGCACTTTCTTTAATTTTGCGTTTTTTTGGAACGTGGTTTTTGTATAAAAGTATTTTATCAGTTTGTTTTTAAACTGTGAAATATTTTTTTTTGTAAAAATGTTTTCTCGATTCCGTCGGTCTGTCTGTCGGTCTGTCCGTCTGTCTGTTCGCGAATTTTGGTAAAAAATTAAGGGTCATATGGGGATGACCTGTCAACATTTTGGTAAAAATCCAATATGGCAAAACAAAATGGCCGTCCAGTGAAATGTTAAAAATATTATTGCTAAGAAAGTGCTTATCCAATTTATCTCAAATTTTGCACAAAAAATTATGTAGTATTATGTAGGAATGAACTTGAAAAAATTGGGGCACGAATACAAGCTGGCGGCTCAATTAAATATTTAGAAATTCTGCCTGAAAAAACTACTTAATAAACCAATTTCAAATTGTGTGTCGAAACTAATTATAGTATAGAGATGAACTACAAAACCTGTGGTACTAATTCAGGATGTCGGAACAAAATGGCGGTCAAATAAAATTTTTGTAATCTCAAAAGATCACCCTAGCAGGTTTTACATAATTTCGCGTTCTAGCGTCCCTAGTCATCAGATTACCAAATTTGGGAAGAAAATAAAGGCTCATATCAAAAATCCAACATGCCATAACAAGATGGTGGCCTAGTGAAACATTAAAAAATTATTACTAAAAAAAACTAATTATCCAGTTTACGTCAGATTTTGCAAAAAAAATCATCAAGTGTTACATAAAAATAAACTGTCAAGATTTTAGTATGAATATAAGATCGCAGTAATGTAAAATGTAAAAACTACTTATTGAATCCATTTTAGATCATGCCCAAAATGAAGTGTGGCAGAGGTCTAAAATGGTAAAATTTGGTAGGGATCCAATATTTTGGAACAAAATGACGTCCAATAAAAATGTTTGAAATAACAGTATATGTGTTCTTAAATAACTATGTACTGAATTAAACTGGTTCACACTTCACTAATCCTAATAGTTTTTTTTTTAAATTGCTACTTTAAAGAAATGAAAACTGCCTTTTCTAAGCAAAAAGTATAATTTTATGACTACCTGCTTATGTAATAATTGTAAATTCCTCATACATATTTCGGACACGTAGATTTTGTGTTACAGTGATATTCGTAGGCTACGGTAATGTTCAGTTGAATAGGCTTATTTTCGATAAGACACAACTCAATTTAGCTCCAAAACTATTTATTGGGATATAAATTTGTGTCAGTAGCAACGCGTACAAGAAACAGGAGACTTAATTCTAGCGAACTAGTTTCATTAAATTTTTATTACTAGAATCATATGAAAACACTAATGCACCATGGTAGTGAAATTGTTGAACTAAACGATCTTTAATATCAAATTCTTTGTCGCAACAAAGCAGATAAAAACACTCCAAGTACTTTGTGAAAAGTTGTTTCACGGTTACCGTATTTGTATTCTTAGTGATGGTACCTGTTATCAGCATTCACTTTAAAAATGTTTTTGTTAATATTTGTGTGTGGTATAAAACTGTACAAGCTTCTTATTATTATTTTTAATTTATTCAAAAGTACTGAATTCTTATTAGAAAAAAATACTAGTGGTCAAAATGACAATTCGTGCAGCACTCACAGCGTAAACCAAGTAATCATGGGCGGCAAAAGGCTTAACTTTAGGAGGGAGAGTCTATGCTAACCTAGTAATAAAGTACTTAAGTAAATAGAATTGTTCAAAATAAAAAGTACCTGGTTGTATTTTTGAATAAGAAAAATCTTTAGAAAAGGTAATCTAAAAAATTATCCAATCTAGCTCGTACAAAACTAAAGTAAATAGCCAAAAAGTATATATTTTCAATAGATATTACATTTAATATAGTCAACAAGGAATTAGTACTTTAAAAACACTTAAAGCCTTATTAGCAGTTCATATTCTGTATAAAACATGACGTCACATTGTGCGCGAGAGATAGCACTAGCCTGAACATAAACAAAATGTCTGTGGATGTGTCGTCAGTTACAGCACCCTTTTGACAGATCTAAAGCCGCCTACGAGTACCAAGAAGTTTTTCCTTATCTTTTATCAGTATAATTTTTATCCAGTGGCTTACAAGGGACAGTACTGTCCTTAAAAGATTATTAGAAAATGTCTCATACATTTAATTGGTATATTGTAACCATCACTCATATTAATTTCATTACTATACGTACTTCATTGCAGGTAGAGCTAAGGATGTTAATCGAAAACGCTTTGCTATGATCTTTTTTGGATATAATACAGGCAGACTTTCTTATTTTGTCACTTCCGCACATCTACACAGCCCTATAAGTTTTCAGTTTGATGCTACAGTATGGTAGTTAGTAACAACCCGACTTTCAAAATTTTCTTAATGACAGGAATATTTAATAATAAAATATTTTTCGCATTACTAAATAAAAACAAATACATTTCTTAAATTATTTTTTTAAGGATCTTAGAAATGATTACGAAATAATTGGCCGAAATTTCAAACCTTTGTTACAGAACAAAATAAACCCACCATCATCCAAATCCAGACAGTCAGTTAGTCGGGTTTACTTGCTTATTGTATTCTATAAATTCGATTTGCCTCTTCTTCTCTCAAAGTACTTAAACATCAATGTGACATTTTATCTTTGGCACAATGGTGTAGACTTGTGGATTTAAAAGCTGTCGTTTGTATCATGCTAATGAGATTTCTGTAGTCGACCCTCGTTCAACTTTAGTTAGTAAACACTGGGGTGACGTTAATTATTGTCCACAAAATATAAAGCAAGGAATTGCAGAATTTCGATGTCTTGACAGATTATTAATAGTTAAAATAGAAACAGAATTTTTTTGTCCAGTTCAGTCATTAAAAGTAAGTATAATGGACGAAAATGAGATATTATATACATAATATGATGTTTTGGTATTACGAACATTTGTTTTATGTTTCGAATTTAAAAATATTATAGTCATATAGACGATGAACCTTAAAACATCTCATTAGGCGACATCAGTATTTCTTTGCAACTGGGAATTCTCACCAAAAACAAAGAGACTTGTGTGTATCTTGCATATATTAATTTAATTCATGTCCTTAGTTGATTAGTCAGTCATGTTTTTATTGTTACTGTATTACACGAAAAGCGTACATTTGTTTATTTACAATTATGTATGTAATGATGACATTTCTAACGTTTTACAAGTTTGAAAGGAACATGTTTCTGTCTTTGGTATGTATCGAAACGGAAAGTGATCAATTTCCACCAAGGTTAATGTAGATATTTATTAAGTAACCAAAATGCTTGTTTCAGTTTTATTCGATTAATTAAGATTTACTTATTGTAATTGTAACATTTGATTAGTTATAAACGGCAATGGAAATTATTAGTCCACGCTGAACACCTTCAGTAGAAAGAGTAAAGTTTGTAGTACTGGAATGAACTTAGCATTTCACAAGATATTCTTGTAGCAATTTTAACCTGAGAATCTCTGGACTTGTAAACGTATCCGTCCTCTACGGCGGAAGGGAAGAATTCCACTCCGTAATTTTCTTAACTGGAGAATGGCACTCCGCCATTTATCAGCTGCCATTCTTCGGAATCAGTTTCTGTGTATGTTTCACAATGCAGAGGTCTAAAAAACAGCGCATTTTTTGAGAAAGTACTTATGGAATTGTGAGCTGGCGAGTCTTATTTGCGAAAAGAAGTTTTCGCAAATAAGGAATATCTAAACAAATGGCAACATTCTCTTTAAATGGCATTCCAAATTCAATAATAAACACTCTTGTATGTGAACCTTATTTTCAATGGTGTTAAGAAACTTTCATTTTATATAGTTCGTCACCTTTGCATCTGCTCCATCAATTATAAGGGCAACTTTTACAGCTGGCATATCGTTAGGCGCATTTTTCATAAATGCCAATAATTTCCAAAAATTTGAGATATCAAAAACACTTTTTTAATGACAATTTACCTAAAATGCAACTTATTTAAGTTGGTATGCTTGGCATGTCTAGTACCATAGCCACCATTTTCAAAATGTCAACTTCTCGACGTATATTATTTATTTGTGGATGGTACCAAAGCTTATGGTTATACAAGGACTTAATTTTTTAATTTCTCTCGTAGTTATATTTGTCACAAAAAAAGTCATTTTAATTTAAAAGTTATATAATTGCAAATAAAATAATATCCAACCCTCGGTGGAAATTTCATTTTTGTCTCAATGATTTACCATCCTGTTCTCTCAACAGGAATGAAACAGTTTCAACCTGGGTATGTAATATACCATTTTTGCCTAATTCCTCTTAATAATTAACCGACTTTTTAGTTTAAATCTAATTTTTAAATAACATCACCAAGCTGATAAAAAATCAAAATGTTTATGTATGTTTTATGCCATTTTTTACCCTTTTTATATATTTGAAGAGCAATAATAAATACATAACAACTAATTGATCAATTAGAAATATTTTGTCCCCAGGATTTTTTTAATTCTATTACCAAGCTTATTACAAGTATTAATTAATTTCATTTGTCATGAACTCTTACCTAATCTGCTTATAAAAATTAGTTACAAGCAACGAATTGAAACCAAATTTTGTTAGTTTCCGAAAATGTATTCATTAGCCTGGCTCTATAGCACATCAGCAATTATGTGCTTAAGTATTTAAGAAGACGAATCGCTGATTTTATTGGACTACCTAACGGGCCTCTTAAAAGTCTCGATTTATATCCCTACTACCATAAAACAAACCAAAAAGTATGGAAACAATAAAACATACTTTAATAGATACATCATTTTGTTTTTTTAAATCTGTCAAAACTTTTAGCCTATTAGAATATCTTGATCATATCTATTTATAATAAAAATTGGTTATATTTTCACAGCGAAAAAGCAACATATTTGCATTGTTTTTTGTATGTACTGAAACTAAAAAACATGATTGCTTGTGTTGGCTTATGTTTCACTTAACTACTCCAGCAAAAGGATAAATGGAACTGATCCACATATTAAATACTTGAAACTCAGAGTTTGAGTTTTAGTAATAAAAATTTTATTTGGTATCCCAGAAAGCAACCAGCACATTTTGATTTTACGTTTAGGGTATAAACCTTCAACTCTAAAACAGCACCATAAAAAAGGTCAGTCATTATTAAAAATTTATAGGCAGAATTGTGATCGGTAACTCCAGCACTCTACATTGGGCGCATCTTACTATAGTAGACACCGAGATATTTGACCTTTTCTGCTCTATTGAAACGCTTTATATATTTGAGCTTGCCAAAAGAATGCGAATGCTTGTGCAAAACCTAACCTAACCTAACACTAACGGGACAGATCCACGTAAAATTATAGGCTTAAAAATATTCTTGTTTTAATATAGATTCCATCCGTTGCAACGAGTCGAGAACCCTTGCACTTAATCACGAAACTCACACTGAGGATTCAACAAAATTTGTTTATACTCCACGGAAATAAACTTGATTAAGTTTGTATATTTATTTGCGAATTTATTTCATGATTCTTAAAACATTGCAAGCCAAGCCTAAATCGATAAAGTTTAGATTTATCCCCCAATTTATCCGCTGGTGTATGGGGCCTATTACATAATATAAAGGAACGTTTCCGTACAGCAAAATGTAACCTTTATTTTTTATAATAAAAAATGGTTTTTCTTGTAAATTAGTTACAATCAGATAAATAAAAGATATTACTAATAAATTCCCAATATCAAATTTAATATATTAATAAGATAAAATATCATCCCAACGTTTTAATTTTCATGTTTCGTCTTTTTTTAATAAACAGTTAAAGGCTTTATATTTACCACCCTTTTTGAATAGATATTAGTAATCATCCAAATACGAGAAATGAAAAGAAAATGATAAAAAAAGTTTTCAGATCCTCTTTCAGAATCCGCCAAACGCGAAGGGTAATGGAAATTGGCAGTAGGAATAAGTTTGGGACTTGAAAAGATTCATCCGCGGAAAAAAAGTTGAGTGAAAAATAGCAGCCGGCTTGAAAAACAAGCCATTGAAATATAATATCCTTCAGGATATTTGAGGTAGAAAGTTGATAAAAACCAAAAATATGCGATGACTTCTTTAATTTCGGCTTGTGTATTTTTGGCAATAAAAAATAAGAGAATCTTATTCTAAAGGAAAATACAGATATGCCAAAAAAAAAAACTAAATGTTTTATTTAGTAAGTTTAATGATTTTGACGATAGTGCCTAACAGGTTTTTATTGTGGCACTCGTTCCACACGATTAAGGCAACAGCAAAATTTAAAACATGCTAAAAACTAAAAACTAAGCGTCAATTGAACTCAAACGCCTAGTTTAGAAATTCTAATAGCTCGATTTTTTCTGTCCTGAAAGTTACTCCAGAGAACGACCTACTTTGGACGTATCATATGGTGCAGGATATAAAATAAAGAGGGGGTTGTATGAATAAATTTATGTAAGTGATATTTTTGGTGAAAGTGTTAGAAATACTTAAAACTACTTTTAAATTGAACTTTATTTTTACAAATTTTTACATAATTACAGTAGGTTTTTACTCTAATACATGAAGAATTAATAACATCCAACAGTCGTCAAAATTATATAATTTTATACCGGTTTTCCACCAAACAAACAAAATAAAAACTCATGTCGACAGAAACAAAATTGCGACTATCCAGAAGCTTTTTTAAGACTCAAATTTTTGGCGACTGTTTATATGTTGTTTTCGGTGTCCCGATCGGACGCGGTAAAATCAAAAGATTTCGACGTGTTTTGCTTAGCAGAAAGGGTTTCTGTCAAACGAGTGTGTTGTGGACATATTAATAAGCATGTTTTCTATTATTATGGGTGAACCTGCCGGAAGATCATTAAATAAAGAGTGTAGTGTGTATTTCTAGCCCCTAGCTAGAGATATAAATTGGTGTAACGCAAGCACAGACGGGATTGAAACTGACTCTAGGCGTTTGATTGCCACCCAGAACTGTACAAAAATCTAACAATTCAAAAAATATCCTTTAGTATTTTAGAAAAATAAGAATATAATTTGTTTCCTTTAGGTTGCTTTTTTTCCAAATGCAATTTGAGCAAATAGTTGATGAGCACGGAAAACCCACAAGGGTCCATTTATTAAGCAAGGTAGGTAGATTTTCCTGTTTTAATACTTTTAAACAAAAATAAAACAATATTTTCGAAAACCTACTTTATGTTTTCTACAGCTTGTTCAGTTTCTGTTTGTAAAAAACGTCCTGGGTTGCTAATTTTCTTGTTTAAGTCGAATCTTCTCGTAGTGTTTTTTACTAAAAAAAGAAATACATGCGCTGCACGTATGTATGTATTCCTAAAAAAATTACAATGGATCATCTCTTCAACCCGTACTATAACTAGCGCACACTTGGAAAGATGGGGTAGTATGCATTGATGAAAATGAAATACTAAAATAATTATTTATTTTATACTTACTTTTTTTTGTAACCACAGATAAAAGTCAACGACAACCTAATCATCCATAACTTTTACTGAACTATGTTCAATCTGAAGAATTTTTTTAAGTTCGTGGAGTCAGATTCACTACCATCTGTGTTTAAGGGCTAGTAGCTCAACGTCGTCATTTTGGATTTCTTTCATTAATTGTCTGGCACTATCAATTTTTTTCTAGATAAAAACGATCTAGCTTATATTATAAGAGCAACAAAACAATACTTTTAAAAAATGTATTATTAAAAAATCATTAATATTAGCACAAAATATTTTCATAGTCTTGTTCCAAAGGTAAAAGTACAAATCAACCAGAACCAATAAATCTTCTTCTCTGGACATTTAACATAGCTATTTGAAATATTTTTTAATAATAACATAAATTGCCTAGAGTAAATAACCTACTTGTCTCTATAGTAGAAACGGTCGAAAACTAAAACAAAACTCGGACTTAATCGAGGTCCGTTTGGTTTGACCAAAGTTTATGATTTGTTGCGGTTTTGTTTCGTAAACTTGTATTTTCCTTTCTTAAAACGAAACACAAACTCAATACTGGTGGAGAACCATCATTAGGGATCGCCTTTTTAAAGAGTGAGGTAGGTATTAACTCAAAACGTATCTGATGTTTTATGAATATCTTGTCCAACCCATAAATTACATTTTTGTGAAATTGGGCAGTTTAAGAATTTCGTCCGGAAAATTACCAAAAAATCAAAGGCATGGATTAAGTTGCTTTAATTAAGGTTATTTATAAACTTTCAATTTATGTATTCAGAGCGATACGCATTTTTAATTCAAACAACACATTTTACCGAAAAGTACAAACATTTTTAAGTTTGTCAGTCAACTAAACACAGTTTTAGTTATCTTTGCATACCTAGGGACGAATGTTTTACAATAAATATTAAACAATATAATTGTTTCCAAACAGTTTGGTTTTTTTCAGTAGCCTGCTTAGGTTATTTTAAAATGAAACAAGTCGCTGATAATGAAGTGGCACCGTGGTTTTTAAACTTGACTATAATGCGTAAATTACAATGCAGAAAAGTTTTAGTACTTTGAAAAATATAAAACTTATGTTAATCTGTACAATGGGTAAATAAAAATTACACATATTGCGTAATTTTTCTTTATTAATGGTATACATTAGAATATTTTTTTAATGCTCTGTATAAGTTGGTTTTACTTTTATATAAATCCTTTTTGTGTACTGGAAAACATTCTGTAATATAGTTTATGTATTACAGTTAAGTTCAAGTTAGTCATAGACCACCGGTAGTATGTAAATGAGTTTTTCATTTTATAATATATGGGCAGACAGTTCATATGACAAATGATATCATTTGTAATTTGATTCGATTCTTCTAAGAGTGCAAGTTATGAATTGTCAGTCAACATTTAGAAATTCAAATTAGAGAGAGAAAAACGGAATCTGGGGTTAATATTTAATATGCAAATTAATAATTTAAAATCCTCACGCCAACATGGCTAACAAATTTTGACATTTGTGCAGATTCAACTAAAAATTGGTGAGATCTTTCTTAATTTTTTAATATAATATAATATCTGAAACTCTCTTATTTATAAAGGATGAGCAGATTATATACCAAAAACGTCAGTCACGAGCCGTATCAAAAAGCAATTGAATATGTTAAATAAAAAATCCTGTGTATAATGTTAGCATCAGGATTCTTTTAAAGTCCGCCAAGTAAAAACCTTTTGTAATCTATCGCTACCTCTGTAATTAGTCCTTCTAAAATGTAACTTCTAATCAGATCAATGCGATACCATGACATCATGGCTGATAAATTCCCTTTTAATTGTTTCTATTGTGCATTCGGTCGTCCGTACCGGTCCCATGGGTGAGTCGTTATTTGTCATTGGCTAAAATCCGCCAATGCTATTCCCCACGGACGTATGTGACCACAGTTCACTCGAATTTCGTACCGTTTAATGATGTCACTTTATCCTTTATTTTAAGGCTTGGGAAATTTATGAACGCGCACCCATTTGATTTAAGATAAATTTACTTGAGTGCTATTAGGATGTGGGAAGTCACGTATTTTTATACATAAAAATGTCGAATATTAAATATAATCCAGAGGGCAGATCAATTTTTTAGATTTGAGCTAAAAAAAATAGGAAGCAGGCATTTTTACTTTCTCATACAAGGGAAGTACTGTAATCGTGAAAAAATCATACAAGATATTTTTCAGATTTTTACGTTTCAGGGTCACTAGATGCCGGCTAAATGTTTTTCCAATTCCGTCGGTTTGTTTGTCGGTCTGTCTGTTCGCGGCATAGCAACAAACTACTTACCCGATCGACTGTAAATTTTGGTAAAAAAATAATGATCAAAATACGAGAGTTCGAACCACACCCGCGCGTTGCTCTAACCAAGTTAGCATCATTAGCAGATGATATAAACTTTCCCGAACAACGAACAACAAAAAGTATGAACAGGGAAAGCAACAAGTAGTCTTACCATATATAAAAGGCACAGAGAGAATCGGAATAATTCTTAGGAATCACAACATACAAATAATACACAAGCCACAAACAACTATAGGTAAACTACTATGAAACCCAAACGACAAAATCAAACTGGAAAACCGAGGAGTATACAGCATTCCATGCCCGGAGTGTGAAAAGATATACGTGGGGCAAACTAACAGGCGAATATTGGCAAGAGAGGAATAGCATAATCTCAGCATCAGAAATAAGCAAACAATCTCAGCTTTGTTCCTACATAATCGGAAAACCGACCACAAAATAAATTTCGATAGGTGTACGGAGATTGCCCATATAGAACATTACAAGACCTTAATAATGCGAGAAGCCATAATAATTGAAAAACAAGGTGATTTGAATAAAAGGGACGAATCATTAAAACTACCAACAATATGGAAGACAATAATCGACAAATCTAAAATCACAAAAAAATTAGCACCACAAGAACAGCACCACCCGGCAAATATAAATAACGACCAACGGCCGCTCAGATATAATTGACTTCCATCATTCTGATATGTTCTGATGTAATATTCACGGGATCACTGGTGGTTTTGTTTTCCTAATATGCATCTACTATAGTATTGATATTTATTTTTGTGTAACTAATGATTTTATTATCCATAATCTTTATAAACTGTTCAACTTTTGTTATCTTTAGCTTATTAAACAAAAGGTGTAACACTCGGTACATCCATTATATCATATTTTTTTCGAAGCGTTTATTTTTGCTAATAGATCTTCTATTACCACATAAATACTTTATTCCGAAAATTACGGGTCTTTATGAGTAATTTTGATGTCAAACAAAACCCTCAATGTCGTGAATATTAAAATCATCTATTTGGAGCTTGTGCAGTGTTATAATAAAAACACAAATGTGTTCATAAAATTTCATATAAAATTCTGAATGAGCTTTTGGTAAATATTTTATTTTCCACTGGACCACAAATTGTTTAAAGTTTTATGTTTGGCTGTAACATGTAATACGTTTGTAAGTCGTATAATGAATAGCTATATTTATGGAAATGTTTTGATATTTCGGGCAAATGGTTAACCCGACGAAACGTATGATGTTGAAAATTATTTTATAGGACAGATATATTATTTTAATATTTCAACAAATCAGACAAAGAATTACAACTATTTACTGACATGTAAACGTAACATAAATTAAAACTATAAGCGATAAACTAAGTTTTACACCAAAATTATTAAATTGGCTTTTTTTACTATGTAATTTATCAATAACTCTTTGAGCGATACCTTTAGAAAGTACTAAATAAATGAAGTCGGGAAATTTTCTATACCTAGAACTTCCCTCGCTATGTCTTTCCTTTTAGTAAGGAATGTGAAAAGTGACCCATTTTAATTCCACACATAGTCATTTAGTAATACATATACTGTCTCTTCAAATATATTTTTTGGGTGCACAAATTGAAGTCAATTAAATAAGAAGATTTATCTACGTTTATTTTTAAACATTTTATTTATATTCCACCATCTTGAATTTGTCGAATCGCAATTTTACAAGTTTATCTCAATATCACATTTAACGCTTACACAAAATTTGAGATTAAACTAATAAGTAGTTTCTTCAGACTGATTTTATAATTATTTTATTAAGCCACCATCTTGGATTCATAGCAAAATGTTACCAGTTTGCTTATATATAACACTTGATTTTTGTGTGAAAGTTGAAGTAGATACTTAATTAGTTTTTTAAATATATTTTTTAACGTTTCATCAGGCCGCCATTTTGTTTCGCCATATTGGATTTTTATCAAAATATTACCAGGTTCCCTTCATATGACCTTTAATTTTTGACCAAAATTTAAGGTCACGTGGGTTAGTAGCTATGCCGCGAACTGTCAGAGAGGACGTTAAAACGTGAAGATATATAAAATCTGGGAGTTTTATATTTTCACGATTACAAAAATTTTATTTGGCCGCCATTTTGTTTCGCCTTCTTGGATTCGTTCAAAAATTTTACTAGTTGCTTCTTACGTAATACTTCTTATTTCTATGCAAAATATCAGGTGAATTGAATCAGTAGTTTTTTAACCATAATTTTCCCTAGGGCGCAATTTTGTTCAGCCATAATATTGGATTATTACAAAAATGTTAAAATTTTATCTCCATATAACCTTTAATTTTTGACCAAAATTTGAAGTCAATCGAATAAGTAGTTTTCTAGCTATACTGCAAACAAACAGACAGAGAGACAGACAGATAGACCATTTTCTATTTCCTGTTTAAATAAAAGTGGTGGTTCTAGAACCTTGCAAACGAAGTGAAATTTTTTGTGATCTCTGTTCCAATGATTTTTTAATTTTCACTCCCTCTATCTCCTATTTAAAGTTAAAGCCTTTACTTAAGACCAACTTAATACTAAATATTTTGTGTTGTCAATATGCGTTTTCTTTTTTAATTTGATTTTTTTTATATTTTATTATTCGCCATTTTGTTTCTCCATCTTGAATTCGTACCAAAATTTTACCAGTTGATTTCTACGTAATACTTGAATTTTGTGCAGAATTTTAGATACATTGGATAAATAGTTTTTTAGTATAGGCAAAAGCAGTGTTATCGTGCGGGTCATACGATTTATCAACGATAAACTTTTTAAGTTTGTTTTTCTTTTATTACGTGTAATCATATCCTCCGCATAAAATCCGGAAGATGAATTAAATAGACCTATATTATTTTCATATGAAAAAAGAGGATAAACATATAAATACCAGCAGTTGCAAAAATCTTTGAGAGATGTAACTTCAAGGTCAGATTGACAAGTCAGTGACAAAATGAGTAATAGAAAACAATTTTCGGGTTTTTTGCATCTACAAGCGAAAAAAATGGTATTAAATCTAATAAAATATTACGAAAATGAAAATTCACCGGCCAATATCCAGGAGACAGTAGCAAAAGCTCTGGGAATCGGTATAAGGACTGTGCAGAAAATTATGCATGTAAAAAAGCATAATTTACTACCGAAGAAGATTAAGAAATGTACACGAAAAGAGCCAAAGACAGAAGACTTAGGTGTCGATGTAAAAATGGATGTTCGTAATGCAATTTACGATTTATACACATTAAAAACTAATATAACCCTTCAAGTTTTAAAAGAAGCTTTAAAAAATCGAGGCATATCGGAAATTGGACTAAAATCGTTGTCAAAATTAATAAAAATGTTGGGTTTTCGATATAAAAAGGACTGTAATCGAAGATTTTTATGCGAGTTGCCACATATAGCGAGTCAGCGTATCCAGTTTTTAAAGAAATACACGAAAATTTGTAAGATCTTAAAATGTTAATTCAAAATTTAGAAAAGTAGTATTTTTAGACGAGACTTGGATATTTTCTAATGGAAGTGGTTCGTAATCTTGGCAGGACGAGTATGTAAAAAGTGTCAAGAGAAAAAAGGGATGTGGGACGGGAAAACGGTTCATCATTTTCCATGCAGGTTCTTCAACAGGATTTCTCCCAGTTGCAAGTTTACTGTTTTCTTCAACATCCAAAAGTATGGACTACCATGATAATATGAACTGAACTGTTTGAAAAGTGGTTAAAAGAACAACTGATTCCAAATTTAGATGCTCCATCTTTAATCATTCTGGACAATGCATCTTATCATTCAAGAAACTTAAATAAACAATGTACTTCATCCTGGAAGAAAATTGATGTTTATGACTGGCTAATAAAACAAAAAGAAAATCCTTTACCCAATATGCTGAAACTAGAACTTCTTTTAATGGCAAAATCTATTAAAAAACCAACAATATATGCCGTAGATCAAATATTACGGGAAAATGAACATAAGGTTTTACGACTGCCGCCATACCATTGCCAGTTTACCGAAATAGAATTAATATGGGCTGGGGCAAAATCATATTACGAAAAACACGTGAACGATGGTCTTACATCAGATGAAGTGCAAATTGTTTGGCAAGATTCATTAAATTATATTACGCCGGAGTACTGGAAGAAATCTGTGGAACATACTGAGAAATTAATATAGGATTGGTGGAATCGAGAACGAGTTCTAGATGTCGAAATAGCACCAATGATCATTGCGCCATTTGAGGACGACTTAAAAGATGAAAACTTTTTAAGTGATGATGATATTTTTTAGTCTATAATATTAAAAAGTGTCTGAAGGATTATATTAGTCTTTGACGTGTGTAAATCATAAATTGCAATATGAATATCCATTTTTGCATTGTAACTTAAGTCTTTTGCCTTTGGATTTTTTCGTGTACACTTCTTAATCTTCTTCGGAAGTAAATTATGTTTTTTTATGCACAAGTTTCTGTACATTTCTTATACCGATTCTCAGAGCTTTTGCCACTGGGTCCTGGATATTAGCCAGTGAATTTTAATTTAAAAATGTTTTCATTAAATTTGACACCATTTTTTTGCTTGCTTTTTTAGTACATTTGTAATTTTGTGGGTAATAAATAAATAATTATAGAATACTTGTTCCAATTTTAAAGCGTGTTTAAAATAGGTAAATTTTTTATTAATTATAAGACAAAATTTGATATATAAAAATCAGTAAAATCGCTTTACCAGAAACTCGGGGCTAACGAAAAATATAGGCTATATATATATATATATATATATATATATATATATATATATATATATATATATATATATTCCGGGTGTACATCCGTTCACTACTGTCGTTCTGTCTCTATTCGGACGCGAGAAAGAAAGCTTCGAAATGCCAAATGTGATTTTGGCGAAACGTCAGCAAAACTGTTCTTTTCAGAACGACAGTAGTGAACGGATGTACACCCGGAATGAAAACACATTGTATTTTTCCATCCGTGTGTGTGTGTGTGTGTGTGTGCGTGGTTGTGGGTGTGGGTGTGGGTGTGGGTGTGTGTGTGTGTGTGTGTGTGTGTGTGTGTGTGTGTATGTGTATTTTTCGCATGCATGGCCCTTAATTTTAGACTGAAATTTGAAGAAATCGGATAAGTAGTTTTTAGCTATGCCGCGAACAGATAGACTGACGCCTATATATACCTACAGACAGACGGAATTGAGAAAACATGTTTTCCGTTATCTAAGGACCCTTAAAGGTAAAGATCTGAAAAATCTCACGAGGGAAGTAATAACTAATTATCTTTTATTTTTAACAAAAGTATATAGTATTTTTACAAAATATAATTTTTTTGTTATCACAATACAAAAAAAAAAAAGTTTCCTTTCCACAAGGGTGGCCCGCATTTAAATAAATGACACTGTATAAGTGGTTAGATTTTTAGGTCAAGCGGGGCTCGTAATTTTTGGTGATTGATAAAAAAATCTCACTTTCATTAGGTGGCTGTATAAACAGAACATATCCTGATTGTTTCACTGATTCGAAAAAATTTTAACCAAATACATATTTAGCGAATTTTCTTAAGTGGCTATCTTAATAATAATGCGTAATATAATAAAAAAAAACTATTTTCTTTCTCCCTGTATATTTGTAAATAGCCCATAGAGATTTAATAGCTCCATAAAAGAATCACACAACATTGTGGTATTCACTGTGTTTTCTGATTTGATTCATAATGTTGTTGACCTTTGGACCCGCACGATAAGACCTCATTCGACTATAATGAATCATTTACCCCCATTTTGTTTCGCTATTTTAGATTTGTATCAAAATTTTACCAAATGATTTCTACGTAGTACTTGATTTTTTAACAAAATTTAAGTTTAAGATGACTAGTTTTTGAACTATGCCGCGTACAGATAGACCGAGAGACCGACAGAATTGAGTAAACCTGTTTTTGGCATGTAGGGTTCCTAAAACATGAACATCTGTAAAAATCTAGGAGGGTAATTTTTTGAAGATTACAATAATTCCCATTTACGAGAAAATTGAAAAGGTTTTAATGTTAATAAAAATTTATATTAATTTTTTACGAAGTTGTTGTGTAAATATAAAGTTATTCTAATTAAAAAAAAATTATGGGTAAAATTTTTGTTTTATTTCAAATGGTTTCAAGTAATAAACAAGGCTTGATTTATTTTTTTTATATCACGAATCTGGAGGAACACTATATTTGTTATATTTGCTAATAATAAAGCACTGTCTGTACAATGTTTCACAAATAAACTGACACCTTATTCCAATAGGAGAATAAGACTATTAAAATAAATCTTGAATTTATAAAACATGAAAAATATAGATTTTTAATAAATTTACAAATGTTTCATGAATGTGGCTAAACAGAATTAGAAACATTTCTTTGGAAACCAGGAAGATATATTTCATATATTTTTTTATTTGAATTTTGCGAGCTGTAACGATGGTAGTTACTTTATACTTCTGACGCATTTCCTTTTTTCAAAATACATATTTGAAGTAAGAAATTTTATGCAAATAAGAACATCATGTTGTAAACTATAAAACATTATAAGTTAAAACTTATTTTATTACTGACCGTATTATAAGGTGCATTTTTTTCGAAAAAAGCAGTTGATGATAATTATGACAAAAAATGACTCATACATATCACATACTACATAGTACTCTTTCAAATTCAGCCTTTTTTTCTTCATTAATTAAAACTTTTGTCTAACATTAATTATGATACATAAGTAAATAGGTGTATCATATCCTTTCGTGTGATGTTACTGCATGAAATTACGAGATGTTGGTCGGAGCACGACTAGACTAGACTAGGAGATATTTATCTCTTAAAATAAAAACTTACAGTATAATTCATATTATGGTTCTATAGTGTAGTACCGCGTTAATAGAGTGCATGCGTAATTGTAACGATTTGTCATCTCTTGGAATAGAACCAGCCACTAGAATTACTCCACTATCTCAATGTGAGATACAATCAGCTTTCTAAAATACTGCGTCGGAATTGAGCTCTACCGATCTAATCTAAAAAGAAAACATATAATTCGGTTTAATGAATTTTAAAAGTATTTTATGTATATGTTGCAGTAATGAACTTGTTTATTTTCAGATGTCCTTGACCAATTTCTGTATTTATGAGAAAGATCCAGCTATCATTTAAATTTACTGAACATGAAGCTATTATATTTATTTTATTTTTATCTATCATTAATAGTATATTTTCTTTAATTTTGTTATTTTAGAATTTCAGAACTCCAATTAGCTCATGAAGAAATTCTTCGTGTTTAGTATATTTTTGATTCCTTTAAGTCTTCTGACTTAATATGCTTCAAAGGGTGTTTTGTTTTCTATTGTTAGATCGTGTTGAGATTGTATTTGTAAAGAGGACTAATTTGATTTTGTCTTAAACAAAATGGTTCCAAAGTTTCAAAATATTTATTAGTAATGTTAATTTTTTTAAATTCAAACATTTTTGAGAAATTCTTATTTATCAGTAAAATTAAACATTATTATTAAAAACAACCCTTTGCAAGTGTACTACGCGCTTCTTTTGTGTAATAATCCGGGGTTATTTATAATGTAACCTTATTAAATATCATAAAAGCTCACAAAAAGGTAATTTAGAGAGAGTTATTATCTCGACGAATCCAATTTTCTCACATGTGTGCGTGAAACAGAGAAAAGAGTAGGAACGAGCGGGAAAGAATTTTATCCGGATTACGCGTGGGGCCAAATTATTTTTCTACGCGATTTCCAAATGAATCCGACCTAGTTAACGGCTTAAAACAGATGACTCAATTACCCAGGTAAATTGGGCGGATTGGGCCGTGGCTGACAGCCGCATATATTGCCCTGTCACGGAGGTGACAAATTCGGGACGCTCCGTTAATTTTAAGTATTTCAATTTTGGAAAATTTAAATAAAATAGAAATTTAACCAGGGAAAGTTTATGTTAATAAATTACTCTGAATTTTCTTAATAGGTTGCGTTACTGATGTATTACCAACATTTCAATACTTTAAATAAAGACTGCAATTCAATTAAGATAAACTGGTACCAAAAAAAAACATCAGATACAGGTGGAAATATAGTTTTCTTTTTTTTATCAAATCTATTATATAAAGACTTATATAAGAATATTTGAAAAAATTTGGTTATATAAGCAACTTTTCAACAAACATATGTAAAATGATATATTATGCAAAATGGCACGACGTCAATTGGCCGCAATTTATCTGGCCAAAATATACCTATATCAGTTGACAGAAAGTCACTTGACCAAAATCGATTGGACTACAAATATATGGAACGAGTACGTTAGTTGGCTGAATTAATTTTTCGCAAAAAACTTTTAGGGAAAAGTTATTCCTATGGCTAGCTCCCTTTTATTAGGTTATGGCGTAAACTCCCTTTAAACTAACGAATACATACGAAGCCAGTCTATTTTTGCGGAGAACTGTTGGTTGCAGGTTCTCGGGTACACCTTAAGAAATTAAAAGGGGCGCCACCTAATTGACTGTGACTCAGTTAGGAACAAATCTACATCGATATTTAAATGCTGACAAAATAAAGATTTGGAGGGCTTTTCAATAAAGCACTGTATAAAGTGCAGACTGTCAAATTTTAATGATCTCCTTTATTTTGTTTTTTTTAGAGAGTTGTTTTATAAAAATTTAGTTTACATTGTAGCGATATTAAGAAATAAAAATAAATACATCAATAAATTACTATAAAAAAATATAAAATATAACAGATACGGAATGTGATAACAAGTTAAGTTATTACCATTTTATCAATCTGTGAACATCTGGCGAAATGCTGGGACGCAAATATGTAATATGAAAATTAAATTAAATAGCGCACAGGGAAGTCAAAAATTCATGAATTTTGTTTTTACCACACTGCCGAAAGGAAAAAGTTATAAAAATATAAAGTATTTCGCCAATGCTGTTTTACAAAAAATAGGTTACTTCCTTTCTGCTACCTCATGTAAAATTTATAAATATGAAATTAAAAATTAATTCCTCGTAGTCTTACAGGAAGGAACTCCAAAACCATTGTAGAACTCTATACCATAAACTTGAAACTGTATCCCATATCTTGCAATCTTATCCTGTAACCCTACAAACGATTGTTTTCTTAAAATAAAATCGACACGGAATGTGGAAAAACAAGTTATTTACAAAATAATTATCCAGAGACATTGCCTTACTTCTAGTCATCTAGAGTGCTCCTTCGACAGTCACCAAAAAAGGGAATTGCCAGGCATCTAGAGGAACGGATAGCCAAAACAAAGTTCAGGACGCCTACGTCATTCTGTTTATAAAAGATAATTGCAAATTAGCTCACAGCAGGAAACTAATTTGAAAATTGACTTACCACGTGGTTGATCAAATGTGGAACCAAACAAAAATGGGACCAAAATTTATTTAGGGTCAGACGGTGTCCATAAATAGGACTAGGCTTTCAACGGCTCTGCACTTAAAAGAAATTAATTAGGCATACTTTCAGTACTTTTAAAAGGAATTGTTCCATTACGACACTTTTATAAAGCCGGACACATGTTGCACCTTCAAGGAGAGCCAATAGAAAGGGGCAAGAGAATCAACTCCAGAAAATCGAAGAAGTTTGACATTCCCCTCCACCATCCTTCTTCACTTCAAACGGAAGTTATGCCAACCTAACGCCATAAAATAAAATTATAATTACAGTGACATTCAGTGCTGGCGCCACTAGTACAAGAGAGTCAGAACCCGACAATATTCGGTGTCCCCCGAATAGAGCTGGCGAATTGCCCCTGAGCAGAACCAAAATTATGACTGAAATGAAAAATCAGACATTGTCAAAACTGGCTGGATGCGGAAAAATAAGAAACCAACAGTGGCAAAAGAGAAAGGCAGGCAAATTTTGTAAATAAAAACAAAATTGTTTTGTCTTAATTTAGAGAAGTTAAAAATACTTTACAAAATGTAATCCAATGAAGTATGAATAAAACATATTGAGGTATGTAAGATATAATTTACATAAAAGTCTTGATATTTTAAAGGTTATATTTAACTGCAATATTATAATGTTTAATTTCGTTTCAGATTACTAATGAGCTTAAAATAATGAAAAACCATCAGCAAAATGCCTGTTTAACATTTCATACAAAGCAAACATAAAGAAAAGTAGCTTGGATAAATGAAAACAAAAAGCTATGTAAACTGAAACTGAATAATAGTTCAAATGTCCTCAAAGTGTTAAATTGATATTTTACAAGAAAGAAGAGAGTAAATACGTTTATCATAACTCATGTGAGTGAAATGGACTGAAAGAAGAATCCAAAAATACAGAATATTGTATTGTAAATGACTATTCCACTCTATTGTTTTACAATAGCAAAATGACATAGCAATGGCCTATTTTCTACTGCCCAAAAATCTATCACAAAAAATCCACAGAAATCGGATTTAAGAAATATATGAACTGATATGTGCCGAACCGTACATGAAACAAGTGGATGACACTCAGTTTTAAATGAAGAGCTGTATAATTTAATTTACCTTGAGCATATATCAAAGACAAGAAAGTGATCGCGAGTTACCTTTTGCAAACAGCAATGAATGTTATTTCAAGAGCCAGGAGGACATGTTCGATTTTGTATTAGGTATTGTTTATGCATAAAGCAACCTTTCACAGAAAATGCACATTTATGGATAACTGATTTTCCAAACTTAATAATTAGCAGCGGTGACTTGCTCCAATTTAGTAACTGGCGATTTTCGAAATTCAGCGTACCCTAGCATGGTCAGTACTTGGATATGTTACTGCCTGGGAATACAGTAAATTGCATGTTCCTATCTCAGCTTCTTTTTTTATTTATTGTGATTTAACTTTTGATCAAAGCAAAAGTAAAAAATGATTGTTTTGAAAAAATCGTGTCATGTTGAATTGGAAAGAGACACTATAGGAAAGGCCAAAGGAAACTAATATATAAATTTGCTTAACGGGGACTGAACCATTTAGATCAAACAAAATTGACATATCCAATCGATTTTTTTTATGTTGATTTCTGAGATTTTCTATTATACCACCCAGAGTGAACAATTCTGTGTTATATAAATATTTGTATAGAATATGATTTTTGGAATATTTGTTGAAATCTCTGTAAACTTTTGTATAATCTGGTATTGTTCTCATATATTATTTGTTTTCAATAATATGAAAGTACATCTTTTTCTGTGGTTCAGTTTTAAGATATTTTATTAAAAGTGAAAGCAATTGCCTCTATTTGTTGTTAATGATCAGTGTGGTATAAGCACAGTTGTCACAGTTGTCACCACATATTAAGCATATTTCTTGATAATTATCTAAATGGAATCATGTGCTTAGGATTGAACAATAACTGCTACTTTTCCTTTGCCTCTTACGCCTTTCCAACAGTATTTTCCGTAAAATAAGCCCTCAGAAACAAGACACTTAGCGTGACACTCTCAATGATGAAACTGCTGGGCTTTCCTTTTGTGAAAATCTGCGGGAAAACAAAGCAAACTTGCTTTTGTGCACCGTTAATACGCTAGATGAAGGAGAAAATTGTATTTTTCATTGTCCGTCTAGATTTTCGGGAAAATATATGACATGAAATAAAAATAATTAATAACATTTATTGTATGTTTTATGTATGTATATTACAAAATAGAGTCAAGATATATAACTGTATTAAATATGTTCAATTTCAAACTGACCAACAAATTTTATAAATAAAATGGATGATTGTACTATTTTTGTGCCCTATTTTTGAGTACATAAATGTTTATTCCCTTTTGTTATAAGTTGTAACAAAATAGGAAGGATTTTTATTTTTTGAGTAACACTGTTTCATACCAAAGTATACAATGTTTAAATCATTGGTCTGAACTTGTTCGTTTTCAAGAAGAAGTTGATGTTTCAATAATCTCAATTAAAGATTAACTTGTTTCATTTTTTCTGTTTATTTCTGTAAAGTTAACTAACAATTAATATTTTAAATTACCCAATCACGAAATATTTGAAATTCGCACTATGTTCTTTTTAAAATGTAAGATATTTAATGTTGTATGTCCTAACTAAAATTTAACAGTTTCAAAGTTATTTGATATTTCATTTTCTGGCTAAAGACAGCATAATTAATGGTATTCCAATTGGTAATGAAATAACTCTAAATGATGCATATAATTTACTCCAATCTTTAAGTTTAAACCAGTGGAATATAAGATGGCAAACACTTTGTAAAAGTTCTCCAACACGTTACTCACTTATTCACGAAAACATTCCAAAAAATTACTGGCATAAAGACTTAACAGTATCCAGACGTTATATAACAACAATAATACGATTGAAATTTGGTCATGCCAGTTATCCAGCACATTTAAAAAAATCCGTATTCTATCCACAGATAAATGTGAGACTTGTAATGTTAAGTGCGACCTTGATCATATCTTTTTTGAATGCAGTAAATATATTGATAACACAAAAGAACTTTTTAGAGTTCTAATTAATGAATGTAAAATTAGCTATCCTTTTAATCTCCTTAATCTATTATCCCTCCAAAAATTAAAAGTATATACTGCTATTATGACGTTTTTGCACAACAATAATTTAAAGATTTAATTGTAGATAAACATATATAGATATATCAGGATAGGTTTGATTGAAGATTGAATTGAGACTGGCTGCATGGCTGATCAGCTTAAAGCCAAAAAAAAATATTTTATAACTTTTTTAGATCTTAGCTCAGAACTCGGCAATATGGTGCGGCATATAGGACCGGGTCACATCGGAGTGCAAGGTAAAAAAAAATATTAATGTTGTATTACTTGAGTCCATGCGTAACAAATTTTGTTAAAGTGCATCGGTTTTAGTAGTACACGTCCAAAGTGTGAACTAATTTAAAGAGCAGCCTATGCTAATGTAGGGAAAATAAAATTTTCCTAAAATAAATTTATGTCATGAAATCCTGATGGGCTTACATTTCATAAGGTTATACAATAAGAAAAATATATATATATATATATATATATATATATATATATATATATATATGTATATATAAACTGTCTTTTGCAGGAATTTGTTATAGGCTTGTTCTTGATTATGAATGATTTTGGATTATGTTTTTATTGCCTGCTGTCATTTTAAATATTTTAGAGCATATCATTAATCTGTCAGGTAAGGGCATCTTTCATTTTAATTTTTTTACTTCATTTTCTAGTTTTTTTTTTGTTATCATTTTCAATAATTTTAGTAGTAACGATACCATTTTTAAAATAAGTACAAGAATAGCTCCGGCCCGTGGGGCAAGCTTTGAAAGCTAAACTTCGCTAAAATATAATGTTTACTATTTGATAAATATTATTATTTTTATTAAATGCTATACCCAATATCTATGTAATTATTCAACTAAATTTTTCAATAAATCATAAAGATTCCCAGTGGAATCAAAGAAAATTCGCATTCGAGTCTAAAAAAAGTCATAGCTCTAATATCAGATGGTTGCAAATGCAAATGCAGATTGAAATATGACCAAGCAGCGATTGGAGCCAGGCAGCACATAATTGAAAATGCGCCATTCAAAAGAGTTTCAATTTTCATCGAACTGTAAACAGTGTAATCACACTTTTAAATAGTCATTCATCACTTTTACTGAGTATCAGGATTCGATCGAGGTCAGTGTCTCTGCAGAAATTGTTTGAATTATTGAATGTTTTGTGTTTTATTTGCAATTTTATAAGACTATATAGAGACCCTGAATACCATTTCGCAAACACTAATTAATTTATTGGAGAAATAGCAAAATATACAATACGAGGCCGAACTAACAAATTTACCTAATTTAGTTGGTTTGTTTTTGTTGAAAGGACCATTTTCAAAAATTAAATAGAGCAAGCTACAATAATTCAGACCCATCTAAACTAATTTGGTGCATATAAAGAAGGAAATTATGATAAAATCTTGTATTTAGACTCTAGAGCATGAGCATGAGTCCACAAAAACAAATATTTACAAAACCTTAAATTTAGATCTTCAAATATTTCTTTATGAAAATGATATTAAGTCTAATTATAGTCTACTACAACCTCGTATTGGAGATATTCCATTTTACCTTGTGATTAATAATAATGATAAACAACACATTTGTGCTAAAGATACTCTATTAATGCAAGATTTAAAAGTAAATATATCATCTGCCGGAAAAATTGCAAACAGAGATAGTGAAATTATATTTAACATCATAAAATGTACTATTTGAGATTGAATTACAAAAGAAGTAACTGGAACAGATTCAAGATCTACAAATGGACTTTAGTCGTTGGATATAGAAAATAGTTTTTTGAGAAATACGTTTGATATACAATGAACAATCATAGTTATGAACTTTGGCATGAGCGATTAGGATATATAAGTAAAAATGATTTAAAGAAAATATGGTTAAAGGTTTACCTAAATATCTTGTACATAACGACATGTGTGACAGCTGCATTATCAGTAAGCACACTAAACCTACATTTGCATATTAAAGAGAGCATATTAAATTTTGGAACCTATACACAACTTATGTTGACCACTAGAAGAAAAATATTTTGGAGGAACCAGGTATTTCTTAACATTTATACCAGCCAAGAAAAAAACATTTTTTATTTACTCTTTGAAATAAAAACCCGTACTAAGTAAATACTTTATTACTTTAAAAAATTAGAAAATTTTGTTAAAAAGCAAAAATCCTGCCAGATTAAAACTTTAAGGAATGGCAGAGAATACATCATTAAACTTATCGAAGATTTTCGGCGACAAAATCGAATACTTCACCAACAAGTGCTCCACATGCTCCAGAACAAAATGGCATCGCTGAACTTGCAAATAGAACTATAATGGATAGAATTAACTGCTGCGCATTAACCTAAACAATTTTGGGCAGAGGCAGTTAACACATTGGTGTAACTGAGAGATAGATCCCTACAATTACTTTAGCAAATAAAGCACCTCAAGAAGCATGGACATGTTATAAAGCAACTGAGCGTTTTCGGTTGTCAAGTATATGTGCAAACACCCAAACAAAATCGTAAGAAATCATGTGTCAGTCAAAATAAAATGCATTTTTATGAGTTATGATGGAAGAGGTAAAGCCTATAGATGTTATGGCATAATGCAAAAGAAGATCATTATTTTAAGAAACCTTATTTTTCATGAAGAAATGTTTCAAACCAATCCAAGATATGTACATAGGAAAACATGAACTGAACGAGTTAAAAACAATGTCCAAAAAATTACTGAAAATAATACTTTAGGAAATATTGCAAAATAAAACAAGAAAATATATTCATTAAGAAGTCATGTTTCTTGGGATTATACCGTGTCAAATTGGAATCACTATCCGACGTTTCGCCTTCGATTGCACAAGGGATCTTTACTCCACGAGATCTGAACACTGAAAGAGCTTGGAGAAATTCAGGCGGGCTTTTATACCCGACTTGTGCTCGCCGAACCGTGACCCTGTGTTAAGATCGTTTTCCACGTGTTATGTAGACCGTAACCCGTATCTCTACTGAAATTTTTAGTATGTTTAAAAATGTCAGTAGATTTCTAATTTTTCGTTTATAAAATCCTGGAACCGATGCTAGAACCTTGGGTTCCTTTACATTTATAATATAGCCAGAGGTATGCTGGTGTTCAGCCACAGCAGATTGAACAATTTGTTTCTTTTTAATACATCGTTCATGTTCTTTAAGTCTAGTTGATATTGAGCGTCCTGTTTCTCCCACGTACACTTCTCCACAGGAGCAAGGGATTTTATGTACTCCTTCTGTTTGAAAAGGTACAATATCTTTCTGGGATCGCAAGCATTGTCCAATCTTCTTATGTGTATTGAAGATTGTACGTATGTTGGACGAAGTAACCGTCCTATTTTGTCTGTAGTGCCATGTATGTAAGAAAGAACAACACTACTTAACGGTGGCTCCTTATCATTCTCCTTTCGCGGAGTTGGATTACTATATTTTTTAATTGAACGCGTATTATCTGCAATGCAATAGCCATTCCCTCTCAGAGCTTCGGTCAGTTTCGATGTTTCCGATGTTAGAGAATCTTGATCAGAAATCGAAATGGCTCTAAATACTTAATAACCGATTTCTTTTATGCTGGATGGTGGTGGGAATTTGCATTTAAATATCTATTTGTATGCGTCGGATTTCTGTACACAAAATGTCCTAATGTACCATTTTCCTTTCTTTGAGCATATACATCTAAAAAGGGAATTGTCCAATTAGATTCAATTTCCATTGTGAACGTGACATTATGATGTTGTTGATTGAGGTGATCCAGAAATATGAGAGATTATCCTGTCCATGAGGCCATACTACAAAAGTGTTATCTACATATCTGAACCAGTGTTTTGGTTTTGGTGGAGCGAATGTTAGAGCAATATCTTCAAACGCTTCTATAAAGATATTCGCTACTACAGGTGATAGAGGAGATCCCATAGCTGCTTCTGAAGGTTGTACATAAAAAGTTCCTTTTAAAATGAAATAAGTAGATGCAAGGCAAGCTTCCACTAGGTCTATTGGCAATGCTACAGTCGTCATGGACAGAACGGACTACGTGGAAAGATATCTCAACTTTTGGACAACAACACCTATAAGTTTATGCAGACAGACCCTACAAGTAGAATAGAAAGACGCATCAGCAATTTGATTAACGCATCCAGTCTACCACTAGCGGAAAAGAAATCATTAAAACCAAGCAGCTTCAAGATTCCCAGGTTCTATGGTCTTCCAAAGATACACAAGAACAATGTACCACTTCGACCGATTGTCAGTGCAATAGACTCGCCTACATACAAACTAGGTAAATATCTTTCAAACTTTCTTAATCCATTCACTGGAAAAACAGATTCTTTTATAAAAAACTCTGCACATTTCGTGGAAAAACTTAAGGACATCCGGTTGGATCCCGAAGATATTTTGGTCAGTTTCGATGTAGAACATGTGTTCCACGGCGAGTACAAGTCGGGTATAAAAGCCCGCCTGAATCTCTCCCAGCTCATTCTGTGTTCAGGTTTCGTGAAGTAAAAATCCCTGACGATGCCTCGTGCAATCAAAGGCGAATAGTCAGATAGTAATTCCATTTTGACACGGTCTAATCCCAAGAACCATGATTCCCTAATTGACCAAAGCCGTGAAAGCTTCCGTTTTATGTTGAAATATATTTATATTCTATGATACGAGATATTCATGAAGATCAGCCAGATCGTTGCGAAACTAAAAGTGATACCCATAAACTTGATTGAAGGAAAGAAATTGAAGATGCCTGAAGAATGATTATTTTTTAAGTTTTAGAAGGAAATTATTCACATATGTAGCGAAATAGCAATGAAAGAAGAATTAGAATTATATTTTGAAAATAATACATGGATAGTGGTATAAATTGTCCCAGAAGACAAGAAATTAGCAAAAAGTAAATATGTTTTTAAGTTGAAGCAAGGGACAGTTAGTTAAACTGAAAAATATAAAACTCGTCTTGTCGCTAAGGGATATACCCAAGAAAAAGGCATTGATTCAACGATTTTTTTTAACTGTTTTTAAAAAGGTCTACAGAAAGCTTTGTTAGCAATGAGAGTTGAACAAAATTTAGAAATTCATTTAATGGATGTAGTTACAGCTTATCTTAATACTAACCTTCAGGGAGAGGTGTACATGGAACTGCCACAATTAACCACAAGCTCAAACAAAACCGTGTTTAAATTAAACACGGCAATTTATGGTTTATAGAAATCTAGCCGAGCCTGGAATCGTAGACTATACAGTGAACTACTTGAAAGTGAAATACAACAATCAAAGTTAGATCCGTGTTTAAATTTTCGAGTTTTAAATAACGAAATATTTTGATCATTTTCGCAAATAATAAAACAAGTTTAAGCTTATTTAAAGAAAATGTAAAAACCCTGTTTAAGATGATATGCCTTGAGTTAAGAATTTTAAGAATACATATATAAACGCAGTTGGTAATACCGGATATAAGTTATGACGTGTCAAAAGTCAGCAAATTCAACAATAATTCTGGAAAATGTCATTGGATATAATTAAAAAGGATTTTACGATATGTGAGAAGAACATCAAAAAGGAAATTGGTATTTTGAAAAGACCAAACAAAAATTTGGTTTCCTTAACTCTGGCTGAGGAGGATAATGATGATATAAAACATCATGCTTGTTATGCTTTTAAATTAGGAGAGCCCTTAATATCCTAGTGCTATAAGAAGCAACCTGTAGAAGCGGTATCCTCTACCTATCAAAGCAGAGTACATGGCTCTTAGTCCAGCAACTAAAGAAGTATTGTGATTAAAACAATTATTTGACGAGCTGAAAATAGAAGATATCAAATCAGGACCTATCCAATTAAAATTTTCTGCGACAATAGAAGGGCAACAGAGATATTAGAAAATAATACTCTACACGATTGAAGAAGTTGAAAACAAATAAATAATTGTTAGCCTTATATCCAAAGAAGATATGGTGGCCGATATTTTAACCAAATCTGTGATATAGAAGAAACATAATTACTACACCAATCATGTTTCCTTGGATTTGAATTGTAAAACATTAAGAATTTTGAAGATACTCAT
This sequence comes from Kuschelorhynchus macadamiae, assembly GCA_030620095.1. Taxonomy (NCBI): domain Eukaryota; kingdom Metazoa; phylum Arthropoda; class Insecta; order Coleoptera; family Curculionidae; genus Kuschelorhynchus; species Kuschelorhynchus macadamiae. The sequence continues at coordinate 93,702 of JAUTXW010000656.1, forward strand.
TCTAAGCAAAGACGCTAATTAGGGGGAATGTCGATGATTGAAGTTTCTTATTATATGGAATTGGCTGTCTTTGCTGAAGTTTATTATTGTATCAGTAATTTACTATTTTCGCTTTTGTAGTTGCAATAATGGTAAAGTTACTTAAAATATATTCTAAAGTTTCAGTCCCTCTCATTAAAATATTTCAGCTTTATCGTTATAGTCCCCCAATAGTAAGTAACTCTAGCTTGGATATTTCCTATATATGGATTCAGCTTCTTTTTGAAAATATCTTTCTGAAACTTTACGATTCACGTAGCCAGAGGTTCACGCATCTTTGCACGCGCCTAGAACTTCAGCCGTAGTATTAGAATCATAAAGTAATTTCCACTCAAAAACGATTAGAGATTGGAAACATTGTGACATAAAATAAAATAAAGTTACAGCGAGGCTGAAGTATTATTTTAAATGAAACTCCCTGTATAATTTCTTTTCAATAAATAGGGCTTCTTTGCTAATTATAAAGTTTAATACTTTTATTTTTAATGAAAAACTGACAAAAACTTTGTCATAAGGGGTAATATGTCAGAAATAGACAGAACATGTAACATAGAAGTATGGAGTCAATAGAAAGATACTGCTTTTTATGGTAGGGTTTACTCAAATGTCTAGTTTGAGTTTAAAGATAGTTTAGAATGTTTAACCAAGCTTTCGGATTTGACAAGTTGCTTACAGAACTCTAGGAACACGATGTCAAATTCTATATTTCGTTAAACATTCCAAACTTTAATTGAGCTTTCTGCAGCTCGCCGGTGTTCCATTTAGAATAACAAAGACAATGTCCATTTTTTTACTTGCCAATTATTATTAGTATTTTTTTTATTCAATCCTAAAGATCCATATAAAACCTTAAAACTTTTCTAAATAACATTTTTTTCTATCTAATATAATAAAGCTTGTAGATCTTGTTCAAAGTATAAAAGAAATACATATACCGGATTTGCCAATTTTTTAAAAAATCATATTATCGCACCTATATACCAAATAAGAACAATAAAACAAATAGCTATATCTACAATGGCTTGGAGTAAAAACATATCAAGTCCCTTAGTTCATTTACTGAAACTTTTCAGAAGAAATACGCCCGGAGTGAATCGAAAACGTTTTCTGCACCAAAGGGCTTAAATATAAATCCTTTTTCCTGCTTTAATAGTCTAACTTGCCCCCTTTATACAGGTCTACTTCACCCAATTAAAAATAATACCTGTAATAGCTTTAACTGTTATATTTTCCCGAAAACAAATTTGAATTCTCACTCAATAATTGACCAAAAATTTCCCTACCAAAATGTTCAGGAAGTTTTTTAATCTGACTTTTACGACTTATTTGCTGGGAACCATTAAAAAAACCGACTAACGACATCTAGGCACGCTAGCCGCGATTAAATTTGCGTTTTCATAGTGTTTTGTTGTCGACATAATTAATGTGAAAAGTTATGATGTGATTGCGGCTGTTTTTATTCGAATAAGCAGATTTATTAACTCTTTTAATTAGGGTTTTTTTTTGTTTGATAAATTGCATTTTTTATATATACAAAACACAACATGCCAGTTGTTATTTTGCTGTCAACTGGGTGTGCTTGAATAAATGATATTCTTTTTAAAGTTAAATTGATGTCATTAAATTAAAATGAAGCAGTGTTTTATTTGGCGCTTATATCATTCCATGGTTTACATATTTTGAATGTTTGATATTGTTTGTTCAAAGAATATTTAAAAAAGTTTCCAAATTAATTATTGTATTTGATTTAGCTGGTATACCATATATTAATATATACTTATATTTATTGTATAATTAATATGCTCTTTTAATAGTTACTTTTTATTAGTTACTGTTACGGCTAAAGACAATTACTTTCTTACGTGGTCAGTGTGGATTATCACTATTATTTAAAGGCTTATTGATATGTTTGGCTGTCATCTTTAGTGCTACATGTAAACAAGGAATTAACTTTCTTTTAGAAATTCCCATGCCGAGATTGGTAAATACATTAAATTTACTCATTTTAACTCAACAACATTGATAAACTAAACAATATATATGAAATTTAGCATAAAATATGTGCAAATCGGAAAGAATTTGGATATTTCATGTGACAATGTAAAAAATTTAAATATAAACAAATTTTCAATATATATATATATATATATATATATATATATATATATATATATATATATATATATATATATATATATATATATATATATATATATATATATATATATATATATATATATATATATATATATATATATATATATATATATATATATATCTTTAATTTTTTAAGAAAAAACATATATATATATATATATATATATATATATATATATATATATATATATACAGTGTGTATCAGCCAAATGGAATAAATTCGATAATAAATAAATGGTGTGACATATATTATTTTTAGTTGCTCATTTTCTCCAATAAAAACTTTTTATACAGGGTGTGTCCTGTAACAGTGGTCAATGCCAACTTTCTTATTTCAAATGCAACATCCCGGATATTATTTAATTTTTGGATTCTTTAGGAGATTCTAAACATATTTTATGTTCAATGTCCTATACCTATCTTCAACTATTTCGGCAATATTAAGTGTTTTCAAAATTATTGCAAAAATTAAGATTAAAAAAATAAAATTATTTATTTCTTCATAATATATAAACAAAAGTAAAAAGTTAATTTAGGAACTGTTAAATATGCTCGCCACGAACGTCTTGGCAAATTCCTAATCTTAAATAGAAATTTCTTCTAACGTTATTTAGCATCTCAGGCGTGACCGATCTAATCGGAAGCGTTATTCGTCTTCTTAAGTCAGCTAAGTCGAGGGGTTTAGTTTTGTATACAACATTTTTAATATGTCCCCATAAGAAAAAGTCTAATGGCGTCAGATCAGGGGATCGCGCTGGCCATTCTATCGATCCTCGTCTCCCTATCCACCGATTTGGAAATATTCCGTTGAGGTATTGCCGGACATTAATTTGGTAATGGGGCGGTGCTCCATCTTGCTGAAACCATATCATATTCGCTGGAACTTGTGGGTTTGCTGGATCCGGATACAAATTTGTCAAAGTTGGCACGACATTATTTTGGAGCAGTGCTAAATAATTATCGCCATTCAAATTGCCGTCAATGAAAAAGGGGTCTTTGATATGATCCCTAACAATTCCTGCCCAAACATTAACCTTTTCAGGATATTGAGTATGTTCTTCGCTGATCCAGTGAGGATTTTCCCTAGACCAATAGCGGCAATTTTGACGATTTACGTGACCGTGAAGTGTAAAGGTGCACTCATCCGAAAACAAAACATGTTCTAATTGAATAACATTGTTATTTAACATAGCCATCATTTGTTCACAAAAATAAGTTCTCCTATCATAATTGTCTTCCATGAGCTCCTGAGTTGGTATCACTTTATAGGGATGCATTTTATTTCCTTTTAATGTTCGAATAATCGACGAATGGCTAATATCGAACATTGCGGCGGCTTATCGACTAGAAATATGTGGGTTTTCCTCAAAATCAAGCATAATATCCAATTTAGTATCATCATTTATTGAACTGGCAGCTGCTTTTTTTATCTGCCTCACATGTCCAAGCTCTCGAAACTGCTTTTCTATTTTACTAATTGTCCCTTGGGATATATGCGGCAAATTTGGAAATTTTTCATGAAATAAGCGAGCAACTTCCATTTGTGTTCGTGTGTTATCTCCATAACCAATCATTTGTAGAATTGTTATTTTATGCATTTCTGTTAAATGAACCATTTTTCTGATATTAGGTATTATGCAGTTAACGAAATTCAAAAGACTATGACACTGACACTGACAACTACTGTCTTGCAAAGAGAAAGGCCAGGCATTTTACACAAAAGTAAACAAAACTTAAAAGTAAACAAAACTGGCTCTTTTTGTTCCATATCAATAAAAAGGAACGCTAAAATGGTTTTTGCTTACATTCTTAATATGAAGACCTTAATGATAAATAAGTATTGAGTGTGTTGTAGCGAATTTTTGTAATCAAATAAATAGTTCAGTAACCAGAGCCACTTTCATGAATAATAATAAATTCGAAATAAATAAAATAAAAATAAATTTGAAAACACTTAATATTGCCGAAATAGTTGAAGATAGGTATAGGACATTGAACATAAAATATGTTTAGAATCTCCTAAAGAATCCAAAAATTAAATAATATCCGGGGTGTTGCATTTGAAATAAGAAAGTTGGCATTGACCACTGTTACAGGACACACCCTGTATAAAAAGTTTTTATTGGAGAAAATGAGCAACTAAAAATACCAATCGACGGGTCCAAGCGTTTTTCCGAACACGCCCCCATTTATTTATTATCGAATTTATTCCATTTGGCTGATACACACTGTATATATATATATATATATATATATATATATATACATATATATATATATATATATATATATATATATATATATATATATATATATATATATATATATATATATATATATATATATATATATATATATATATATATATATATATATATATATATATATATATATATATATATATATATATATATATATATATATATATATATATATATATATATATATATATATATATATATATATATATATATATAAAATTAAAAATGTAGTTTCTTTGATTTAAGTTTAAACATTTTTGGATTTATATATAGACACATGTTTCTGACTTAAGGTCTTCATCAGTACAATTAATTAGTTGAAAGACGAGCACAACAAGCTCCAAAATGAATACACAAAACATCACCAGAGTCACCAACAGGAGCAAAACCGACATTGTGATTACTAAGAGAACATCTGAAATCTTCGCCGGACTTGATACTGTTTAACACGGAGTGGTATATAGCCTCTTGTTTGTCAGCCAAATTCCATTACTTTAGCGGTCATCCCAAAAAATTCATTTCCTACTATATACTAGTTCTTGCCGCGTTAATATTTTCGTTCTTTTGGTTTACTTCTCTTGGGTTATGAGTTTCGCCACAGGCGTATATATGTATGAATATTTTTGAAAGTCTTAATTAGAAATAAAAATTAGGCTATTTAGATTAGAAATTTTATCTAAAAACCTTTAAAAATTTGATAAAAGCAAAAAAAGAATTTTACTCAATTAATTAATTTACATCTGATAATACAAAATTGGATATTTTGGATTTACTGAAAAAACTATTGGGAAGTTAAATTAGCAGGGTTAGCATGATTGTCTCAGTTAATTATATTTTCTATAAGAGCAAGATGCCTCACTTCTTCTTTCTAATGATACAAAAAAACAGAACTTTTCGATACACATTTTCTATAGCTACTTACTTTATTTTACGAGTATAAAATTATATTTTTCTGTTAATATGGTAACTATTATATGCAAAACACACTATATATAACTATCCTATAACCACTATCTAGATTATTGGTTAAATTAGTTTTATTATTAGCTGCCATAATGAGTTCCTTTTTTACCAGAATACGCTATTTGTTATGGCTCTAGTATGTTTATTTAATTCCAGTAAATTTATTAGCTATGGTAGATAATTTTTACCAGTTATTTGTATTAGGTCAACAAATTCTCTAATGATCAGAATCAAAACATCGAGACTGGGTATTTAGGCCGGTCCAGTTGTGATCACTAAAGAAACTTGGTTACCACAGCCATAAAAAACTGGTTAATGGTCATACATTCGTTTTGAAGTTACATCAGATTGTATCTTGGGCTGATATTGATCATCTAGTACAGGGCTGTCGGACAACAACTTTAAACAGCGCACCTATCGCTCGCATCAAATGGTTACCAGAGCGTTACCTTTGACAATAGAGCGTATTGCCTAAATTTAGAAAAGCTTATGTTATCGCCAGTTTCTTTTTTCGTGTTTGTGATAGAGATCATGGTCAAATTCCTAACGATTTTTTAATAGTAAGCTCACTAAAAAATTCAAATAAAATTGACTTTTTTCGCCAACAATATAGAGATCAATATAGATAACTTGGCTAATGAAAGCCCATGGCCACAATTCTCAAATTATAGTATAATCACACTTATTTAAGTTATTTTTTTGTTTATTTTATATATATATTTATATATATATATATATATATATATATATATATATATATATAGCGGCTGTATAATGTCCATTTATTTTTTGAACCAGACCACATAAAAATTTTAATGTTGACACACAGTGGTTAAGCGCCATTTTGAAGCAAAAAGGTAATGGAAAGGAAGGTTTTTAAATTAAAATATTCATATGAGCATGGAAGCTAAGTATTTTACTCTTTATGTACAGGGTGTTTTAAAAAGGAAAAACAAATTAATATCACTTAAAGTTAGAACAGCTTATAAATAGAAAAGTAGCAAAGTTAGTACCGGGCTAATTAGAACATTTTAATTAGAGATCTACTGTGAAATAACACAGTATTTGAATTTTGTCATTTTTCACGCATTTTTACTCCCACTTTTACTGTGACAATTGCAAATGAAACACATTTCTTTTAGTTTTGCCTCAAAATGGAATCTAGCTGCCATCTTGAAAGTTTTCCCCACGAAACATATACAAAAAAGAAGTATTTAATCTAATATTGAAATGTGACAAATTTTAAATTGTAATGTTAACTAGTTTATAAAATAAAGTTGGAGGGACATTAAAGAGCTGCACTACCAAGCTTGCATTTCCAGTCTTTTAATCTTTTCTGGTTTTGAGTGCGGCCTGTAAGTATCTTGTTTTTCTTTCGTAGGACCGTTTGGCAGTCTAATGTTGGACAGCCCTCATCTAGGATAACACTATTCGCCTAAATTTCTGACACTATTCTATTTAGAAAATTTATGAATAGACATTGCAATATTTTAGCAAAATATAATGGAGAAACTTAAAATCTGTAAAGGTGTCCTGGGACATTAAAAATTATTAGATTTAAAAAAATTATTAGATTTAAAATGCGCAATACGTTAACTAGGTATTTTAGAAACGAGAAAAGAAAATTAAAACTTGAACGTGAATATTTTCTTTAGAATTCTAAAAAGTGGGATCTGGTAAAATAGCGATGATGTTCTGAAAGTTTATTGTAAATTCATCACCTTCGGCTCTAATGGTCGCTCTTGTTCGATTTGCAGATTTCATCCCAAAGACGTCCTTTTTATATTTTGCACTTTTAATGAGTATCAATGTTTGAATGTTTTCTCATCCCACCTAGAACTTGGTTGGTGCAAACACATTATCTATACTACAATATACAATGAATAAAAAAATTTGATAGGTTACGCAACTGGTTTTCTCGTTGTAACGTAAAAATATTGATGTCTCAGAATTATCATTTGTTAGAGGAATATCTGTTTTACTTTGTAAACCAAAATGCCTGGTCTTACCACAAGTTTAGTTTGCTTTTTAATAGGTTTACTTAACGTGCATTTCTAAAGCCTTTCTTACTCTCTAGTCTCCGTCTGCTACTTCCCGCAAAGCACTCACTATGGATTCTTCATTATTATCTATATATGATCGTGCCTCTAACTATCTTTTGAAAGGTCTTGATATTTTATAGCAGAAATCTAAACTTTGTTATATCTCAAAATAATTTTTTTACTTATTCTCGACTCATCACAACACATATTTTTAATTTCCAATTTTGGCTGAGCAAATAATCAAACAATAAAATAACCAATGCCACCCTAACGTTGTGATTTGATCCTAGCATATTTAACATTTTAGATCAACCGGCAATTACAATATTTCCAAGTAAGTGTGGATAAATTATTAACAAACAAATACGATTATATAAAGATAACATAAGTTTTGAAATACTAGACAAATTTTTGGAAGTGTAGTTTTAACGGCAATCTACTTGCCTGTTTAGCAGCTAATAATACAACTCATCGAGTAAAATTCAGAAATTCAGTACATACAACAAATTAGAAATAAGTCAAAAAATGTTATTTTTATGAAAGCTGATGAAGGCAACACTGTAGTTGCTATTGATAGGGTAGACGACATTAACAAAACATTTGATTTTCTTCGCCCAGACAAATATCAGATTATAAAACATAATCTTACAGATGTTTTTCAAGAAAAGTTAAAACTTGTTTCATGATAGAGACGTCAGTAAATATACAATTATGAACCCACAACCAAATAACGCGAAACTAATCTGTTTCCTAGTATTCCCTCTTAAAAATAACATCAAATTAGTAGAAAATCTTTTAAACAAAAAATCAGTTAATTGTGTTAAAAAACAAAAAATATTACATGTACTTCCAGAATGTTTAGAGCAAAACTACTTCGAATTTAATAATAATTTTATACTAGTACAGAATGTTTAATTATGGGAAATCCTTTAAGATCCTCACTTGCTGAAACATTTTTGGACACTCTAGGAAATCAAATCAATGAACATCCTTTTTTTAACATTTTATATACTGGCATAGATATGTTGATGATGTTTTAGCATGTTTTACAGGAGCTGAACGACAATTAAATATTTTTCTCGCATATATTAATAACCTTCATCCTAAATAAAATTTACAATTGAACTAAAATCTAGCAAGACTATAAATTTCTTAGATTGAACCATCAAAAGATTAAACAATAAACATGATTTTTCTGTATATCATACACCTTCACATACAGATACTACCATACATAATTCCTCATGTCATCCAATTCAATATAAACTAGCCGTTTTTCAGAGTATGATTCACAGACTAATCTCCCTACTTCTAAGTAAAACTAATTTTCAGATCGAGTTGAACATAAACAATGGATGTTCAATTAATATAATTGATAAAATTCTACAAAAAAGTTATATAAAAAATTATAAATATGATTTGCCGTAATATCAATGTAAATACAACTGCATACAAAGTTGTATCATATATCGGTAATTCTAGCTCTAAAATAGGTAAATTTCTAAGCGGTTTAGACATTAGAATAGCATATAAAACTAATAATTCTTTAAATAAGTACATACAAAAAATAAAACAAGATCTGATAAACCTGAACAATCAGGTGTATACCAACTAAATTGTGGAGATTGCGACAAAACGTATATAGGTCAAACAGGCAGATATTTTGGTAAAAGAATAGACGAGCACTATAAATCTTTTAGCAAAGAAAAAACCGGGTCCAATTATGCAAACCATTTAATTGAGACCGGTCATACCTTTGATAAAAATTTTTAAATTTTACCCAAAGAAAATGAGGGTCATAAATTGAATATACTGGAGTCTTTAGAAATAAATAAACTCAAACCTTCAAATTGTTTATTAAACGATCAGGTAGAACTCAATAATACACCTTTCGTTGTATTACACCTGGTTATATAAATTTTCTGTTACTCTTAAGTTTATCATCATTCGAGATTTAACGTCCGAAAAAGCTACTGTGTAGTGAAACATGTTATGTTTTTTAAAAAATATACTGGAAGTATTTGTGAAAAATAGTTTCATTTTTACATTTTACATAATTTTATTGTGAATTTCCACCGAGTATCGGCTAACGCGATCGTAAAAATCAACTTCTTACATAGGATCAGTCCATATGCCATTACGAAACAAGATTTTGACGCCGCGCCGTGGCAATCTCTTGCGGGATTTTTTTACAGTTTGAAAATAGTTCAACCAAAGCCAGCCCACGAGATCAATTCAACACCCATTCCACAGTAATGAAAAATTATCTAAAACCCCATTTTACTTATGTTTTATTCCCATATGTTTATCACTAATCCTGGCGCACCGTAACTTTTAACCTTAATCTTCCTACTTGCCTTAATTATGCATCCCCTCTTATTTAATCCAGTGAAACATAAAATTTTAACAACCGAACCCATTAAGCCTAAATGTAATTATTCCAAAAATCTTCGGCATAATTAATAAAACCCGCCCCTAAACTAATCTGCATATTCAGACAATAGCCAACGCCCTTAGACCTCCAAGAGGCCATTCGGTTTTATTAAAATACTTCCTTAACTCCTTTAATAACTTCTTTTATTGCCGAACGAACGGCTTGATTAATCAAAAACCATCTCCCTTTGTTTCACGACCCCCTGCTCCCCTTTTCAATATAAAGTGTCGACTGCTGTGATTATTACTTTTCTCGACCATAATTCTGGTACCAGTAATTTAATTTTTTATTGTAAACCCTTCTGGCAGTGTCATCGTGAGAGGTAAGCATAAACTTTACATATAGTAAGTATAAAATGACATTACATAACGAAAATCATATATAGGGAAAAAGGGAAATAAGTGCAAATATTTTAACAGACAAACTACAGGCTATTTCGAGTAAAAAAGTCCTATGTAACACGGGGTCAACACCCTAGAGCTTTAAAGTTATGTCCATTTGAATGTTTATGTTTTTTTTTGACAAAGCGGCAACATTGCAAATAAAATCTAAACGCTGCACGTTTTTGTGAACGCCAGATAGATTAGATTTTTGAATTATAATTATTCTAGAGCAAACTATGAGTAATTATTATTGTTTATTGGGCTTTTATCTTCTATCTAGTATTTTTTTTAGATTAAGAAGCAAATATTTTTGGTAGTTAAAAATTATTCATAAGAAACACAATTTTTATAATTTTGCAGCACACACAACACACTAACGAAAGTATTTTTATAAGTGTAGAGAATGGACACCATCACTATTTACCGAAGTAGGGTAATGGCTGAATTATTCACAAACTGCTTCAAGAATATCTGGAGTATGTTTATCGTATTTTTTTCAATAAATTCGCCACCATAGTTCATTAATATCTTCATATGATAAAAATTAACATGTTTTGAAAATGAACCGCTAGAGAGGAAATGGGACAAGCGAATTTTTAAATTCGAATATTTTTAAAACCTGACAAGATATTGAAATGCGGTATTCATTTATGTCTTACACATTTTATCGCGTGTTACCGGGTTTAATCGTAAAACTTACATACGCTAAAAAGTTATGTACACAGGGTGTCAAACAAGATTCTGTAAATTTTCCAACATTATATTTGTTTCCAAAATTTGAAAAAAGGATTTTTAAATTCTAATTGTTTGATCGGCCTAATTCTTGGTGAAATTTTGAAAAACAATTATTTGAAACATTTTTTAAGTTTTCTTGTTAGTGGGTCCTTAATCTTAATTTTTTATAGTATGTAAGATCTGCTCTACTCAGAAAATAAAATGGAGGTGCAAAAATATGTTAATATTAGTTTAAAATATACTATATTTAAATTTAAAAGTTTTATTTTAGGTCTTAAAAAGTATTATACACTTTCTCTAAACGGGTTTTTTTATTTTCTTATCAACTTTATTATCTTTAAATATACAGATGTTGCTGATTCCTTAATCATTTTATGAAAAAAATATCATAAAATGTCGTAAACAGTTGCATTTTTATGATACATGGCGTTAAAAATTTTGGATATTTTTTAGCTCTTTTATGTGTTTTCTACATTTCGACAGATATTTAATTCAAATTTGACATATGATAAACGGGAATGAATATTTACAAAATGGCCATAATATATTTTATAAAATTATACAGGGTGTAACTTTTTCTGGGGTAACGCCACTTTTGACTGCTCAAAAAAATTTCTAAATCGAGAATAATATGACTTCTGTCTGACTTCCTGCTTTATTGTGCAAATTTTATGTCTCTTGATCTTTTATGATATCTTGCACCTTTTGAAATAATTTAGGAAAATATTTTTAAAGACAAAGAATATTTTAATGGTTTTAACATCAGCTTTTATTATTTACATTGCAAATTAAAAATCTTTAGAAAAGTCTTTAAACAGATTTTTCATAATAACTTTAAAATGGTACAAAATATGTACAAAGCTCAGAGTACACAAAACTTCAGTGTCGCTAGAGAATTATTTTTGGGACGGTCAACCCTAAAAAGTTACGCTCTTTATGACTGGCAAAATATAGTAAAGTTGTTTTATAGATATTACTTACGGTTTGTCATGTACTAAATATAAATTAAACATCTCTCGAAATGTACGGGGCACATAAAAAAAATTAAAATTATATTTAAAATGTTAACATCCTGTATCTAAAAAACAGAACTGATTACGATCAACCTTTATAAGGCATTTCTTTTATAAAAATACTTGAGTACTCACCTCCTTAAATATTTTAGATTACATAGGAAACACACGTAGTCATTTAGAAACCCATATTTACTTTTTTTTCAAATATTTTCATTATGCGCCATTTTGTTTCACCATATTGGATTCGTACCAAAATTTTACCAGCTTTTACCCATGCGCTACACTTGATTTTTGTGCATAATTTTAAATAAATTTAATATCTAGTTATTTATACTGATTAAAAAAAATCATTACGTTATTTTGTTTCATGTTGAATTAATATCAACATTTTACCAGCTCATCCCTATATCACATCTACTAAATTTGTACTTTATCAAGTCGATTCAATGAGAAAATTTTTGCCATAATTTTTTTATAAAAATTATTAGCTGTCATTTTCTTCCACCATCTTAAATTGATTGATTTTTGCACGATTACAAACGTTCATTTTTCCTCCATCTTGGATTCGTACTAAAATTTGACCAGTTCGTCCCGTAAACTTGATTTTTTTGGCAAAATGTGAGGTAAACTGGATAACTCTGAAGTCAACCAGGTAAGTAGTTTTTAGCTATAATTCGAGCACTCAGACAGACCGACGCAATTCAAAAATTTGTAAGTGAAGATCTGTAAAAACCTGGGAGGGTGATTTTCACCATTACAGTACTTCCCTTTTACGAGGGAAGTAAAAACGGATTTTTGCTGTTTTCTTTGTACTTGCAGAGAGTCTAGCAATAGAAAAAAATTGTACAATTTTTATAGTTTTATATGATATATGTAAGAAATATTGGACAATAAATTCTTAAGTATCTATTTGTTTATAAAAACTGAAAATAAAATAAAAGTAGGTGCAAATAAACAAAATAAAAAATAAGTTTAAAAAAAAAATAAAAATGTAAAATAATAAAAATTAAAAAAAATGAATATACAAAACCGATTTCAAACAAGCACCGAACTGTAAAAATAACATTTTAAACAGCCTTAAAAATTTGAATGAAAATGTTTAATGGAAGTCGGCGTCAAACTAATACGCAGGTATTCCTTGACTTATTAGATCAAACTATTTCTTTAAAAAAATATGAATTCTAAAGACAGGCAACTAATATTTAACTATATGTCTATAGCTGGCCTAACTTTGATGCCTTGTCAGCGATTTTCCCTCGGCCTGATATTGGATCAACTAGTACGGTGACGGGGCAACAATTAAAGCTCTTGTCTACGTGCTTAAGTAGGTCCACACTTTCACTGACTCTATCGAAATTTTCAGAGCACATAGAGTTTATTCTTTTAGAATACTTTAGACAATTCAGAGATCTAAAATATGTTGATACTTAGTCTTGATATGTGGTGAGCGGTGTTAGTTGTATTTAATTTAAATATAATATTTCCCACAAATTTTTAAAATCAGTTTAGGAAAGGGCAAGTTAAAATGTCTTTAACCAACCAGATATGTTCTGTCAGTTTAAGTTTTTTAACCTAAAAGTACTGTTTTACTGCTTTATTAAGAATGTATTTTTCTAGTTTTGATTTATCGTTTATCACCATCGTTAGGAAATAATTATATATATATATATATATATATATATATATATATATATATATATATATATATATATATATATATATATATATATATATATATATATATATATATATATATATATATATATATATATATATATATATATATATATATATATATATATATATATATATATATATATATATATATAGGGTGGTTGTTATGGGAAATAGAAATAGACTTCTTCATATAAAAGTTACAAGTACATACTTAAAATATTTTCTTGTATACAGGGTGTTCTATAAATGCGTGACAACAAAAAGGGTATTTTTTTAAATAAAAACCGATATCTTTAAGAGCAGAACTGAAATCAGCGTAAACTACTGCGTATAGTACACTATTTTAATTTGACCACCGTTGCAAAGTTGCCAAGCTATGCAAATTTCTTTAGAAAATTCAGAAAAAACATAGTAGTCAAGACTTCGTTAAAATAAATTACCTGTTTAAACTTGGTAATAATATTCTATGGTTCCTTAAGCATCATGGATGATGCAATAATTGCATAATAGAATTTGGCCACAACTATACGGTGAGTTTTTTACGACGGCCCCAACGTAGTAACTTGCTTTGTAATAAAACATTTTTTTAAATGAAACGCCTTGTATATTAATAGGCCATCTTGTAGGGAATATCATGGTCTTCAAATTTGCAATTTCGACCATTGTCCTAAAATGAGTCGTTTTGGCAATATATTAGTTTTTCTGGAAAATGCCTAGATAATATCGTAATCTTTGATTTTTATAGAGTCATGCATTGGACAAAAGTATACTCGCTACTCATCAAAAATACGAAACCTCGTCAAGGTAATACGAAAAAAGCGAATACAACCAAACAAATGTTATAATTAAAGCAGGTGTTAAAAAATGTCCACTATTCATTTAAAGGTAAGGAAGAAAAGTAAAAAATTATGTAATTGAAACAACAAAATGCATTACGTTATAACTAATATTCAAAGTGGTTACCATTAACAGCCAGGCACAACTGTATTGGTTCCTCAAATGATCTACTAACTTTACTCAAGGTAATGTTTCTGATGTTTCCAAAAACTTCGGTAATACGATTCTTCATATCTTCTTTTGTCATTGGGGCCATTTTGTATACTTCATCTTTCACATATCCCCATAAAAAGAAGTCCATTTTTGTTATATCTGGAGAGCGAGGTAGCCATCCATGTAAACTCCCTCTTGCAATCCATCTGCTAGGAAATTCACGGTTTAACTGGTCATGAATAGCGGCAGTGTCGTGGACTGGAGCTCCATCGTGTAAATACCACATACTATTTTTAATATTAGCAGGTAAATTGTAAGGTAATTGAGGGTAGGCTTTTCACGATTACAAACATTTTATTTGGCCGCCATTTTGTTCCGCCATATTGAATTAGTAACAGAGTTTTACTAGTTTACCACAATTGGATTCATACCAAAATTTTACCACTGGATTCCAACATAATACTTGTTTGTGCAACATTTGAGATAAATTGGCTAAGTAGTTTTTTAATAATACTTTTTTTAACATTTCACTAGGCCGTTAGTTTTTTCGCCATATTGAATTTTCACCAAAATATTATCCTCATATAACTTTTAATTTTTGATCGAAATTTGAAGTCAATCATATTTTTTGGCATCTAGGAAAGCTAAAACCTGAGGATATGTAAAATTTGAGGTGAGTTTTTCACGGTTACAAACATTTTATTTGGCCGCCAATTTGTTTGGCCACCTTGAATTAGTATTAGAATTTTAATAGTTGACCCCTATACCACGGTTAGTTATAGCACACAATTTGAAATCAATTCATTAAGCAACTTTTTCAGGCTGACTTTTTAAATACTTTGCCGCCATTTTGTTCCACCATCTTCGATTCGTAATTACCAGTTGTTTCCACCATAATACTTGATGTTTGTGCAAAATTTGAGATAAATTGGATATGTGATTTCTTAATAATAATTTTTTTAACATTTCACTAGGCCGCTAGTTTCTTTTGACATTGGATTTTTAAAAAAATACTACCAGGTCACCTTTAATTTTTGCGAACAGGCAGACAGACTGACGGAATTGAGAAACCATGTTTTTCGGCATCTAGGGGACTGTGGGACATGAAGATCTGAAGGGGAATTTTTTCACAATTACAATATTTCCCTTTTACGAGGGAAGTAAAAAAGGATACCAACAATATTAAGTAAAAGAAAGCCGTGAATTTTTATCCGAGGACTAGTTTTATACAAATGCAATTTTACGAAACTGTAACAAAAATGGCAAATATCAATTGAATATTTTATTAGAAATAAATTTAAGTTTTACTGACAGGATCAGTTCATTTCTAGTTTCAACTGACACTAGCAAAGAACGATTTAATATTTGGTTCTAAATATCCATCCAGCTGATAATAATTGTATGCTGAATCCAGGAATATATTTATAATAGAGTCAAATTTTCAATTAAATCTAGGCACGTCAATCTCGTCTGACTATTTTCTTATAACATATCCTATTTTCATTACTCATAAATTTAAAAAACTCCTTCTCCTATCGTCCTCTTGCAAAACTTTAATCATGGCTGATTAGTTTCCATTCAAATGGAATTATTTGTCTTATGCCCAATGGTAGTCAGTCAGGATTTTATCAATATATAAAATTCACGGCTGAAACTTATCACTTTTCACACAAATTTTCTATTCCTTCTACACATGTAACCTAATGTACTACATTGCTAGCCAACTCTAAAAACGCTAGTTTTCATTTAAGATATCGACAGTACTTCTATCTTGGCATATCTTAAAGCAGACGCAAGCTTGCCAACTGCCTTTGTTTTAACTATTAACAGTTTTGTCCATGGCAGAAGAACATGAGTATGACAAGGCAGCTTTATTTACTTGGATATCCCGACTTGTGGGTGAGATACTACTTTAAGCTCTAATTTTCCTATATAGTTATACTTTTATGGCTTTTTAGCTATGCTTATGAGAAAAAATCAACCTGCAACTTATATACATTTCTTTAAAAACATTCTGTAGCGCCCAAAAAAAAATTATTTTGCGAAATGCGCTGCTATATAACAAATCTGTTTCTGTAGAACACACTCTACTTCATTTCCTGAATCCGAACAAAAATTGCTAGCTGAGCAAAATTACGCACATTTTAGGATCGAGCGAAGCAATTAGAGCGCCTCTAGCGACAGATAACGTTAAACGTCACCGAGGGCTGAAATGAAGTATTCACCCTTGAAATAATTTAATTCACAAAGCTCTGTTTATAACAAATGACTATACTGGGACAACGCAAAATGACCAGCCATGATGTTTTCCTAAAGATTAATTAAATAATAATGAACATCTACGGGTGAGTGTTACTGAAAAGGCTGATAATTCTGAGCTAGCTGGATCCAAATTATTATAATGTAACAAAATAGTTTAGAATATATGTCTCTATGCTACTTTAGATATTAAATATTGTGGAATAAGACAGTAAGAATAACTTATTTACATTTTTAATCCAATGAGAAATAATGAATATTTTATAGAGGAAAACCTTAACGTTCGTTATTTATTTTTGTTTTCTTCTATAACAGAAAGATTACTCAAAATATGTACATAAAGGGTCATGAAAGAGAGTCCTGTGTCACTCGGTTACGACCGACCAATTATCTCTGTGCATATTTCTAAAATAAAAACACATAGAAAGCATATATACTAATTTTCTATTTGAGAATACCAAAAGCATTATTTAAGGACCTAGATTGACAACGTTAACCAGGAATTTCAGAGCGGAGCAACTCTGTTTTAAATTGATGTAAATATGTTCAATATTCCTGCAACCTAAATTCAATTTTGATGACGTATATTGTGAGGCGAATCCCGGCCCGATTAAAGTGGCAGGTTAGCCATGTTTTTATTGGGTAAAGGCCTTAAAAGATTATAGTACACCTTTGCTAAAATTTGTTAACGAAATTCATGTATCGATCATAATTCTATCTACTTTTAAGAATACTGTGAAAACAGAGAAGGAGATACGTCTATCGCTTAAAAAGCTATTAATTTTAAAATCATCCTAGACCACGTTTATCGATTTTGTTTTTTGTGGTTATGAGAGAACTCTAATTTGACAAGTAGAGGTTAAATATATTTTATAATATAGTTTTCGTCGAATTTTGGACGTATGATAGTTGCAAATCGTTTACTGAAATAAACTTTCGTTTGAAGTGCAGTTATGTATTATTTAGTTTTCGAGTGATACATATATAATAAGAAAATTATGTTGTTCGTTAGGATTAGCATACCAAAAATATTTCAAAGACATTTAAAAAACTAGATGATGTATGTAAATACACAAATAGTCATTAAACTGATCTAAAAGAACTCAAGACAGTATGAAAAAAATGTTTTTATTTGGACTAGTAAGTAAAAGTATACATTTTTAAATTAATAGTGAAGCGACAGAATATCAATATTGGACACACTGGATCCCTCATATGTAAGAAGTTTTTTTAATGCTGATATTTTTCAAGTCGCACAAAAGTTTGTTTACTTCTGCTGTGTTAAAGTCAGATATTATAGATACATAGCCGAAGTGATATAGAGTAGATGCTATTTGTAAAACCACTGCTGGGTGTTGTATCTGTGTTGTACTTTACCTTATTATAAGAATTAGTTTTCCTAACATTTTAGAGTTAAGACTAAAACATTTTTTATTAGACAAACCTAAATTTATTATTTAAAGTATTAGTTTTTATAGTTTTATGGGAATTATGGCAATTACCTCATTAAAAGCAGTGTTGTAATCTGATCCAATAAATGACTAAAAAAACATCACCCCTTTTGTGTCTGAGTACTAATAACCATGATCTAAAGCAGTGACTAAAAGAAAAGGTCCTAACCTTATTGATTTCTAAACAAGTCTGGAGCAGGTTGCTCTCTGTAGCATCATTAATTTTTCTTTTCATTTTCAAAATGCTTAGCTGAGCATATAACCGCTCTAAAAATCATTTGATTTAGAAATGTTCAACCAAATATTTACCGTTATTTAATTTAATTTTGTCTTATTTGTGGCACGCATGGAACTTCTGTACTGTAGAAATCAGGGTTTTTAGGAAATCTATAAGACCTTATATTACATTTGTCTTCCATTTTATTGTGATTGATCGATTCTTAAAACTCCAGATGAATCTATTTTTATTGACGTTTCTTTCCAGGACCTACTACATTTTTTTCGAAAGCTACCTCACATCTGACGTAGATGCGCTGGTTGGCGAGCACGCCTTGTTTTCTTTCCACCATGCCTTGAACTGGGAAAATCGTATTTAAAAATTTAGGTACCTCATTAATTACGAAAAAAACATTTTTTTGGCAGGTGTCAAAATTTTTTTTCAAATAAATGTCGCCTCTTAAAGCTACATGGAACTGTGAAAACCATATTTAATTTTTATAAGTAGTTTAGGATTATTTTATCGAGAACTGTAAAAATATAGTTTTTAAATAAATTACGTCAGGAAAAAGTATATGAAACTGTGAAAACAGTATATAAAAATGTGAAGCAGTTACATGTTGTCATTTGGCCTCAAAGGAGGAGACAAAGACAGAGACAGAGCTACAGAGAAATTGCCCTTCATTGAGAAAAGTTGCAATCTTTTACAAAAAGAACGGGGCGACCTGAATCGCGAAATATTATCCATAGTGGTAGTGGCTCAAGAGAAGATGGCGACAAGAAACTTTTAGGCCTATTGATTTAGCTTCGATCTCCCACCCGTACTGCTACTATCTCGTTCTAGAGCAAATTATATAGAATATGGTCCAGTTCCTGTTTATAGATATGTATGAATTGAATTGAATTGAATATGTCAAATAGTTAAAACTGGGATCAAAATTTAGTGTGCCCTCGATCATTTTCTCCCGAATAGTTTCTGTCAAGATTTTTGATTTAGTATATGAAAATTCGTAAAAATTTGGCATTTTCGTAAATAAATCTTATAAGTATTAAAAATGGTTTATTCAGAAACAGTCACATGTAAACCCGTATAACCTTTCAAAATTGACATTTCTTAATCGGAATCGCAAAAATATGAAAAAGTGTTAATAATAAAACTTGTTTGTTTTTTAGTTTTACATAAGCAAACCGAATTTTGTCCAGCAAATACAATTTTTAATTTTTTTCCTAAGACAAACAATTATTAAGAATTTCAAATAATTTAAAATTTCGATTATGCTCCGAAAGCAATACATTGATATTTTTAGTTTTTTTTTATTATGAGATGTAATGACATAGTTTGCCTATTCCAATTCAAAATCGAACAGAACGCGCACCATTTTACAGTGGTGTTTCGGAAAGTAGTGTAAGAAAAATTCAAAGAGAACATAATGATCGCTCATGTTCTACTTCACCTTTAAAATCTCCAGGTAAAAAAAGACCCTGATTATCATACAAAGATAAAATTGAAGATGGTGATTTTCAATTAATTCGACGAACAATAGAGGATTTTTATACTTTACAACTTGAAGAAGGTTACGACCCTCAAACCACTACTTCGTGCTGTAAAGAACAAAATAGATTTTCCGTACGGGTATAAAACCTTAACTCGGCTTTTACGATCAAATGGTTTTGTTTGTCGCAAGTGCCAGAATAAACGAAAGTTGCTCATTGAAAGAACAAATATTTTTCACTGGCGGGTGAAATATCTATCAACTGTAAGGCAATATAGGCAAGAAGGACGCAATATTGTATATCTAGACGAAACCTGGGTAGATAAGTGAACAAATGCTGGCAAAGCGAAAGTGGTACAGGTGTTGTTCAGGGAAACCGCTCTAGTAGTCGCTTTATTATAGTTCATGCTGGTTCAGAAGCCGGATTTGGTCCAGGTGCTGCTTTAATTTTTCGCTCGGGACTAACAACTGGAGACTATCGTGAACAGATGAGTAGAGATAATTTTGAAAGTGGTTGCTCGAGAAGCTTCTACCTAACATTCCGCCCAAATCAGTCGTGGTAATGGATAATGCGTCGTATCATTCTCACGTAGAAGATAAAGTGCCAACTAAATACTCTACAAAAGCTCATATGATATCGTGGCTTAAATCGAACAATCTTGTATGTGATCCAACATGGAGAAAATATCAATTATATGAGGTAATATCAGCCAACAAGCCTAGAGAAAAAAAGTATAAAATTGACGGTCTTTTACGTAACCTATGTCATACACCTTTAAGGCTGCCTCCATACATGTGCGACCTCAACCCTATTGAACTTGCATGGGCAGGAGTAAAAAAAATATATTCGAGAGCGCAACACCAGTGAACTTTCAATTAAAAATTTAAATAAAATAACATTAGAAGTGATTGACTCAATATCGGCTGAAAACTGGAAATGGTATGTTAAACATGTTCGTTCTATTGAAGATAAATACTGGGAAGTAGATGGCAAAATTCAAACGGTTATTAATGTATTAGTTATCACACTGGGATCTTCAAGTAGTGACGACGAAACCTCATCATTTTCAGAGGAAGACAACGATTTAGAAGGAATCGAACTAGTAGACGAAGTAGCTGTCAATAAACTGCTTCAAAATAATTAATTTTCTGTTCAATACCGGGTGTCAAAAAAATATCTAATATTGCAATTAATATTTGAAAAACTACAGAACTCATATTTTTCCAAAATTAACACATCAATGTAGTTATAGTAGGGGAGCCAGCACTGATTCCAGTGAACAAGATTTATCAAAATTTTATCTTATGCAGTTCGACTTTGGGCCATCATATTACTTTGTACAGGGAGCGTCATTGTGATGTACTATACAGGGCGTTTCCAAATTGCGTGCTAATGTTAAAGGGGGCTGATTCTTGGACTTTTTAAGAAAAAAGTTTAATATGAACCTAAAAGTCTTAACTTTGGAGATACAGGGTTTTAACAAAACATTTTTTTTAAATCCTAATTCTGGTACTATTATAGATAAATAACTTTGTGAAATTTGATACACGTCTTTTATGCATAAAGGGGCATTTTTTATTAACAATCAGTGTTTGAAATTTCTACCAGTGGCGTGCATATGTAATAAACCTGGGTAAATCCGTATGTTTCTTAATGCATATAAGACGTGTATCAAATTTCATGCAGTTATCTACAATAGCATCAGAATTGGGATGAAAAACAATGTTTTCTTTTTAAAGTTTACCATCCTGTATCTCAAAAGTTAAGACTTTTAGGACATAAAAACACACCCTTTAACATCAGCACGCAATTAGGAAACGCCCTGTATAGTACTTCACAATGACAGCCCCTATGTAAAGTAATATGACAAACGGAGACAGACGGCCACTTTTGGCATACCCGAGTAGCCCAAAGCCAAACTGATCAAGAAAAATCAAAATCAAATCATTTTAAAATTCGAAAGTTCGCCGTTTTTGCAACACAAAAGAGATATAGAAGTGCCGTACGCGAAAGAAAACAGACAAATATAGATAAAGGTTCATTAAGCATAGTTATATTTTTTAATTATCTGAAGTGCGTATAGTCAAAGAGGAGTGCCATGTTATTTAAAGAACGACTGGACACCACTGGTTTAAAGAGATTTCTTGGCCGACCTTCCTAAACCGATTGACTCCGCCCGGTTTTCTTTCGTGTCCCGCACTTTAACACGAGTCACGTGACTATTTACGAATAGGCCATATTTCATACTTAATGAAGGAAAAGTTATAGCCGATGCTAAATTTTATATAAAATTACCTAATAAAAAATCCCATATGATGAGTACTTTTTCAAGTACAATGTATATCTGGAGACTAATTGATCTGCAACAAAATATAAATGTTTACAAAATTTAGAAATATATCTTGAACTTCGCGTTGTTTCTCTTATTTTTTCTGAATAATCTCTGCAATTGAGTTAAATTACCTCCCAAATGCCACTGGGTTATTAAATAAAGAAGTTCTGGCGAGTTTTTAGGAAGTTAAGTCGCCGTAAACTTCTTCATTAGCATAATTTCCCGACGAACTTTGTTCTGTGTATCGCTCCGTAGTCTATTAATATGGAGTTTATATTCATAACTTTATTAAAAGGCAAACTTTTTTCTTTCACACAACAATAACAGCATGTAAAGTTTAATCTTTTGAAAACTTAATTAAAAATATGCATTATTTAAAGACATTGTCTCGTGTAGAGCTTTTTATAAAGCGTTGCCCTTGTTATTTAAATTAAATTAATATTGTTTTTTAAAACGAGTGGAACCTCTGTTAGTTTGACCCGTAGCTTCAGATCATTAATTTTAATAGCATATAAGACCAAATATATTATTAAAACTGTCAAAAAAATGGGAAATAATAAACATAAAAGATATTGATATTTTCTGATACATTCCTAGTACTGAGAAAAATAGTAGAATAATTAGTTAGGCAAGATTTATCAATATGCAATTCAGTTGAGTACATTTTGGTCAGCTTTTACACCTCGGTTTGTTATACTAGTCATATAAAACAGTTTAGTTTTGAAAGCTAGTTTTTTACCTATATGTTGAAAACGTTTTTAAAATAACTTCTTAACGCTCTTATAAGTCGTTTTGTAATGTTGTTGAAGTATAAAACAGTTCAGTTACCAACTACTCAGTAACACGTTAAATTTTTTTTATCCTTTTGATTATACAGCATTATGTCAACTTTACAGGGTAGTCCTGGTGGAGTAAAACATATCTCTGAGAAAGAAACAAAATTTTATTTCAAAAGCATTTAGTTTTTTTAAAAACGGTCAAATTTATTTTTTCTTTTTAAAAAAAAAACTTTTTTCACTATATAGGATGAAACATTCCCCTAAAAACCAAAAATGCTTTTAATTTCAGATGTCTTGATGGATGGATATTTGTTTACAAAACTGTGTATCATGTCAAATTTTCTAAAACTTTTTGCATATTTAAACATTGTTTCAACTATAGAGGGTAGAGGAGTATGAAACAGCTCCCTGAAAACGAAAATTCTTTTCTTCCAAACCCTATAGCTTTTTTTTAAATGGTGAAACGTGTCATTTTTTATTCTTTTGTATATAAAGACATTTTTCGAAGTTGCCATAAGAGATGAAACAGCCACTTAAAAAAGAAAATATTTTTCATTTAAAAAGCGGTCAGCCAAAACAGTGGGCGTAGAGGTTCGGTATTTTTAGGGCATATACATTCTGTTTCAATTATATTTTACAAGGTAATGAAACTAAAGGCGGGTACATAAGGTATATAATATTAGTATATAATTATAGCAACACACGTTCTACTAAGTAGTCTCACTGTATTACAAACGTAAATAAGTTGTTACAGCTAGTGTGCATGTGCGGGGAAGTACTATGTTTGCCAAAAAAAACATTTTTTTAATTGACTATTTGTCACTATTTATTTATCATTAATGGGTAGCTGCCATAAAAACAGTTTTTTGCTATTGCTTTTGAAAAGAAACCTTTTATCGACTTGTATAAAATGTTAATTCTTGCAGGGAATCAAAGGGCGAAAAATCTACTAGCAGTATCAAGATTAAACTAACTCTAGCTTAATTTACCGTTATATTCGTTGCCTGTTAAGAGTTTGGTTTATTCATGAAGCAATATTGCTCTAATTCTATGTTTTGTTCGTCCTTATTTAAACCCCAAAATTATATCGACAATGGACAAGAGAAGTTGGTCCTATTGCATCGTCTCTTTGTATCAGAGACCTTAATCTTTCTAAGGGAATTACTGTAATAACTATTAATAATGTGGAATAGACTATGTCAGCCCCAAGAAATCCATAACAAACAGGGTTAAGAGAGTAAAATAATGCTATAAAATATTTCAAACAAGCATCTAGCCGAGTGGTGATATGTTTGTCTAAAAACAAACGACTTCTAAAAGAGATAAAAAAGGTTGGGGGTACCAGCATGTAAAGAAAAGTCTAAAATTATTTTCAAATGTTTGTCCTTTGAGCAACTTATAACATATTCAACAAAAATGATTTTGGAGAACATGGCGCATGCAGCAATAATTAATTGTTCTTAGGTCTGATGCGATTGCAGCTGAATGCAGGCCAGTGTTTAACTGTGTAAAGGAACGGTGATGCGCTTAAAGATTTATACAAACCAACGTGGTACCGCGGGAGTAGTTGTGCTGTGAGAACGAAAAGTTAGTGAGTTAAAAAATACCTGTTAAGTTCGTTTTTGGCCAAATTTAAATTTATAAATATTCTGAATCAACTAGCTGTTCGTCGTGAAGTAAGTCCTAAATTTGGATTTTTACCGTGGGAGAACCTACTATTGATTTATGCATTTTTTAAATAATATATCATTTTTATCAATGGATTAAAATAGCCATTTTCAATAGAAGAATCTAGCATATGATTTTTACTATTGTAGTAGTTTAAAAATAATATATATTTTCTCAAGTAAAAGTATAGCAAAACACTTCACTAAATTTTTCCATTTTTATTATTATTATTCTAAAATACGTATTGCGACGGACGTGCGAAAACTACTCATCGCCTTATTTTATATCTATGATGGGTTATTTTGTGATCTCAGCAGGGCATTTTGCTGCGTCAATCACGAAATTGTACTGGAAATCAGTGCAATATCAAGATGCTACCTACATATGGTCTGGTTTTAGGGGAAATTCTATTGAATGGATTAAATTTTTTGGCTGATAGGGAACAATTTGTGTCTCTGAAGGATTCTCATAGTGAAGGTATACGTTCGATTAACTCTGCGCATATGAAAATAGCCATGAGAGTGCCACAGGGCTCGGTCCTGGGTCAGATGCTTTTCTGTTTATATGTGAATGAGCTGGATTTTTTGACTCCTGTTGCTTATTTTTCAGATTATGCTAATGATACTTCTGTCGTTATATCTGGTAAGTCAAATGAGATAATAGAAGACAAATGTACTAATCTAGTTTCAGATTTAAATAAATGGTTTTCGCAAAATCGTCTTTATTTCAATTCTTCAAAGACTCACATGAGTTTTCATAACAGGCGAAAAACCTGTGATAAAGTTTATGTTTTGATTAATGACACACCTTTAGAACAAGTAGATGATATTAAGTTCCTTAGATAGTTCAATTAGATACAAGTTTAAACTGGAAAGCACATAGTTCTTTGCTTTCTTCCAAGTTGAGACCTTGGATATATATTTTCCAGAATATGAAAACCATTCTAACACAGAATCAGTTACTAAATCTTAATTTTTCACAGGTAGATTCCAGATTGCGCTATGCTATTTGTTGTGGGGACATTGTTCCACAATAAAGGGTGTATTTTTGGTGCAAAAAAAATTGTACGATGTGTTTTTGGAATATCTAAAAAAACTTCGTGTCGGACATTTTTCAACAATTTTAAAATTTTAACCGTGACCTCTCTGTATGTGTACCAAATGTGTGTTTAGGCTTTTAATAATAGAAATAAGTTTATTTGTAATAGTGAGTATTATACTGTTAATACACGACAAGGTGCTGATTTCCGTGTACCTTTTTCTAGATTAGAAGTCAAAGGTGATTAGCCCAAATGCAGTGGCTTGAATTTATATGATAAACTGCCCTGTTCCTTAAAAAATATAGAGAACGTCAACATTTTAAAAAGAAAATTAAGAGAGTTCAATACATAAATGTTTATATAGCCTTGGACATAAATCATGTTGCTTTAGTTTTGATATTTCACAGGCTTTATATTTCAATTAGCAAGCTTTCAAAAATTCTTCAAATTCCTTCTAAGCGATTTTGTAGTCTGCGGTTATTGCTGCATCTTAATAATTTTATTTTGTTATTAAGGATATATACTAATAATTATTAACTTTATTATTATTAATTATTTATTTAAAATAACTCTAACATACTAAAAATATCTTATCACTTAAACTAAGCCTTGATTTTATTAAGTAGGAAATATGATGCGTGGGTAAAGTCAGCATGAATAGAAAGAATTTCCATTACATTAATATATTAGGCCTGAAAATAGAAAAATCTCAGGCTAATCCATTAACCATGGGACTTCGCACCTATTGTAAAGGATCTTAAAACATCGTAAAACTCTCAAATCACTCTGTGGTAATAAATCATAGCCTTGGAGGGGTGCTTAACTTGAAGGGCTTTAAAAAATGTGATTGAGCAGATTTATATGGGGGTACAATTAAGAGAGTTTGACTATTGTTTGAGAGAAAGTTAAAAATACAGTTTCACAAAAAGTTAGCCCTTTCAGAAATATTTTAACAATTTTAAAGAGGAACTACTGATTAAGTTATATAGAGTCGAATACATTTAAATTTTTAGCGGTAGTCTTTAAAGATAATCAAAATAAAGTGTTAGCCAATAAGTAAAAAAATGCTTTCGACTTACTCTTCAGAATATATCAATAAAATAAAACTAAATGATATAAGAATGTATAAATAAAATAGTCTGTGATTTCTTATAAGTAATTATTCCCATATATATATATATATATATATATATATATATATATATATATATATATATATATTAATTTTGTTTTCTTGGGTATTTTGGATCGATAGTAGGAATAAAATTAAAACAAATTAAATTTCATTTTTGTTACATTTTTATAGACGTTTCGACCATTTATGGTTGGTCTTCATCAGTATTTTTTTTGTGTGTCTGTAACAATAGAAAACCCAGATAAGATATTTTTCTTAAAAGACTATTATAAATTGTATGGACAAATTATTAATAATATTATTTTAATATTTTAGATGACTTACCATAAGAAGGATCTTTCAGAATTCATCCTTATGCAACATTTAAAAACAGCACGTTTTCCATACAACACTCAGAGACAGCACATTTAAAAACATTGAAAAGAACGTCATACAGATTAAAATTACTATAATATTAATTGCTACGAGTATGTCTATCTTCGAGCGACACTGCTTTAACTGGCAGAATGCATTCATGTGAAACGTCGGTTAAGGAATTCTATGGGTTTTTTTTATATATATTAGTTTAAAAAAGCAAAGATAATTAGATTTGTTTTGAACTGTTTTATTTAAAAGGTGATATATTGTTTATTTACTTTTGAATTTAGAAGAAAGGGGGCTAATTTAGTTTTTTTTTTTATATTAATTAATGCATATATGAAGTCAGTTTTAGAGTTATTTGATAACGTTATAATATATTTGGCTCAAATTCTTTATGTCTGTTTTGTCATTTATAGCATTGATCTCCCGTTTTATGTATAACATTTCCAGAAACTCTCTCTTTTTTTGATTAATTTCCGTATTTAGAATAGTAGTATCTTGAAAGTTAAAAGTATGTTTATATTCTGTTTCGTGATTTGTAAGCGCTGTTTTATTTTTTTTATCATACTTGTGTCCATTCAAACGATTTTTAAGATACTGTGTGGTTTGCCCTATATAGACCTTTGGGCAGTCGTTGCATTTTATTTTGTATATAGTGTGTGTTTTTTGAAACTTATGTGTTTTTGATTTTAAAGAGGAAAAAAATTGTTTTTGTAGGGTATTGTAACTTTTGTGAGATACGGTTAGATCTTGTTTTTTAAGGGATTTTTGTATTTTCCGACAGTCCTTGAATATAGGGTATTGAAATATATTTATTTTTATTGTTTTGATTGTTGCTGGGGTTAGGATTATTTTTATTAATGTTATTTAATCGGGACTTAAAAATTGAGTTTATTAATTTCATTGGGTAGCTGTTTTTTAATAAAGTATTTTTTGCTTTCTGGATAGGTTCTTGTCGAAATTCTAGATCGCTTAATTTGATTGCCCTATCCGCGAGCCCTATAATGACAGATTTTTTTTGGGATTGTGGGTGTTGCGAAAGATAGTTTATGTATCTACCAGACCAAGTATTTTTTGTATACCACTTTGTTTTTATGCAAGTTTCTTTGTTATATAAGGTCATGTCTAGAAAATTTATTTTTTTATCTTTTTCAGTTTCGATGGTGAAATTAAGTTTTTGGTGAAAATTGTTAAACGCGTTAAGGTTATATTCGCTTTTTCCTTGTGGTATGATTGTTAAACAATCATCAACGTATCTGTAGAAGAATGGAAGTTTAAAATTTAAGTTTTTAATAACGTTGTTTTCTAATTCTTCCATCACTAATTGTGCAACGACACTTGAAATAGATGAGCTCATTGCACAGCCGTCAAGTTGTTTATAGAATTTGTTTTTATGCATAAAGTAAGTGGATTTTAGAACTAATTCTATTCCTTTTAAAAATTCATCAAGTGGGATATCAGTATGTTTTTTTATATCATTCCGTTTTTTCCTGATGATTTCGAATGTTAGATCAATTGGAATGTTAGTATATAGTGAGACTACGTCTAGCGAGATTAAAGTGTAGTTATTTGGTATTTGGATGTTTTTTATTTTTTCTTTAAAATCCCAAGAGTCTTTGATGAAAGTATCAGTTTTGTTTATGACATTTGCTAAAATAGTTTTCAGGAATTTTGAGAGACCATTTAGAGGTGATTGGATACATGAGATGATAGGCCGTAAGGGTATACCATCCTTATGCAGTTTTGGTAGCCCGTATATTTTTGGCGCTTGAGCGTTATGTATTTTTAAATTTTTTGCTATGGTGGGAGAAATATAGTTTTTGTTTTCCCAGATTTTGATTAGTTCATTATTTTTTTTGTAGTATATTAGTGGCGTCGTTAGAGATGAGTTTATAAGTTTCCTCGTTATTCAAAAGGGATATAAAAAAACATACTGATATCCCACTTGATGAATTTTTAAAAGGAATAGAATTAGTTCTAAAATCCACTTACTTTATGCATAAAAACAAATTCTATAAACAACTTGACGGCTGTGCAATGGGCTCATCTATTTCAAGTGTCGTTGCACAATTAGTGATGGAAGAATTAGAAAACAACGTTATTAAAAACTTAAATTTTAAACTTCCATTCTTCTACAGATACGTTGATGATTGTTTAACAATCATACCACAAGGAAAAAGCGAATATATCCTTAACGCGTTTAACAATTTTCACCAAAAACTTAATTTCACCATCGAAACTGAAAAAGATAAAAAAATAAATTTTCTAGACATGACCTTATATAACAAAGAAATTTGCATAAAAACAAAGTGGTATACAAAAAATACTTGGTCTGGTAGATACATAAACTATCTTTCGCAACACCCACACTCCCAAAAAAAATCTGTCATTATAGGGCTCGCGGATAGGGCAATCAAATTAAGCGATCTAGAATTTCGACAAGAAGCTATCCGGAAAGCAAAAAATATTTTATTAAAAAACAGCTACCCAATGAAATTAATAAACTCAATCTTTAAGTCCCGATTAAATAACATTAATAAAAATAATCCTAACCCCAGCAACAATCAAAACAATAAAAATAAATATATTTCAATACCCTATATTCAAGGACTGTCGGAAAATTTACAAAAATCCCTTAAAAAACAAGATCTAACCGTATCTCACAAAAGTTACAATACCCTACAAAAACAATTTTTTTCCTCTTTAAAATCAAAAACACCTAAGTTTCAAAAAACACACACTATATACAAAATAAAATGCAACGACTGCCCAAAGGTCTATATAGGGCAAACCACACAGTATCTTAAAAATCGTTTGAATGGACACAAGTATGATAAAAAAAATAAAACAGCGCTTACAAATCCCGAAACAGAATATAAACATACTTTTAACTTTCAAGATACTACTATTCAAAATACGGAAATTAATCAAAAAAAGAGAGAGTTTCTGGAAATGTTATACATAAAACGGGAGATCAATGCTATAAATGACAAAACAGACATAAAGAATTTGAGCCAAATATATTATAACGTTATCAAATAACTCTAAAACTGACTTCATATATACATTAATTAATATAAAAAAAAGCAAACTAAATTAGCCCCCTTTCTTCTAAATTCAAAAGTAAATAAACAATATATCACCTTTTAAATAAAACAGTTCAAAACAAATCTAATTATCTTTGCTTTTTTAAACTAATATATATAAAAAAAAAACCCATAGAATTCCTTAACCGACGTTTCACATGAATGCATTCTGCCAGTTAAAGCAGTGTCGCTCGAAGATAGACACACTCGTAGCAATTAATATTATAGTAATTTTAATCTGTATGACGTTCTTTTCAATGTTTTTAAATGTGCTGTCTCTGAGTGTTGTATGGAAAACGTGCTGTTTTTAAATGTTGCATAAGGATGAATTCTGAAAGATCCTTCTTATGGTAAGTCATGTAAAATGTTAAAATAATATTTTTAATAATTTGACCATACAATTTATAATAGTCTTTTAAGAAAAATATCTTATCTCGGTTTTCTATTGTTACAGACACACAAAAAAATACTGATGAAGACCAACCATAAATGGTCGAAACGTCTATAAAAATGTAACAAAAATTAAATTAAATTGTTTTAATTTTATTCCTACTATCGAACCAAAATACCCAAGAAAACAAAATTAGAATATATATGTAAAAAAGGTTTAGAACTAAACAAAAAAAAAATCTCTAATATATATATATATATATATATATATATATATATATAATTTTTTCGAAGTTAGCTTTAAGGAGAGAAAAATCTCTTAAAGATGGAAATATTTTTTTTATTTCAGAAACACCCTATATATTTTCAAATATTCTGTTTTTCTATTTTAAGAGCTTTTCAAAAACATGTAACACTCTATGTTTATTTTCAGTGTTTAGTGCAATATTAACACTTTTCATTAAAGAAAATCTTAGTAGGCCCAGACGGATTTGAATTTTCACTTTTTAATACTTACTTATTAGCAACTTAAATTATTTATTTACAACTATTACCTTACCTACTAATTCAATTAAAAAGCTAATATTTTAAACATTTAACTAGAATGAGGAAAAGAAATATCTATATTACCTGTTTAAATTTTGTCTTTGTCTTTGTCTTCATCTGCCCCCTAGATATAAAGGACGAGCATGTCGTATTTTTCATATATAGGTATAGGATTATTAAAAGTGTTATCCCCAATCGAGAAAAAGTTCACAAAGACATTCGCTATTCTGACATAAACTACTTTTGTTATTTCAAAAGTCCACCTTGTGTTAATAAGATTTTTTGATTTTGTTAATATAAAAAGTGCTAATATTGGACTTAATATTGAAAATAAACTTAGAGTGTTATATATTTTTGAAAGGTTTTTGAAAAACAAAAACAGAATATTTAAAAATATATAGGGTGTCCCTTTTAAAAAACCATGCTTTGGGTCATATCATAAAAATGACTACCCACCGCAACAATCAAAATTCTACGTAAAAAACTACCTTAGGACCACTTTTTACTTTTTTGATAGTTAAATGAAATCCAAGATACGAGGGGGGTCCCAAAATGCAATATTTTCAGCAAAGCGGGCTATGAAAAATTTAATTACGCCATCTTTCGTTTCACAAAAAAGTAGCATAGTGATGTGAAAACCGCAACCCTGTATCTTTCCAAATAACCGAGATACCCCGTAAAACCATAGAAATCTGGACACCCTGTACATATATATGCGGGGAAGTACTATATTTGGCAAAACACATTTTGCAATTTTTTAATCATGTAATGTTTTATTTCTCTGAGAATCGGCCTGTGACATGTAGATGAATAAACATTTTTAGGCTACCGAACAACTGAAGTTATCTATTATTGCTTATATATTAAACTGTTTTAACCGGGAAATTGCAATAATGGCTAAACCGATTCGATGAAATATCCTATTGGAATATACGCTATTATCAAATAAAATTTACCACAATTTTGGCGTTACATTATTATAAATCAACCAAATATCCTCTACAGTAGAAATCAAATTGCAGCTGCATTGTTGTTTTTGCTTTAAACTAAACAGGTTAAAACTTTTAACCAAACAGATTAAAAATAATAAAAATAACATGGAAAGGTGTGATTGATCGATAATACTTAGTTGACAAAACTGACAATTTTCAATAAAAAAATAATAATAAAAATATAAGACGACATTTCTTGGAAGCATTTCGGAAAATTTT
The DNA here is from genome assembly GCA_030620095.1 of Kuschelorhynchus macadamiae. Taxonomy (NCBI): domain Eukaryota; kingdom Metazoa; phylum Arthropoda; class Insecta; order Coleoptera; family Curculionidae; genus Kuschelorhynchus; species Kuschelorhynchus macadamiae. The sequence continues at coordinate 126,365 of JAUTXW010000656.1, forward strand.
AATTGGAAAATTGCTTCTACGACATTTTACTTGGAAAATATACGGTAGTGGAAGTAATTAATTTAATTAATATTCCATCCTGAGCCATATGCTTCAAATATCTCTACTTAATGCTTTTAGACTTTTACTTAACTAGCGAAAAATGTGATCTTTCCTAATTTATGAGTAGTTAGAGAACGTTCGGATGCAATAAATGATGTAACTACAGCTGCCTCGCCAAGTAAAATTAAATAACAAAGTGCCTTTATAATATATTATGTGTAACCATTCGAAAAGGCTCTAAAAATATAAATATGGTCCATAAAAGAATGACAAAATGAGAGCGTTTTGCAAATATCACAACGTATAACTGGAAGAAGAACTAAGGTATAATATCTTACTATTACTTGCTACTGGTTTTTGTAAATGTTTTCTGAAGATTATATTTTTGATTCATGAAAAATCTGCATATCCGTTAAAAGAATGAGGATTTTCCATTTCTTCAACGTAAAATATGCATAAACATAACAATTTTTATTATTGAGTAAAGAAAGGCTAAAAGGCGAAAATCTAAATGGTATTGATTTGTTAGTTATCGTCTATTTATTATCTTATTTGTTCTATCTAATATAAATATTTAAGATATTGATCAATATTGTGATTTCTTAAAAAAGAAATTTACCTGCATCTCTGCAATGATTTGTTATCTGTAGATTTATTGAAGCAGTAATGATGAATTATTATAATGTTTTCAGAATTACATTGTTGTTCATTCATATAGTAATCAAATATAACAGCTCTTACGACTGGATGTGGGAAATCAATTAATGTAATGTACAGTAATCTTTAAACGTATTGTTGAGCAAGCACTTTCATTTCAGAATCCCCAGCATTAAACCTTTTGTGAGTTACTTTGGGATGGAGTACATATATTTGAGATCCTTTTTTTATCTTATTTTCAAATGGTTTCTTTTATATTGACCAGATTTTACAAAATATGACATTACATGCATTCAAAATCTCTTTGGGGATTATTAGTCGACAAAAATGGTTCTGGCAGACATGCACAACAGTTTTGAAAAATAAAATGCTGAAAGTTACTGAAAAAAACACTATAACCCTGTCTAAAGCCTACGGCCCGTACAAGTAATTCAAATTCTGGACAGCCGGTATGTTTTTTGTACGCTATTATTGTTTGAACGCATGTACTAATGCTAGCATTAGCTAACCTATACGATAAATACGATCATTTAGGATCACAATTGGATATGAGCTATCAATTCAATGGCAATTTTAATTGTTCGAACGTTTACTGCTGGTCGTTTTGTAGGCATGGCATTAATTTTTCATTTTCCAATGGCCTCTGTCTGGTATCGGAATGTCAGGAACAGTTAATTCCAGACTGACTTATGCTATTCGCTTCACCGATGTGTTTGAGAGGAATCCAATGAAATTTTGACGGTTTTGGAAGGAGTTTTTATGGCATTAAATAATAGGCAGGAATGTACCCTGGGAGACTAGGTCCGAATTTTTATTTTTTGTTAGCATGTAAATATTTTGAACACACCAGAAAATATCATTTTCCAGATAATTTTTTGAATAGAATACCATGCTTTACCTATTTAGACTGGTAATAGTATATTATATAACAAGTGTTGAAAGTGAAGTTTTCAAACGACGAGAAATAGTAGTGATAAAATATTATTTCAAACACTATTGTTAAATATCTGAGTAATTAATTTGATTGTGTGATTTGATAAAATAAGTTAAAAATGGGCTTTACTTTTTTAAATTTCTTCTGGCTAAGGATTTTTTAAATGCTGTCGTATTGAAGAGCATTTATTGCTACATTTGTGATAGAAGGTATTTTCTAACCAAGTGATTTTTTGTAAGTCTCATAAGAGGTTATAGGAAAAAATATTTCAACACTAGTGTTCAAAACTGATTAATTTCTTTGGTCATAAATTGAAAGTGGGCTTGGCTTTTTTGACTTACTTTTAACTAAAAATGTTTCAAATACCATATTTTCTAAAACTATTTTTTAACACGAGAGTAATATAAGTCACGCTCTAGCCAAGTTAATAGCGATTTGTATGAGGTCTCATAAAAAAAGTTTTTCGAGGTACGTGATAAATTGGAAAATCTGCCATTTCTTATCCGAATCGGAAAATTCATTTCGGAAAAATAAAAATGGGGCCGGTAAGAATATTTTTACCGGTCTTATAACTTTCTGGCTCTTATTTGTCAAAACGCTGAGATGCCTACCAGAACACCAAATAAATACATGTCGTTTAAACGAAACCGGCGGAGCATCGCTGCTTGATTAACTACTGGCATTTGGTTTCTCGGGTATTTGCCTACGCCAACTACCGGTAAAAATATTTTTCCCTATCTTATTTCCCGATCCCAACATCAAATGCCCGAGAAATCAAATGCCAGTAATCAATCAAGTAGCCATGCTCCACAGTTTTCATTTCATGTAAACGACATGCATTTATTTGGTGTTCTGTTAAGCATCTCACCGTTTTGACAGTTACGGGCGAGAAAGTTATAATTCAATAGTTTGGCGGCCATTGCATAATTGATGGTCGACGAAAAAATATTATACGTAACAAACTCGGAAAGTGTCTTTCCTGGACTGGGGCCAATTCGTCCAGAAAAGTGATACACTTTGCAATTTTGTTACGTCAATAACTATTACCGGTCCCTCTTTCCGTGAAAAAAATAATATATTAGGTTGTTATTTTTGTTATTATACTAATTTTCATTACTCGTTTTGATTAGCTAGTAATAAATATGTTTTGACGTTTAAGATTTGATGGCATATTTTGCTGAAAATATAAAGTCTTTATCAGTATGGGGCCTATTTTCGTTTACTCAAACTATATTGTCTGTAAAAAAGAATATTATTGTTAACAAGTAATATACACTAACTTCGTTTATTAAGAATAAGACAAAATTATTGACATTCTTACAAGCAGTTCTAATTAACTAATTAATATCTAAAATTTACTAAAGGAGCTCTCAGCCAATCTTGATATAAAATTGTCTTCAACTTTTGACTTAAATTGTATCTATAAGAAAGGTGTATCATGCCTTAGTTTTCTATTAAATAAAAGCTAATATGAATTTTTTCCACTATTGTTAGATGACAAAGAAGAAAACCCAGAAATTGATTATTTTAGAACTTCCTAATACAAAAACAAATAGGTAGTCCACGGTTGTTTTTACTTGCTAGTAATTATAACCTGAATATTTTAGAGAATATGTAGTATTAGGACTGTCCTCTCTCCCAAAAATTCAAAATTCCGATGTCGAAGTTATCGGAAATTTATTATATTAATAATTCAAAAATTCGAATACTATATACATCTTATTCAAATAAGCAATATCCATAACTACTGTACATTTAATATAAAGATATTTTAATATTTTCAGTTTAAAAAAATATTCATCACACATATGGCTTGTTCTGTTCAGTTTCCAGTCTTGTAACGTAAATTACAATTAATGGTTGCTGGTAAAAAATAATGTTTTTAAAATTCTTCTTACACCTTTAGCAAATATATAAAAAGTTCTTAAGTAGTGAAAGGTGCTGGCCGTAATAAAGTGTAAAAAAAAACTGTCATTAGCTTCAACTATGCTAAATTAATAGAAAATGAACCTATCTGATTTACAAATTTTGCAACCAGATTAATATGGGTGATAAATTCATTTATAAAAGTGTATTAAATTTGAAAACAACTAAGTGTGTTTTGAGATTTCTTTTATTTTTGGTGCGTAGAAACGTTGCTTGATAGAAAACTGTTAAGGATCAGATACTAATTAAAATGAAAAACGGTTTCAATCATAGTTTCTGCAAAAACATTGGGATAAATGTTTGTTTATAACTCTTTACTGTAAATTTAATGAAGACTGTAAGAGTCATAAGAGATGCTTCAAGAAGTCAGTGGCCTTAAAAATTTTTATTAAATATTTTGCCGATTTTAAAATAAAAAATTGATTAATCGGCAGATAACTTACCTCGTTATGCTTAATTAACACCTATAAATTTCTATTTTTATAATTTAAACCGTTTAAAAGAAACTATATATATATATATATATATATATATATATATATATATATATATATATACCCAAATTAATATGAACACTTTTCTTGTTTTTAAAATATGAATCTCGTACTGCAAGGGTAGTAATACTTGATTAACACCTTATATTGTACTTAATACTTGTGTTGACTCATTGACTACGAATAATTTAAAATTAATTTAGTTGTTCCTAAATACAAATGATTTAACGTGAAGTACAAAAAGTGTCCTTGCTAAAGGGTAGACCTTTGTCCTCTTCCTCAGCAGCTCTCCATCTGATGGCAACTTTACCATACCGAATAGAACATCTCAACTATAGGGAGATATCCTATCAACGAATAATTAATTAGTCACCAGAGTTGTTTATTAGGTGGTAAAATTTACCCAGAAAATACAGTTAAATGTTTAGCAAGAGTATGAATCTCTACAAAACATCTAGGCGTCCATAAAATGGCGGATGTTTATAAAACCGATGAAAGTAAATAATTAATTCTTTTCTTGAAATCTAACCGAAAATATGGTGAAACTTCTTATTTGATACCAGCATTTATTGTAGATTCGAGATATAAAAAGTTAATAAAAATATAAAACAAAGGCTGAAAAAATAATGAATTCGAGAACAGGCTACTGAATTTGTTTTTTTTTTCTTGTTGGAGGTGAGAAATCCTTTTACGGACAACAATAGACCGGCGCGGCGCCAGTTGGTAGTGTCGGTCTCCCGCAGAATACCGACCGACTAAAACCCACCCACTGAAGCTTTACAGCTTATTGTGCCAGTGTGGAGGGGTTTGCGATGACACTGAAGTGCTCATCCCCAACCCCTTCACCCTTCCAGCTTAAAGCTCTGGGAAATTTGCTCAGATCTAGAACAGGAAAGTCCAGAACTTCCTCTGGGTCGACCTTTGGTTGCCCGAGGGACAAATGCCTTTTGCGATCCAGTGCCTCACAGTAGCACACAATATGTACAGCTATCTCATTTTCCTTGACTTACTCAGGTGGTCCTTGACACTCATGTGTCCTGTAAGAATGCCTGTAATTGCTCTTAACTGATTTCTGCTTAGAATTTGTCTAGAATAGTTAAGGCATCGATATTTTCCAGTTGTACAGTTTACTATCAAAATTATATTATAACCCAATTATGAAGGTATAAGGTATAATAATTAAAGAATGTTTTAAGAAACCCTAAAAGTCAGTACATAATAAAGTTCACAGACAGAGAATGGACCATAGATTCACATAGTGTTTAATACACATGACAAAAATTAAAAAGTATGTGACTAGTAAATAAATGGTATGTAGTGTTTATGTTTGTCTATTGTCGACCTTATATTTATTAGGGTGTTGTATATTTTAGCATCAGAGACATAATGTTTTGGCACGTAATAGATGTTAAAAGTAGAAAACGAAGCAACACCAAAAAGAAACTTGTTTCCACCAGAGAAAAGGAAAATGACGTCAGAAAAGGAAAATGAAGCAGAAAATATCATCAAGACCATTGTAATTTTTTACCTATTTACCTATTGTGCATTTTTCCCGTATTCCTTTTTTTTTAATAAAATTGAATAATATGATTGTGTCAGCCGATACTCGGTGGAAATCCATAATAATATGATGCAAAATGTAAAAAACAAACACTTCCACTATATTTAATTTAACAACGTGACATGTTTCACTACACAGTAGCTTCTTCGGACGTTACATCTCGAATGCACAAGCTTACAAGTTAAGGTGATATTTATATAACTAAGTATAATACAACCATTTGGAAATTTTAATGCCTTAAAAAAGGTCTGGGAATTTTTACGTACTAGCAATAAAATAAAAAGAAATTACCTAAAATTATTAGAACATATTTAACAAGGGTGAATTGAATGTTTGAGTTTATTTATTTCTAGATACTCGAGTATATTCAATTTATGACCCTTATTTTCTAGGTGTAAAATTTTAAAATTTTTATTAAAAGTATGACCGCTCTCAATTAAATGGTTTGAATAATTAGATTCGGTTTTCCCTTTAATAAAACATTTATAATGCTTCTATATTCTTTTATCGAAATGTCTGCCTGTTTGACCTGTATATGTTTTGTCACAATCTCCACAGTTTAATTGGTATACACCTGATTGCTCTAGTTTATCAGACTTAGTTTTATTATTTTTGATATATCTACTTAAAGAATTATTTGTTTTATACGCTATTTTAATATCTAAACTATTTAAAAATGCACCTATTTTTGAACTAGAATTACCTATATAGGATATAACTTTGTACGGAGTAGTTTTTTCATTAATATTAAGATATATCATAGATATAGCTTTTTTATATAATTTTTTTTGTAATATTTTATCAATAATGTTTAATGAATATCCACTGTTAACTGCTATCTGCTTAATGATATTTAACTCAGTCTGATAATTAGTTTTATTTAAAGGTAATGAGATAAGTCTGTGAATCATACTCTGGAAAGCCGCTAATTTATGTTGAATTGGGTGACATGAGGAATTGTGTATAGTAGTATCTGTATGTGTTGGTTTATGATATACCGAAAAATCAAGTATATTGTTTATTTTTTTAATAGTTAAATCTAGAAAGTTTATGCTGTTATTTGCTTCTAGTTCAATTGTGAATTTTATATTAGGATGAAGGCTATTGATATAATCAAGAAAAATATTTAATTGACGTTCAGTTCCCGTAAAACATGTTAAAACATCATCAACATATCTATGCCAGTATATAAAATGTTTGAAAAGGGGGTGCTTGTTTTCCAAGGTATCCAAAAATATCTCAGCAGCCAGCAAGGGGCTTAATGGGTTTCCCATAATTAAACCTTATTTGCTGGTATAGAACAAAACTATTTCGAATTTAATAATAAACTTTATACCAGCAAAGAAGGTTTAATTATGGGAAACCCATTAAGCCCCTTGCTGGCAGAGATATTTTTGGATACCTTGGAAAACAAGATTAACAAGCACCCCCTTTTCAAACATTTTATATACTGGCATAGATATGTTGATGATGTTTTAACATGTTTTACGGGAACTGAACGTCAATTAAATATTTTTCTTGATTATATCAATAGCCTTCATCCTAATATAAAATTCACAATTGAACTAAAAGCAAATAACAGCGTAAACTTTCTAGATTTAACTATTAAAAAAATAAACAATAAACTTGATTTTTCAGTATATCATAAACCAACACATACAGATACTACTATACACAATTCCTCATGTCACCCAATTCAACATAAATTAGCGGCTTTCCAGAGTATGATTCACAGACTTATCTCATTACCTTTAAATAAAACTAATTATCAGACCGAGTTAAACAACATTAAGCAGATAGCAGTTAACAATGGATATTCATTAAACATTATTGATAAAATATTACAAACAAAAATATATGAGAAAGCTATATCTATGATATATCCTAATATTAATGAAAAAACTACTCCGTACAAAGTTATATCCTATATAGGTAATTCTAATTCTAAAATAGGTGCATTTTTAAATAGTTTAGATATTAGAATAGCGTATAAAACAAATAATTCTTTAAGTAGATATATCAAAAATAATAAAACTAAGTCTGATAAACTAGAACAATCAGGTGTATACCAATTAAACTGTGGAGATTGTGACAAAACATATATTGGTCAAACAGGCAGACATTTCGGTAAAAGAATAGAGGAGCATTATAAATGTTTTATTAAAGGGAAAACCGAATCTAATTATTCAAACCATTTAATTGAGAGCGGTCATACTTTTAATAAAAATTTTAAAATTTTACACCTAGAAAATAAGGGTCATAAATTGAATATACTCGAGTCTCTAGAAATAAATAAACTCAAACATTCAAATTGTTTGCTAAACGATCAGGTAGATCTCAATAATTCAGCCTTGTTAAATATGTTCTAATAAGTTTAGGTAATTTCTTTTTATTTTATTGCTAGTACGTAAAAATTCCCAGACCTTTTTTAAGGCATTAAAATTTCCAAATGGTTGTATTATACTTAGTTATATAAATATACAAACTTGTAAGCTTGTGCATTCGAGATGTAACGTCCGAAGAAGCTACTGTGTAGTGAAACATGTCACGTTGTTAAATTAAATATAGTGGAAGTGTTTGTAAAAAATAGTGTTTGTTTTTTACATTTTACATCATAAAATTGATTAAAAAAAATTGAAATTTTGTTTTTTTTATTTTAAATTTTTTTAATATCTATATGAATACCATCAAATTTGCTCTTTTCTGTCGATATAGAATCTATCTTTGACAAATCCCGGGCAGTCGGTGATGCAAAGAATAGCCAATGTAAATATACCAAATTCACTCTAAAGACATATTTATAGTTTAGTAGATGCGCTAAAACTAAAGAAATTATCCAAAAATATTACAGAAATAAAACTGGCTAAGTTTTAGTTATGATATAATGACTTAATCAAATAAGAAATTAATTAATATTACAATTAATTAAATAGCCGGAAGATACTTAATAATAGAATTAAACTGTTACAAAATATTGAACATATTGACAGTCATGTGTTAACAGTAAAGCCATCAATTTTTATTTGTAACTAGCTGGCCCGGCAGACCTTGTTCTACCTTTTCCATTAGATGGCGTGATGAGTTTCCAGTGTAATTATAAGAATCTGGGGCGCATTCACCACATCTTTCAGAAATTTGATTGAAGTAAAACATATTGATTTTATAGAAAAAATTCGCAATAGGACAATATAAAAAAAAGTGTTAAAAGGGCTCGGTAACCAGACGATCATTTTAAAAAAATCACATAAATTGCTGCAGTACAACTCTCTCATGAACTTGCTGAAAAATCTGGCTTAGTGTTTTAAATATCTAGATATTTCTAGGTACCTCAAAATTGCCTTTTTATGCCGCAATAGCTTGAAAGCTGTCTGAATATGAGGGGTCATTATTCTGCAAAAATAAGTTAACATATTAAGAATTCAGAAAGTTTGAACCAAACCGTTTTTATATATTATTAGTTCCTAATTCTCTGCGATTCCAACACCCTGTGATTTATTTTGCATTCTATACCATATTATATGATATATTCTATGCCTAAATTCAACTGTTTTCCAGAAAATGGGGTTTCTTGTCACCGTTTGGACGATAAAGGGCTCCAAGTGTATCCAAGTTTATCTTAAGTATAGGATATTTATATAATAAGTGTTAAAAATGTTTCACTGATCTAAAAAAATAGTATACGGGGTGTTGCATTGAAAAATAAGTTTGTGGCGTAATATATTTTAAATAGATATCGTGATGGTCAAAACGGTATTACAATTAAAGTGTGAATTTTTTGGTTCTGTTCTCGATTAGTATTTCACGTCCTGCCCTGTAGGATCCGAATGATTTATTCTAGGCGAACTTCAACATCCACGCCGATGGGTGAAGAGGCTGATTTTTGAGACATTTTTGAACTGCTGCATGCACAGGTTGGCTTTTAGTCTTTGTAGGAGGGTATCGGTACAACCTGGGGCAAAAACGTATGAGCAGAATGAAAGCTCCATATTTTTGCTACAAGGCATAAACTTTTTTTTATCCCAGGTCAAAAATTAGGTAAACTGTAGTTTAAAAAGTGATCCATATCTATTATCAATTGAAAGCCCGCAAATCATCAGGTTACCTTGAAGTTATAACTATTTTTCCAGTTATAAAATTTGTCCAGTTAAATGTTCCACCTTGTATAAGTTACTTACTAATTTCCAAAAATTAAGACGTTAATTGTAGAAAAAAAAAGTTTAAAGAGTATTATGTATAAACAGCACCCCAATATTTCAGTTAACTGTTAAGACACAACAGATCAACTAATGGCTTTTTGTGTTTGTGAGAGTCAGGTATTTATTTGAAACACTTCCAGAGTTTTTAGCTCTAGGTTAGCTTAATTGCTTCGTTGTATATGTGTAAATACTTTATTGCCCTTAACTACCAATTTATGTAAACTATAAATTTTATATTACTGCTGTTAATAAATAAACCCATTTATAAAATGTAATTTATAAATATTCACACGTTTTGAGTGAGCTTGTTCGCAGATTGCAAAATTCTGTAGTTCATAAAAGATGCAACCTCTGTCAATTCCGAAGCGGACAGAAAAATGCATAGAATGCATTATGGAAATCAATTTAACTGTCTAACTGATGTTAAATAGAGAAGTTTTAATGAAAAATGGTATTACATTCGTCTATCTATACATCATTATTTATTACTTTATCTACATTATTAAATTTTTATTGCTTTTTTTGAATGTGGAGATATTTTTAAAACTATTGAAAAGCATATGTTATTTTGGCGATGTAAATATTAAAACTCATTATTTTATTTTATATCTTTATTCTGTAGAAAAATTCTGAAAGCTGGAAATTGATTAGAGTGATACTCCATTTACAATGATTTATAAAATGTACGCTATTGCCATGCATAAACAAACAATATATGCTCTTCTACTCTTGCTGATATTCGCCTGTTAGTTTGCCCTACGTACAACTTTTCACAGTCCTGGCACGGAATACTGTACACTCCGTGGTTTTCCAGTTTGATTTTATCTTTTGGGTTTCCGAGTAGTTTACAAACAATAGTTGTTTGTGCTTGTGTATTCTTTGTATAGAAATTGTGTTAAAAGGGACGAATCATTAAAACTACCAAGAGTATGGAAGACAATAATTCTAAAATCGCAAAAACTCAAGCGCAATTAACGCAACAACAACAGCACCATCCGGAAAACATAAATAACGACCAACGCCTGCGCAGTTGTCTGTTGTGCCTTTTACATATGGAAAGCAAAAACAGAAGTGAACGGATGTACACCTGGAATGAATAACACATTATAGATATGTATATATATATATATATATATATATATATATATATATATATATATATATATATATATATATATATATATATATATATATATATATATATATATATATATATATATATATATATATATATATATATATATATATATATATATATATATATATATATATATATATATATATATATATATATATATATATATATATTATATATATATATATTTATATATATATATTATATATATATATATATATATATATATATATATATATATATATATATATATATCGCTCCTTTTGGGCAGCATAGAAACAATAGGAGTTTAAGTTAATAACTTGACTTGAAATTAAAGCTTTAGAGTTCAGACCCATATGTGTGTATATATAAACGTGTATATCAGAAATACTATGTAATACGCAAAAACGATAATCTAATTAAAAGAACCCAAATCGATATGAATAAATATAATAAAATGTTTGTGTTTTATTGTGTCTTAAAATATTATTTAGTATTGAAATAAAAATATATCTTCACTTAAAATGTTTTACTCTCTTAGAAGCCACCTAAATTTATAACCAAGTCTGTATTATGGTTTGGTATTTTCCACTTCTTAAAATAAAAACATAAAATTTTAATTTTATTTTTAGAGTGCTGTCTCACCCTCTTAGAGTAAACCTATATGTAGGAAATTGCTAAAAAAGAAAGTACATTTTATTTGTCATGTTTTACTAAGTGGCATAGTGGAAATAAATGTATATTAATACAAAATGATATCTACCATTTTTTTGAGCTTAATGTTTTTGGAATAATTTTTAGGTAGATGTTCTATCCCCCTAGGGCTACGCTGTATAGTTATTTTTTATTTGATTATTATCAGATAATGGGTTCCCAAAATACGAATTTTTATATGGGCTGTTATATGGAAAGGTACAAATGTGAGAGGTTAATGGTCTTAATGGCGAATCGTAAATCTGTAGTTGTAACCGTCTAAAATTTATACTGCAAAATTTTGCAACTGCCAGTTCAGAATGTCTTAAACAACTAAAAGTTTATCTATACATATTATCCATAATGTGTACCGCATAAGTTCTGATCAAAATATTTAGTTTCTGATCCTCCAAGTATAAATAAAATCCAATTACTTAATCATACCTACACCCTCTGTAAAACATCTGAAACCCTTAATGGTCATCGAGATGGTGACTGATAATGATGATAGTATAAACATAATAGCCGGCAATAGTTTCAGATAGACCCAGTACTTAATGTAAAGATGAAATTTGCCTTACACGAGGCTCTGCAGTCTATGGCTGCCTGACGAGCTCTAATAAGAACGAAATCGCGATCGTCATTTGACAAAAATGGATCATTGTGTTTGCTATGATGCAGAACATGTTCCAAACAAGGATCATATTCTTGTTATGACGTTCGTGTCGTGGAATAAAAATATACTGTCATATATATATATATATATATATATATATATATATATATATATATATATATATATATATATATATTCGAGTATCTATTATAGGTTAATTTTTGTTGATATTAGAACCAAGGAATGTTTTAGTAGGTATAGTAAATATAGTTAAAAATATAGATGCTGTTCATTATATTATTTATTAACAAAATATTTTTGGTGAGGATGAAAAAACAATTATTATAAGCATTTGTTTATTAAATATTGACTCTAAGCTACGGAATAGGCAGTTACATTTTGTCCTAAGTTTTTAATACAAATTTCTTCTAGTCACCAATAGGTATATTCAAAATTTAGAAAAATCTCGCAATTTGCTCAGAATTAAGATATTTTTGATTTTTATATTTACGGAAAATATTGATCCACCACTTGACTAACAAAAAACTATAACTATCAAAGACCTATTCTAAATTTTCCTTATACCTAACCTTCACATCCTGTATCTTAAAATCTGGTCTTAGGAGCAAGGTCTGCCAGTGGCACATTTTAATCAGGAAGTTAAGAACTGGATAAAACCAAAAAATTAGAAAAATTCTCCGAAATATGTTTTCCATAAGAAGTGCGAGAAATGTTTTACGTAGTTTATAATTGTGCAGCTTCTTCTGAATATACGAAAGTCTTTTACATTGCACTTATAGCTTTCCTCTTAATTTTTCGTCTTAATGTAAAAATATGAAATTTAAAGATTAAAGGGGATGCAAACTACAACAAAACACTCGTCAAAGTACAGACATAGACAAAGCATAGACAGCCTGCCACAGCGGTTCTCAATCTCTCAATTTAAACATGCCCAATCCTTAAAATATTAATTAATTAATTAATTTATATCCAAAATGTAAATTTTGTTAAATCTTGTGGAAGTTTTAGAGCTCTGCCTTGTCCATGACAGAATTGAGGGCTTATTAAAAATAAATCGGATTCAGTGTTTCGAAATAAATGATAATGAATGTTTTAGATCGCTCAGCAGCTTCTTATCAAAAAATAATTTGAGGATTAATAAAGACGTTAAAAGAAACATAATTGATCATCTTAAGCAGCTTCAAATAACTTTTAGGGATTACTTCCCAGTACAATCAGAATTAAATAACTAGATCAACAACCCTCTTTATGACCCTTATATTATTATTTCAAGTGCACTATTTACTTTTCCTGAGAAAGAAAGGTTAACTGATCTTATCGCTGACAATTTCTTAAAAAATATGTTTAGAGAAAAATAGTTTTTTGACTTTTGGATGACTTTAAATAATGACTACCATACTGTTTCAGCTGAAGCAGTTCAAGTTTTGTTATCATTTTGCACAACCTATTTATGCGAAGAAGGATTTTCAATATATACCTACTTACCTGAAGGACAAATACAGAAATAATCTAAATGCGGAGCCAGACTTAAGACTTAATTTGTCATATATAGAAATATATTTTAAATTTCTTGGTCAATCAGGAAAGCACAAAGTCCCATTAGTCAAGTACGTATTTATTACTGTGATACCAATGTTTTTAAGCTATGTTTTTCACGGTATTGCAGGTTTCGTCAGCTACAAAACAGTGTGGGTGATAGAGGGGAAAGTCAACAATTTTGTTATTAACAAACAATCACTATCATCCGAAAGTTTCAATGACTTATTCATGTTTAATATATTTTGTCTCAAATATATTCGAATAATTTATAAAATCAGAAATTAATCAAAGCATGTAACTTTTATCCATGGCGTTACCTAATTTTCATGCAAGAAAAAATCAGACACAAATAGTCGAAATATGTTCAGCATTGTCATGCGTATAAATAGAACCGGCTGTCCATTAGACGCCGCTTTTTAAAATTATGTTCTACTAAGCCGAATTTGTAAACTCAACAAAAAAATATTTTTATTTAACTACGACATAGTTAAAATGCTATTCCGACTTCGCATTTTTTTAAATGGATTGACGCCTTGTCAAGTGCCGAAGCTTTACATTTTTAATACAACTCTCAATAAAATAAAATTTTGCTTTAAATTTCATTTAATAATAATTCACAGAAATGATACAGGGTGTCTAAACTTCTGGATAATCCTCAACATTTTCGTTACAAAATTAGGGATTATCTCCAGTCATAGCATATTTTCTTATTAAACTTTATATAGATTAAAAAGGAAAACAGCTTTTGAAATAATTAAAATAATAAAAAAAGAGAGAAGGGTTATTTAAATAGGCTGATAACCTGGAAAGGACGTTATTAGCGCTTCATGTTTTTGGTATCCTATATGCCTGCCTACAGATGAAATAATAATAGTAATAATAAAAAATAATTATAACAAAATATTGTAAAATTCTGATCAAAACTTAACATACAGAGAAAGCAAAATGGAAAATCGATCTACTGTATCTCGTTGATACCGCTATCCGCAATGACAAAAACATCCAAACTCGATACATTATAAAACATTCCAAGCACACATTCCTGTAATTGAAATAAAAACAATTTTGAAACAGGAAAAAGTCATAGAGATTATACAAACAACATTCTCACCTCACTTGGCCCAATCGGGCTCAATATAAACATGCACAAGAATCTATAGAAATCCGCAGAAAACATGCATTAATGTTGGATCATTTGTTAGTACAGAATAATATTAACTTTTCTGCTGACTTGGTTCATCAGCCGAAAAGCATAGAATGAACTGCCTAACGTAAAAGTTTAGGAAAATATCTCGTAAACTTTCTATCAGTTTTTTAAACTTAAACAAAAGAGAAATAGTGTTCTTCTAAAAAGCAGATTTTTAAGGCATCTAAAAATATATGTTAATCTTTCCAAATCTAACAATTATAAATTAATTGAGAGCAGTATCGGAAGACATTATCCAAAAAACTAGTGAATAATAAAATCCTTGAACAGGTGGAGGCTGTGCTAAAAAGCCGGGTATGCTTTTACAGTGGTTTCCCGGAGACCATTTATGGCCAATAAGGGTTATATTAGAAGTACTTTTAACCTTAGTAAATATAATATTAAAGTATACCAGAAGGTTCAGTAGGCTTAAACAATAAAAAACACCGAAACAAAAGAATACCTACAGCTATCAAAACGAAGCGTCTTTTCAATGTTTGACAAACAGGCTCTTAAAACACATTTTTCTATTATATTGTTTAAGTTATTGATAATTATTTAAGGTTATTTGGAAATATATTAACAAAATTTGATATGAAAGCTGCAGAACAACGTAAGTAAGATTAAAACGTTAATTCAATGTTTGATTTTTATTTCATAGTAGCTGTTTTGAAGGGTTGTTTTATTCGTGGTTAAAAATGTCTGATATATTTAAAACGTTTTTCTTTGGTAGAGAAAATTTATGTTTCCGTCATCAACCGTTTTTGCAACTTATGGTGCTTTTAGTAGAACATTATCTAAAGATATTTTTGAGAAATAAAATAGCTACCGCTTTTTGCCGCTTTATGAGATATCAAGACTTTTATTTTGGTATTCATAGTAGTAATAATTTTGCTACAATAAGATACATCGTACAATAAAAATAGAAAAAACATTATTATTCAAGATTTTTTTGCTTAAATAAATTAAAAACCTACAGTTTAACATATTAAAAGTCTACATTCCTTAGTCATCGATGTCTGTCATTTCTAACCTCCAAACGTCATTGGGAAAAGATTTTTCTTTTCTTGGTTTTGTGCAGCTCTCAATTTGGAGATTATTTTACTTCCAATGTCGTAGACAGGTCATGTGCTGCACAAAACGACATTAGCCCCGTGAAGCACGTGAGCTGTCAACGACATTGGAGGTAACATAACCTAAAAAAAAATTTTTACCCCAAAGAGTCACAACCATTCAGAGGTTAGAGATTTTTCATTTATGGTTTGAAAATAAAGGAAATTTAATTGAACGAAAATTACAATGGAATTTCCAATAGAATAAATATTCGAGGCGAAATCTATCAACAATATAAAAAAAAATAATTGAAATTGGCGACCAATTAACAAAACGAGGTAATTTTTTGTCCATAAATGAATATACTACAAAACCCGAGTACTTCTTTTGGAAGACCAGAAAAATCATTTACAGAAAGCAGTATTAGGTCAAAACGAAGAAAAATTCAAGAACTGGCAGATACATACGACAAAAATCAATTGAAAGGTGCGTTGAAGTTAATTTTAAAAGAAGAGCAAAAAAAGGATGACCTAAATTTAATTAAAACAGGTCTTGAAACTACACCAATCCGATCAGCTAAAATAATGGAACACTTGGAATAATCGTATGGAATAACAAAAAACCTATCAAACCATATACAAATGATGAAGCTCTTAGCCTGATAATCGATCGGATGTCCAAGCATAATTATCAAACAATTAGAAGAGACGCTAATGAACGAAACTTCGATGTTTATCCCTCTTATAAAAAAAATTTGGAAGCAAAGGTCAATTGTTATCCATCTTCTGAACATATACAGGTCACCGAATCGGATGCAAAGGTTCAACTACAGGCGCTTTTGTACCATACTGTTTCGCGAATTATTTTATCTCAAAAAGATGTATTTGGAAATATCGATACCAGCCTTACAATGACTTTGATACACAAGTGGGGTGGAAGTACCGGTCACAACGAATATGAAGAGACTATTACAGAAAATGCTTCAGACTCTGATATATTTCTCACATCACTCTTACCCCTACAATTATTTTCAGTCAGTGAAGTTGATCCAAATATAAAAAGAATATTTTGGCAAAATCCTTGGCCGTCCTCCACTAGATATTGTAGGCCAGTTCATATTTCTTTAAAAAAAAACTGCAGCTTTGACTTTGCAATGCAATGCATTTAATCGAATGTAGATGTGAGAATAAAACATTTTAGTGAAACATGATTTAAAGATGACAATGATAGATGGAAAAATTAGTGTTTTGACAGAAACGAGTTCAAATCAAGCATGTAATATTTGCGGAGCTACTCCGAAAATAATGAACGACATCGAAAAAGTTAAAAAGAGGCCATTAAAGGAATCATCTCTAGACTACGGTTTATCCACTCTTCACGCGTGGATTACATTTGTGAAATATTTCATACACTTATCATACCGATTGGACTTCAAAAGATGGCAGGCTAGGTCACATGGGGAAAAGGCAAGTGTTAAAGAAAGAAAGAAAGTCAAATCCGCTTTAAAAGCGAAATGGGATTGAATATAGATAAAGTAAAGCCAGGGGGAGTGGAATTAGCAATGACGGGGAATGCGGCAAGAAGATTTTTGCCGAACCATCAGTAACAGCTAACATCTTAAATATCGACGAAGAGCGTGTAAAGCGTTGTGCGTGCATTTTGCAAGCTATGTTATCGTGATTTCCAATTGATGACTAAAAGACCTATAAAACTACCGGGAACATTTTACTCGAAAAACATCAAGAACAGCCACAAACCAGGATCTTTTAAATAGATTTTTGATATCTTCTGATCCACTAATCACCGGTTTAAGGAAAATGCCGAAGAAAAATAAACAAATGTTTTTACCCGAAACAATAAAGTTATTTAAAGAATTTTTACCATCTATGGCTCCTAAATATATTGATTCCTCCGATTCTGATGATGAAATCAATGTTTTATATTGTTTTTTGTTTGTTTTTTAATAATTACTTCATTTAATAATACATATTCGTAATATACTTTTAAATATTTTATATTTATATCTTGTTGTTGTTAATTTAAGACACAAATTTCATTAAATGTTATCACGGTATCTAATGACGTAAATGAAAAAACTTCAATAATTTAAAAAAACATGTTCTTTAAAAAAAAACCTACAGATAAAATTTGATAGTTACATAATTTACCCTACCAGTTAAGATTATTACGACTTTTCGTTCGAATCTCGGACGCCGACACGTGTTTTTTCCTGCATTTGCACACAAACGCAGACAAAATATACATCTTGCATCCTAAAAATCAGAAGAGTGAATTTGTTTGAAAAGCATTGAAAGATTATAGAAAAATAAGAGTTTTTTCCTATTTCATGCTACTATTTTTAATAGTTATAAAAGTTTATGTTTTTGGATAGTACGTTTTCTTTCATGTTTTTTACCATTTCAGGAACAATTAATTGCCTTAAATTTGGTCAATGAAGTGTTATTGACCAAAAAAGAACTCTAAGGTACATGCAGCGCTGGAAGATCTTTTTTTTCGTCAGGTTATTTCGGTTAATATACATTTTAATGAATATTAAAAACAAGAAAATTATTCTTTGCATAAAGTAGGGAAAAAAGGGGCTATTATAAAAATACCATGTTTCATATTGGTATACACAGCGCTTTTAAATAATATTATTACCGTGATTCTGGTAAAATCTGATATGCGATGTACCCAGTAGGTGCTGCTTATAATTTCATTAGAGGCATCGAACTGACTTTGTATAAAATTAAACTTAAAAGTATGAAATAAAAGTTTTTATAGAAAAATAAAAGCACTAAAAAGTAAAAATTGATATTCTATTTGATCTTCAAAATTTGACCTTATGAAATTAGCGGCAAACTAATAAACAGACAGTAAATATATATTATACTTGTGTATACCTATATATGTACCGGGTGTACAACTAAGAAAGGAGGCCGGCTGTATCTCGGAAACCGTTTATCCCACGATGTTGGAAAAAAATTTCTTATGGTAAAAGTGGCCAAGATAAAACGCTGGAAATTATTTTTAAATTTCGAAGTCGACCGCCAGAGGGCGTAACACGCGTAGTCAATTAAAAGAGGTAGATTTTCTCAGAAATTCACCCAGTGAAGGTATACCGAAATTCACTTTATATTAATCTCTGCAAAATTACGAATAATTTTTATTAAGGGTTTTTTCTTTAGCTGTGCTAGATAAATGTTTGATTTTTAAAACGGACATAACTTAAGCAATAACTAACGGATCTTGACGATTTTGGTCTTGTTAAAAAGGGCAATTATTAGGATTTCAAATGACGAATGAATTATATTATTATAAGTTTCGTTCAGATCGCAAAATGGGGCTTTCTGGCAATTTCTTAAATATAACGCGTTTTCTTAAAAAGTTCAAATGGATTGATATATTTATTATAGGCCAGTGTTACGGAGCACGAAAAAAACAAGAAGATAGCGCAAACTGCAAGTTGCTATCTTTTTTATTTACGAAGATGTAAGCAAAAGAAAATATTACTTGACACTTATAAGAAACTCAAGCATTTCTAAACGAATTTTTACGTGGTATCTAATTATCAATTTTTAATAATAATCTTATTCTTATACTACAAATACTTTAAGTACTCTTCAACTTCTTTAATTCATTTTTAACTTACTTGCTTTAATTAACACACCTCTTTCATAAAGAATGTATCTCAACAGCTTTGGCAAAAATTACGTGCCAGTCTCTAAATAAAATGCGATCACAAAATAAGTTGTCAAACTTATTATTAAGTTTAGTGTTTGTAGTAAGTGTGTATTACGAAAGCAAAATGCCTATATCTAATGAAGAAGGGTATGATATGCTTGCAGTTTACTTTGAATGCTTTCAAAATACTATCATTGCAGCAAGAATATATGCTACTAGATACCCCGGTAGACGTAGATATGAGCAAAAGGTTTTTACGCGATAAGCAAGACGTCTTGGTGCTACTGGTTGTTTTCATCGCCCCCTCTATCGAAGGCAAAGAAGAGGCCATACAGCAGCAAACATTATAAATATGCTGAGGTATATTGTAATTAACCCACATGCCAGTATTAGAGCTACATCTAGAGATTTAGGTATAGGTCATGAAACTGTGCAATTTGAGGCCACTGGAGCATATTTGGTGTGGCATAATAGGTGGTAGAATTTTAGGTCCAATAATTTTCGATGAACTTTAAATAGGAGAATGTATTTAAACTTTCTCCAAAATCAGCTACCAGATTTACTGGAAGACATTGATATACAGAGGAGACAGAGCATGACTTTCCAACATGATGGCTGTCCGGCTTATTTCTCTGTCAATGTCAGACAGTTCCTAGACGATCGGTTTTTAGGAAGTTGGATAGTTAGAGATAGTTTATTCCCCTGGCCCCCTCGTTCCACAGATTTAATATTTGTGGGAAGACTAAAGGATATGGTGTTTAACATTAGACGAACAACGAGGAAGAACCTTATCAACCGAATTTAAAACGCTATCGAGATTATTCCTGCGATGGAAATAGAAGCGGCAGTTTAATCTACCGCAGAGGGGCTCCGTTTTTGCATTCAAAATGATGGCAGTCACTTTGAGCAATTCACTCGACACTAATTATTAGTTAGCATAATACTTTTGATCAGTTTTCACTATTTGTTTTATAACCTTGTCCGCTTCGTATTATTTCTCAGAAAAACTTATTGTTATATTTTCATGTGTTATTTTTTTGCAAATAGCTATTCTGGTTCCTCCGTTAGTTATCTAATGGCAAAATGAAAAAATTATAATACATCTTTTGTTAATCTACACTTATTTAATGCGTCTTTTAACAACCTGCTCCGAAATTAAACTAAAAAATTACAATTTTGTAAATATCTCCGTTAAAAAAAAAAAGATATCAACTTGCATTTTCTTGATTTTTTGTGCTCCGTAACACTAGCTTATAATAAATATATCAATCCGTTTGAAATTTTTAAGAAAAATTAAGTTACATTTAAAAAATTGCCAGAAAGCGCCATCTGGCGATCGGAACGAAACTTAAAATAATATAATTCATACGACATGTGAAAGCCTAATAAATGCCCTTTTCAACGAGACCAAAATCATCAAGATCCGTTAATTATTACTTAAGTTATATACGTTTTAAAAAACAAACATTTGCTCTTTCCCCTCACGCTTGATTTGAACAGCTAGAGAAAAAAAGTTCTTAATAAAAATTATTCGTAATTTAGCAGAGATTAATATAAAGTCAATTTTGATATATCTTCACTAGGTGAATTTCTAAGAAAATCTGCCTCTTTTAATTGATTACGCGAATTACGCCCTTTAGCGGGCGGCTTGGAAACTTAAACATAATTTCCAGCGTTTTCTCTTGCCACTTTTTCTTTAAGAAAATTTTTTCCAACTTCATGGAATAAACGGTTTCCGAGATACAGCCGGCCTCCTTTCTTAGTTGTACACCCGGTACATATAGCCACTCAATACATCCATTGTCTTTTTATAATTAAGTAATTAAGAATTAATTTGATATCGACTTCATAAGGTCATACTTTCAATGTGGAATAAATTATTACTGTTTTTTGAAGAAAACATTTTATTTATTCATATTAGTTTTGCAAAATGGTATAAAAACTTACAACTACATCGAGTCAAGCAATTGTGTAAATCGCAACTAAAACCCATCAGCGAAACAAAATACACGAGATGCGGTGGAAACCTCAATTTTAAAAATCACTGTCAGCATTTTTAGGGCTGTATTTGAAATTCCTTTACGAACTTCATATCCACAGATTTTCCATTCAGAAAATTTCGATATCAATTTGGCCGTAAAAGACAAATAAAATTGGAAACAAACTAAAGGGCTTATACGGGGGAAAGGTTCGTAGTAAAATGTTCCTGTTGTAAAAATTTGATACCTGCAAGAATTTCAAATATGAAGTGGATAATGCAATATTATTTGATATTATAAGGAATATTTTACAAATTGAGTTAGCTTAAACCCTCACCGGCGCGCGCGGCGGCGCTTTGACATTTTAATTAGTATTGATGCTTTTTGAAATTGACCTGAATATTAAGCTCAAGATTTTGCGCTAGAAATAATCGAATTAATAAGAAATTAATGTAACCATATTTAAACACTAAATATAATTTTAAATTTAAATTATTAGCTGGACTGCTCTATCTAGGTTCAGCTATTTATTTAAAATATTGTATTATATATATTTTTTATAATAAAGCCAGTTCGTGTCTTAATTTGGTTAGAAAAAATTTAATTTCATTCCTAAAGTTTTTAGGAAACTAACGAAAACCTGCCTTGGATATTATATATTAAATTCGCAACGCTCATACACATACTTGAAAGGTTGTGCTAGTAACTGAAAGGCTGTAAGTGTGTTTCCCACTAGAGAGAGACTTTTCTTCTTGATTTTGGTTTTATATTTTATATATATTTATTGTTTAAGTTTGTCTATTGTAAAAAATAACATGTTACACAAACTACTCTAATATAAATTAGTTTTATCGTCCACTAATTTGTATTCATCAAATTAAACAATAACAGCTTTTTGGACAATTTTTCTAAACTTTTATTACAAAGCTAACGTTTTGACACAAATTTGTGCCATCAGCAGGACTAGTAAATTCAAATTTGGTAGGTACTCCACAGCCACATAAGTGGTGTTGACAATTAACCTAAAAAACCAACGACAATAATTTACCTGTAAGAATGTGATGCTGTTGAGAAGGTCGAAGGTTATAATTTAACAAATGATAATATAAAATGTTTATTAGTTTCTATTTTCTCTTATCAAAGACCGATTGTACTCATATGATTACGAGTGGGGATATGAATATTTATGTCCGAAAAGTGACGCATCTGTAAAATGTCTAAGTGAAATATTTTAATTCTCCGTATACACATGCACTTTGTAAAAAGTTAATTTTTATCCACAAATATAAGCAACTGTTAAGGGTAATCCAAGATATTTCCTTATTTCTAAATTTCGAGAGAACATTGGACTGTATTTTTATGCGTAATTTACACTGAATTTAAAAAGAAATGTCAATAACCAAAATTAAGGTAAGCAAATGACAATATAAAGGAATGGCTTTACAATATATGACAGAAGTCCATAATTAAATAATTAACAATAACCTGTACCACAGGGGGATTATCGGGTCACTGAATCTGAGAACGCCACTGAAAATCGCACTATGCAATTACGAACATACAATGCAGTCCATGGGAGAAGTGAGCAAGTTTTCAAACGGCTAGTTGGTCTGATGCGTATATGTAATACGCATTGGCGGCTAACCGAGAGGGGTCAAGCACGCAATGTAGACCTTACAATGCTAGGAAAAAAGGTAGATGCTTGCGATTTGTATTGTCACATTAGAATATGACCTTGCAGAAAATTCAAGAGTGAATAAATTCCTTTATTCGTTTTTTATTTAATACGGACCTGCAAATCTTTCAATTGAATGATCAGTATATGTGACAACTTTGACCTCGGTCTCTCTGACCACTTTGGACAGCTTGTTTACTGCCGTTTTCCTATTTTTTTTTTTATACAACCCACACGGATGTCTATTTCCGTAATATTCGTTTTTGTCCGTAATATTCGTTTTTGTCCGTAATATTCGTTTTTGTCCGTAATATTCGTTTTCGTAGTGTTGAAAATTTTTCATACTATTTTCACTCAGTTTATAAGGAAATCAAAGGTCACAATGTCGATGAAAAGTTTAATGGACTCTTTTACAGCTTTTGCTGGAGCTTTCAGGTCTGTGTACTCTTGGAACAGAAAAAAAAATAGATGAAAAACAAAAAAGTAACTTTTCGCAGGGATATAATGAATATAATATAATAAATTATAGGAACTTAAAAGGCTTAACTAGTTGAAAAACCATACAAATGAGAAGAGCATCAAATTTTTAAAAAACATTTAAACTTAAGTCTTTCAAAAAACATTTAAAATTAATTAAAATTCAGCTAGAAAAACAACTTTATTATCTTTATATTTATAAAAATAAAAGAAATCTCTGACCCACATTATAATAAACTATCTAAGAGATAACTAAGTTATCTCTCCTTGACGATAGAGGAAAAACTTAACAATCATTTTGATGGAAACTTTTTTCATAATTGTACTCTGACTAAAAAGCATGCTCTAAATTCAATGTAGTTTCAATCTATTAGTCGTAACGAAAAAATTGATACGGTGAATAAATTTCCAAATAAAAATTCTGCTGGATTTGACGACATCCCCATGTCATTTATAAAGAATGTTATCGACGAAATAGCTAATATTCTTGCTATTCTGTTTAATGTTTCAATTGAGTCCGGAGTGTTTCCCGAATGCCTTAAAACTGCCGTTGTCGTACCCATATTTAAGAAAGGAGACCCCAGGCTAGTAGAAAACTATAGACCTATTTCTCTAAAATTTTTGAAAAACTCGTTTATAACAGAATGTTTTTTTTTTGGCTAAATATAATATTTTTCCAGATCGTCAGCATGGCTTTTGTCGGGGGCTGTCTACTGAAAGCGCTTGCCCTCTTGATAAAGATTTTGTTGCTGTAAAATTAAACAGGACATTTTCGGTGAGGCTTGACGGTTCAAAGTCTGATCTTTTTGATCAAAATGTAGGAACACCTCAGGGTAGAATCATGGGCCCGCTAATGTTTCTTCTTTTCATTAATGATTTGCCCGAACATAGTTCTCAAGGTAGAGTATTCTTGTAAGCCGATGATACCACAGTTGTGGTCTCGGATCCGGATATGGCTGCATTGAGGAGTAAAGTGAATTTTATTCTGAAGGAATTTTCTCCATGGTGCAAGAAAAACAAATTTATGTTTAATCAGGCGAAAACTGTCTGTATGGAAACAAAAACCATACGCCAAACATAATGTGGTCTCATTTTTTATCTAGATGGCCACAAGCTAGTTTTAAGTGACTCAATAAATTTCGTGGGTGTCTTCATTCATAGTGATTTAACCTGAAATGGGAAAATTTCTATGGAGTGTTCAAAAATCAATAAAAAGCTTTTATGTTTAGCTTCTCAGTGTTTACTCGGCCTTTGTTTATTCTTCAGTTGCTTACAATATTGTTGTATGGGGTCAATCATCCAACATCAAGAGTATTTGTGGCGGGTTGTTCGGAATATTTTTGTCATACTCAACGGCGTGTAGGGGAACTTTCCGCAAAAATAATATTCTTACTCACCACTCAATTTAATTACCTAAATTGTTGAGTTATTTTTATAAGAACAAACATCTTTGTCGGATTAAGTCTAAAGTCTCGCTTTTAAAACACAATTTAGAAATGTTTAAAAAATCTCCTCTGTGGGCCGGTAATGGCGTTTTTAATCTGTTATACCGTTGTCAATACAAACTATCGCATCTACAAATAAATTTAAACTCAAATTGATAAAACTATTAACAGCTGATGCATTTTATTCCATAAATGAATTTGTTGCCTATATGGGGAACCTTAGATAATATGTTTGACTATTATAATTTACTGTTTGATTATTATCATTTACGAGCGACATTCCATTTTGAATTAATTAATAAATATAACCATTTATTTTTAAACTTGACTAACGACTAATGTCATGTGCTGAAGCACAATTTTATTATTTTTTAAATTTTAATGGTATACATCTATGACTTGTTTCTATCTACACATTGTAGTTCTCAAACTGTAATATATTTTGAACAGATACTAGCGTTCTAGAATTTAGACAAGTAGTTTATAAATATTTTTCATTATTTATTTAGAGTTTTCGCGTTTGAACTCTATATAATCTCCTGATAGCAAAATTTTCTGTATCAAACAGATTGATTAAATAATACTTTTACCGTAATTTAGAATCAATGCAACAAAAAAAAAGGTTTTTTTTTAAATAATATGAAATCAGAAATTTTTTTTAATCAGCATATCAGATGAATTTTATTAAAACTTAAAAAGTTAATACATCTTCGCTAGGACTCGAACCCAGGACTCGCTGATAACTGAATCACGAAGATCATCTCAGCAACCAACTATTACAGCCTTCGGAGGCCAAAACCCGACAAGGGTGTTAAATGGAAGAGAAGCAACAACATTTTAAAAACTAGTCCGTCATAGTATTATTATTCAGAGTTTTACTTCTGAAGATTTGATTAGATAGATCTTAATGATTAATAATCATGGATGAGTTACTTTACCCTTTAACATGCTGCTTGGGTTTGAGCCACCGAGAGCTGCAATATCTTAAAATCCACACATAAAATTGAATAAGTTAAATTTTCGTAGTTGTAATTTTAATTAAACTTGTCAGAAATGCCGATTAAAAAGAACTTTTAGAAATTTATAATAAAAAATACAGGCAATTAAAAAGCTACAACACTAAATTTTTATTTACATTCCTTCCATCAATGTCAATTTCAAAATTATTTATCAACTTTATAAAAACACGGTATAATAAATATATTCTTTCATAAGTATATAAGAGAACTGATTTCATTTATACATCGGTTTTACACCATTACCCTCCAGTTCTGTTAGTCACTTTAAAGTATAATTTTTGTATTAGCAATTAGAGTTAATTTATGAAGGTGGTTGATGTATCGTAGTATAGTCGGTATTATCGGTCTTGGCTTTTATCAAAGGCATAAGAGTATCGAGTAATTTGGTAGAGAAAATTGACAAGGAACTTTAATTTAAACTTTTTTTGTAAATAGATATAAATAAATGCATTTTATTTTTATTTTACCATGGATTTAAACAAATTCACATTATAAGTAAGTAATCCGATAATAAACAATTTTAAAACGCTATAAAGCATAATTGGCCTAATAATTCATTTAAATTTGTGGAGTTCACCATATTGCAGGCCTGTAGATCGGATTATCGCCGCAATTGTTAGAGATAGAGGTTTTGCATTGTTGATACGGCTCGTTTGGGCCAAATTCCACTAAATGGGCTTCCCTGTTTGTATAGATGATGGCGCCGAACAAGCTTCCTCAATTAATTGTTCACAATTTATTTATTTTGTCCTAAATGCTCTATTTTATAACGTCACTCAATAAGGGCCAAGGGTTAGAAAGTAAAATTTCATGTATCGGCCCCGATCTATTGGATTTTAGCTTTTAGGGATAATAAGGGATCAGACGCGATAATCTGGTCTAATACAACTTTGCAAAATAAACTGTTCAGAGTTCGTAGTCGAATACGCCAGAGTATAGTTTCGACATTTAACAAATCTCATAAATTAGGTTCAGGGATAGAACATATAAAATGACGGAAGTTTCATGCAAATTCATAATTACGGTTGGTAACAAAACGTTAAATAATAAATAAATAAATGCTTTATTGTCAAAAAAAATTTACAATTTTGTGGACAAAGCTGTTGTAAAAAAAATAGTTTACAAACATCAAAATTAGCAAACAAAACAAAACAAAAACACATCATAAATATTATAGAAAAATAATATTTAAATCAAGAATTTAGAATATTAATATAATAGAATCCTAAAAGAAGTACATTAGAAATGTACTTTGTCAGTCGTACTATGTTATAAACATTTTCATAAATATAATAATGTAAAAAAAAAAAATAAAAAAAGAAACAATTAAAAAAATACATATACAAAATTCGGTAAAAATAGTTGGTAATGGCAACTATCACACTAGGGGTTCATAAGGATAAATTTATGTGTTGTAAAACTCGTTCACGGTGTAGAAGGCGCTTTCCAGTAAGAATGATTTCAAAGCCTTGCGAAATGAAGTCAGAGATATTATGGATTTGATGTTAAATGGCAGGTGATTATGCATTTTTTTTTTGCATTGTAGATTACTGATCTTTTAATTAACTCTGAGTGTGGGGTTGGAAGATAGAGATCGTGCTCAGTGTTTCTGAGAGGGTAGTTGTGAGAAGGTCTCTCTAATAGAGCAGGTGCATGCTTACGAATTAAGCAAACCGATTCCAAAATGAATAAGCAAGGAAGGGTTAGTATTTTATATCTTTTAAAGAAATCTCGGCAGTGAGTTCTACTGTTAAGTCTCAGTAGGTAACGAACAGCTCTTTTTTGTAGTATAAAAATTCGATCAAATTGAGTCGCACAACATGTACCCCAGAATGGAATAGCATATCTGAGGTGCGACTCAACAAGAGCAAAATAAACAGTTCTAGAGGTAGAAAAGCTAAGCTCCTCGGAAACAGATCTTAACGCAAAGCAAGCAGAACCCAACTTCCTTGATAAAGCGTCGATATGTGGATCCCATTTTAAAGAATCATCTACAAGAAGCCCTAGAAATTTTACAGAGTTTACGACATCAATAGTGGTGCCATTCAAAAGGTTCATTATGTTACAGGATTTAATGGTGATTAGGTCATTAGATACTATGTAGGTCCGTGACATCTGGGTGGCTCCACGTAAAGCTGGTATCGTCCGCAAAGAGACATATTTTTCCACTAATGTTTAAATTAGCCATGTCGTTTATGAACAGAAGAAACAAGATAGGGCCTAGTACCGAGCCTTGAGGCACTCCATATTCCATTGGCCTACAAGAAGACATCCTGTTGTCAACTTTCACAACTTGATTTCTATTGCTAAGATATGACTTAAACCAATCGAGAGGAGCCCCTCTAAATCCATAGTACTGCAGCTTGTTAGTTAATATATTATGATTCACACAATCGAAAGCTTTGGAAAAATCACAGAAAATTGTTGCCGTAGCGTGATGGTTGTTTAGGCTGGAGTAAACTCTATTAAGAAGGGAAAACATGGCATCGCTTGTGCATTTGTTACTTAAAAATCCAAATTGATGTTTTGTAAGTATTTCATATCTAGACAGAAATGATAAAAGCCTTTTTTTAACCAGTCTTTCGATGATCTTAGATAGCGTAGGGAGAAGTGCAATTGGGCGATAGTTCGAAGCTTCTTCTGAAACACCTCCTTTGTGAAGAGGTATGATTATTGCAGTTTTAAGGCAAGGCAAGGCTTGGAAAAGTACCATTTTGGAAAGACATATTTATCAAAGCAGTCAGATGCTCTAGAGTGCACTCCGGCAGACTTGAATACATTTTTAAAGTAAGCCCATCAATTCCCGAGGAAGATTTATTTTTGGTATCATTAAATGTACTGCGAAGTTCTGATAAAACTACTGGTGAAAAGAAGAAACTGTGCAGGTTTACCCTATGATTAGAGAGATATGAAATTGGGTCATTAGATTGAGATACGGATTTAGTCAAATCTTTGGCTACATTTACAAAATAATTGTTTAGGTCCTCAGGAGAGGTAAGGATAGTGTTGGATAAAGGAGTTTTGTTTCTTAAATCATTTACGATAGACCAGGTTTCTTTAGCTACATTTTTGGCGTTACAAAGTCTATTATTGTAATAAATATCTTTGGCGGCTTTAATAGTCTTATGATAAATTTTTCTGTATGATTTTACATAATTATGAAAAAAGACACTGTCTTTAAATGAGATAGTGACGGCATGTTCTTAGAAGATATACGTAAACCTTTAGTGGACCAGGGTTTACTTCTTTTATTTTTGATAGGCCTAAGAGGAAAAGATTCAGAAGCTATATTAGTTAGAGTTTTTATAAAACGAGAAAATTCAGTGTCGACATCATAAGTGTGAGAGTCCCAGTCAGTTATTTGACATAGGTGTTTGAAATTAATGAAATTTCTAACCGAAAAAATACGGCCTACTTGTCTAGAGGAATTTTTGGCTTTGGATGTAATTGAAAATTTTGTGAAAATTGCTTCATGATCGGAGAAACCTGGACTTAAGACATTACATTCGACGGAGCTAGGATCGAAAGAAGACACAACGTAATCTATAGTACTGGCACTTGTCTTAGTAATTCTGGTTGGTGAGTTGACGTGCATGGCAATTCCTAATGACTCAAAGATGGACTGAAGACATTCCTGAGCAGCACACACACTGGAAAAGTCAATATTGAAATCGCCACATAAGATTAATTTGCTTTTTACAGGAAGGGACTCGAGCAAACTTAGAAGGTTATGGCAGAATAATTGCACATCAGCATCAGGTGTTCTATAAATACAAATAATATAAAGGTCATAAGTATTGTGATAAACGATAGAAAATTCAAATACTTTTTCAGATAATAAATGATTATACTTTGATATTTCGGAAAAATCGTTGTTTAAAGACATTATCATGGTGCCTCCATGAGTTAAATTAGTTCTATTAAATCTGGCAATTGTGGTATAGTTTTTAATAAAAACAGGTTGATTGATATTTAGCCAGTGCTCAGTGATGGCAATGACTTCTGGAAAATTTAGCTCTTCTAACAAAAGATATAATTCGTCTGTTTTATGTCTTAAGGACTGAATATTAAGAAAAAAAAGATTAAAATTACTATTGGTCAATTTTCTAGAGGGTGCTAGATCCTCTTTTCGCGTCATATTGACTAAAAATTTTTACTTTTTGATGGTGAACCACTAGAATAATATTTACCAGTACTTTCACGAATTTTTTGGAGCCGTAAAATTTTTTCCGAGGAGTAGAAAGATCTATACGCTGCAAGGTCTGAGTCCACTTCAGATGAACCAATCCCATAGGCATCGTGAAAGCGATAATACAACTTGCGCAGGGAGTCCTTGTCACTGGGAAAGCCTTCTGAAGCTAGCAATAATTTAATGCTAGTACTTGTATGCCCCTCAAAACACACACTAGATGGCTGGTCGTGTAGATAAGCAAGAAATAGCCTTAAGGTCTTTAGTAAGGAAGGATCCCTTAATCTGGCTAATATATAGCGACCATTTGCTTTATCCGAATCTTGGGACAGCCGCACTCTTGGTGGAGTCATTGGATCAAACTGCAAAAAATCATCTTTCCTTGCAGTTTTCTCCATGCTTAATTTAGAACCCTCCAGTGCCAATGACCTACAAGTTGCTATGGCCTCCCTGTCAGAGCCAATCATGACTGACTTATCCTCCTCAGGCACAAATGTCACTGGTGATTCCAATAATTGAGGCTTTGGTGGAGACAGCCCCCGGCTCTTTGGGATATCTATATTGACATCTTGATGACTAGAAGATGAGACATTATGGGCTGTGGAAGTGGGCGGCGTTTGGATAAGGGTTGGTGAAACTGAATCATTGGTAGGATCAATTATGGTACCAGGTGGCCACAGACTAGCGTTCTTAAGCTGAATTAAGTGATCTTTATTTTGCACCCCAATTTTAAAATCGGAGCGCAAAGTGTCTGCATTCTTAAGCATAGGAAAACAACGCACAAAATTCGTGGTTCCTAATTTTTCTTTGATGTAGTGTACAAGCTGATTTGATTTATACGTGGACGGAATTAAGGATACCACTACATAATGCCATTTCTCTATAATGGGTGTTTTGTTGGGCTGGAAGGAAACAGCTTTTTTTGGAGACCTATTGACAGGCATTTGGACATCTGTTGTATCGGTTTGGGTTGATATTGCGGTGGTGTATATCTTCTTTATTGATTGTTGTTTAGGCTTATCAGCAAGCTTCTCCAGGGTAAGTGCCATTTGTTTTACACTATGCCTCAGCTCAGCCATCTCTTTAGTCAACTGCTCCTTCGATGAATCATGCACCTGGACTTTGACAGATTCATTTTGAGATTCCATTAAAATAGATGATAGATTGAAAGTATCCTGCCTAATTTCTTTAATGGATTTAAATAAGGATTCTTGTATACTGTCAGATATTCCAGAATGGAGGCTGTGAATATCCTCAATTTTTTCTAGCAGTATCTTCCATTTGGAGTCATGATTGAGTAAGATGTCGTAAATTTCGCCAATGATTGGAAGGATGTCGTTGTTTTTCTTTAAGCAGGAACCCAGGGCTTCTGAAGAGATATTCTTTTGGAAGAGATTTGCAAATCTTTTGGCAAAAAAATCTTATGTTGTTGAATTTTTGTTCGTGGATTTATCCAGTCCTGTACAGACCATACAAAAATCTCTTCGGCACTCCCCACTACAGCGAATTCTGTAACAGTCTTTTTCCGAAACGATTTTTTGGCAAGAATCGCACTTAAATTCAGCCATTTTATAAATAAATAAAAAATTAAAATTTTCAAAGGAACAAAAAAAGTGAAAATTAAAAAAAAGATGTAGATAAATTTTATGTAAATATTATGTAAATATTTCCAGTTGATAAATCAAAATCTTTAAATGTCACGCACAAACAATATCTATAACTAATAACCGGATCCGGGTAAACAAGGTCAAGTTTAGTTTATAGCAAACGACGAACTGATGATCGGGTCAAAGCACACAAAAAACAAATTGAAATCAAAACAGTTCAAACCAAAACCAAACAAACGTTCAAGTACCGGCAAAACAATATACGAGCGAAAACACAACCGCCTCGTACAACTGCTGGAACTGAACTGTTAATACACATTTCATATTTACCGATTAAACCAATATAAAAAAGAGAATCTAGAGGTGAAAATATATATTTTAGACATATCTTAAATGATAAATGTACATACACTAGTTGAGAAATTCACAACCGAACAGAATCTCTAAAACTGTGTTAGTTAATTTTTATTACACAACATGTGCAATGTATATTTTAATGTGTCAACCTAATACAGATTACATGCTTCACTCCTTATTGTCCCTATTGCTAGGCTGTAGATGAAACAATTTTATCAATATCTCCGAAAAAAATAATATTAAATATTTATTCCATATTATATTTTCACTCCCTTTTCACTATTAGTTCGATGTTGCATTGAACAATATATGCGTTCACCATTCAAACAGGAAGAAAAACTATGTGTGTGTGTGTGTGTGTGTTATCATTGTATAATAGGACATATAGCTATTTCTTAAACTTGACTTTTTTAATAAAATATTGTATAAATAGAACTATAAGTGGCGAAATACAAATTTTTATACAAAAATAAAATCATCTTAAAAAATGCATTAAAAAGTGAAAAATAATATTTATTTCATCCGGAAAATGTTTCTCTGTGAAGTCAGTGCCAAACTAATAAAGACATTACGACATTAACTCATGGTATTAGACTAACACTCAGTATAAAATATACTATATATCTTACCCAGGCTTTCTTCTTCTGACTGAACACTGGCTGAAGAGGGCTAAACCGACACATTTAGCAAGTTACCATTGTATATCTAAATTTTTGCAGTAATGAGGGTGTGCATGGTGGAACAGCAATTTTAATACATAAGGAATTACTCCCTGGATGCAAGTTCGAAGAAATTATTATATTTAATGATATGATAATTGAGAAGGAATTTGAATTTTCTGTTGTTTTCGAGAGTATGCCGAACATAATACGCTTATATTGTTTACCTAGTACTGGTATAAACATATTTTTTGAGAGACCTGAATTCTTGTTGCTTAAGTTTCCGAAGCATGTATCTATAATCCTTGGATGTGATATTAATATCAATTTTCTTGATGTTCATAAAAGTGAAGTTTTAAAATTTAAAAACGTATGGCTGTCATATAATTTACAGATGCATGTAAAAGGAAATACATTATTTGCACAAATTTTAACTTATTTATATTACTTGCCATGTAATACCTGCGGGTCTTTCAGACCATGATGCTGCGTTGTGCAATTTTAGGATATACATGTATAAGGAAAGTATTTGTAAAATTTTTTGATACTTCTGTCTATAATATCGAGAGGATCCAAGCGATCCTCTCGATAAGTGTTAACAAGTTGTTGTAAGTCTTTTTAGACAAGTATTTCCAACTAGGATTCGTAAGACCGAACACAAAAAGGAGTAGATGTCGGCTGGTCTGAGGATTTCAGCCAGGAATATGCTTTCCTTGCATGCTTTTAGCAACTTTGCACTAAACAATCACTTTTTTTTTATACACTGCAACAAATATCGTAATGTATGTAGAAGAACTATAAACAATGAAAACAATCAACTGAATCAAATGAAAACAATCAACAAAAGAAACAATCAACAATGAAACTATAGATAACATGCTCAAAGAAGAAACGCACAGATACCTAGGCATCCATCAAAGCACCAAAATTAACCACACTCATATTAAATCAGAGCTCAAGACGGAATTTAAAACCAGACTCACAAAGCTACTAAAAACAAAACTGAATTCCAGAAATCTAACGAAAGCTATTAACACTTTCGCCATACCTATTCTTGCGTATTCGTTTGGTATCATTAAATGGTCACACACAGACATAGAAAACATTCACCTTCTCATACGCTCTGAATTCACTAAACACAGGAAGTTTCATCCCAACGCATGCAAGGAAAGACTCGCTATCGAGAGAAAAGAAGGAGGAAGGGGAATTATAGATATACAATCGCTAAATAAAAAACAAATTTAAGAACTCAGAAAATTCTCCCACAACAAACAAAATAACCTCCACAAGGCAATAGTAAGGGCAGACAAGAATTATACACCGCTCGACCAGTCTCAAACGAGCCACGCAGCAGACGCACACAGTCACATCCAATCACGACTAGAAAAGATGAACACCTGGTCTGAAAAAACACTTCACGGAAGACACAGATACCACATAAAGCAAGACCATATACATAAAAAGCTTTCATATACGTGGTTACAAGAAGGGCAGCTGTTCCCTGAAACAGAAGGCTTCCTGCTTGCCATCAAGGACAAAGTCATAGCAACCATAAGTTACCGAAAGCACATCATTAAGGACACGAGAGGTGTACGAGATGTCACCAGCAGAGAGAAACGATCGATCACATAACGAGTGGATGTAGAATAATGGCCGGAACTGAATACACCGCGAGACACAACTCAGCAGCGAAGGTCATTCATCAAGCATTAGCCGCAACATACAAACTAACAGAGAACACAGACCCTTACTACCATTATACACCAACATCTATACTTGAAAACGAAGATTACAAGCTCTACTAGGACATTGACATCCACACAGATAAAACAATCCCCGCAAATAGACCCGATATCACCTTTCAATCGAAAAAAGAGAAAATCACTTATTTAATTGACATGGCTGTCTCCAACGACGAGAACATCTAAGCGAAATACAGTGAGAAGATCGCCAAGTACACCGACTTGGCAATGGAAGTAAAAAGGCTGTGGAAACAGGAAAGAGTCATCATTGTTCCCCTCCTCATATCAGTAACAGGTCTCACCCCAACAACGTTTACACCGCATTTGGCTCAATTAGGACTTAATACAGACAATCACAGGAACATCCAGAAATCGGTCATTTTGAAAACATGTAGCATAGTTAGATCATTTCTTAATTCACAATAGTTGTTTTTTTTTTCAATTTCCTTTTTTTTATTTTTATTTTTTGAACTGACTTGGTATAACCCGTCAGTATAAAATACAACCACAGGAATACTGTGAGACAACAAGTCAAAATAATAATAATAATATATAATAATTCATTCTAGGCAACTAAGTAAATTAAGAAATTCCTTTCTCAGGAAAACTAGAACTTCTCATCTACATAGGATGACAAAACTAACCGACAGGTCATACATGCCACTGAACTTTGCGAACGACCATATGCGGAAGTAATACGCACAGAAAGTTTTGCACGGACGACACTGCAGTGATTTAATTCCCAAGATTTTTGAAGAAAGCCTGGTAAAAATAGAACTCCATAAAACAGCTATATGGACATCCAGAAAAAAGTCAATTTAAGTTGTTGTCACTTAAAAGGAAATTTTGGTTTATGGGTAATACACACCAATTAATGAATTAATGCTAAAAATAATATTAATACTAATAATAACAACAATAATAATCATGATAGTATTAATTTTAATTATACTTAGACTCATATTTAGAAGACAAGTGTGAGT
The DNA here is from genome assembly GCA_030620095.1 of Kuschelorhynchus macadamiae. Lineage (NCBI taxonomy): Eukaryota > Metazoa > Arthropoda > Insecta > Coleoptera > Curculionidae > Kuschelorhynchus > Kuschelorhynchus macadamiae. The sequence goes on from JAUTXW010000656.1 coordinate 162,216, forward strand.
ATGAGAATATAAAACACATATAACCCCAATATTGGTGGACAAACTGTTATTTTTGCACTTGATTTAAAAATTTATAATACATAATACATGTAAGTTCTTACACTTTGCTCAGGATTTTATAAACAAAAGAGTATAGATTGTGTTTATATTTAAAAATATCCGAATGGTTTTAATTGGGATACCGATCACGGTTTACATTCATGTGGCGAGCTACCTTAAGACTATATTACGGTACGGCTGAGGTTTCTCTGGGCTCATTCTAATCTAAAGAATAATGATTTTTATATATTTTTCTATGTATAAACTGATTTGTATACAATTTGCCTTTCTAGTTTTCTACTATTAACTTCTAATACAATTTTAAGAACTGATTTATTTCAATTGCTCTGTGCAAATTACTTAATACACTTTAAACTTTTTAACTGAATTGCAGTCACAGTAAATTTCTGCAGATGACTGTTTACGTATTTGCTTACGTAATTAAATAAGCGAAATAAAAACTATACATATATTTTGGTTTAAAATCTGTTTCGCAAAAATGAATCACACACGGAATCTTGCAAGTAATCCCGAGATTACTTGTGTTTCTACTAAAAACTACAGCAGCTCCTTTTCCCTAACTACCTGGTTTCGGAGAAAATTTATAGTACACGGTGCACATAAATAAGCCGCCGTACACCTTTCCGTGATGTAGCGATCATGCAACGTGGGCCAGAAACAGTATTACTTCATCATAAATTATGGCAAAAAGTAACTACCTTATTTCGGTATTTTAGAAAGCACCATACTTAATAACCCATTCAATTTCGAATTAAATATAGGTATAATTATCAAATTAGCTTATGTAGGTCACTGAAATGCTGCTAAGGTTTGTAGTATATTTTCTACTGCAAGCGCGATATAAAATAGTCTAAATTTTATACCGAAGATATAATTTTTTTCGTAATATGTAAATTTGTTTTATAAATACAGGGAATACATACATATCATTAACCAAAGTTGCCGAAGATAATTTATTCATGGAAACAACGATGAGACGCTAAAAGCATGAGATTATAAACTTACTCGGTAAGAATCTTAAAGGAGTTTTTCTATAGAATTAAAGGGACTTTTATGAAAATTCATTAGATTTAATAATGCACTTTCAGAAAAGTTATAGAAAGGTAAGCTACAACGTGACGTTTGCTTCGTATTAGCGTTTTACTTCTAGTTTCTTTTATTATAAGTTTATTTTTAAGATTTTTTTACTAAAACCTGTTAATGTAGTTATTTTTTCAAAGCCAGTAGATATTCATTTCACGAGAATGGTCCAGAATATGTCCAGATTTAACTTATAGTTTAGTTAGCAATTTAATTGTCAACACAGCTGTATTATATTTATAAGGCTAGGCTAAGTATTTCATCTGTGCAATTTCTATGTATTTGAACTTTCCAAGCGATACTATGCGAATTCTCGATATAATATTAATTAATACATTATGCAGCTCACCTACTGGTTGATTGTACTCCTCTCAAGTGCCAGTATATAATATATAGAGGGTTACTCATGCTAGGTGGCCTATTAAAAGCATCTGGAGAACTAATGAATAGATTATATTGAAAATTTGGCTCTGGGCATATATGAACATTTAAAATATTTTAAATTGTGCGGTGTTGCTGCTTCTAGCTTAAACCGGTGTTAACATCCGTTTTCTAAATCGCATGTCCTATATATTATTGCAATTTTGCATTTCTCCTAAATGTTCTAAACTCTGCGATATGATTCCTATACCTAAATTCAACTGTTTTACAGAAAACGGCGCTTGAAAATCGACATTTTTAACCCTTTAAAGCTCTGCAACTCCTAAACGATCTAGCTTTCAAAGAAATGGATTTCACTATCCCATCTTAGTTTTAATTACCTATTTCCTCACATCAATTTTTAGTTTGACAGGAGGTATCAAAATTTTGAACCGGAAAGTCAGACATATGAAGAAATTAAATAAAAGTTTGTAAAAACGAATTCGCCCTACATCAAATGTTTTTTAGAAGTTTGTGTTAATTACTTCAAATATCCGTTTAGCTTGTATCAGTTTGTGATAAAAAATCTAAAATATTACGCTATGTAAGAGATTTAAATTCTGCCATGTTCGGTATAAGATTTTTAAGTTCGAGAATTGGCAACTTGCTTTTCTTTTGCATACAAAAATAACGAATTTTTACATCAACTTGCCCTTTTGTTCGAAAATATTTAAAACCTTGTTTGTTGATTGAAATACTAGCCCTACTAGTATACTAACCCCGTAAAAATCTTGCTCAGGATTTTTTTTGTAATATTAATTGAGTTTGATATTAAAAAAAAGAAATAATCGACAGCACTATGAACTATTTTCGAATGGAATTTTAAGAAACCGTTTTTATTTCTTAAATGTTAATAATTTCCAAGTTATTTGCAAAAAACTAAACTCCTTTTTACTTCCCTCATAAAAGGGAGGTATTGTAATCGTGAAGAAATCACCATGCATTTTTTCAGATCTTTACTTTTCAGGGACCCTAGATGTCAAAAAATCGGTAAATTTCCTTTACCCGGAACATCCCTCGTTATGATTTTTTTCAATTTGTAAGGAATTGTGAAGTATGACCCAATTAAGTTCAGTACATAGTCACATTATATATGTGTTTCATATGCTGTCTTCATTTTTATTGGGCGCCATTTTGTTCCATCATATTGGATTCCTATCAATATTTTACCATTTTCTTTCTACCTATGCCACACTTGACTTTTGTGCATAATTTAAAATAAATTCAATAAGTAGTTTTTACATACCGCCGTTTTGCTACGTCATGTTGAATTGGTCCATAGGTATTTCCTAACCCCAAATAATACACCACTCAAGAAATACACAACAAGAAGATCGTTAACGAAAACCATTTAGAAACTTAATATCTGGAAAATATCTGCGAACCGACGGACTAGGTAAAAACTGATAATATGGGTTTCATGCAGGATATAAAATCTATATATGTGTCCTGAGAATGGAACAATAAATTTGCGAAACGTCGACAATTTAAACAAAACACTTTTGTTATTTTTTTCTGTATCCTAACCCCAAATGATACACCACTCTAACATAAAAACAAGAAAATATCTGTGGACCAACGTAGACAGACATAGACAGGCGTTGATTTGAATAGTATATGATAAACGTATGGGACGTTTATCATATACTATTCAAATCAACGTTTACAAATATCAAGTGGTCTTGTTATTTCAGTCATTAATTGCAAGCAAGTTTTTAAAATATTAATGAATACAAAGACTTTCTTATAACCCTTATAATCAACATAAAGCTAGTAGACACATTTGTTTCTAGACAACAGGTATCTAGACAAGATTTATACTTCCCGCCTCGTGCAAAGTATATTATTTGTGACAATAAAGGCGTTGTAAAACAGATTGTTCTCTTATTTCTTTTCGAACGACAAAACAATCTGTGCTTATATTTTTTGTTTTATTTCAATCGTCCCTCTTTAATTTCTTAGTGCTTTCTCTATTTTAGCTTTTAAGCTAAGAGGAAAGGAGTTTTCATTAAGTACATCTGGACGTTTAATGGTTATTTACGGTATAACGATTGCTTTTGTCATTCTTTACTAGAAGTCAAAAGTTTTAATACAATGTAGGGACAAAATACATTTTGTCTACTAATAAATACATTTTAACAAACTATATGGCCACTGAGAAATATGCATTATCACCTAATCAGTATACAACACTGCAATTTCTCCTTATTGGACAAATTATAGGTTTGTGAAAATCTTTTGTTATAACTAAACTACTAAAGTGAATCTAAGGAACTTTGTATATATAAATCTATTATAAAGTATATAATATCAGACAAAAATAATTTTTGTTATTTTATATTGGTCAATCGTATTAATAAAAATAATAAATTAAAAAAAAAATTACTTTGCAACTTGTCTTTAGTCCGATATTATTAGAAGTCAACTGTGAGAAGGATATGGCTTTCAGGAAATGATACTGGCGTTTTGCATGCATGCTATAAAATTGATGAACTCAGAAATTGCATTTTTTGTTTTTTAAAGAGACTTTTAATCTACCTACTTTCAGGTATGATAACGTATGCAATAAGAGTTTTCGGATATTTTCTTACTGCAATTAGAAAATATTTAAATTATATATTAAGGAATTATTTTCTTAACATTTAGTTAACAGGAATTATTATTTAAATTAAATTTATTGATCCAATATATTTAATGATATTCTGGACGGTCAAGTTATCCACTTCACATTTTTTTTTTATATTTTGCCTCGACTCTGTTATTCACTTTCGGCCTCCCAACCTTATCGTATACCTTTCTACATTATATTGCTTTAACTGCCGATCTGCCGGTCCTGCGGGTCATTTGGTGGGGTGCCATTTTTTGGAACAAATGGGATGTTGTGAGCCTCCAACCAAACTCTGATTATTCTGGCAAGATGTTAGATCGGATCAACATATAATTTCATCATTTGGAATGTGTCTAATAATATAATCATCCAATTTCCGAAGGAGTAACCTCAGTATAAATATTTGCATCTACAGCTGCACCCCTTTTATGACCAACATAAAGACGTGAAATGCAAGAGACCGATATGGTTCACCAGATGAAAATGTTGCCCTTACATTTCTTTTTTGACTTTTATTTTATTTGGCAACTATCGTCTGTATAAAATACATCGTTACCTTCAAGTTCTGAGTTGTATAACGTGAAATATATTTCGAAATCCATTATCCTTTCTTTTCAGTTCTCGACTAACGGTCATGTGAGAAACAGGATATCTACTAACTGCTAATTTGACTGGGCGTTAGTTAATGCTTTACTTCTGTCTTCACCAAAAAGGTTTAAGACATAGACTAGATCTAGTTGCCATGGTAGTTAAAACCCTTTGTTCGCCAGCTATGTTTTTTACCTATGCCACTGTCATATTTTGCAATTGTGACATTTTGAAAAATTATTTGTTTCATTGTTGCATATGTCATCTTAAACCTATATCTATCAAGTTAGGCCTGGTCTAAATTTAAATCTCTTTATTGAATACGGATGTTAATGTCGCCCACATTTATGAAAATCTACGCATGGTAAGTTTTCATTACATTCTCGAAGAGTTTTATAAATAGTCGAGATAGCGATATTCGAATCTCGAAATATATTCACAATCTCACGTTCGGTCCAACCAAATTATATACACTTTTTCGTGTACAACGCCATAACTTTGTAAACATTTTGGCAGTTTGACGTATCACTTCAAAAGGTATTGAATGTGTGTATGCAAAAGCGACTAGATGATATGTTGTTTATGATAAAGTTACAGTCGACGAAATGTTTCCGACAACTTTTGTTACGAACGTTATTTTTTTCTCTAGAGTATAGGGATTATTTAGCACAAGAACTTTTTGTTATGTATAAATTACGTTATGAAACAGTTTTGCATTAATATTATTAGCGATATTTAAATTCTTTTGTCATTTGAGAGTTTAACATGAAGATAATAAACTATTAAAAAGTAACGGATTTAGAGCAACGAGTTATATATTAAATTAGTCAAATCATTTTTTTAAAACTGAAAGTGATAATACTCTGAAGGATACAGATGAACTCAATGTTAAAAATATGTTAACATAACAATATGATGTAAAATATTGTACTAGTTTAAAAGAAAACCCACTGACCAATGACTTTTCCCAATTTTAGAGAAAATATTTTCTAGTTGCGTTTTATTTTCGGTCAGAAAAGTGACTACAAATACCTTAGAGTTTTGAGTGTATATCAAAAAACAATTGAAGCTCAGAGATCCAAAATGTTGGTATGAACCAAATTTTTATTCTGGAAGCTTTATCATGGTCCAGCGTATACCATACACAAGAAGAATGACCAAGTATTAACGGCGAAAATTATAATGGGAAATATTTCCAAAAAAATACGAAATACGAACAAATTCAACACTACAATGTAAGATCGTAAGACAAGCTAGGGACATAAAAGAACTTTTGTGACGTATACTGGGTTTACTAGAAAAAAGTTTTTTGTCCTAGCTTGCGTTTGCTTAAATTGGAAGAAAAACAGCTACAGTATAAACGTGTTACTTGAATAGTAAAATAGCCACAATTAGGAATCACTTTTTAAGGATTAATATATTCCAGAGGGTGTTTTAAAGTCAGGAAGGGTAGATGTAATTAATCGTCAACAAAATGACAAGAGAAATGGCTGTGAAAGAACACAAAAAGAAGGTTTCCGTTCTGAACCTAGATAAACTTTTTAAAATAAATAAACTGTTGCTATTGATTACATTATAGAATTTTAGTACAATATAATTTAATATAGTAAGGAAGCTTTCAAGAGTGAATTAAATTAGGAAATCAAGATTCTTCGGTTTTAACCCTGTCACATTGGAACTACCTGGGTTTAACTGAAACACTGAATATACTATTATTACTATTAATTTAAAAAAATAAATTATCAAACGTGCTTAATTAAGAAATTTTTATTTTGGGGTTAAGTCGTGAACAGACATGAGTTTTGTGTTATAATCTGTCTGAGCGTATATATATCTGAAAAATGCTTTGTGCAGTCAAACTGCGTGTAATGACAGGTACACAGGGCATTTGCTTTATTTCTTCGTTTTCTCGAACTATAGGCAGTAGCCCAGACAAAAAAGCCTTACCGAAAATAAAGAAAAGCTTATATTTGGAACAATTCTTAACTTTAGCCTAGTAATTGATGCGTTATAATTGCTGTGTTGCTAAGTTTTCGACCTTACTTAGTTGTCGCTTCCAACGCCATCTTGGATGAAAGAAGCTGAAAATATTCTTTTGCGGATATATCGATTCAGGTGCAAGTTATATAAAAAATAGTTATACTCGTAGTAGTAGATTAGAAGATAATCAACATTTTTAAATTATCATTTCTTTTCTCAGACAAACATAAAAAATGGAATAAAGTGAAATTTGTCAAATTAGTTCTTGCGTCTCTTGAAATAGAGTAATTGCGCATTGTTACAAACTTATTTAAATTTATTTGTCTGCCCGTCTGTGTCAAATCTTGTAAGCTAATTTTGAACCACTGTCCCTTGATCTGTTGATGTTTAATATTTTGTACATATATACATAGGACCGATAATAATAATATATTTTGATGATCTTGACCTTGACTGTAACCTTCATTAATTTTTCAAATTCATTTTGACTAAATTCATTTTAATATACTACTGTTAAATTTTGCACACATATGTAGCTCCTATAACAAAATTAGATAAAATTCGCCAAGCAAATGTAGATATAAATCATTTTTGCAGAATTAAGATCACGATTTGGGTCAAGCTCGTCATACAAGAACTCGCACTGATATCCGTTTATTCACGAAAAAATAATTTCGAGCTTCTTTCATCCAAGATGGCTATGTACAGTGATTCCTCTTCCCTACTAAAAAATAAATGCGTAATTTTGAATTATTTTCTTTCTTTTTTATGTAAAAAGTCAAAATACCATTATATACACATAATTCATACAGTTCATAAGATTTTTTTGTTGATAATGTTTTAATGATGTATTTAGTTATAAAATATCTCACAGTTTTATATTTTTTTAGATAATGAATTTGAACATTGCATAGTGCGACTTTTATTTCTAAATTGAAGTAAATAATGGTTGCTTGTATTAGCATCAACTTTATATCAAAGGAAAAAAAATAGTCCATAATAAAGGCAAAAAAAAACAAATCCAACACAATTTAATAAACTATAGCAAATTCCATTTAAGCAGACCAATAATTTTAAACATATAATAAATCTCACACAAATTTTGATAATACATCTTTTTTTACAGGCAACTTTCGTAAACCTGAAATTAGACGATTTGAATGATGAAGAAACCTATTAATTAAATCGTTATTGATTAAAACGCGGCTCATTTTTCTTGTATAATCTCGTCGAAATGATTTAATGTGTTTTTTATTTGCCTCAGCTGCTTCTTCGAATAGCTCGCGAATTGACAACAAACCGTGATCTATAACACGAGCCCCATGAATAAGTACTCTATGGACGGAAGCGGGCATGTAATACCAGGGATACTCGGCAACTAGTTGCCGCGCCGTCTCTAAAGCAAAATCGTTAAATTTCGTCTTATTAATATTATATGCCGAATTCAAACACTAAATTATAGTCCAAGAATGATCTATGAGTTCTTTGTTAATCCCGGTAATTGTGGCTGAAATTTCTGAATTCGAAAAAACCGCGTAGCTGTGTTGCCATCGTTTGATGTTCCACAACCACAAGCATATTCTCGTTGGCAGACCTGGCTTGCCATTTCTTAACATCCAACTTATAAGCGACATGAATAAAATATAAAAAAATGCATTAAAACTTAAAGTGGTGATAAACCAATTTCAAATTTACTCTCATCCACTTGCTTATTTAAACATTTAAGAATTTTGTTCATCTCGCTGGGCAAGGCATTACATATACAGTATGTCCCAGATTCGCTTCACTATACAGGGATCTCGACTCCTATTATACCTACAGCAAAGGTTAAATTGGGAAAGTTTTAGAGGAAACTTTTTGCATTCGATATCCGGCTTCAGATTTACCATCGATCAATTGTTTTTGGAAATATCGGGGAAAAACCGAAAATGGCGGATTTCGTTTTTGGCCAGTATATACAGAACGGTAAATTTGACAGCTGCCAAAATCTGACATTATTCGGACACATTTTTAAGACAAATAAGATGGCGTATACGACACGTCTTCATTATTTTTTGTTAACCCGCCTCAATTTATCTGTAACAAAATTGGATTTTGACTTTGACGTTAAGTTAAATAGTTGAAAGTATCAAAGATGTGTTTTAATAAGTAGTAGGTACGCTTTTATCCCAATAAAATCATAAATCTGACATATAAATTGTCAAAACTTATAGAAAATGGCCGGCATTCCGTATTCAAATGAAGAAAAGGTTGACATGTTAGCTCTGTACTTTCAATCATACAGAAACGCCGACGTTACCTCAGCAAGGTATTTGGAGATTTACCCCGAACGACTGCAGCCTCATAAAACCCAATTCAGGAAAATCGTAGTTAATCTAATTAACCATGGCGCCTTCGAACAACCTAGAAGCGGATACAATAATAACAATGAAAATAGAGACAGAAACATTTTACAAGCTATCAACGAAAACCCTAGTGCATCGGTAAAAACTGTAGAACAGGAAACTAATGTGCCAAAATCAACAGTACACATAGTTTTAAAAAAGAGTAAGTACCATCCTTACAAACCCATAATAGTACAAGGACTTAAGGAAACTGATTTTCCAAGTCGACTACAGTTCTGTGAGTGTTATACTAGGAGATATAATGAAAATCCTGATTTTATAAATCATGTCTTGTGGTCCGATGAGAGCAGGTTCACGAATTGTGGAGTTTTTAATAGGCACAACCGTCATCATTGGGCTGTGGAAAATCCTCACGAAATGGCAGAGAGACGTCTACAGATCAGATTTGGAAGTAACGTTTGGTGTGGTAAGTTAATCTAACCAATCTTTTTTAAATAGGCACCAAATGATAGTCAAATAATAATCTTTGTTTTTCGCTTAGTTCTTTAATGATACTAAATGAGTATAATCTAATAAAAAAAAAGTTAAACGTTCTACTCTAGTCAGTCAACTTACTTTTTTGATATTGTATTACATTTTTATTTAATCATTTTATATTGTAGTTTCGAAGAACCTATAAAAATAGAATTGGGTTCTATAAATTTATTAACACTTTATATAAATTTTCTGCAGATTTAGCTAATTCTCTAAAATTATTTTGATTGTCTGAATTTAATGATTTATTATTACCCGGGAAGCCTAGTTCTTGCATTATGAAAAAAATATCATATTTTCATTATGATTTATAGAAAGGCGTTCAGCTGTATTTCCGAATAATTTAAATTTTAAAGCGCAAGGGGTTTGTTCTTTTGATATTTGATGTTTTATTAAGGCACGGTGTACTTCTTTAAGATTATTATATCACTGAAATAAATTGATTTAGTATTTCCGAAGTTAATATGCAATACCAACAAAATAATTTATTACGGCTATTACTTCCCGCTAACCAAATATGTTTTTCTTTTTCATAATAAAGCTGAATAGGTTTCATTTATATACAAGCTCATTCATTACGGGATGTTTCGATAATTATTTTTGGAAAGAAAATATCTACTTTTTAATAAAGATAATTTTCCCTTTATAATTTATAGTTTATAATACCACCCGGCCGACCCTGCCGTCCTTGACTGTTAGGCACCTATTTACAAATTATTAATCATTTCAGGAAATCGACTTATTGGACCATTTTTGTTTGACTACAACCTAAACGGGCAGAGGTACCTAGAGCTTTTGCGAAACCAGGTTGTACCAGCTTTACGAGCTATTTTAACGGAAGATGAATTAAGAAGAACTTGGTTTCAACAAGACGGATGTCCGGCTCACAATACCATTCAAGTCAGGAACTTCTTAAGAGAGCAGTTTTACGAAAGAATAATTTCTTTAAATGGTCCAATATCTTGGCCTCCTAGATCCCGTGACCTGTCGCCCTTGGATTTCTACCTCTGGGGTCCCACGAAGAATGAAATCTATGAATTTCATCCCCCCGTGACCATAGAAATCCTGAGACAAAGAGTTCTGGACACATTTAGAAATATTAACCGAAATACACTTACCAGGGTTGTACGAAAAACAGTCATCAATTGTCAAAAATGTCTCAATGCAAATGGACGTCATTTTGCAGATTTGTAAATTAATGTTATCCACTTACAAAGTAGTTAAAGCTCATTTAGATTTCTTAAGTCGTTATTTACGTTAAAGTTGTATTGAAAATTCGATGCGTTCAAGACATTAGTTACTTATTAATGTAATCTTGTGAAAAATAAATCATGGCCTCCTTTAAAAACATTGAAACCTAATTTACGAAGTGTGATATTTTGATGCAACTGAAATCTTTAATGCACTTGTGAGATATCACTAGACGGACATTTTAGGCTCTTTCCAAAAATCGAAAAATCCAATATGGCGGTCATAAGAAAAATGAAAGTTGAGGCGGGTTGCGGGTTAAGAAAAAACAATGAAGACGTGTCGTATACGCCATCTTAATTGTCTTAAAAATGTGTCCGAATAATGTCACATTTTGACAGCTTTCAAATTTACCGTGCTGGATATACTGGCGAAGAATGAAATCCGCCAATTTCGATTTTTTGCCGATATTTCCCAAACTTATATCGAATGTAATAAGTTTCCTCTAAAACTTTCCCTATTTAACCTTTGCTGTAGGTATAATAGGAGCCGATATCCCTATATAGAGAAGCGAATCTGGGACACACTGTATAATACTTAGATGAAGAAACATTGCTGCTAAGTGCATTACACACTTTACCATCTACGATAGTAAGTTGCAAGCTGTGTTCTAATATGATATTCGCGATCTTTTTCCTTGAAGACAGTAGGCTGCAAGTTTCTTATTTTCTCTTTAAGTTACGTCTCCTCCTGTCTCTTCAATATCGAGTTGATAAAGGAATAGGATTTTTCCACAAAACTACTAAATATGTCTCATTATCAGCTGTCGAAATAATTTGGAGCGCGAGTGGTACATCAGAGGTAACAAACAAGCTACTGTCTTCAAGAGTACAATCAGAAAAACGCTGTGGCCCGTTAGGTACCGTATCTGAAATATTTATCTGAGACTTGAGAATTCAATTGGCAGTATGGTCTAGTAAACTTTGCAGTTAGACTTCAAAGGGTGTCAATGTTCAATCAGTAATAACTATATCTGAAAAATAACAGTGGTTTTTAGATTCCACGACATTTTAGTAAAATGGTAAACTGTATTTTGAGACCTTATTGTTTATAAATTTGTCAAGTAACAGATATTGGTGTCGAGGTAACTTAGCTTCCACAATGAGCGACAAAACGCTTAAGTTGATTGGCTAACGTATTCAGAAGAAAGGTATCTATTTTAGACAATTCAGACAATCTTTTCCTTTTAGTATGCTTACTGGCTTTGTTAAAGTCTTTTTTCTGACAGCCACGGGAAGAGGACGTTGACGGTTCGACATCATCATTTTGATGAGACATACGTAACTCATTGCTTCTCTGTACATCAATATTTTTAACTACACTCAGCCAATCTCAATACTTTTCTATCAATTTAGATTTTGTACGCTTGCAATTTATTCAGTAATGTGTAATTCGTTGACATATATTACTAATTTTATCACTCAATCTCTAAAATTTAATTTTGACTTAAAATTGAAAATACCTTTAATAAAGGTGTGGTTTCCTTTGTACCGATCAATATTTCCGATGTTATCCGAAAAACGCGATCTTTGTCGCAAAGTGTTAAGGATACCGTGCACTCTTTCATTGGCACTACCCTTTTTAGAATGTCAAACGTCGAAAATCGTCCTCCTCGAAACAGAACGCCCTAAACCTAAGAAGGGGCAGGAAGAAGCATATGAAACCTATTTGCCCTTAATCGAGACGTGGTTTTATGTAAAAAAAAACATGTATTTTAAGTGCAGCGAAAAATTGTAGATCAAAATCAACTAATGTTATACAAAAAGAAATCTAGCAAAAATCTACTTTTAATAAAAAAATTAAATGAAATACAAAAGTACATTTTGCTACATGAAACAATTAAATAATAAAAGTATATATCTTGCTCGCACCCCTCTATGTTACCGCTGCGTGTTAATACTCGTTTTGAAATAATGACACACAAAAACAAAGTGATTTCGTTGCGTTGACTGACACGTATAGGCCAAGGAGGCTTGACATACGCCCACTTGATATGGAGAGAAATTAAAGATAATTTAAGCTAAAGTTTGGCAGATAAATCTGAAACTATAAAACGATTGCGAGTCACTATGGAAACTGTGCTTTATTCCTTCGCTGTTGCCTATTTGCGTATCCATAAAAACGGCCTGCTTTTGACATACCTTCCCCTTTCGTCGCGGCTTTAGATCCGAGTGGTGTACTATAATTTTATTGTTATATTTAAAAGCTCATCGATCTGTCAATCACCTAGTGACATTTTCAAACCAGTATATGCCAATCATTTTTTTTGATTTATAGCCTATAGAGCGATCACTGTGCAGTGGCTCTGGTGAAGACTGCAGGTCGAGAACCCAGAATAATAATTAGTGTACCAAGTTTTTCGGCTTTTCTTTCAAGGTAAAAATTTACATAATGCCTGGACTACAGGATTAATCCGTGAAATAAAAAAACCAGCAAAACTTAAAATATATACAGTTCTGAGGGGCAGATGTATGTGAAATATCTAATTTTGTAGCTAAATAATTAACTCAAAGTCATTTTTCATAGTGATTTACGGTCATATAACTCGAAAATTTCAGGAAATATAAATATCATTTCCGCCTACTTCAAACAAATAATAAAACGACCTGAAGGCTTGTGTGGAATGGATGTCATAAATATGAAAAAGCCGGACCTCACGTATACGACAATTCCTTATTTATGGACTATTTGCTTGAAAAATTATATTTAATATTGGTGACTATGTCGTATTGCCCTGGCACTCGGACTTTGCGGTTTTACCAATTTTTTTTAGTCTTCTTGTTTATGAGTTATGCTTTTTTTGTTGTATAACTGTTTAATTATTTGCAATATGTGTTCATTATTTTATTCTGCCTAATTGAATTTTAGATGATATCTTATGCGTTTGATTTATAAATAATTTCAATATATAAAAAGTATTTCGGGATTAATTATTTAAAAAAATTGTCTATGCAAGTCAACCTGCATGCCGCAGCAGCTGATTCAAGTTCAGTTCAATTAAGTTGACAATTCGTCTACAAGGGAACTTTACATTAATGAACACTGTAAAAAGGGTCTACGTCAACAAACCAATTGGCCGAAGTTATTTGTTTATATTAATTACAGACAATAAATAAATAAAACTTAATGGATTCATTAAATAACGGCTAGTAAAGTAATCGTAAAAAATCGCTCTTCGATTTTTTTACGATTGGATTTTTTTAGATGTTTACATTACAGGGTCCCTAGATGCCAAAAAACATGTTTCCTCAATTCAATTGGCTTGTGTGCTAGCTAGTTAGCATAGCTAAAAGACTACTAACCCAAATAACTTCGAATTTTGAGCAAAAATTAAAGGTCATATATAGAATTAAACTAGCAAAATTTTGGAAGGAATCCATGATAGCGAAACAGGACGGCGGCCTAATAAATTGTGATGCCAGTTTTTGTTCCAGAATTAAGTGTGATATATAGATGAACTGGTAAAATTCTGGTCCGAATGCAAGTTGGCCTAATCAAATGGTGCCAAATAAAATGTTTAAAGTCAGCGGAAAATTATCTTTTATTCAAATGACTTCAAATTTTGCACAAAAACTAGATTCGATATAAGGACAAAATGGTAAAAGTATGGCCATGGCGGAACAAATAGACGAGAATCTCCTCTCGACATCCTTATATTCTGCTCGTCCCAGTATCAAGATTGAATGATGCTGAGACAAGACAAGACGACACGAGAGTACACATTTTGTCTCGTCTCGCAAAAATATTAAAAAGGGGGCATTAGTTTTATAAACAGTGAAGGGCGTATCGAACGTATATATTATTAAAATATTTGCTCATTATTTAGTTTTTCCTATATTTCTGCTTTATGTGCGTCGAATTTTGTATTTACAGTACTTGTAATATTCAATTTAGCACTAAGATACTAGTCAAATTTTAAAGTCCGATTTCTTTTTCATAATAGCATTTAAGTAGCGTCAAATATTGCACTAGTAGGAATATCAATACTGATATCAGTTTCAAGGGTTAATGGGAAATATTATAGGTTAGATGATGAAAGAACATTTTCCCACTTTAGGCCAAAAAATATACCAGCAATTGAAAAATCACATAAAAAATATGCTAGTACATTAATGAAAATATCAAAAAAACGATAGCAGTTTTATTTGATTTGGCACATAGGAAGAAATATAAAGATTTTTCAAATAATTTCACCCATGACGAGAAAAAGCGATTTGTCTAATCCTCGTTGCATAACTCTGTAAATTAGCTAAATTACATTTTTTTAAGTCTACTAGATCACGTTTCTACAATTAAACGATTTTTCAACACAAATAGATTTTTGTCCACCCAGATTTGTACTTCTCTATATTTGTCTACATCAAATCTGTAGTAGGCATTATTAACCAACAGCCGTTTTTTTTGATGTTTTATAAGTTTAAAAAGCAATGATATTATTTTATAGTAAAGTCTTTATACACCTTTAAAGGGCAAGTCGAGAATGTTAAAATTTAATTTTGAGTTTCTGAAGCCAACAAAATTTCAAATAGTTAATACATGCTTGTAGAGATTGTACCAAAAGTTGACACTTTAGACCAAATAAGGATACAGAGAACAACTAAATTTGCTATATTTTTATTATAGTTTGACTGAAACAACTTGTTTTTAAAATTTTAATTAAAACACTTATTTTAGTCTCAAATTTAAACACCTTGAACAATTCCAGTTATGTTGCAACCTTTATCCTTGGTTCGTTTCATGGAATAATAAATTTGATAAAGTTGTAACAAAAATGGTATACTTTCTAATTTTATTTATTATATATAACTTTTGAAACGTCAACCGTTTACAATTTTTTGTTTCCTCACAATTTCGAATTAAAGATGAATTTTGTGAAACAAAAATCAGAAAATCTGCTGGAAATTCTATGGTCTCTTCTACGCATTAATACGTCTGTAAAATTCTTACTTCGTCAAATTCTTAAAAAGGGATAAGGAACTATATCGCTGAAAACAATAATCATTTTAACTGGGAAATAGGTTGTCCCTTAGAGTAAGAATAAAAATAGAGTTCATTATTTACATATTTAGCCACTGCCAAGATTACCTCACAGTATAAGGTCGATCGTTCGACGATGCCAAGCCTAGCCAGGAACACCAATGTTTATACCAATTTATATTACGGTGAATATGTTTAAACATAATAGTCTTCAATAAAGATTGTTACAGGGTCACGTGACCGGCGTGGCTTAAAAACCAATAGCGGGTCGTGGAACTACCATAAATTTTCACATTAAAGAAATTAATTTGCTAAAAATTATTTTAGTTTTTCTTAGCGTTACTACTGCATGTGTTTTAATGTATTATTGTGTATTTGTTGATATAGTTCAAATCTTCTAATTATGTGTTGCCTTACTTCGAGAAGCAGCGTTCTAAAGGTGCGGTGACATTGATTTTTTAAATATTTAATAAATAAGTTTTATTTACTTTATCTTGGACATTGTGAGACTAGGAGCTTAAGTGGACCTAACTATGGTGCGGCAATGTGAGTTTATAATAAAATGGCCGTTTAAGTTTGGAATTTTCTTTTAATCACAAAGTAAACTGCACGATTTCCTTTTCCAGGAGACATGGAAGATACCTTATTCACTTATTTTGGATCACCTGACGTATTGACCAATCCGATTTAGTATAATAGAATGTTTATTTCGTCGGGGGTCATGTGAGAATCCTCAGAAGCAAAATGATACAAGAAAGAGGTGATTTTTTTGAAGATTTCAATAGTTTTTCCTATCAGAGAATTAAAATAATTATGGAATATGTATATTAAAATTATATATAGATATATTAAAATAGTCAAAGGGCGTCTTACGCTCAAAAAAACGTACTGCGATTTCGAAAATCACTAGATTTTGGACGAAATCCGGAGAAATAATAAAATTTCGGATGATTTCGCGAATTTTTTTAATTTTCACTTGAGTTGGGCCAATTTTTTATATAAGTATTGTCAGGTAAAGGAATTTAAATGGTGATTCTTTGCGAATTAAAAGTAAAAATGTGTTCGTAAACATGTTCTAAACTGGTTAGAATTTAAGATTTAGGATATTGAAAATAAAAAAAAATCTTTTGTATTTTAAATCTTAGCTATTGATATGGAAAAACAAAATGACAATTGGCTATTCTATTCTTATCTTATAGCGTTCGTTTTTTTTACTTTCCTCACAAGAGGAAAGTATTCTAGTTGCAAAAATAATGTTTTCTCAGTTCCGTCGGTTAGTCTGTATGTCTGTCCGCGACAAAACTCAAGAACTGCTTGTCCTGTTTACTTCAGGTTTTGGTTAAAAATTAAAAGTCATATGGTGATGGCGTGGTAACATTTTGGTAAAAATCCAATCTGGCTGAACAAAATGGCGGTTTATTGAAACGTTAAAAAAAATATTACTAAAAAACTGCTTATCCAATTTATCCAAATTTTGCAGAAAAATTAGGTGTAGCATGACCATCAACTGATAAGTTTTACTACAAATCAAAAATGGCGGCCTAATAAAATGTTATAAAAGTCAATGCAGAAAACTACTGCATCGATTATGTTAAAATTTTGCTCAAAAATTCACAATGGGGGAACAAAACGGTGGCCTAATTAAATGTTTAAAAATATCTGAAAAAAAGTACTTATCGGATTGATTGATTGATTGATAACATCCCCATTTTGAATATTTATTACTAAAAATGTGTAAATTGCACACTTAATATCGATGTTTAATCAAATCTGTATAAACGTTAAAATTCGCTCGCGATCTAGGCATTCCTACTCTCGTTTTTTAAACATTTACTAAAAATGTATGATATGTATTCTTAAATCTGTACAAATATTAAAATTCCACCATCATGTTGGCATTACAATCTTGAATGTTTAAAATGTTGACAAACATTCATGATGTGCAGTCTTAAATATCGTTAAATGCCGAATTTGAATCTGCAAACATTTTGAAATTAGTCTGCTATGTTAGTGCTGCCATTTTTAATTCTCAAATATTGACTAAAATTTCATAACATCCATTCTTAAATACTTCTAGAGAAGTACTGATATTTCAGCCGAATCTGAACAAATGACAAAATTCGTTCGCTATATTGGCGCCACCATTTTGATTTTTGTTGTGCATAATCCCCACAAATGTTAAAATCATCGATCCGACCTGTTGACATTGTCATTTTGGCACCGCTATTTTGAGTTTTTAGATGCTGAAACTCTTAAATTTTTCTAGGCACCAATTTTCAGTTTAACCTACACAAGTAGGTAACAAAATTCGTCGGCCGTATTGGCGCCGCCGTTTTGGATTCGACTAAAAAAAATCGGATTTTTTATATCCGAAAGTGTATGCATGTCAAATTTCAAAATAATCGGAAATTTAAGTGGTGAAAAATCCATTACAAGATTTGAATCAGACATACAAACATACAATCAGACGAGTAGGAAGCCAATAAAAGCGCGTTCAAAGCATTGATTATAGTTTAAAACTCTAACAATAATATTCACTAAAGATGTTTAAATTTAGACAAGGTCTAACTTGACAGTTATAGGTTTAAGATGACATTTTTAACAACTGAAAAAATATTTTTTCTAAATGTCACAATTACAAAATAACAGTAACACAAGGCAAACATAACTAAAAACTAAAGTTTAATAATATATAAATAACTAATATCCTTTTAAACTTACCTAACTTATTGGTTTGATTTTAATAGTAAAGTATGGAACGATTATTTCTTTGATATTTGTAAAGATACCTATTTGCCTCATTAAGGGATAGGCAAGAATCCTTCCTATTGTCAACGATAATCAAGCATGGCTCATTTCTCTTCATTTTCGTTCATCAAACATTTTAACAGGTCGTCATTTTGTTTCGCCATATTGAATTTATACCAATATTTTTTTGTATCAGACGTAATTTTTGTGGAAAATTAAATAAAATTATCGTTAATAATTCGAGTATGTAGTTTTTTTGGCTATACTGGAACAGACCGACCGACCGACAGTAATGGAAAAATATGAAGGTCTGTAAAAACCCAGAACGATGATTTTTTCACGATTAATGATATTTCCTTATGCGGAAAGTGAAGACTTGCGCCGCCACTAGCATTCGTCAACAAATGGCCACGGCTTGGACATGGGCCATCCCCACTTCTTGTTTTATCGTAAACATTGGTCGATAGAATGTAAAAAAATGAAAAATAGGGGAACCATGTTGGCGCATACCCCTAACGTGATTTATGAATGAATTGTGATCTCTACTTTAATTGTTACTCTAAGGGTGGTCCTGCTTTTCTTAGTTAAATATTGAATTTCCAAAATTGTCTATTAGGAATAGTATAACCTTTTGCAGAAGCTCGTTTAGTATTTAGATGGAGATCAGAATATTGACAATTATTGTTGTGGTAGCATAAAACGATGATGAAAACACTATCATATTTCCTAATATATTGAAAACCGCACTTCGTTATTGGAGGACGTCGGTGAAGTTTAAAATACTTCGTTTTTTTTTATACAGTAATGGAACTACATTATATTACGATTCTGAACACAGTCCATAAATATTTTTTGTCGATCATTAAGAGGTGTAACCTCGCAGGTGGACTAGAGTACACAACCACTCACTCTATACTACTGTACACAAACTCACGCTCACACCACTTACTCTTACACTGACAACACTACATTATCCACTACATTACTCTCTATATACACACTCTAGTTACGACTTGATGAACCCGGAGCCCCAGTCATGTTTGTGAGGGTTTGTATCATCCCATCATATATATTTCTCTATCAATCATGGAAAGTTCCAACATAGATGAAAAACTTACGAGGCAGAGATTCGGATATTCAGCTCCGATGGTGTAGAGGGTGGACGAGCGGGTCCGTCCCAATGGTCAGACAGCGACCGTACAACATTTCCAGTGGATAAAAACAACCAGGCTGGAATGCAGGTGAATGCTACTGGTTTAAGCTTCAAAACAAATCCACACCCTGAGTTAATTCGGGGCTCAAAACGTTATAGACAGAACTATCCTGTATCAAATGAAGACTACCCTTTCCGCATAAATTATGACAAGTATTTTGTAGTCATGGCTAAGGAAAATTCGTTCAATGAAATATCTCCTTTCAAATTATATAAATCTTTTATAGAGTATGTGGATAAACCAAAGAATGTCAAAAAGCTCAAGGATGGTTTACTTCTAGTTGAAGTCAGCAATTATGAACAATCAGAAAAAAATGTAAAATTTAAAACATTATACGGATTTGAAGTTACAGCCCAACCTCATGAAAAGCTTAAATTATGTTAAAAGAAGGATAACCCACGGGGATCTAATCCTGATGAAAAAGAAATATTAGATTGCTTAAGGGATCAAGGCGTAGTAGAAGTATAAGCAGAAATATAAATGAGTACTTACTAAAACATCTACTTATATACTCATATTTAGAAAAATACAACTTCTAGAATATGTATACGCAGGATTTCTATCCTTAAACGTAAAACTCCACTTACCAAATCCCTTAACATGCTTCAATTGCCAACAATGTGAACATATCTCCAAAAATTGCTCTAAACCCCCATCTGCCCTAAATTTGGGAAAAGTTCTCACGAAAACTCACCCTGCAATCCTCCTCCAGTATGCGTAAACTGTGAAGGGAACACTCTCCTAGGTACAAAGGATGCCCCGTAAAGAATTCGCAATTCAAAAAATTAAAACATTAGATAAAATACTGCGAAAAGCATCTATGAATCATAAAATCCTCCGCGAAAAATCACGTATGCACAAAACGAATCTAGCAACCTACCTGCTCTCCCCTTCGGCTCCTCTTCGGGCCTCCAACCATCATCACTTCCTACTGATTATAATAATAATAATAATAATAATAATAATAATAAATGCCTTTTATTTGCTCAAAAAAAAAAAAATCAAAATACAAAATTATTTCACGTATGCCAATTCCCGGCGCAGTCTAGCTTTTAATAGCTACTCTACTGAACCGGTCAGAAGCAAAAAAAAATTAACTCATAATATAGTGTACGAATAAGTATACGGCTAAAATAAGTATTAAATTGAAATAAAACAAAATCAACTATTTTACAAACAAAAACAAAAAAAGAAGCAATATACAGATAAACTAAGTATTAAATTGAAATAAAACAAAATTAACTATTTTACAAACAAAAACAAAAAAAAACAATATACAGATAAAGTAAGTATTAAATTGAAATAAAACAAAATCAACTATTTTACAAACACAAACAAAAAAAAAACATGCAATTTACAAATTTAGTCATTTTTTCTTATATCTATACTTAAAGGTGGCGACATTCAACTGCAACAGATCACTGGGTATTGCATTAAAGTATTTCACGGCATTATAAGAAAAGCTACGTTGAAACAGAGCACTCCTATGACGAGGCATAGTTAATCGTTCTGCGTCCCTAACGTCCCTGTTATGAATATCGCGGCGGTAAATAAGTCTCTCACGAACTGAAAGAGTGGTAGCGGGATCATTAATAACTTTTATCAAAAATGCACAAAAATGCAACTCTCTACGAGCATCCATTTTTAACCATGTAAGTTCCCTATATAAATGTGGGACGTGATCGAATTTTCTTAAACCATATATATACCTGACGCAAGTATTTTGAAGTTTTTGTATGCGAGTTTTACTTTCGTTATCCAAGCAAAATCCATAAATAAAATCGCAATAATTAAGGTTAGACAAGACCAAAGATTCACAGAGATTCTTCCTTAAATGTTTACTTAAAATATGTCTATTATTATAAAGCATTTTCAGCGTGGTGTAGCATTTTTGGAAGATCTTTTTTAAGTGCTCCCTAAATCTTAGCTCTGTATCTAATATTAAACCTAAATTCTTAGCACTATCAACAAACTGCAATCGAGTATTATTAATAAATATGTTTAAGGAATTTTTAAGGAAGTTTGTATGATTTTTATTGCCAAATATTAATAAATAAGATTTTTGAGGTTTAATTTCAGATTATGTTTTAGAGAAAGCTCACTGAGGGTTTTAAGGTCATTATTCATATACCATTGCGTCTCAAGGTAATCTTCAGTATCAAAGCAGCAATAAATCTGTGTATCATCAGCAAATGCCTGAACTTTGCAGTGCGATAATGCCTTCAGTATATCTGATGTATATACAAGAAAGAGTAGGGGACCAAGGATCAAACCTTGTGGTACTCCAGAAAGAGTGTTCGCTGGATCCGAGTATTTATTATCCGAAAATATTGTTTGCTGCCTGTTGCTCAAATACGAGAAGATAAGCGATAATGAATTACTACAAAGTTCATAATATTTTAATTTTGAAATAAGAAGGTTATGATTTATAGTATCGAATGCTTTTGAAAAGTCCAAAAGCGCTAAAATTGTGCTCATTTTTTTATCGTGAGCTCGAATGATGTCATCAATAACGTTAGTTAGAGCTACTTCTGTGCCACATTTTTTTTTAAACCCAACTGTGGAACAATATCGTTGGAAATAAAGTAATTGTACATCTGATCGTTGAGAATTTTTTCGAATATTTTAGAAATTGCGGGGAGAATACTAATTATGCGTAAGTCATTAAAACTTGAAGGGTTAGTAGATTTAGGTAGAGGTTTACCAATAGACGCTTTCCACTGATTAGGGAAATAACATAGCTCTATACAACAGTTAATAATATGCGTAATATACTTGTCGATATATGGGCTGCAGTATTTGAGCATTAAGGGGGATATTTCGTCGACTCCAGTTGCGTTGGTTTTAATACTATTGAGAGCCTTATTTACATCTGATATATTTGCCAAAGAAAACAAAAACTGCAAGTTATTATTATAAATATTATTATTATAAAAAGTTATTTTTTCTGAAGAATCTGAAACATTTTGAACAAAAGCTGAAAAAAAGTTATTTATTTGATTAGGATTAGACAAGGTTTTAGGAATTGAGCAGTTTTTATCCGAGCATATGTTAAATTTTTTAAGAGTCCTCCAAGTCTTTTTTGGGTTGTTCTCACCGCATACAGAGTCTAAATGTTTCTTTTTTTCCTTACAAATTGCAGATAACGTGAAATTTCTCAAATATTTATAATTTGCCCAGTCACGTGCGTCCTTTGTCCGTTTAAATTTCTTTAAAGCACTATCTCTCTGCTTCATAAATTCTTTTATATTGGATGTTAGCCAGGGGGCCTTTGGCTTAGTTATACGTGATTCTCTCATGGGGGCATGCTGATCAAATAAATGTAATATAAGATTATTAAAAAGTTCGATTTTTTTGTCAATATTATTTTCATATAGTATGCTATCCCAAGGCAGAGCTCTCATGGTATTAAGAAAATTCGTTAAATTAAAGCCCCTAAAACAACGATAGCGTATTATTATTGGTATAATGGGTGCTTTATTCAGGTTTGCAACACAAAATATCATTTTATGATCCGAAATGTTATCAGCTGATATAACACCACAGGCAGTAATTAAAGAGGTGTTAGTGACAAAAATTGCATCAATTAGTGTACTTACCGTGGCAGATATCCGGGTAGGTTCATTTATTATTTGGGTGAGATTATAGTTTTCGAATAACGAGATTAGCGGATTTTGTAAATTGAGCAAGTTAATATTAAAATCGCCCAAACAGAAAATTTCATCAACAGTTAAGTAAATACAAGTAAAAATGTTATCGAAATCTTGTGTTATTAGATTAAAATTTAGTGCTGGTGGTCTATCTCAGTTTAAAAACAAAATACTCCAGTTGCACATTAATATTAAACTCGAAAGTGACTAAATCAATTGCATATTCGTCTCTAATATATGCCGCCACACCCCCTCCCCTTCCAGTTCGATCCTTTCTAAAAAAGTAGTACCCCGGAACAGAAAAAAGCTCCGAATCATCACCATCAGATAGCCAAGTCTCAGACAGTAGCACAATGTCAAAATTATTTGTAATTATTAGTGTTTTTAGTTCATCGAAACCCGTATACATCGACCTTACATTCAAATGTCCCACCTTCATATTAAAAAAAGAATGTAGATTAATAAGAAAATATTCGTAAAATAAAAACAAACCAAAATAAATAGCACGCTCAACTTATTAAAATTATTTTCTAAAATATATCCTATACCTAAAATATATAGAAGACACAACCAAACAAGCAAACAAAAAAAAAATCAAAAGTCATGAAAATTGTTTTTCCCTGGTAATTACCAATGACAATGTCGAGTTAAACAAATAGTCATCATTTACAGTACTTACGTATGTATGCCTAGCGTGGGATAGAACACTGCACCACTACTTTCTATTTGAAGCTAGTCAGGCTAAGAGTCTTAAATTTAACACTATATATCCTTCTGTGTTGAAACCCTCCTACACTCACTGATGGTCTTGTGGCAATTTACTTTACTTTCTTTGAAGATCCTTTGAAAGTGGTTGCTGAATATTTAAATTTTGATTCCTTTTAGAACCCAGTCTGGTAACTCTAGTTTTAGGTGTTTGTTGAGAAGTTTTAGATTGGCCATTCGATAGTTTGTCCTTGGTACCACTTACTTTTGGGTTGGCCACTTGTGTTTTGTGATCCAAAAATACCTCTTCCGTAGAGTCTTCAATATCGATTTCAGTGGTTGTTAATGTGGCAGGAGTGCTGTTGTTGGGAAATAATTTTGCTTTTTCTATTTGGCAGTCCAGAAATCCACCTTTTTCCGTATCCTGCAAAGTTTCTACGGTATACTCTTCTCCATTAACGATTAACTTATTCTTGAAAATCCTTGCCTGATATTGCTTCTCGCTTGCAATTTTTAAATGCTCGTATAGAATTTTTCTCTCCAACCTTTGTTTGGGTGTGAAATCAGAAGCCAAACTTATCCCTGAGTTTTTTAGGTTTTTAACGTTCTTAAAAACTCCCCTCTTTGTGATCTCGCTAACAAACCTCACTAGCAATGGTCTGTGTTTTAAAGGTTTTCTATCTCCGATCCTATAATAATTATCTAAATCGGACTTTAATATGCGTGTTTGAAGTTTTTCTGAAAAAAAATCTATAATACTTTTTTCAAGTGGTTGGTCTTCTACTTCAGGTAGTCCAAAGATTAATATATTTTTCCTTTTCTGGTATTCTTCTTGTTTAGAATTTATTTCCTTTAGCTTGGCGTTTTCAAGCTCAAGACTTTATACTTGTCCCTTAAGAAAGTTTAATTCCTTCTCGTATTTTGCAAGACTAGACTTTATGTCTTGTATATCTCTACTTATAGTTTCATTCGATTCCTGTATAATCTTATTTTGAACAGAAACGTTCTTTAGTAGTTCGTATATCTTCTCATTCGATATTGCACCCATCGCCTTTCATTTTAGTCCTGCCGAAATACTGTAGAGTAGGCCTAGTTTATTTCACGGGGACTTATCTTTGGAATATCGATTTTTACGTTATCTCTTAAAGCAAGTATTTGGTACAATGTCTCGGAGAACTATTTTTGTTTTATCAAATTTCTAATGACACAATTATATGGCCACTTCCGATGAATCATTTAGAATTAAGCATCATATTTCTGATTACTCATTCATTCTTGCTATTTCAGCATTATTTTTATATAAATACAGGAGAATTAGTAATCATCTTTAGTCATTAAGTAGCTATAGTTCGGTCAACATTCATTGTAATTTCGTGTTTTAAATAAAAATAAAGTTTTTAAAAATACAAGTTACAAGTTTGAATGTAAAATTACACCATGGATTTATCTAACTTGTTTTATTTATATGTCCATTGGTCAATGAAAACTTCACTTTAAACCACTTTCAATTAAAAAAAAAATCACTACTAACTTGAAAATTATAACTAATTTGCGGAACAGAAATTTTATGCTGTTTGCACAATTAACCTACTACTATTATCTTCCTACTCCTATCATTACCCCTACTCCCTTTCTTCCAACTTCCTCTCTCCCTCATAAACCCCCTCGTTTCCCCTCTGCCCCTCCTAAATCCTCTCTCTTCTCCTTACCACTCTTCTCCAAGACTTCAAACCCCAGGAAAACATCCTATCAACCCAAAACCACAGATAGCAAACCTAAACCAGGAAAAACTGTTCGCAAACAGGATAAGTATGCATTGCTGTTACATAAAAGTTCCTTTGAATCATCAATTTCCTGTTCAAATGAACAACTATCACAAGCCGAAGGAGCCAGAAAATTCAAGAATAAATAACTAGTGGCTCCTCAAATAATTGAGTGGAACCTAAATTGCGTATAAACTCACTACTAAGATCTTAAATATATAATCGGCTTGTATCATCTAAACGTAATACTATTTCAAGAAACAAATCTTAAACCTACTGACAACCTAAAACTAAATTACTTTGTCATCAGAAAAGACAGAAATGACGTAAACAGGGCCTCTGGTAGTGTCGCCACTCTAATAAGAACAGACATACATTATACTTATTTGCTTTTAACTGCTGATTACGAAGCCTGTGCAATCACAATGCACCT
This sequence comes from Kuschelorhynchus macadamiae, assembly GCA_030620095.1. Lineage (NCBI taxonomy): Eukaryota > Metazoa > Arthropoda > Insecta > Coleoptera > Curculionidae > Kuschelorhynchus > Kuschelorhynchus macadamiae. Next base: position 188,569 of record JAUTXW010000656.1, read on the forward strand.
AACTGGCAAACTTATGACATTATGCAATGTATATATCTCTACAGCAACTGATTTTGACCAATTATCTTTCACAAAACTCCTACTTCTGCTTCCTACACTACGTATCGTCTTAGGGGAATCTAACATCCATTATCACACATGGGGATCAAACAGTACCTCCACAAGAGGAACTGACTTATATCAGATCATTAATAATCAAAACATGATTATCCTCAACGACGGTGCACACACCTTCCCATCTTCAGCTTATGGTACTTTCTCCAGCATCGACCTGGCCTACTGCAGCAGTCAACTCACCAACCTATTTTAGTGGAGCGTTGTTGGAGACTCCTATGGAAGTGACCACTTTCTCACCTCTCTCGAACTAATAAATCACCCTTCATACCCTTTGATCACTAAATTCAATATCAAAAAACAGGGATTTATATAGAGAATCACTATCTTTAGCCAAAATCATTTCTGATCTTCAAAACTCAGTTTTAAATTTTGCCCACTCCATACTAAAAGCTGTCTCTTTAAGTAGCCAAAAAATAACTTTTAAAAACAACAAACCCTTGCCCCCTTGTGGAACGACAAGTGCAACAATGCTATTAAAAGGCGTATTATTCGGGAATCAAAGTTATCTTCATGGGACGAATATACTAGTAGTTTTTCCCCTATTATAAGCAGCTCAGAACTATGGAACAAAATAAAGAGACTGAAAGGCAGACCAGTTAACATAATCTCTGGAATATAAGAAAACGGAAACTCGTTCGATGACCCTTCAAATATTGCCGAACTCTTCGCTTCACACTTTCACACCAAGTTTAACAAAACTGATGACCCGGTACCATCTCGCCCCCATACTCTCTGATGAAACCACACTAACATCCTTCAACCTACCTTTTTCAGAGAAAGAAACCCCTGGAAACGATGAAATCTATATTTCATATATTACCAATCTACCAAAGAAAGGCATCGTTCACCTACTGAAATTATATAACTTAATTTGGGAAAGTGACACACTACCCTCTCTCTAGAAATATTCAATCTTAATACCTATTCATAAACCATCTAAAACTAGACACAAAATGGAAGGGTATACCTATTGCGTTCACAAGTCATTTGTGCAAGATCCTGGAAAGAATGGTGAATTTCTGCCTTTCCTATTTCTCCACAAGAGGGTTTACTCATTAGTGAACAATTGGGCTTCCAAAAAAACCGCTCCACAATGGATCACCTAGTTGGATTTGAAATCGATCTACATAAATCTTTCAAAAAAAGAAGCACACTACATCTGTCTTCCTGGAGTTAACTAAAGCATTTGACTCGATCAATCGATTCGATTATCAGTACCGTGGAGAAATGGGAGATCAAAGGCAATCTTCTAGGTTTGTGTACGACTTTCTGAACAGCAGGACATTTGAAGTTAAAATAAACGGAACCCTGTCTTCCACTCATCTACACACAAACTGCGGTACACAGGGTTCCGTAATTAGTCCTATAATTTTCATAATCGCAGTTAACTCAATAAAACAATGCACTCCTTACTCTCTCAGACGCAGAATATATGCCGATGATATTATCATTTACCACTCCTCCTCCGATCACATACATGGTGAAGAAATCCTGCAACACAGCCTAAATGCTCTCCTACATTGAGCCTTTCAACTAGGACTGACATTTCTAGCCTCCAAATCATCTGCTGTTCATTTCTGTCGCGTGCGAAACTGCCCCAAACTAACAAATCTTTCTATGAATGGCGTTGATATAGCCTGTCCAACTACAGTCAAGTTTCTGGGATTGAACTTAGACTCCAGTTTAACCTGGAAAGCTCACATTGATGATTTAAAAGCTAAATTCTTATGCGACCTAAATATACTACGCATGTTAACTGGAGTTGAATGGGGAGCCCATAGAACCCCGTTACTAAACATATTTAAAACCTGTATACTATTCAAAATAGATTATGGTTATATAGTAGATGCCTCAGCTCCCAACTCCAATTTAAAAAAGTTAGATTCTATCCACAATGCTGCTCTTAGACTGATTCTTCGCGCCTTTAGAACTAGCCCTGTTTTGGGTTTGTATTGTGAACCCGAATGCGCCTTACTATCCCACCATCGCGAATTCCTCTCAAAGTCAATGCAATCCATCAATAATCCGCTGTGCATTCAAAGATCTCGAAAATAGCAAATACCCACACTATGTATTAGTATTTACGGATGGATCTAAAACTGAGAACCGCTTGTCTGCTGCCTTTTCCAGTCCTTTCAGTGAGCCTTGCTTCCTATTGGACAGTTCAACTGGTATACGATCAGCGGAACTCTTAGCTATCTCTAAAGCTCTAACGCATATAACACGATCTCTTGCTCAGAAATGGGCAATAGTTACTGACTCACTCAATTCAATTGAAACGGTAATATCATTATCCCCAATACACCCATTGACGTTATATATACAAAATAAAGTTGAAAAAATATATATCCAGGGGAAGGACTTATCCTTTATTTGGATTCCAAGCCATATGGGCATCCCTGGTAATGAGAGGGCAGATCACATTGCCAAATATGGTATCAATAACACCATAAATATCAATAACTCATTTTAGTACAAAGACCTACATAATGTACAAATAAAGAATACATCAAAGAACATAATACAACTTGAATGGGACCTATTGAAATATGACAATAAACAAAGACGTATAAAAATACCTTCCTAAAAACCTATACCCAACTTTCCTCGCAAGGTTAGCAATATTATGACCCGAATTCGTATAGGACACACTAAGCTCACTCACTCCCGCTTTATTGAAAGAACTGATCCCCACATATAACATATGTAAGTCACAACTAACAGTACAACATATATTATAGAATGTCATTCAAACGCCCCATTACTTCTACAATATAATCAAACCGGCAACTAACGGCAAGAGAATAAATTGACATATGAAAACACTCTCTAATATAATTAATTTCCTCAAAGCTATATATCTATATGACAAAATATAATCGAGAATCAAACAAAATTAGCTGGTTACTAAAAAGTCTCTAGGCTGACGTGTCTATAATCTATATCTATCTATCTATCTATTAAGAGGTGTAAAGATTGGTAAGATATTAAGATCCATAGAATTTAATATATTTTAATTGAGTTAACTCATCTGAAACTATATTTTTTTAAATTTTAATGTTTGTATTTCATAATAACAATTTCAAAATATGTTAACAATAATTTTATTCTAGAACTTGCTTAGATAGCAGTTTCTTTTACGTAATATAATATTTATTCCTTACAGGATTAAAATTAATTAAGTTATAGAAAAATGCCTGTAACAGATGTTAAATAAAACTAACAATATTTATTTAAGTGCTTTACAGGGTGTACCTGCCTAAGTAATACATCTAATTTAAAATTTGATTGTTTTTTATATTAAAAATTGTGTTTATTGGTCCTGAAAAGATAACATTATTATTTACTTTATATGTAGGCGAAATAAATTTTCAAAAATTCATACCTGAAAAATAAATCAAACTATTTCCGAAAAACACTACTAACACTGTGGGCGTACTTTTAGTCGACTATATAATCATAACAAAAATAATATTTATATTAAAGAGAAATAATCTGTTAACCCCAAAAAAACTGGCCTAAATAGCATATAAAATTGGTCATTTCAATCATATAGTTGCAAGACTTTTATGCAACGCATAATTGCATAGTACTTTAGTTAATTTTGCCTCGTGAAATAAGCTTTGTTAGCAAACACTATAATTTCAAAGCCGCTTTTATTCTTTTCGATATAGAACAGCGGTTATGTTGACTTTCGCTCTAAAATCGACCCAACGATACAATGGCCTTTTGTAATGCAAAAAAGTATATTAGCAGGTTTATTTGCTATGTTTCGTTGCGGTTTATTTGTTTCAATTTGAGGCGTCAAGTCGCGTGAAACGTCTGTTGTGAAGCAAATCGGCTTTAATTTGATAAAATGGGAAGCAGAACGAAAAACAAAGGGAACCGAATTAAAAATGACATAGGACGATTTGTTTTTATTATCTGTTATTCATTCGAGGCAGAATGAGAGACGCGATCTTGAATGGAAGGCAATTCGTGAGATTTTGATTCTGAAAAAGGAATATTAGAGTCACCAACATATAAATCTGTTTTTTTTTCTAGTGTTTACTTGCAATAACTAAATAAATATGTTTTGACTTTTGCTTTCTCGGTCGACCATCGGCGGTCCGACGCGAAAACAGGTATAAGTATAAAATTTAAATTTTGAGAAAACTGACAATTAAATTAAAGAATGGTGCATTTGGTACTTGCCTCATAGGAGAACACAGGATTAGGACTCCATTAGTAACTTCTTTTTAATTATATCTTTTCAAAAAAAAAGAAATTGTATTATAGCTTAAAAAAAGAACAACTGCCATTTTACATAATATGTATTTAAAAAAAAAACACATATACCTCTTAACAACAAAATGAAGTGCAAAAGTACGTATGAAACCGTTCTTATTTTAAGGTTAAACATAAAATATATTAATTCTTTAAACATTTAATTACAAACAAGAACGGACATATAGGGGAAAAAAACCTGTTGGCATAATTCTATTAATTTCCCCCCCCCCAATATTTTTTCTTTGGTCCATCCCTGAGTACAAACTAAACTAAATGGATTCAATAACTATTCGCTTTCTCTACATTGAGCTATGTTATCCATAACGTTTTGTTTCGTAGGAAGACTCATCGATGTATGATAAGAGCCCCAGTAGGCTTTTGTTTATTAATGGCTTTGCCATTTCATACAAAAGTTTTCCTGTTTATAATTTATTTTTTCTTAAATAGTTAACTTTTTTAAGTGGCTCACTTTCATTTAAACTGACCACAGGCGTATTTAGAATGTAGAAAGATATAATATTATTTGCATCCGGATAGTAAAAAAACACAAAAAGGTCCTCTCTTTAATATAATGTATTGAACAAAATCAAATATCTTTTTCCGGCCAAGAAATTTTAAACAAAAATATGTGCAAGTACATTGTTACTGGTTTCAGTTTCTACCAACGCATATTGCATGCTTTCGCCTAAATCCTACGGATTGCAGCCGACATTCTCCGGAACCCTAATATGTGGCGCTAAGAGTTATATTTAGCTTGTAGAACTTTTCTACTCCCATAAACGTCGTTTGTGTCAAATCGATCATCTTTGGGATCATTATTCTCGACTGACATCGATACAGAGCAGACCTGTAGCTAAATAGAGAAAGTACGACGTGCAAAAATCTTTGTGAGATTTCGAGTTCTTGTGTAGTGCTATTGCTTGCAATAGAATACATATAGCTGGTAAATGATTTTTTATTTTTCCAAGCCTTAAGCAAAGTAGACGTAGAAATAACATTTTTGCAACGATTTCTTGGATCTTTCTTGGCTGTGGTACACCCATAGCGAATAGGCTCATTGATACCTCTTAGATAACTAACAAATAGATTAGAAGAGAGTGATAGTGTGTGGGTGTTAGTGTGTTCAGTGAACCAGTGTCGCGAAGATGAAGTCGCCAAAGGCAAACAGAAACCCCAAGCCCTCACTAAAGGAGTCGAAGACAGAGCTAAAAAGGCTCAAGAAGCAAAATAAGCTCCTAGCAGAACAGCTAGAGCTGCTCAGAGCTGAACTAACAACTTACTACGGTGAAAAAGAGGAAAAGAGCATTGAAATCACCTGAGAGTGTTAAAACTCTAACGAGGTCACCGAGACTCCTCAGGGGGCTGCAGAGGACATGGACACGCCCCCCCCTACCTATTCCGAGAAGGCTAAGAAAGGCACTAAACAGGCACTCGACTAGGTTGAGAGATGCATTAAGGGTACACAGAGACAGAATGTGGTCTAATAAACTACGGGAATTAGACACAAAGGACAATACTGCATGGCAAATACAGAAAAGGCTAAGGTCTGAGAACAAACCAATGCCTCCCCTGCACGGGGCAGGAGGAATGGCATACACAGACCAGGAGAAAGCAGAGGCCTTAGCAGATACTCTCGAAGGAGAGTGTCGACTAAACCAACATCCGCTCGAAGATGATCAACATGAAATAGAAGTAATTAATGGCTGCAGACGACTAAACAACACAGAAACCCCTGCCACGATAGAGCACACCGCTACACCGCAAGAGGTTGAAAATGTCATAAAATGTCTAAAGAAGCGTAAAGCTCCAGGCAAAGATGGCATAACCAATCAAATGATAAAGCAACTTCCTAGAAAAGGAATTGCTGCACTAACCAGCATAACAAATGCAGTCATGAGACTCGATTACTTCCCCAACAGGTGGAAGCATGCTGAAGTAGTGATGATTGGTAAACCAGGAAAAGACCTAACTTTCCCTCAGAACTATCGACCGATAAGTCTGCTGCCCGCACTCAGTAAAATCGTCGAAACAGTCCTGAACATCAGGCTCAAAGACGAAACAGACGCCCTAGATATTATCCCTGAAGCGGCCACTTAACAAAATTGCAGGCTCTGAGAATAGTTGAAACTGTCACCAGAGTATGGCACAAAGGACTTATGTACAAAATGCAAAACGCAGGTTTTGCAGCAAAGACATGCAAACTGATTTCCCACTATCTGGAAGATAGATCGGCAAGCGTCAGAGTCAAACTCTCCAAATCGATACCTAGAAGACTAGAGGTAGAAGTACCTCAGGGATCTGTGTTAGGACCGCACTTATATAACGTGTATACACATAACATCCCCAAGACACACACCACTTCTATAGCCCTATACGCCGACGACTGTGCTATAGCGGCAAAGAATAGAAATTCAGGTATCAGTTGTAGGAGACTACAGGAAGAAATGGATCTGATAAGTGACTGGTGTATCACTTGGAAGATCAAAATAAATGCACAAAAAAGCCAGGCCATCCTCTTCTAAAAGAGGAGGATGATACCCCCAGAGGCTATAAGCATTGATGGAGATGACATCCCATGGACAAACTCGATAAAATATCTAGGGCTGATAATGGATAAGGGGTTAACATGGAAACCCCATATAGAGGCAACAAGAGCAAAGACAAATAAGGCTATGGCTAGGCTATACCCTCTTTTGAACCGAAGAAGCCCCATGGCTCTTCGTAGAAAGCTGACCATGATAAAAATGATCGCAAGATCACAATTGACATATGGAGCAGTAGCGTGGGCGTATGCAGCGCCCACCTACATAGATCAACTGGCAGCTACAGAAAATAAGTATATAAGGACTGCGGTAGACGCGCCTTGGTACGTAAGAAATGCCCAGATCCAGCGGGACCTGGACTGAGAGCCTCTCCAGACAACAATCAGGAAGAAAGCCATGAAAGGCATAGAGCGGGCAGCAGCACACCCATTTGAAGAACTCAGGATGCTAGTGGACTATGACCCTCAGGAAGAGCGGCGGGTACTCCGGGTCTACCACCGTAGGCCCCGCGATCACACACGATTACACTGACAATATACACATTTCTCTCTGTTTTCAGACAACTCTCCTATATTGACCGCGACAATATAGAAGAGGTGCGATGTGAGTACACACATCCGGATGTGTACGAGCTGACACACCTAAGATAGCGATGACTTATGGTTTATTAAGGCTCTAGGCCCGTTAAACCGGTAGTACCTATCATCGAGAGGCGGCTTCCCATGAGGGAGGTCGGGTGGATGGTGGGTCCTCTGGGCTATTGGGCTCTTCGCGATCATCTGAGTATTTGAGATTTCACTGGATATTGGCCAGCCTGATGAGGGTCAAGGCCCAGAAATCGATCGCAGAAGGTTGTTGTGACATAATCGAAAGCAATTCTTCTCGTAGGCCGTTTTTCTGCCAAAATTAAATATTTTCACTTTTCTACATATATCATATGTGAGAAAGTACATTTTTATTGTTTTCAGATTCTATCCACGCATATTGCATGCTTTAGCCTAAATCCTATTTGTTTTTAGCCGGAATTCTCCAGGCTCCCAGTTGGTGGCGCTAAGTGTTATACTTAGCTTGTATAACTTTTCTACTCCTGTAGATGTTTCGTTTCCTATTGCGTCTGTTTAAAGACCCTGATCAGCGATCCGGATCTCGGATCTCTTTAAATTCATTAAAATAGGCGGGTCATATTGGGCATTGGGTAGGTAGGTATGCGTAGCTTCATCCATCTGAAAATTTTGTAAGCATGCAACCTCGGTTTTATAGACAGTACTGTGCGAACATTTTTTTAGTTTTTCGCGACGAGTGGCGACCTCACCAGTCTAGTTTTTTATTTAAAAACTCGTATGCGATTTACAGGGATGCGTTTTAAGTGAAATAATAATTTTTAAAAATATTATACTTTTAACTTACAAGGCTTAAGAGTCATGCTATAATGATTTTGAAGTTAGTTACTAATGTATTAATTTATTTCTCAGAAAATCAATTTTACATACATGAACTATGTTTTGGCTTGTTTTTTTTATTATGAAATATAGATTTTTATATGGTTTTTTATTAACTATCTTCCTATTATCATCAGTAATTATAAGGCCATCTGAACTTCAAGTACACCTCGCTCATAAAAAGTAGAGATTTAAATCTATTATCTAATTCACACAACTTAAATCTAAGTTTTAAAAGACTGATGTAATATGATGTTTTTACGATGATTTGCGAAGTCAACAAGCTAATCAACCCCAAATTAATTTTTACACGAGGTTCTGGCTATACAGAAATTCATATTTCATGGCCATCAGCATTCAACAAGCTAATGACCGACCGACCCATCCAACCCATCATCCTGCTCTTCTTATCAATCAGACCGGTTCGAAAATCGCTTTATATCGTTCGTCGGCTTCGCGGTTTAGCTCCCGACTCGAAATCTACAAACAATGATGATGCATTGAACGAACCGAAGAACTGACTGAACCATAGACAAACGCACCTCAACGCTTCATTTTTCTCTGTCTCGATTTCAACGATCCGTGATCCGACTCGCAATATTTTCAAGACTCGGCTTCCGCAATCGAAAGGATTTATGATAGTAGAATCCTACATTATCCTCAAAATGACCAGCAAAGGATTTTGTTCTGTTTTCCAGGTTTTCGGGGTATAAAATTCTTCTGGTTTGGTTAGTTTCGAAGCAAAAACTTTATTCAGTGTCTGAACTAAGACATATCTTTTAGGAGAGCTGCAACTAGAGCTAGTAATGTTGCATTATATAATGTCGATCTCACGGGTACTGCACGACCAAGATTAATGTTGTTGCCAAGCTGCATACCTTTCGGTGTCATCGAAACCGTATCCATTATTATTGAAACAGGTAGCTCTTGATTTCAGTTTGAGAGTACTCTTCTTCGCGTCGTCGGCTAGAGCAACCTAGTCCTGAAGTTTAATGGAAAATGCAGCATTTACTACAACTTGTTGTCTACTCATCTACGCTGGAAATCGAATCTAGGACCTCTTTGCATTTTAATCAAACGCACCAACCATTGAACCACGAAGACCATGAGCTCAGCAGCAACTACTACAAACTGTAGTGAGTGTTAAAAGGGAATGAAAGAGCTATATGTCGACTGTGAATCCGGATGATAAATATATGAATTTTAATTAATAATAACCATGAATGAGTTAGTTTCCCTTTTAACATTCTCCTCGGTTTGTAGCCGCCGATGGCTACAGTACCGTAATATACTACTAGCATAAAAGTATATAAGTAAAATTGTCGAAGTTTGAGTTAAGCTCATGGTCTTGGTGACCGATGATCAGCTCGCTTGGCTGGAATGCAAACAGGTTCTGGGTTCAAGTCTCAGCTAAGACGAGTTCACTTTTTCAATTTTATTTATTATGTTAATATTATATTTCAAATACGTTATCAATAACTTTAAAATATACTAATTGAAACAGAAACACATGGACCTCGCATAAAGAAGACCAAATGGCAATAACATATTTATAGAATGTAATTTAGTTTTAATATGCTTATTTAGTAAAGTTCATAGAGATTGGTAGGTTCTTGAAGTTGAAGTTTAAGAAGATATATTCATTTTTTGTTTTGTTTAGATTTAAGGCTGTATTAACAAATATTGGATAGCTTTGTTTTTATTTATGGTTCCTTGAAAAATCTGTTTCCTTATATCGTCTGGATAATGAAACCAACTTCTAGTTCTAGTAGTAAACTAGAAAAATATCGTTCCCGCTATAAATTACGAATTTCTATATTCTCTACAGGTTAATACAAAATAGGTGAGGTCCCTGGGGGTTATTTTAGAGCCTAAAGTGATATTTAAGGCATATGTTAACAACATCTCCCTACCAATGAATTTGGTAGGGTGGGGCAAACACAAGAGAGCAGGAGGAGAGCTCTAAAATTTTTGGGGCTCGGAAGATCATGGAATGCAACACTCCATTATGCTCCTACTTTCTTTAACAAGCGGCCGGTCAGGACAAGAAATTGCAAATAAAACAATTTAAGAATGTGATAAAATTTATTTAAGTAAAGTATTTTATAGTTTTAATGAATTTTTAAACAATAATATATCTGTGATGACACAGATTTCCGTTAGTGACCTTTTTAATATAACATTCTTTTGTGTTTTACTTTGTTTGGCAGTTAAGACTATTATATATATATATATATATATATATATATATATATATATATATATATATATATATATATATATATATATATATATATATATATATATATATGTAAATTGACGTTTGTTAAAACTGATGGTTTATCAAAAATAAATTATATTCTTATTCTTTATTCAGTTACAGTTATATGAACTTCTATGCTCTATTCCGTTACACCACATATAATTTCAGATTATGTTAGAAAACGTCTTTTTATACCTAAGCTGAAAATGTATAAATGGTCTGAGTAGTGATCTGAGTTAGGGTTAAATGATTGTCAAACAATAAGATTAAATTTTAAAAATACAAAATATAAAATATTTTTAATTCAATATAAAGTGAAGCTAGATAACTGAAAATATTTTTGAAGTCACCATAACAGATTTTAAAATAGATTATGAATATTTGTTGAACAGTTTAAATTAAAATTGTAATTATGAATATTTTAGATGTTTTTTCAATTTATTTGTTCTAAGTAATCAAGTTTTCTACTAACTTTTATGATTTAGAAGATGCATTATTTTAGTGTTGCTGTCAACTGTGTTTTAAATATTGACTTAGATTTGATGTTACATGGTCTTCCTCTCTTGCTGTTCTTCGACGATCCTTCAAAATATCTCTTTTTTTCGTTGGAAAAAATCTTTGTGAGTTGATACTATATTTACATTTTTTTTTTAATTTTAGCAATGTTACTACAACACTGCTAAACCAAACGTTTTGCATACATAATAAAAAAGAATTATATTGTCTTAGACACATTATTAAAGCTACTTTAAAAAATAGGAAAACGACATACAACCTAAGGAATTTAAATTTTCGCGTCAATTTCTGACCATTTCTCACCGCATCATTGCATAATTTATCAAAGATTTGTCTATTTCCACAAGAGTGACTTCTTCATTATCCGACCTGGAGAAATCTAATTAAGCTATTCTCAAGGGACCAAATTACTCAAGAAAATCGCAAAGAAGGAAATATCGCTCACGATCAATTTCCCTTTCGGTTTTACGAGAGTTACTGGCCAAAGCTTGCGGCAAACTAAATGGAAACTACAGATAAGGGTCGTCGATTCTTTGCTTTAATGTATATTTGTAATTTTTTGAAGAATGGAGAGTTTTTATTTTTCAAATAAAAGCATTTAAAACAAATATTGTATTACGATTATATGAACAAATCAAATTTGAAGAGATATGTTGCCTCACATTAAAATAAATTAAGTGAAGAATTCTAAAAAAATTACTTTGCAGCAAACAACTTACAGAAAATACAATTTTTGCAGCACTATTTGCAGTCGGTATTAAAAAAATATCATAGATACAAACTTCAAAAAAGGTTTTAATATAATATGCAAATAATATTAACATTTATTTTAATTATTCAGGTTGTTATCATTTTGGCATAGCCTACTTAATACATAACTATGGCTGGGTTTATCATTTGTTTGAAGTGAATAATGATTATTCACCGCTAATATTGAACTATGTTAATCATTATAATTAAAGAAACACTTGTATAATGGGTTTATTACGAAACAGTCGTGGATAAAAAGTTATTATTGTAAACCCTTTAACTGATGTTAAACAATCTGACCTACAGAATATTGTTCTACAAACTGCAATATTTCAGAGCATTTTCTCCTGCTATAAATATCCAAGCTTTCTTCTTTCCTTTATCCTGGCTTCATCCTTCCAGCAATAAATATTCTCATAAATATGCTGAAATCATCTTAGTCGTCTTTTCATGATTCTTTTTACTGCAGTTTTCTGACGTTATTAATGTTTTTATATTCTAATTATTCCCCGTTTCTTCTCATAATATCTTTGGATTTCTGAATAAAGAGTTTATCTTAAACGACGTTAGACTTCGTAATATATCTACAAAAATTGATACTACCACATTTTTACCTATTGTATTTCTCCTTATTATGTTTTTAAACCTTTAGAGAGGCTTAACGTTTCTCGCAGACCGAATGGAGCTTATTATTTTGGTAACCGATTACTTTTATCTATCCATCTGAACCAAACTACGTGTAATTTCTTAAAATTTAATTTTAATTTAAAGGGTTAATTTTCAAACGTTATCATACGTTTTGTTAAAATTTTTGTGGTATTTGACTTTTAAAAGTTGCCTGGATTTTGAGTGTAAGATTCGAGTTTCTCCAGATCTACGCTGCAGTATCAAGCCTAAATTTTTTTCTATGGGTGGATACTATTATAGTAGGTTTGAAAGAGTAAATATTCGATAGGTCGAGTCAGGGAGGCTTTGGAAGGTAACAGCTACAGAGTTGTTTAATATGTCTTACAAGATATTTTGACGGTTCATCAAAATCCCATAAGATGTGTACGGGGTCCTCTAGCCTCGATATGATGACGTAGTTGTATCGATTATTTATTGAGCCTCTACGCATCTGGCAATAAAATCCGCGAGAAGCATCTGGCAAGAGTAATAGCGAGTCGCTAATACCGCCATCTGAGACATTCAAAAACTCGCTTTCATACTTAACGTAGTTAGGCAGCATTATTTCACGTCTTAGGTACCAGAGGCTCCCTGACTCGAGCTAGCTAATACCCATTTTTTCAAACCTACTATGATACCCACCTATAGAAAACATCTTAGACTTGATACTATGATGTAGGTCTGGGGTGGTTGTGATCTTGGTCTAGTATATACGAGGCGTAGAACAAAAGAATAATCTCTTACATGAACTTTGTCAAAAGCGAGAATATGCGAATGATTTTACGCATATCTGCTTAATAAACGGACTGTTGATTGTGAGAAAATAACTAATTTTTCAGTTTTTTAATATCTGAAATTAATTATTTTCCTATAAAATGTTACAAATTGTCATTTTCCCACTTACATTAATCGCTTTTTTTGAAAATATTTATTTATTTAAGCTCCTCTAAACTGCTGCTGCAACTTGAAAACAAATTATTACAGTTTTGGTTTTCTAATTGTAAGTGCAATTTCAGAAGCGTACTAAAAAGATCATATATTTTTTATTTTCTTAAAATAGGATTAGTCTAGTCCTAACACTGGAACCTGTGGTGGAAGATAGATCAAAATACAAAAGTTCTAACCACAACTTGTTACGTTCTGGACGCGCGTGTCGCTAATCAAGTTAGCATTATCAGCAGATGATATAAACTAAAGTAACTTATCCTAACCGAGACCGAAGGTCACACTTGGTTGCACCCGACTGCACCGTTGTCAAGTAAGCAATAGAGGGGACTATAGCAAATAGGCCTTGTGTCTTTATTTAGTGCTTTCTTACCACATTTAACTATTTCTATACTCTCAAATGCATCCAATAATCTATTATTAGATACATTTTTAATCAACTTAAGACTACTTATTCCTATTTGGTGATTGTTTTCCAAAGAATGTTGAGCAACCCTTGACTTTTCTGTTCTTTCGTATCTTAAATGTACCATGTGTTCTTTAAAACGAATGTTTATGAAGCATTTACAATGAAATGAATCGGATTAAAAATATAGCTAAAAGCAATGGATATAATGATAATTTTGTACATAAATTAATACACCGAAGTAAGAATAAAAAAATGTTAAAAGATGCCACTACTCTTCAAGCACCTGAGGCTCCAAATAGGTTTGTATTAATCTCACATGATCCCAGATATACGGAAGGTCTAGAGAAAGAATTTAAAAACGAAGATTTTAGATTAGCTGTAATGACTGCGATCTAAAGTATGTTGAACAAACTAACCGCTCCATAAACATTCGTTTTAAAGAACACATGGCCAATTTAAGATACAGAAGAACAGAAAAAAAAACCAAATATGAATAAATAATCTTAAGTTAATTAAAAACGTATCTAATAATAAATTAAAGGATGCATTTTAGAGAATAGAAATAGTTAAATGTGGTAAGAAAGCACTAAATTAAAAACAGAGGGCCTATTCCCTATAGTCTCCTCTATTGCTTACTTGACAACGGTGCAGTGGTGTGCAACCAAGTTTGGCCACATTTGCCTATAAATAGTCTCGGTTAGGATAAGTTTACTTCAGTTTATATAATCTGTAGATGATGCTAACTTGGTTAGCGAAACGCGCGTCCAGAACGTAACAAGTGTTGGTGTGGTGTGGTTAAAACTCTTGTATTTTGATCTAGGGCTAATCTAATCAAATTAGGTAATTGATATTTTTACTTCCCTTTATTATTTTTAAAAAAGTGGTTTTGAAGCTCGAGATGGTTTAAGTAATGGATATAATGATAATTTTGCACATAAATTAGTAAATAGACATAAGCATAAAAAATGTTAAAAGATGCCACTACTCTTCAAGCACCTGAGGCTCCCGAAAAGTTCATAGTAATCCCACGTGATCCCAGATATACCAGAAGTCTAGAGAAAGTATTTAAAAACGTAAGTTTTAGAGTAGCCTACAAAACGGAGAACAGTATTTTTTCTTTAGTATTTTTAAAAAGAGTTGTTTCGAAGCTCGAGATGGTTTTTTAGTTTTGTAGAAATATTAGCCATATAAGGTGTAATTTTTTTATTGTGGTAAACTGAATTTTGTTACAATAACAACAAACTAGGCACACAAATTAAGATTGTAAATTTTGTGATCCAGTGATTCAAATTTATAAAGTAAAAATTGACGTATGATATTAAATTGTCGAAGTATCAAATCAGCACCTCAGTTTAGTCCGAAAATAGCGATACAAAAATTGAATATCCAGAATAACAAAAAATATTTTTACATAAATGGTAAAATTTCCTATTTCTAAAATTTCCCCTAGTAACGAATTTCACTTAAAGAAGCAAAATATGGTAAATTTTATATATAGTTGTTTTTGGTAATAAAAATATACATATACGTATATAAAATATATTTAAAGGCCAACTTAACACTTCTTTTTATAAATAAGCAATTCAAAACATAAACTGTACAGCATACAACAAATTCAATACAGAAATTTTGATTGATTTCGACTATTTAATGAAAACAGAAGTTTGGATGAATGAAAACTTTATTTATGTCCATTTTTAACTGTCAAATATCCGGTTATCGTTTCTGACGAAAAAGTTGTCAATTTGAAACTTTTAATTTTCCCAGCTGACCGCATACTTCTTTGAAATAAGCCCGGGATAGAGTCCGTGATGAGGGTTGACAGAAACGGTAAACTGCAAAAAAGACAGTGTTCGTACAAAAACTTTCGAGACAGAAGATATCAAACAGTTTGAAAAGAGGGTGCAGCACTTATGACCAACTCGAATTTTCTTTGTGTGAGAATGAGAATCGAAGCAAACATATTTATTTTAATACCTTTAGAAACTGAAGATAAAATATTTTAGATGTCGGGGTTAACGGAATTGCAAAAATAATTGATATATTACTTCTAACTATAAAATATAATTATTACGAGTCAATTTTTACTTTCACAGAGATTTTTTTTAGTATTTTGTACATATACTATTTTATTGAAATCAACATCATGTGAATTTCAAGAAACTTTTTGGCAAAGTAAAAAAACTTTTTTTAGGCTGCAAAAAAAGCCAAAAAGTTCCTTTAAAATACTTCGGACGCATTAAAAATTTATTTAATTTAAAAAAGACACGACGGCGGCGACGTGAATATAAAAAAAAATTTGGAAAATTTTCATTTCCGTGAAAAATTTGCTGGCTTTAGTTCACATTATTTACAAAAACATGTTTTAATTGAAAGGTCTCAACAAACTGAAAAGAAACGTATCATTTACAACATTTTCTGTTAGGGCGTCTGCCCAAAAAAATTTCAACATTGCTCACTGTCAGTTGGACAAGACAAATGATGGTTGACAATAATAATTTGCATATTTATACACGTATTAATCGATACAAGTGTAAGTGATAATAAATACGAGAACATGTTCCTCAAGTATGTAAAATGTACCATGTGTACAAGTAAGAAAGGTCGACGATATATTGAATGAACTACTATGTATTGTTAGGAGTTCGTCTCTAGATAGAGCACGGTGTTTCGAGAGTGGTCACCCATCCAAATGGTCGGACTGCTTTCAAGATATTGCCTCCACTCTTAATTGTGTTCCTGGGACATCGCTTAATCTATTGAAAAAAATTAACTTCGACGTATAGGTGCCTATTTTAATAGGGTCTCTATTCTTGTGTCGTTGAAGCTATTCATATAATTTATTTCGTAGATTATTATTTCTCAGTTACGATAAAAGTGGGTAGTTTTATTATTTTGTACGCTCAGATTAAATATCTATCCACTTTACCAAATAGTAATTAATTCGTATATACATAAATTAATTGAACCAGTTTCAAAGCTATGGTATTGCATCAATATTGGTTATGTACCTCTATTGTTTGTGTTGTAAAAACACAGCTAATGAGATTAGCTTACGTACCAGGAAGCATCAACGTTGCCATGTTGTCAAAAGCTTAAAAAACCTGTTTCAAAATTGAACATTTTAAACTGTACTATTTTGACAACAATTAAGAAATCTCCTGTAGTTTATATAATTCTTTATTTAAGGCAGCCAGTATCTAGTAATCTTAATTTGTTAATAATTTTTGAAATCTTTTATGTGGGGTTGTGAAACTTTTTCGTATTTTTCTAAACGTCATTCCGAATCCAATGAGCCGTCACTTACATTTTGCCTATCAGCAGCAAGAATTAACATCATTTTCAGTTTGTCAACTAGACTCTAGTGTATGACTTGAGTAAGAAGCCTTGTTATTGTTTGCAAGTCTACGAGCAGTCGTTATTTTATTATCCCAATGAATAAAACCACCTCGGGAAGGTACCGTACCAGGCATATCGAGCAATCTTTTTATTAAATTAAAAAGTTCCTACTAAACCAAGCCTCGAACTTACACCTTCCTTCTCTTACCACTGAACTACTGAGGCGATAGGCAAACTATAAAAGAGAAAAATATATTTACATGAAAAATTAAAAATCTTTATGGATAATAAAAGTGTAAATGCCTGCATAAACGATAATATATATTATATTCAGCACATGTTTACAAAGAAAGTTGACCGTCTTCTAATAAAAGCAGGAAAACAGTACGAGATTGCAATTATTAACTATAAAAGTCACGATAAATCGCAGCAAGAGGTCGGTTTAATACCCTTTTATTACTTGACTGCCAGTTGCGGCTTCAAATTATCCTCAAAACTGGCCCAAGAAGACGTTTATTAGCCAGAAGCAGATCCTGGCCATAATGTCAGATGAAAAATGCGAACCGGAGATATACTAAGTCACGCTAAAGGCGCTCTAAATTAGAAAATAAGGCTTCACTTCGAAAGTTGACACACTAAGTGGATCATGGATAGTGTCCAGATGTTCCGAGAGGTGGATTACAATATGGTTGGTAAAATTGGCTGATTGTATATTGGAAGGTTTTTTAAATTCAAAGCCAGGGTATAATTTAATGAAGAATCATTACCAATATTTTAAGAAAACATATTTTACAGAGCAAGAGAGCTTGTGCATTATATATAAATGTCCTGGAGACCCTTCCGACCAAGTATTAATGAGTAGCTTCGTCGTTAACTCACTGTTTAAGGTAATATTTTTTTTAAATAATATGAATAGATCTATAGAGCAGATAGTCTGAATACCAATTTTGCATATTTTAAGTATATGGTGTTATTGTGCATATATTATTGTGGATTTATTGGTTTACTTTTCTATCAATTCATGACTCTATCAAAAAATATCCGAAAAGTCAACCATAGTTTATGTTCTTCTTTTTCGACTGTCTATCCACAGTCATTCGATGTTAGCCGTATGTTCTGTGTTTATAAGAATTTTTTCATACTTAGGCACTGCAAGAGCTGACTCAATTCGGCCTCTAACCTCTTACGGAATCCCAGTTTTCATTCAGACAAAATATCAAAAAATATTTGAATCGACCTACGGATTTTCTACAACTTTCTGAACTTCTGTGGCATTTATTTTTAAATACCCTATATTGATATTCCCAGATGTATTTTAAATTTTGTTGGTATCTCTATTACCAAAGGAGATATACAGGTTATGTGAAACAATTTAAACATTATTCGTTGAAATGTGTAAGAGGTCGGGGGGACAAACATTTAAGAAATAATTATATACAAGGCACATAATCAAGCTGAAATTTATTATCATTATAAATTAAACAATACCTACAAAAAAAAACTACTAATTGATTACACACAAATTTTTAAATTCAACAGAAGAATTCTTACCTGGAGGACTTGGAGACGAAAAGAAGACAGGTTTATAGAAAAACACTGCGATCGTGGAGTGTCTTTTGGGAGCGGAGGTGTAACAATATGAGGGGAGTTTTGTGCATAACAGATTTGGTGATACTTGAAGGGGATTTCATGGATTTCATTGTAGTGCCAAAGCTTTTCGAGCAGCCGTAATTAGGGACTGTCTTTTAAATACTGGAATAAATCATCACAATCTCTGGATAGGAATATTATTGAAAACGTCAGGAGTAAGCTAAAATACGCCTTTAACAAAATGAAGAATCAACCAACCACAAAACAATTTAATATAGTAAATGCAATAAAAGAATGGGAAAGTATTATATCTCTAGTATGTCCAGTCGCTGCCAGGAATTGTCGAGAATTTGGGATGGACCAACAAAATATTAGTTTTTTTGTTTTTCCGAATAATTGTTTTATCCTACCCGTATAAATGCTCTAAAATTTTGAGCTACAAAAAATACTTTAGAGAATATACATAAAAAAAACATCATTGTCAAGTTTTGAGAAAACTCTATATATCTCATTCTGTAATAAAGATATTAAAAGAAACCCCTAATATGTCTGTAGATATCAAAATAAGGTTTTTAAAATTAATGTTACATACATTTTAGTCATTGTAAAAAAACAGTAGGTCGATTCTAATACACACCATTTTGCACGCCTTTTAAAATAAACATGATGTACAGGGACATTTTTGTATCTTCACAAATTCCCATTAAAATAATAAGTAGTCAAAAATTCCACGTGTGATCTTCCAAACAGCTTTTTGTGTCTTTTCTAGGAATTTAATTTAGCTTGATTTATTGAATGTCAGCTTTGACCGTTGCTTACTGTATTTATATTGTTTAAGTCTCTCTATCTACCTGTTGGTTATTTATTTTAAGTATCATGTTTCTATTTGCTAAAAAACTTTTAAGTCTAGACCATATCTTTAACTTGTCTGATTAAGTCCGTTTCACATTTTCTGTAGATCTTCTATACTGTTGGCTATTTAGATGGTATCTCCTGCGTATGTATGTGAGGCTTAAAATCAATACACCATTTATCATTATTTTCATGTCTATCTTTATTGATTTTACTGAATTTATGAATATGACCTCAGGGTGCAGGTTATATAGCAATAGTTACAGTATAAATCCCAACAGACCCCTCTGCTTATGCAGATATCTTCTCTGGTAATATTCTGTGTTGCTTTTTATGCTCCCTGATATCTTTATTAATATATAACCTTTAATATCTTTATCTCCCGTCTTTGTATTTTTTCTGATCTGGTCAAGGATCATTTAGTTATCTATAAAACAAATAATAATTCAATAATAAATTAATTCATTTTACATACATTAAAACTTCTATAGCGCAATTTGCTTTTCTGTTATGATTGATGCAGGCTTATAATCTTTTCACATTTAGTGTATATTTTGCTGTGTATTAATTTTTAACTATTTTGAAAGTGTTATTAATAAAACTTATAAGCCTATAAAAATTGCACTTGCTCAGCGTTTTTCTTTTTGGACAGTGGAATAAATGTATCCTGTGTCACATATTACGTTAAATACTGGCAGGAAAGTATATTTTCATCATCTATCAGTTCTAGAATTTCCATTAGTGTTCGGATTCAGCAGCTTTGTGAGTATACAGGGTGTTTCCTAAACATTGGTAAAAAATTCGTAGGGTGATTCCTGAGGTATTTTTATAAAAAAAAGTTATTATAAACATTTGTCAAAAATGCTTCCTAAGGGAGCTACGCCCCTTCAAATGGGGCACCCTGAAGACGGTTTTTCCTCCATATTTCCGAAACCGTTCATACAAAAATCATGAAAGTTGGTATATCGTACAAGCTTTGAATGCTGAATCAGAATTTGAGCTCAGAGTATCAAAATTTTAATCAGGGGTGTACCATACCGGGGGGGTTGGGGGTTACTTTACTTTCTGATATCATGATATGATATCTGGAGGTTTCTTACGTAAAAAAGGTACTGTTATTTCATATCAATAGGGATAGTAGTTTTCGAGAAAATCGCAATTTTCTACAGTGATACATTGGCACCCTAAAGACGGGTTTTCCTCAAAATTATTAAAACCTCTCACCGTGAAATATTGAAATTTGGGATACTGCATAAACTTTTGACGCCAAATTAGATTCTGAGCTCTAAAACTTTGATAATTTTATCAGAGGCTTATCATATTGAATTGGTTAGGATTAAAAACAACCCAATTTCTTGATAGTAATTTATTTTTGACATTTTGATTTTAGAATAAGATCTTTGAATATTTTTTACGTAAAAAAGATACTACTTCTGGTTCACATTGATTAGGCTATTAGTTTTTGAGAAAATTGCAATTGATTCCGTTGACGCCGTTATTTACCCCTTTAAGAATACATAGGTAAGCAGTAAGTATTTTGTCGTTTGATATTTTTTTGGAGAGTCCTTAGTGTCGAAAACAGAGGGTGATAGAAATGCTTTTCGAAAAACAAGAATAATACAAACTATTTTATTATCGAAATATTCATTAATTTAATTTTCGTATTACTTCACAAAAATTGTTGAAAATGACCACCATCTGCTAGGATACATGAATCTAGTCTTCGCCTCATTGACTGACGAATTCTTTCAAATATGGCAGGGGTATTCCTTATCGCATTGCAACCTGCAATTATACGATTTCTTAAATCGTCCACATTTTCCACTGGTGTGACATAAACTAATGACTTTAGATGATCCCATAGAAAATAATCTAAAGGGTTTAAGTCCGGAGACCGAGCAGGCCATAAGTGAGCTCCACCCCGACCAATCCAGGGGTCTCCATATGTTGCTGTTAACCACTCACGAGCTGCCATACTAAAATGCGCTGGCGCACCATCGTGCATAAACCACATTGCATCTCGCGTTGCCAATGGTACATCCTCAAGGAAGTTAGGTAGGGTTTCTTCCAAGAAGTTTCGATAAACCTCGCCGGTGAGTCTTTCTGGTAGGAATACTGGTCCAATCAGCCAGTCACCAATAATTCCCATCCAAACGTTTAAAGAAAACTGATGCTGAAAACGATCTTCACGTATCTCATGCGGATTTTCGTCAGTCCATACATGATTGTTATGAAAATTCATGATTGCATTTTTTGAGAAATGCGCTTCATCGGTAAAAAGAATCAACGACAACAGCTGAGGGATTTGAACCAATAGCTGCAAAAGCCGTTGACAAAATTGGATGCGTGGAGGAAAATCAGTAGGGAGAAGTGCCTGAACTCGTTGTATGTGGTATGGATACAACAAATTGTCTTTAAGAATTGTCCACACAGTTTTATTACTGATATTCAACGCACCTGCAATTTTTCTAGTGGAAGTACCTGGATCTTCCTCTATTATATGCAGAACATTTTCTTCGATTTCCACCGTTCTTGCTGTCACGGGTCTTCCCGGTCCTTTATTTTGTTTCAATGTGCCTGTCTCATGAAGTCGTTGATGTATTCTCTGGAACATTCTGCTGTCAGGAGCATTACGGTTAGGATATCGTTCAATGTACAACTTCCTAGCCTCTAAAGCATTACCATTCGCAAGTCCATATAAGAAATGCATATCAGTCATTTCAGCGTTCGTATAGCGATTCATGATGAAAAACTTCACTAGCAAAAAGAATGAAGATTCAGATTTAAACTAACTTTGCTTCCGATATCTGCACCAGTCTGCTATGATTTGAAAATATTATTCTATCGGAATGTTAATAAAAGATAAAAACGCATTTTATTTTTTAATTTCCGACTGATTTATTATTGACAAATAATGACACTATGTCAAAGTCACTTAACTATGAAATAATACCCGGTATTCACGTTAAAGGCAATGGTACATAGACCACGTTAAGCAAATAAAACTAATTTCAGATTTTTTGGCACTTTATTTACTTCAAGTTTTCAATTACTTTTCTTCGTTGATCTCTAGAATGAGTATCTTTTTAACGCACATTTAGTTTTTCATTTAGATGAGATCTACCCAACACATACTTACTAACTGTAAATTTCTCAGCAGATAAATACAATTTTCTCGAAAACGATTAGCCCAATGAATATCAAGAGTATCTTTTTCACGTAAAAATTCTTCAAGAGTCTAATCATCAAAAAATTGGGTTTATTTTTACCCCTAACCACTTAAGTATGATACGCCTCCGATAATTTTTTTTTTGGGAATTCTCAGCTCAGAATCTAATTTGGCGTCAAAAGTTTATGCAGTATCCCAAATTTCAATATTTCACGGTGAGAGGTTTCAATAATTTTGAGGAAATATGGAGGAAAAACCGTCTTCAGGGTGCCCCATTTGAAGGGGCGTAGCTCCCTTAGGAAGCATTTTTGACAAATGTTTGTAATAACTTTTTTTCATAAAAATACCTTAGGAATCACCCTACGAATATTTTACCGATGTTTAGGAACCACCCTGTATATCCCAATTCTTAAACCCAAATCCAAAAACAAATATGTATAAAAACGTTTTGTATAAAAAAAAGAGTAAAATTATATACTTCTTCAATACGTTTTAACTCTGATTCTAACCTAAACATGTAATATTTCATGCTGTCGGAATTTCTCTTGCGACGTTGCCAGCTGTTTCATATAATAAGATCACAATACAACAGGAAAATCGGGTGCCTGAAATCATCTTCTCGACCATTAAAGATAGAACAACTGTTCTTACCAGCTTAAATTCGCACTGCTAATTTCAATAAAAATACTAAAATAACATAAATATAACCAGTGTTGACTGCCTACCTGCGCAGATAAAAAATTACTCTAAATTTAGAAGATTATGTATTGTATCTAAAAAAAATAGCATAAAAAACACTTGTTATTTTTATAATATATTTGTAGGAATTTTTTTTTCAAAAATTAAAAAAGAATTCAAAATACAACTGCTAGGTACGTAGCGCGCTATCGCGCAATTTTTTACAGGAAAACTGACCACATCTAACCTGACCTCTATATCTATTTTTATAATAACATTTACTCAAAAAACATTTTTTTATCAAACAAAACTAACACTAAAATTTCAAATGAACAACATATCATTAGTGAATAAACTTAAAAAAGCAAAAACAAACAAACTCAAAGTAAAATTTTCCGTTATTGTTGCAAAATACTACTTCTACTCACTTGTTATAGTGAAAAATTAAGAAACTTTCAGAACCGGGGAGTGAAACTGGGGTCCTGAGTGGGGTATAAAACATCAGGCAATAATTACATATATAAGAGTCACTAAATACAACCATATTCACTAAATATTACTAAAGTTTTCTGAATGAATTATTGAAAATAGAAGAAAAAAAAGAATCATAACCTATAAATTCAATTTTTGTAAACCTAACTTGACCTAAAAGCGCATTCAATTTCTTATTAAAAATAGCTTATCACAAGGCAAACAATTTTAAAGTAATTGCTATCTATCATACTTAACAACTAAAGTTTCAAATTTAAAATGTGGCAAAATAGCTTTACTTGTCTCTAAATATATGATTAAACAATACTCTCGAAATTTCAAGACACACTGTGACAACAACGCTTTCGAGAAGAAAACAGTAGGATCAGGAATGCTACTAGCTAAGACATACGTTGTTATACCTTTATAATAAGAAAAAGAGATGGGTAGATAGCAACTGAAAGTTTAATGAAAATAGAATTTATAAATTGAATTTTGGAACCTGTAATTTTTTTTTCATATATTTTGTGGAAAAAATGTGTTTTCTGTTTCTCCGCACGTAGATTCATATTCTTTATAAACAATAGGTAATAAGTATCTGTGCAAATAATTTTCAATATTATACTAAAATAGCAGAAAACCGTTTTGTAAATAATTACCGTGGTTTTTTTAGGTGAAATACTTCGTTGGTTTGCTGTTGATATCCCTTACCAGTCACCTGGGGAGGAGTCCAATGGAGGACTACACCTTTTTAAGTTTAAAATGGCGCTAATCAGAATTTAAATGACATCAGGCAAAATCAAATTGGCAACAAACATTTTAAACAGTCATTAATCAATTTCAAATTGGCAATAAACAAAACCAAATGGACACTTGTCAATTTCAAGTCGACATTATATAAAATGCAATTAGCGTCAGCTAATTGCATTTTATACAATGTCAACTTGAACTGCTAATTTAGCAATAGTTTATTGAATTATAGACACAGTAAATAATACAATAGTTAACTGAAACCATTAACGAGTTTTAAATAACACAATTTTCTTAAAAATATCTTGCATACCTAGTGCAGGACGAATTAATATCTGGATATGTGCAACAGTTATCTTGGCAATATTACCAGGAACGATGTTCTCTAATCTCTGCATACGATATTCTGTCAGAGTTAGATGATCACGATCAGCATCAGCCAAGATGGTATTTAGCTCTTTAGTCATGTCTGCTTTTAGTTCTGCCTTTAATACAAATCATGCCTCTTCAATGGGATTGAACATAGAGCTATACGGACTTAGATAATTTCTTCAGCACTGCCTCGTTCGCTTCCGGCTTCTTGAAAGAACCCCTTCTAAGTTCGGAATGAATAAGCTCCATAGTTTCTATGCATCCTATTGGGTGAATATTTTCTCTCCTGTAACCTGCAGATATACTTGTACAACAACTTCCTTTTACTGAACTGCCCTGGTTTCTTGTTGTTACTTCAAAACTATTTGCGTTTTCGGATTGTCTACGAACGGCGTTCAGAGTAAACATAAGTCCATTCAGATGCTGACGAACGCATTCTTTAAAAACATTGACTGTAAAAACTTCTCGCGTTTTTTGACTAAGTTGTTTAAGAGTAATTTTAGGAGTTTCTTCGACTGAAGCTTCCATGAATTGACGGTGCTCGGCGGTTATTTTAACTCTACGTTTTTCTCCTCGTTGCTTCTCTGGTAGTTCTTGATTGTTAATCCATCGATATGCAGTTCTTTTTGGCATCACCACTATATTTGCAAGATTACACAAGTCACCACTGGCAGTATATAATGCACAAATCTGCCCCTTCAAATTTGCAGCAGCATTATTCTTTATATAAGGCATATTGCATAAATATAATAGTGTATTATAGGTAATTTTTTTTCAGAATAAGTTAATACCTACCTGACATTTACAAAGCAAAAATTTAATTGTTTCACTGCAATGTTATTGTTTCATGACGATATGATTTATTTAGTGTCAACTTGAAATTGACGAGTGCCAATATGGTTCTGTTTATTTATAAATTTGAAATTAACTAATGCCAATATGATTTTGATTATTGTCAATTTCCGTTTGATTAATGCTAGTTTGAAATTGTTGTTGCCAATTTGATTTTGACTAATGTCATTAAGATTCCGATTAGCGTCAATTTGAACATGAAAATGTATAGTAATATGATGATTAAGTCGAAATGAGCGTTTTCTATTTAAGGGCATTAGATGGAACTCAAACTAAAAATGATTAATTCGCTAAATTAAAAACAGCATTTAGAACGCCGTTTTAGCTAACTTGTGTCTTTCACTTCGGGGAGGATTCTTCTAATAGTTAAACTAGCTAGTAAAAAAATTAGATTAATTCGCTAAATTAAAAACAGCATTTAGAACGCCGTTTTAGCTAACTTGTGTCTTTCACTTCGGGGAGGATTCATCTAATAATTAAACTAGGTAGTAAAAAAAAATTAACAGTGGTGCGCCAATTTTGTGTTATAAAGCTATAAAATTTTGAAAATATTTTTCCAAATACAAGTAATTAAATTTTTGTTTCGCTTTTATCAAAAATCTATTAATGAATGTTCTTTTAAAGACGTAGGTATAATTTTCCTGTAAGTTAGATGGTATTTAATATGTTAGATTTAGCGTTAAAAATATATGAATCAATATACAAACAGAAAATATATAAAGTTATTAAATTTGTAAAAAACCTATATTTATTAAAAACATAATATTTACAATACTATATTTCTTGCCTGTTGACTGAAAGACATTAATGTAACTCTTTCCTTGTCTTTTATTTCTACTAAAAGCCAACGAGCGGAGAAACATCAACTGTATATTTCCCTGGGGGCACAAAAAATCTAATTTCTATGATAGTGCGAAACACCACCTAGTGAACCATCTTTCTTTCTACTTTGCACTTTCTTTTCTCAGGGCTGACATTTCGAAAACAAGACAAAAGCGAACAAAAATAGTTAGGGAAAGAAATAATCTTAGCTCCATTTCGGCTTTGCGGAAAATTGGAATCGTAGAAGTATTTTAAATGGATAAAGGGGGATTTTTATTGTGATGTCTGGCACTTGACCAGGTAACGATAAAATTGAGTGACTTAAAAATATAAAATATATTCTCGAAAAAACTCTTAAGTATATATTTGATAAAGGTATTATGAATTAGTTGTCTATTTTATTGTCTTGTAGAATATATAGTGGTTGGCACCCATGTATACACATTTTGACTTTTACACATTAGAACTTAAGGAAAGTAGGTATTTTCATGGACATCTGTTAACTAAAATGAACCATTATGAACTACTGTTTGTTTTAGCATGAATATAAATGATAAATATACTACTATCTTTTAATATGTATATTAAAAATAAAAAATACATGTTAGATATTCATTGGCACCCTGGTATTCTATAATTGGCACTAATACTCATAGTCATTGGCATCCATTAACTTTGCACCTTATGAGAAAAAAAACTGTATTTCAATAAAAAGTTTAACATTTAAAATATTCTATTTTATAATACGTAACAATTAGACAAATTTAAAATAAAAACAAAAAGAATTGTTTTATTAGCATGTTCCATTAATTATGTTATGTCTAGAACATTATGTACATTTTGTATATACACCATTTAAACCGTCAAAACACGAAAAATGAAATATACGAATACACTTTTTGCATTTTGAGCCGGTTTTGCGTTTACTTATATTGTAGGTGCAACCTACCTACAAGCAAATTCCAGTTATAACAGTCATTGGATCTTCTTTAGACATAGATATTTGTTCAATATTTTCTTTATCTGGAGGCGATTTCGCTTCACTAATTTTCCCAGAAGATAAGGTTATCGTTTTTCGCTAGCTGATCAGTGGAATTATGTCTGTTTTGAGGTGCCAATTCGAATGGATTGCTATTTTGGAAAATATTTTTGGAAGGTGTTCGGCCAAGGAAAACATTTCAAAATCTTCGCAGGTTACATTATCGCAAATCAACAAAGGTGATTCTTCTTTTGTCCGCTTGATATCCTTTATATTTATGAGAATTGGTTCCACTTCAAATTCACAAATTATTTCGTCTTCAGAACCTAATGATAGTTGTGTTCTAACTATACCAGATTCGCTGAAATTATTGTTGGATGATTGCTGAACAATGGACGGTAGCACTACCATATTCTCGTTTATTTTAGTTTCTCCAACAGCTAAATCCGGCGACCCCACAAAGTATGTTTTATTAGCTTTTAATCTTTTTTTTTTTTAATAATGTATTTACCTTTTTCAGTTTTTCCATTTGCTAAACCAGGTAGGCAGACTATCTTTCAATTCAGTTTCCTTCTTACTCTCTACAGTAACTCCACTGAATGAATCTAGTGAGTTTATGAAATTTGGGCTCCTGACTTTCTTCACTTTAACATCATTTTCATTTTTAGGTTTTGTCTTTAGACTCAGATTTAGTGCAAGTACGTCAGGTAAGATGTGACTTTTATTTTGAATCTTCATTTTTTTGCAGGGGGGTTTATTTCGATGTTGCTCAAAATTCGAATTTTGCTATTTTTGGTTTTAAGACTTTCTTTTTTCTTTTGTTCCCCAATTTCTTTCTTTTTTAGTTTTTCTTCTTCAATCTTTTTCTTTGTTTCTTCTTTATTTTTTAAACTCATTTTGAAATTGTTTTGAAGTCACAATATAATGTTTCCTTTCAGTGGTTCTTACATTTTTTCTGATTGGTGTTGGCGGCCAATATAACAACCTATTTAACTCGGCTGGCGTTTTGGTTATATTTTCAGTATTTATTATATATATATATATATATATATATATATATATATATATATATATATATATATATATATATATATATATATATATATATATATATATATATATATATATATTATTAGGTATAGAAGGAGATGATTCTATAGCTAAAATTTTATATCCTTTACTTAAATTATCCATAAGGTGTTCATATTTGGCTAATTCTTCAGAGAGTTGTCATTACCGGTAATGTCAGTTCTTGTTGTTGTGTTCACATTAACAATAACTTTAAAGGCAGCTTCTTGATTTGATTCTGTTTTTGGTCGTTTTTAAAAAATAAATATAGCTTATTAAGAACTCAGTTGGTTTCATCTATAGTTTGTTCTCTAAATTGATATTCTTAATTTTTTAATACATCCTGTAAAAGTGGCGCAAAGTCCGCTTTAGTAAATTGAATATTGGGATAACTTCGACTCCATTCGATCATGCCTTTTAACCATCCTGTTACAAGCAGACAAGAATTATTTGTAATTTTTTACAAAGTTCACTTAACTCAATGGTCAAATGCGTCCAGTGGCCATCCACAAACAAAATAACTGTTTTTTTATATTTTTTTCTATAAGATATGGAATACAAATATTTAAAATGTAGTCTACAAATAATTTAGATTTCATCCAGCCATTATCTGAATGCCCAATGCCCCATTCATCCGGTACTGCCTCCGCTATGTCTTTTAGGACATTTGTTTTTGTAAGGATAAATAATCATGGGAGGTGTAATGCTACCATCAGCTCCAAAAGTAAACATTACAGTTAAAGATGTTTTAGCCAATCCGTGGTCAACCTCATAAATATTTCTACTCCCTTTTGGAACAAGAACTTTTTTGTTTTTAGGGCATCATAAAAAATCGAAAGTTCAAAAATGGTAATACAACTTTCTTCGGTAAATTAATTTCCAATAAACGCAAACCAGTGTCTGATCTCTTTTTCGCTAATTGGTGCACTAGCCGCTGTTACTGCTTCACTTGTTCTTTCTACAACTTCTGGATGGTGTTTCAGAAAAGCTTTGTACCATCCCTTTCTTGGTCTTCCATGTCTAAATGGTGTCTTTCTATTGTCTTTGCTGACTAATTTTTGCACCGAGGTTTGGATGTCATCTAGTTGTCGAGGAAATCCTTTCCTGTGACACTCAGAGATCCAACTATAAATACACATTTGTTTAAAATACATAAAATTACATGAAAAACAATTAAACATAACTGGGAACATATGTGGAAGGGCCATTTGAATTTCCCGCTCAATCGAAACTGAATAGTAGATCGGGGAATTCCGAACCTTTTTGCGGCTGCTTTTTTCGACATCTGACATTTAAGGCAGCATATACATCATATTTACAGAACCGTAATGTACAGATTAAGAATTTCACAGGTAATTTATCGTTGTTCTATTCTTGTCACGAGCTCGATAAAAAAAAGGTGCCAACTAATGTATGGGGTGCCAAGCACTATAGCATCTACCCTACATATTTCTCCTGCCATGTGGTGTTTTCTAAATGTTTTTAAGAATCTGATATGATGTTTTCAAAGACCTGATAAGCTCGGTCCAATGACCAGTATTTAAGTTTTAAATTTTAGAGATTTGGCAGCACCCACGATTTTTACTTTTTACTTTACAATTTTTTTAAGCCAAATTTAAGGCGCATATAATATTTGTTAAAAACTAAAGGACTTTATTTGGAGCGCAGAATATTTGAACCGTGCAATTTCCATAACTGAAACAAAATACATTTACGTCGAAAGTTGATTCGCTTATAAACAAAACAAACTTAAAAAATAAAGGGTTTTCTCTTATTCTATGTTGTAGCCAAAG
Source organism: Kuschelorhynchus macadamiae (assembly GCA_030620095.1). NCBI lineage: Eukaryota > Metazoa > Arthropoda > Insecta > Coleoptera > Curculionidae > Kuschelorhynchus > Kuschelorhynchus macadamiae. The sequence continues at coordinate 219,221 of JAUTXW010000656.1, forward strand.
CAAAAGATAACGCGATTTGCAAAATCAAGTTCAGTCAGTTCTTGATGTAGTTGTACATGATATGGATTAATCTTTTGTGATTTAAGCAACCAGGCTACTGAAGACTTACGGATATCAAGTTTTTGCTAATGGCTTACACATAATGTAGGTTCCTCCGTCACTGACAAAGCAGTCGCAATCCTGTGCGTTCCAATCTTTTGTTCAGTCTTGTAAAATAAATTACTCGAGGTTGTCGGGAATGTTTTGAGCATAAATTCTTGAAACTAATAAACAGTTTCCATGATTTTCTCCTAAGATGTACAACATGTTCATCATTTGTGGTAGTTGGGAATAATTCATTTTAGGAACAATCGTTAATATTGCAACGCCTAGCAATTACCAAATGTCACATTTACAAGGGTTTCTATGGTAATTGTGTTCATATTCGCGTTTGTTTAGGTGACTGACTAATTAGAACTGCAATGCAGTCTTTTAATTTTCTACCTATTAAATGAACAAGAAAGTTTAAATCTTTCGATAATAATGCTATTTTAAAAATACCATGCAGGGTGTTACGTTTGAAGAAACCCCCAATCGCTATGGTGGAAAATTAAGAAAATAAATCATAACTTGGCAACAGAGCAATGGATTTTAAAAATATTTTAGATTCAAACAAGAAATAAATTGATGCATCAATTCGGCGTAAAATATATAGGGTGTTTCATTTTAAAATTTTGAGAAAAAATCAGATTAATTTGACAAAGTTTGGTCCTAAGCTTTGACACCCAGTTAAAAAAATCTTAATAACTTACGTGACATTTTATCTGCCCAAACTCTCTACAAAATATTTTTTTTAACGTAAATAATTGAACTAGGCATATTTTATTAAGTCCCTTTTAAAAAAAGTGAAAAAAATCATGACTTGGCAACACCGCAGCCAATTAAAAAAGTACTTTGAGGTTGAATAAACATTTATATGGTTAACAAATTTCGAATCGCAAACGATACATCTTTCATTTAAAGAAAAAGACAAAAAAGGCTGTACCACTTTTGTAACTAAATGAACACCCTATATGTATGTAAATATGTATCCATTTTTCATGCCACACACAAGTGAAACCCCTGAACCGATTTTCCTAAATGAGATATAGTAATATTCGTCTGTATTGGGCTAGTATTTAGCTAAGTTTGCTTTCGAAAATAGCAGAAGTAGTACGCCATTTTTTCCAACATAGAAAAAGAATATTTTTATAATTCACCGTAATAAGTATAAAATTAAAGCGCTCACTAAAACAATTTGAAATATTTATATATTTCAAAACATTGAAATATCTCTTCGAATTCCTCAAGATCCAGCAAAGTATTTTTAAAGAACTTTTAAAAAGTTGTTTATTATTAATTTTTATTACTGAAATTTGGCCAAGAACTTAGATTTTTCTCAAATGTTGTATGTTAATAATGTACCATTACTAGTTTTGCTCGAAAAATTTACATTCAGCCTTCAAAACTATAAATGGATCCTGCCTAGCCTAGCATAAACCGATTGTGTTCAATTTGAAATCTTTTAATTATAAATATTTTTACTTCCCTCATGAGAGGGAAGTATTGTATTCGTAAAAAAATCACCCTTCGAAAAACATGTTTTCTCCATTCCGTCGGTCCGTCTGTGTGTCTGTTCGCGGCATAGCTAAAAAACTACTTACCCGATTGACTTTTTGGTCAAAAATTAAGGATATGTGGATGACTTGATAAAATTTTGGTAAAGCAGCCTAGTGAAATGTTAAAAAAATTATTACTAAGAAAGTGCTTATCCAATTTATCTCAAATTTTGTACAAAAATGAAGTATTATGTAGGAATTAGTAAATGGTAAAATTTTGGTAGCCATCCAAGATGGCGGAACAAAATGGCGGCTTAGTAAAATATTTAAAAGTTCAGCATGAAAAAACTACTTAATGAACTGATTTCAAATTGTGAGCCATAACTAATTCTAGTATTAAGATGAACTGGTAAAATTGTGGTATTAATTAAAGATGGCGGAACAGAATATTAAAATTAAAAAATTATAATTTCTGGAGGAGGTAAGATGATACCTAGAATGTGAAGACGATCTTGAGAAAATGAGAAGACACTTGCTCTTGGTTTGTCTTATTAAATGCAGACCAGTTTAATCTTGTGGATAATTTCAGTTTTTTTTAAAAACATTGATTTTTGTTGGAAATAATCTAATTTCTATGTATATGTGAGCAATTATCCCCTTGGAATTTAAATATTTGATATCGGCGCGAAACGAGACCCAGTTCTCGTTACATGTATTCCCATTCTCTATTTCTAAGAACTTGGTAGAGTGTTTTTGAAGAACAATCGATTTTGATATCCTGTCGAGAAGGTATTGCTTGTCCGGATAATTTTTGTAATCTAAATTAGAATAAACTAATTGTTGGAAGTTCTTTGCATCATTTCGCAAATATAGTTAATACATTTTTAATTTACATTTGTTGTTAATACTTATCAAACTTAGTCTATAAGTTAACCTTTTATTAAGTTGAATACCTATTACTCTAAATATTAATATGAATACCTAAAGTCACTAATACGATTATTGATCGTTCCCCGTAGATATATTCATTGCGATAAAATAACGCGTAGCCTCGGATACCTCGCATCTAGCTGTTAGTTACAGGTGTTCGCTGTGATTTACGACCGGCCGCAAAAGAAACCGGCTTTTGGGAGCACAACAAAGGAGTGAGAGAACTATTTCTTTCTTAAACTGTGCATATGTTATTTAGTATGTATGCTGGGTCAAATCTTGCAAGTAAATTTTGAAGCAGTTCCCGGTATCGTAATTGACTAATGTCTGGGATAATTTTAGATACACAACGTCAACAAAAAATATTTTTATTATATTTATATCTCTAGTTCTATCTATTTATATCTAACTGAGAAAGTAAAGTAAATATTTTTGATGGTGTGTGTCTAAAAATATCGTAGGCAAATCAGTTGTATTAGTATGTTGAAGTACATAATTTTTAGAAACTATTTTTCATTGAGTTTATATTTACAGATTTTTGATGTTGTGAAAAGGCTAAGTTTCTTTACAAATATATATATATATATATATATATATATATATATATATATATATATATATATATAATATATATATATATATATATATATATATACCAAATAGTAGTTTTCGTTCCTGTTTCTAGCAGCCAGTAATATGTTTAACATTTTCGTGAAATGATAACGTTCCTGGCAACAGATTTACAGGTGCAGTAATAATCTGTGATGGGGTTGCCTAATCAATAATAAATAATATCCATTAGAGTTCTCGAGTTCTGCGTATAAAGAAGTCTTAATATGCCATGTATGAACAGCCAATTAAAACACTTATATAAAGTTTATTATATCCAGAGCATACATATATACAGCATATATATATATATGTATATATATATATATATATATATATATATACATATATATATATATATATATATATAAATGAAGTGAAACAAACTCCACATTGTAATTTATTTTGCCTATTTTCGTTCTACATACTTTAGCCGCTCTGCGAATTAACACTTAAGTTTTCTCTCATTGGTCAGCCATGAGTCAGTAACTACCAATCAGATCACACCGCGTACTACTCACGACAGTGTCGGCCGAGAGAGATCGGAAGTAGCATGGCAGGCGTCAGTGTTGCCAATCGGTGTGTAATCTGAAGTCGATGCGTGTAGTATTCGTGCCCTTGCCAAAAGTGTGTAATTTCCGTGCATTATGCAACACAGACAAATTATATTCTACGGTCAGCGTCAGCCAAGTGGTCAAGCCGAGTTGAGCACGCCACTGGAGGTTCAACGATTGGCAAATGATGCAAAAAATATACGTATTGCATTGCAAGTAGAAGATAGAAAAAGATGCGCATAGTTAGCGCCCGGATTTGTTTGACAGTAGACAAAGATTTTCAGTTATTTATTGGGCCGATGGTTAAAATTTCTAGCAGAAGATAGAAAAAGACGCGTATAGTTAGCGCTCAGATTCGGTTGACAATAGACAAAGATTTACTAGTCTCGGAAATTAATAAAATTAACCATAATCATTAAATATTTTTTTTGCAAGACTCAGTAAGTTCTAACCGCATGACGATATTTAGTATATCTTTTGTTTTTGGTCATCAAATTTGAGATAGAAAATCTGTTGCCGTCCACGATGTAAAATATGACAACACGGATGGTGTGTAAAAATGTGCTATTTGAAGAACTGCAGGTATAGGAAATGTAACACAAAATACGTTTGAAATGTTTCAGTGACTTAAGAAAAGTAGCAATACAAGTGGTATTGCATTAAAAAAATATGAGTATGACTAACATAACTCATACACAAACAAATTCGTTTTACCAAAAGATCCGGGGACGAATAAATCAATATGACGGTTAAAACTGTTTTTCGAAATTATAAACATTTTGAAGCAATTAAATTTAATCCGGTTAATTGTTCCAAGATGTATACTGTGACTGACGGGATCAGTTTTTTTTATTCGGTATAGAAATCCTACTTTCGAATAAACCGGAGGTAAACCTCATGTTTTAGACTTATTGAAAAAGAGTGATTTTATAATAAATAATATACAATTATAAGCAAGAAGTCGGTAATAAATAAGGCCCACCTTGTTTGAGCTTAACAAGACCTAACTTTATCTACATCCCGAATACTGTCGTCATGAAGGAAAAATCAAATATAGAATTTATCCACCAGGTGTCATTTGTCAAAACTTTTTAACTATCGCTTTCTTGAGGACTGCAATAATAATGTCTCTCTTTCTTTTGTAATACTAAAAACATTTGTATACCAATTACCAAATATCATAGCAAAATTTATTTTATAAATCTAATTCCACAATATAGTTACCAGCCAATACTTAACCTAATATTTTTCCTCTTAACCTGCCGAGGACCCTGGGAAGAAGACATGAAAATTGTTAATTTTTTTTGTAATTTGACAGATATATTTAAAAATACAGATAGGTAAGTTACCTATTTCAAATTTAATATATTTGTGTAAAATGTATACAATGGAAAAGGATCAGTGGTAAAAGGTTTTCGACTGTTTCCGAAAAATGGATTTAGTATATTTCTCGACATACTGAATAAATTATTATTAACTTAATTTTGACGTTGCTTTCAAACTTTAAGAAATTGTGCTACATCCTCTGTTTTGACGTATCTTAAGTATAACGTAAGCTGTAAAGCAAAACTGACGGTACTGTCTTTAAGAGACTTGTGTGGAATATTGAAAACTAAATCATGTACAGGACGTTGGCTGACAGATTGGCAAACTAATATTCAAGGAATATGTCGAACCTTAAAAACGACTAGTTTTGGCAACCCGCTCAGAGTTAGTCAGCAGTATTTTGGAGAAGTTAAATGTCTTGAAATTAACACATAGAGCACCTTGTTTGTATACGGGACGTACCAGAATAAGGAGCAATCCTAAAAATGTGAAAAGAGAAAAACGTTAATGCGTATTGTAAGCGCATAACAGTTCTATTCTATATACATTTTTTATTTCTTATGATAAATGTATCTATTTCTTACTTCTAATTGCACCTAAGTGTAAGTTCAAAATTTGGAAGCGAAGCAAACCACCTTGTAGGGCAAGCAGAAACAGATATATCAACCTTGGCTCGAGTTTTTTTTTTCGGTTACAAACTAACAAATGGTGTTGTCTAAAAACGAAATTGAATCAGATTGGCACCCAGATCTAGAAAAAGGTTCCCTACACGAAAACCAGGAAATTATATGGTATGTGCCTTTTAGAAACCCATATGGTTTTCTAAAATTTCACATTTCTTTCGCGAATGTTAGCATATACTTTTTTTATTCTAGATACAGTCCGCTTATGTCATGTTTTCATAATTATGCGCAATCATGTATTTTTTTATATACGTTTATTAGTTTATCCTGATTTCCTCACCAACTGTGATATGCAGAACGAGAGTTAATAGCAGTAATCTCAAGGTAACTTTGGTGTCAAGTGAATAAAAAACGAAAATTTAAAAAAGGCGAAATCTCATTTCATCAGTTTCCACATTTAGTGGTCTAATATTTGCGAGAAATTTGCCATTGTAGAACATCAAATAAAATTGATTTACTTGTATGCTCTGGATATAATAAACTTTATATAAGTGTTTTAGACTAGTAAATCTTTGTCTATTGTCAACCGAATCTGAGCGCTAACTATACGCGTCTTTTTCTATCTTCTGCTAGAAATTTTAACCATCGGCCCAATAAATAACTGAAAATCTTTGTCTACTGTCAAACAAATCCGGGCGCTAACTATGCGCATCTTTTTCTATCTTCTACTTGCAATGCAATACGTATATTTTTTGCATCATTTGCCAATCGTTGAACCTCCAGTGGCGTGCTCAACTCGGCTTGACCAGTTGGCTGACGCTGACCGTAGAATATAATTTGTCTGTGTTGCATAATGCACGGAAATTACACACTTTTGGCAAGGGCACGAATACTACACGCATCGACTTCAGATTACACACCGATTGGCAACACTGACGCCTGCCATGCCACTTCCGATCTCTCTCGACCGGCCCTGTCGTGAGTAGTACGCGGTGTGATCTGATTGGTAGTTACTGACTCATGAGAGAAAACTTAAGTGTTAATTCGCAGAGCGGGTAAAGTATGTAGAACGAAAATAGGCAAAATAAATTACAATGTGGAGTTTGTTTCACTTAATTTATATATATATATATATATATATATATATACAAATATCTGGAAGGTCTTCGGAATTTTGATTAAATATTTTATCTTTTAATTTTTGCTTGATTTCCTTTGTTCATTCCTCTCTTAATGAATACACGTCTTTGTAAATCTCTTCTGTGATTGACATTATCTTATAATAAAATATCTGCTATTTCTTCTTTACCTTTTTTAAAGATATTGTCTGCATGCGTTCATTTTGGTTTCGCAAACATTTAGTCCCCTTATTTTTTTCTATAAATTATATCATTTTCTCTTCCGTTTTCTTTTCTTTATCTTGTATTACATTTTCCCTATCTATCTTTGAAAATTCTACAGTACTAAGTTTATTTTCTCCTTTCATTATCCAATTATTGTTTGCTGTTCTTTTCTTTGCTACCTTTTAAGCTACTTCATCTAGCGTTGTTGTGATTACATGGGATAGGTTTTTTTACCGTATCTTAGAAGAGGCTTTATTATAATATTCTTCAACTTTTTCATCTAATAGACTAGAAATCTATTTTAGTTGTTTTTCCGCTTATCATTTTTTTCTTCAAATTCGTGGTTTATTTTAAATCGCTCCTATTCAGCCGTTGGGCACTTCCAACAGAGAAATTGTTACCGAAATATTTGTCACCAATTATTTTATGTGACGGCATGATGTAGTCAATTTCGTTGTGGTACATCCAACTTTCTTTTTGTATTCTTCTCAAAGAACATATTCATGGCGAAGAGCTCATTGGTTCCAAAAAATTTAACATAATGCGACCTGTGTTTTTCCTTTCACCTACACCAAATGATACTATGTTGTTTTCGTTATGTTCTTGTTTATTCCTAATTTTCCATTAAAATCTTTCATAACTATAATGTATTTGGATCTCTCTTTATTTAGGGCCTGAGTGACTTGATCATAAAATATCTCTACTTGTTTCGTCTTCTTGCTGTGTTGTGGATACATAAACTTGCATAATTCTAAGATCTTTTTTGGTCGTTAGTTTAGTTATTTTATGTGCTAATCTACTAGTTTGTTATGTTGGCAACTGTTTTTTTTATAAACTCACCTCCTGCATAAGTTTTCTGTTCTTTTCTTATATAAGACAGCTTATCTTTAAATGGTAGTAGTACTAGAGCTTCACCTTTTCTTGTAATTTCACTCAGTCCTAGGATATCCCATTTTATATCTCTCAATTCTTCCTGTAATCAAAATGTTTTCTTTTGACATTTTTACCTAGAAAAAAACATTTCGTCTCTATAGGCAATTGTTTATATATTTTCCTCAAAAAATGTTTGGACGAATTTTGCTAAAATAACTGTATCTAGATGCAGTTAAACATTTTGCGAGTCAGTTTCCTTATAAGCGTTTATAAAAAAATATCCACTGTATGCACTTTTTTCCTTGCCTTTTGAAATTGCAAGCGGTTTTGGATTTAAGTCGTAATTGGTTTCCCAATATTAATAAACACATTATTTATTAGGATTAATCATCGATCTTATCCATTGCCCGTATTTTTAGCCAAACAATAAAATGAAACTACTACCGGTTAGCTTAACAAATGAATCACGACTATGATTTGAAAACATGCACAAGACTTAGAAGGAAACCTTTCTTGCATTAGAAAAATCATATATTAACCTTATTCTCTCTCTAAACTAACTGATTTAAAAAACGGTAAATGAAAAATTTTATTTAAAACTGTTAGTAGACATAATTGAAAATAGTGTTCAAATAACACGAAATTTAACAGACTGGTGTATCGCAATTAAAAACTAGATTAGCAGTATCCCTAGAGATACGACATCCCAATTTCGTTTCGCGAAATTTGAAGAGAAATCGATTAAAAATATGGGAAAGGTATTAACTAGATTTGAATTTACTATAGATCATCGGCTGATTTGAAGTAATTGTGTTACATATCGGCTTTAAATAATTTGGTTTAAATGTGTAAATTGTTTTATAATTTCACCAACTTTCAATAGCAGTCTTTTTAATGGTGAAGAAGTTTTTTTCTAATAAAGAGAGATAAAAATTTTCATCGAAAAGACCTTATCCGCTTCCTTACATTGTTTTAAGTGAGAAAAAAAGGGGAACCTGCATTTTTGTAACTTATAAAACTGTCTCTTTTATTGGACAAACAGATGAATTAACACTTTTGAAAATTTGTCTTCAGCTTTTTTCTAATAGGTACAAATGATGACAAATATATCAATACTTATTTGAAAGAAAAATTTTACACATATGCTAAAATTAAGTTGTTCCTTTCTAAGGAAATTATAAAGAAGCAAGAAACCCAAACAAATTAAAACTGGGAATGTAAGAGCCATGCATATAATTTAAATGAAAAATCAAAATTGCCTTACAATACCAAAAAATTCTTTGTTCCAGAAAAGGTTTTTCTAATAGATTTATCAAATAATTTAGTGCCATAACCTCAAAGTTTAAACAATGTAGTATAAGAAGTATAAGAAAAGTCGTTTTCGGTTATAGTTGTTTTCATTTACATTCAGTCTGTTATGAAATATTTAATGGCCGTATTACGGCGTGCAGATGGTTAAGCGGAAGAACGGCCGTAGGTTAAGCTTCGCCCCCTGCATTTTATGTCTGCATATATTGTAAAATGTGTTAATGTATGACAACACAGGACATTTACCAACTTCGGTGATATTAAAACAAACACAATGCGGTGCAAACGCTTTTGTCTAATATTCAAAACACATTTATACAGAACGAATATTTATGTCTTACCTAAGCCTGACGATGTTATCTAGAACATACATCGGCTCAGTAAATGCATCATATTCCATATACTGTCACCATTCCACACAGCTAAATAAAATAAAAATAAGCGGTAATGGCGCGTTCAACTGGTATATGTAACAATATTGAGAGTGATGGATCTGACTAAAGAAAAAGTTGGGTAACTTTAACTTAGTTTCTAAACTCATCTGCTGCAAACTAAAACGCGTAAAGCAAATTTTAGAAGATGCGGTTTTCAACCATCACTTACCAATTTTATTGAATATTTATGCTAAAAAAGCCAAAAATCCCTGGCGATGGTAATAGTTCAACATTTTGTAGCATTAAAACAATTTAAATTTAAGCGTTTTCAATTAGATTTAAATATGCAAGAGATTGCTGAAAATCACATATCACTATTACTTCTCGTTTTAGAGATATTCGACTTTAAATTTCACCAAAAAATTCTCTTGTCCCGTTTGCTCTGTCCAACAGTATTTTTTATATCGATTGCATTTTTAACCTTGACAAACAATTTTTTGTATGTATATCTTCTATCCTATACTACTTACACCAATAAGGATAGCTCTTAAAGTTGCATAAATCAGTATAAACCAATATAGACCATTTATATCATGTAACATTTTCGCCATACTTAGCTTATGTGATTTTGATTAAATTAAAAAAAATATTTTTATCCAGTATAAATTTAATAATAAAACCTCTGTCATGGAGGCGGCTAAAATAAACCCTATAAAAATATACATTGTTGTTTAGCATGGTCAGAATTTAACATTATGTGAGTAAAGACGAATCTATTAAACGGTTGAAAGGGTGTTAGGGCCCTCATTAGCACTGTGGATTGAAAATAGCACGCTGAGCTACAATCCTATATATCTTTAATAAAAAGTAGTGTCATGAATTTAAAAAAAGGGGATTACCATTTTGTAACAATTTAGATTCAATTATCCACATCACAATAAACATTTTTCGTAACTGCCGCCATAATTATTTTACTTCTGCACCCATTAGTACGAACAACATATTAAGGGAGAACTGCACGCAAAAAGTGAAAAAGGTCAAAGCAAGATGAAAGGTACCTTCGTATTAGAAAAAACTTCCTGCACGCCCGATCTAAAAAAAATGTGTTATGTATAGGCAATTTAAATTACATTTCGGTTAAAAATGGGTTCAATGTGTACGATTTACCCTTTCAAATTTTGCAGTTACGTATACAAATGATCAATGCAAGGCGGTAAAGAGCCATTTTGGGGAAAATAATTATATGCGGTGGCATTTGCATCAAAAAGTGATTAAAAAATGGTCGAAAATGGACAAATCTACTTCTGTTTTATAATTCTAGATTTAATTTTTTCATAAAAATTCGCATTAGCGTCCAACTACATATTTCCGTATTAAAATCACATTGGAGCTAATACATCTCTCTTATAGTTTTAACATAATATTGCAGTGGCGGAAGGCTTGCAAATGATCCGTATACTGCGTGCAATTCCTCCTTAAGTCTGTCTTTTGATATCCACGATAAAAACAGAAAACAATTAGTGCTATTTACAAGATATTTATGTTATATCTATTTATCCTATATATTCCATCTATGCAATCTATCTAATTATTTAAAACAATATCTGATCGTTCAGATTTTAATTTAATTATTTAAATCCAATATCATATAGGTACGTGCGACTTATTGCTGCTTCCAAAGAAGTTCTAGATATAAATAATATTCTGTAGAAAAAAATATTTTAAGTAAAATTTTGAAGGGCTGGTATTATGGAAAATAGAATATCAAAAAAAGACATAGTAGTAATACGAAAAATGTGAAGTACCTGTATTAGATGTTTTGCAGATAAATTAATTTTTTTCACATTCTGATAATGTCTCCGAAACGTCATCATTTGGATAAGTTTATTCCAGGTGTCATTATTCACTTGACACTAAAGTTATTTTGAGATTACTGCTATTAAATCTGCTTATCACAGTTAACGAGCAAAAACACATACATTTAGTTTGAAAGAGCGCTTACCATATAATTTCCTGGTTCTTGTTGGGGGGATCTTTTTTTCTAGATCTGGATGCCCATTTGATTGATTTTCGTTTGTGGAAAATACTACTTGTTAGTTTTGATATTTGCCGCATAAAATCCGAACCAAGGTTAATTCATCTGTTTCTGCTTGCGCCACCAGGTGGTTCGCCTCCAAAATTTGTTACACTTGTGTGCAATTAGAAATAAGAAAAAGTGAAATTTATTATAAGAAAGAAACGGTTTATATAGAAAAGAACTGTTATTCACATCTTTGGGATTTCTCTCTATTCTGGTACATCCTGTATATAACAAGGTGTTCTATAGGTTTAAATCAAAAGGGGGAATGAAATTAATTCCTGGAATATTAGTTTGCCATTCTGGCAGCCAACGTCCTGCGTGAGTTTTGTTTTACAATTTCAAGAATTAGTCTACAACTTTTGCCATTGAAAATATGCCTAGTTTTTTTAAACAAAACGCCGAAATGTCGTCATTTGGATAAGTTTATTTTAGGTGTCATGGTAAACATTTTCTATATTTTTGAGAAATATACATTTTTAAGAAATCGCGTTAAAATTTGAAAGCCAACTTCAGTCAATTTAAGAATAAAAATAATCGGTGACCTGGTTAAGTAATTGGAGTAAATATATTGAAAATTAACTTGATTTTGAGTAAATTGGCAGGTGAACTCTAAGAATGTGGGTGCGATTGGTCTGAATACTTGATATAATTTAGAGATATATATGTAAAAAATTACAACTTGGAAACGCGCCAGCCGATTTTAATAAAATTGAAAAGAAATATATATATATATATATATATATATATATATATATATATATATATATATATCGAGTGTTAATGAAATTACTAACCAGCCGATCAATTCCTTTGTAAGTAACATATCGGTTTTATGTCTAGCAACATTATATGGTTGGCTCAGATGAACATTTTGGTATTTCAAATAGTTAATTGTCATATCTGATGTAACCATGAACACTATCACCTTTGTTTTGTTTTAAGCTGTTCTGTTTGGGGCTGTTGCTCTTTAGTTTCGCAACCTAATGGCCCTGGCATCATTAGTGCCATCATTATCCCATCTGACTTTTAATATTTTGGTGCCGCAGTTGAGTATAGTCAGCTACGTTGATTAGGACTAATTAATTAACTAATATTTGTTAAACTCTTTATTGGACGAAATAGCATCCCAGTTGGCCATTGTCATAAAGCAATGGTATAATGAAATAAAATGCATAGCCATCTTGGATAAAACCAGTATTAAATTAATATCGGTTATAGCTTTAGAATGCATCTGACAAACCAATGGCCGATATCTCAGAAATTATTACGTTTAGTGTTTCATGAAATTGCAAAAAAATAAGCTATTAAAAGTTCATTTTAGTAGCACTTCTTGTTAAACTGGTAACCACATATTAATGATATTAAAGGATAGTAGATTTTATATAACTATATTGGTTTTATTTTGAAAAGGAATAATTTAGGATCGATATGACATTTTCATGCGCAACTTTCTCGAGTACTGTCAAAGATAGCTATAAGCGTAAGATACACGTTTAATATTAGAATTTTAAAAATATAGAAAAATATGCAGAGTGCTTCAATAAAATAACAAAGTTGATAGTACGCTATGTTTAAAGAAATAAGACAGCCAATTATTTTGAAACACCAAAATTTGTATCTGAACCAATAATATCTTCTTCTTATGTTGCCTGTCCACTGCTGGATGTTGGCAACTACATTTCTAGATATGTCTCTATCCGACGCCGTGTGGATAAGCTCTCACATAGTTCCTAGTCCGGTCCAGTTTCTGATATTTTTCAACCAGGACCTTTATTTTCTAGCTATGCCTTCAATCTTTCCTTCGATCACTAGTGGGAGCAGTTGGTACATCGAGTTTCTCACTATGTGGCCAAGGTAACCAGCTTTTCTTATTTTACTAGTTGTCAGCAGTTATCTTTCTTTTCCCATTCATCTCAGAACCTCCTCGTTTGGGACCTTGTCTGTCCATGGAATTACCAATAAGCGGCGATATGTCCCATCCAATAATATAACTTGACCCAATTTCAAATCGAAATATTATTTTTTAAAAAGTCGATTGACTGCCTGGAAATTTTGTTAATACACGACATGTGCATATCTCTTATCTATAGCCTACAATTGGAGTAGATATTTACCGACATTTTCCAAATTTAGAACAAACATTATTTATCTTAACTCGATATCATCGCGGCGATTTTGCATATTTTATGTTAATAAAAAGAAGTCATATACTGTGTTTTTGGATTTATTAAATATATAAATTTATAGGTTAAACATATTTTTTTGAAAAACGACTATTCTATCTAAAAAATAATCATTAAAAAATGTGCATACTTAGACTTAACATATAAAAGCCATTGGCGAGGATAATTAAATATTTAGTGGCAAGGTTCCCCTAGGAAATCTTATTTTGAAAAGTGTGTACCAAAAAGGTAAAATTATTGAAGTACTTAGATCTTTAATTTTATTATTGGGGCAAGTAATTCAGTATTAAATAAAATTGAAAAATAATTTCTTAATGAAACAATTTATATTATCTGTCATAAATGTTTGTTTGTATATTATGTTTTTGGAAGTTTAACCTTGAAGAAAATACATAAACTACCATGCTAACCAATCATGTTTTTAATATTTGGAAGTAGGAATTTAGGTAGATTTAAACTAAAGCAATAACTATTTCGAGCATCTCTCAGGTCTGGGCTTTAATAAAACAGCAATACGCTTTGACACATATTTACTGCACCATACAAATCAAGAATATTTAATTTCCAATAAGTTACGGAGTTTATGCTAAATGCCTCGAAGGGATTTTTCTCCCCTCGATCAACTTCACAAGTTTTGTGTTCAATTTGACAAATATCGCAAATAAATCAAATACCGATACGCAATATAACCTAGCAAGCGACTTTTGATTCTCGACACACACATAAATATGCGGAAAAGTAATATATTATTCTGTATGTCTGATTTATACTTCAATTAGATTTGATATTCTGCTGGAGGAGATTAATAATATGTCCGTATTGGTAGCGTAAAAAGAGGAGCTAATTCGGAAAACATGTCTAGAATTTTATCTTGAAAACAAAAAAATTGTTAGGCTTTATGAATAGAAAAAAAAATGTATAGTTGGATTAAAATTGGTACTGCAGTAGCGCTGACAAACTAGTAAAAATCCTATTATTATTTTAGTAATCTGTCTTTTCTTTTCAAAATTTGTAACCAAATTTTCAAGCTCTTGCTGGCATCCGATTGAGCTAAAATTTGGCATCTATGCAACTTCTGCGACAATGCAATAAGATATCATGGAGTTTGTGTAACATATGGATAACTTTTCTATTTGTAATTTTAGGCAAAAAAGTATTCTTAGAAGTTTTGCTTACCTGAAAAAAAAATGACTAATTTAAAAAAGAATGACATTTTATATAAAAATGATATATATTTACATATTCGCCTTTAATTTTCTCAAAAACTAAGTTTTATCAAAAAAAAATTCTAAAAGTTTTTTGATAAAAGTATTTTGAATCTTTAACTTAGCTGTCTCAAAAATTGAAAATTCAAAATATTTTTTTTCAGATTTATATTTTTATATTTATTTAGTAGCCTGAATATAAATGACATTTTTTAATACGCTTTTATTAGCTTTACTTGAATGTAACTAACTATGTATGCATGTAAATAAATCTAGGAATTCGATTTTAACCTACTTCTAATTGTCTTATCGATATGCAATTTTGCAAGTGTATGTAATACGACTGACAATACATTAATTTGGTACTCTATGGTACCAGTTGATGCTGGTCGATTTTAACCCACTTCTAATTATCGTATCGAAAAAATCGTGACTTAACGGGAAGCTTAAAAAAATTGAAATGTTGGGATACTTTTTTATTATAGATTTTAGCTTGCTCCAAAACTAAGATTATAAAAAAATAATGAAAATCTTATACAGGGTGCACAAAAAATTTGAAATATTACATGATGGTTATTAAGGCTGGAATCCGATTGAGCTAAAATTTGGCATATATATTATACAACTTCGATGACAATGCAATAATATGATATCAAGGAGTAAAAAACTCGTGAACATCTTATACAGGATACGTAAAAAAAATTAAATGTTGGGACTCTTTTTTATTATTGGTTTAAGTAGAAAAAGTCTTGCTTGCTCCAAAACTAAAATTGGAGTAAATAAATCATGAGTACTTTATACACAGTGCTTAAAAAATATGCTAAAAAGTACTAAATAAAAGAAACGTATAAAACGTATTTTTAAAAACAAGCTTTTATTTATAAAGTATTGAACTAGAAAGGAATAGATAATATGTGAACTTTTAAAAATTTAAATATTTCCCTTAAAGCTTGAGGCGTGAAACGTCATTATAATTGAAATAAAAAATCAGGTTCATTCAAATTTTTAAAAGTTCATACGCTAAAATATTATTTTTTAATTTTTATTTGTATAGTTTGTAAATAAATGCTCGTTTTTCTAAGCATGTTTTACGTTTATTTTATTTTTTGCTACAGTAAATAAGTAAAATTATTTTATTTGTATTTACCTACCTTAATGTAATTTTTGGATACAAAGATTTGTAAATGCACACAACAGTTTAATATGCTTATTTATAGTGAAGCGCAACAAAACTTAAGCAAATGATAGAACCTTTGCGCTAGTATTAACGCGTACGAGGAATTTGTGGGGTCATATGGAGACATTAGTTTATTGTGATGGGTGGTAAAATTGTTGATGATAATAACCTTTATGACCAACTTTTGCCGAGCCGTTTTGGAACGGTTTGTAAAAACTTGATTAATAATTACCGTCTATGTGTAATTATTAATGTTGCCCATTTTCAACACTTGCTTTAGAAACACTTTTGTTAATGTGTTGTGTGTGGTGCAAAATTTAAAAAAAAGTAGGTGTTTCTTAGCAATTATTTTTTTTATTCAAAATTATTAGTTTCTTAATTTATATCTAGCAATTATCTACATTATGATATTATTATTTTCAAATCTACGTATATCTGGTTTCGTTTTTATAGCAATACGTTTTGACACATATTTACAGCACCAGGCATATCAGGAACATTTAATTTCCAATAAGTTACGGAGCTTATGCTAAATGCCTCGAAGGATTTTTGCTCCCCTCGGAGTTTTGTGTTCGATCTGACAAATGTCGCAAATAATTCAAATAACGATACACAATATAACCCTGCGAGCGACTTTTGATTCGCGACACACCGCCATAAATATGCGGGAAAGTAATATATTAACGGGGATGGGCGGAACAATTGCCGATCGCGTGATTTATACTTCAATTGTATTTGATATTCTGCTGGAAGAGATTAATAATATGCCCGTATTGGTAGCGTGAAAAGAGGAGCTGATTCGGGAAATATGCCTAGAATTTTAAACTTCTTAGCTTTAACAAAAACAAAGTAAGTTTAACACAAATATATAGATTGATAAAATTTGGTACTGCAGTGTTGCTGACAAACCAGTAAAAACCGTATTACTAGTTCAGTTTTTTTAGACTTTTAATGCCATAAGCTTATTTCACTATTTTCGTTCAAATTTGTGTAGCTTTATATATCCTTTTTATCACATACGAATCAAAAATATACAGCATGTAACGAAAATGACTGTAAATACTTTAACACGTAAAACTAGGAGTGCGGGGTATTAGGCAAAGCAGTTTTATAAAGGGTGTCCCAATATGAACGCACATTTTCATTTGCAAATGAAACACATTATCACGATTGCTCTTTCAACGAAATTTTGGATAACATTTTCGGATACTTGCGGTGGAATTTCATCAGTGATGCGTCGAGTCTCGTTTTTCAAATAGCGAATTATTGCAAGTTTGTTGGCACAGGCGCGGAGTTTCAGAAAACCCCATATGCCCCATGCCAATCTTTGTCGCCAAGTCCATGGTTTCACGCGTTTAAGACGATGTGTCATCCTGCTGAAACCATACATTTCCCACATTGATGTTGTCTGATTCAGGTTACAAAAATGTAGCCAACATTATACGATAACGTTCACCATTCACTGTTAGTGCAGTTCCAGCCTCATCCTCAAAAAGCTACTGCCCAAATATACCGTCCTCCCAGATTTCACACCAAACATTAGCGCGTTGGGAATGCACTCCCTCCCCTCAAATCCGACAGTTATGTTTATTTACATAGTCATTTAATTGAAAAATTGCTTGATCACTAAACAGAATTTTATTCGAAAAATTACCATCCTCGTCTTCGTTTTGCAGCAGGTCTTTTGTAAGAATACTCTGCATACTGCTTTTGGAAATGCCCACCTGCTCTGAACGATGGCGAATCGACATGCTTGGGCTCTCGGCAACTCTTTCCGATACTGTGGCAATCTTTTTAACAGACCGGGCAGTACACGGTCGCCCTGTTGATTTTGCGTTTCCAACTGAACCACTTTGCTCAAATTTTTTTATCAGTCTTTGAACAGTCGTGAGTATTATTTCGGCTGAAAATAGCACGTACTCTACGAACTGTTTCCGAATAACTCTCTGCACATTTATAAACCTTTTCCACGATAATCATGCGTTGTTCTACCGTGTTAACGTCGATGGCTACTAATCGAAATCTATGTACAGTTGGCGACAGATAAATCCGTACGGCTGAATTGCTTCATTGTAAATTGTACTTCGTGTTCCTTTATTTACCTGAATTACCTTTCGCATTTGACAGTTATAACAGCACACGATGACATGATTAATTATTGATGTTTATTGATTTTTGATGTCATTGTTGCTTTGTCAAGGGTAAAATAATAGCACAAAATATGCCACGTTTAAGTATTGCTACAAAAACTTCCATAATTACACTAATAGAATAAGGCTGGTGTTGCATTATTTTGGTATAGCTAAAATCATTGTTCAGGGAATTATATAAATCGTAAAGAAGTGACGTGAGGAACATACCTTGGAAAGATCGGCGAAAGACAAAATCCTTTTGAAACGGCTGTATCGACGTGTATATACAATACAATAACAACAAGAAATAGAGCAGCTGCCCCAAAAGTTTTCTTAAAGTCCAGTAATAAAGAACAAAGGGGTCGGGTTTGCTTTAGAATATTTGCCGCCAAACGCCGATTTTTGAGAAAAGATGATATTTTTTTGTTTAATTAATTGGTAAATTCACGTCTACCGACCTCCTAATTCCCGGCACGATCCAAATTACATTCAAAACAAGCAAATTACATGCCGTTTTTCAGTCAGAGTTTGGGGTTAGATAAGTGCACAGGGCCCAGGTTTTTTTATTAGTTTGTTTTATTAAATTAATTTAACATATGTCTTTGAAAGTAACCTCATATAGAACAAATTCTTCAGTTACGTAAAAACCCTTAATATGCCTCAATCCGTATGATTGTAACTTAGGTAACAGGTAAAAATAAAAGTCCGTATTACCAAAATATCATAAAACGAGGTTATACTCATTTGATACCGTACGGATTTATCTGACACTAACTGTACATACCTGCTGTCAAATTTTCCAAAGTCTACTAGGAGAGAAACGATATTGCCGCGAAATTTAAAATGTGCGCTCATTATGGGGCTCCCTTTATAATTGGGGATCAAAACTTTTGTTTGTTTATTTTGGGTGTCAAGATATTGTTTGAGCTTAAATGCATATCATAGTCATATGCCGATTTTTTAAAAAACTGCATATTATTGGGTGGTATCAATGTACAGGGAGTTCCAACGAGGACTGAACGGGGGTTTATTTTTGACCTGTCGAAAATAGCCACTCGATATATCCTATTTCTGTGGAATTCAAAAATTATAGCAAAAAATATTAGAACCAATAACAAAAGCCATGGATGAAATCTTTTTTAAATGGAATACCCTGCTTTTTATATGATTTTTGGAATTTTTTTATGTCTATTATATTAAAAAAATTTTTTGAAATAGCTGCTTTTATTATATTTTAATGTTTTATTTTTAATATTTTTAGAGTATCTTGTATACTTTAGTAGGGTGATAAAAGTATTATTGCCTTCATATTTTGAATAAATTAAGTATTTACATGAGATAAAAAGAAATCATATAAAAGGCTTAAAAAAATCACATAGGAACCATATAAGAACAACGAGTACCATTCGGAAAAGACTTCATCCATGGCGTTAGTCTTTTGTTTCTGGTTCAAATATTGTTTTGTACAATATTTGAATTTTACAGAAAAACATATATATAGATTTGCAATTTTGTATTTTTTTAAAATACGGGACAGGTCAACAGTAAGCCCCTGTTCAGTCCTCGTTGGAACGCCCGGTACTCGCGAAAAAAAACATCTTTTTGGATAACCCGATTAGCCGTTAATAAAATTTGAGTATTTCTAAAAAAAAAAACGTTTAAGTGGTATTTGAATAGATATAAAAGATGTTTAGTGAACAAGAGGGGGGAAATTTTATTTTTCACAAGCCACTTTGACGTAAATTAATAATTTTTCTAGGTTGTAAAATAAAAATTAAATAAAAAATAGCCTTGCTTGTCAGAATGACATAAATAATATATGGCTGTACTTAAAATGTCACAGAAATCAAAATATGCAAACATATATAGGTTGTTCTATTTAAAGACTAAAAGTTAATATCAGAAACTTGGAATTAAAATCAGATATGGCAACGTTCTCGTAGTAAAAAATGTAAAATAGTTACGTTCCCGTGAGAAATGCAATTCTGCATTTATGCACTTGCAATTCTTAGACTTTTATCTTTTCGTTCTCATGCAACATAAGCATTACTGAACTTATTATTATAACTAAAATGCGATTTGTAGTCAGTTCTCTTTGTACGCTTACAAAATAAAATTGATTTTTTAAAAATAATTTCTCGTTGTTAACTGGCGCAGTAGGTAGGATTATTGCCAACAGTCGCGCATCGTGCGTATTATCTGGTTTCGTTTCAACGATTCGTGGCAAAAATCAGACAATCAAAAAAATCTTCAGGGTGTACTAAGAAACTCAAAATTGATCAGGGATTTGGAACAGCATCGACCAGCGTCCTAGTGGTGCGAGTTTGGGAACACACATCGTCCCACCCTCACAGCAGCTAACCAGGGAAAGGACCACATCACCTCTCCTGTTGGACCCTAATTTAAGAATGAGAATTGGAATTATCTTCAGTACATTGCTGTAAGTGCTTTCTTTCAATTTTCCTTATTTCATTTCATTTTTATCCTATCTTAAATATTGATATTTACGTCTCTTGTAATTCCGCAAACTGGAAGATTTAACATCAGCTTTTGGAAATTTAAATTGTGAAGGAAATCTAACACCTTTTTCTAATTTAATTCAAATAAGTGAAATAATGACTACTGAACCTAATTTACAACTAGTCAGATATCAGGCAGACAATATTCCCTTATTCGATGGGAATCCAAAACAAATAAACAGATTTATTAATGCTTGTAATAATTTTTATAATAATCATAGAAATAAAACTGACAATAATGCACCTATAAATGTATGTTTACACGATACTATTTGAAGTAAACTTGTAGGTAGGGCAGCCGATATTATTTGTTCTAGAATAGAATTAAATACATGGCCCGCAGTAAAAGCTGCAATAATTTCGACTTTTTCAGACCATAGATCGATTGATTGTATTATTCAAGATATAATAACGTCCAAACCGGAAAAAAATTAAACACCGCAACAATTTGGCCTGCGTTTGCAAGACGCTCGCAGTTTGTTATTTTCCTAAGTAAATTTAAGCAATGAAACGCAAGCTTTAAAACTTTTAAAAATTAATGAATACGGAAATTTAGTATTAAAAACCTTCATAAACGGTCTAAACTACCATATGCAACTTGTGGTTAGATTAAAAAATCCAGTTACTTTAGAAGAGGCAATGAGCTGTGCCTTGGAAGAAGAAAATTTTATATATTATAAAAACCTAGTAACACATTACCAAAAAACCCAAATTTTAATTCACAAAAACCAAAAATAAATTTGCCTACACAAGCACATTATCCTGCTAATGTGAGACCAATATTTTCGAATTACCCCGTTCATTTTCAAATTTTATGCCTTCCTATAGACAACTAATCCCAAATTTTAATAATGGAAATAATCAATTTATAGGCTTTGGACAATTAAGGCAACCCGCAAATAATTTTAGACAATCAAATTTCCCAAATCAAAATTTTATGCAAAGAAATACTTTTACCCCAAGACCATCTTTTAACCCCCAAAATCAACGCCCAACTTCTTCTGGAATATCACTCCAACAAAAGCCTGAGCCGGTGGATACTTCTTCAGGGAACACAATCCTTAGAAGAAACCAACAACCACATTCTTCACAACGTAATATTGTTGTAGAAGAACTATATAATCAATCAGTCGAATCGATAAATACCGATAATGATGAAAATCAAATTGATTTTAATGAAGAAAATTTTCAGGAGAACCAAATTTCCAACAACCAAACATAATACTTTTAAATAATTATACAAATTCAGATTTACCAGTAATTTTCATACCCGAAATCAAAGAAAAAATTTTAATTGATACAGGTAGTGGCAAAAGTTTTATAAAGCCTTATTTTGCATACAAAATTTATTCAAATTTCATTTTTTCGGAACCTTTCTCAGTAAGGACAGCCCACGCTACGTCCATTCACAATGAAGTAATTAATATACCAATATTTCGTTGTTTTAATTATGCAGGTAATCATAAGTTTTATCTTTTTGATTTTTCACCTAAATTTGACGGACTTTTAGGAATTGATTTTCTAACACATATTGGAGCGAATATAAATTTAAAACATTGTTTTTTAGATACTCAATTTGTAACCTTGCCTTTATATTATCAAAATAATATATCAAACTTACATAATTTTGAAACTATCGAAATAATAATTCCCCCACGCACATGTCAAAGAATCAAACTGCCTGTAAATCAATCAAATGGTTTAGGTATTTTAAAATATACAGATTTTGGTTGCGCAGAGATGCAGAAGCTTTAGTACAAGTCATTGACTCTTACGCAACAACTATAATTACGAATAGTCGCGAAAACCCAGTTAAAATAAAAATAATTAATCCCATAGATATCGGAATCATAAATGAAGTAGAAAACAACCTCATATAAAAAATGGAAACCGATACAGAAATAAGTGAATATATGGATAATACACAAAAACAAAACTTAAAAAATTTAAGACTGTCACATTGTAATCTGGAGGAATACAGGGCTATTCGAAACTTGTGTTACGAATATCGTGACATATTTTATTGTGAGGGCATCCCACTTACATTTACTAATCAAATTAAAGATAAAATAAACCGAACCGATGACACACCTATATATACAAAAACTTATCGATATCCCGAAATTCATAAAAAAGAGGTTAAAACCCAAATTAACAAAATGTTAGAGAACGGTATCATTCAAAACTCAACGTCCCCGTGGAGTAGTCCAATTTGGATTGCCCCAAAAAAGATGGACGCGTCCGGCAAACGTAAATGGCGTATCGTTTGGGATTTCCGTAAGATCAATGAGCGCAGTATTGATGATAAATTTTCTTTACCATATATATCAGATATTCTCGATAAACTCGGAAAATCCCAATATTTTAGCACATTGGATCTCGCAACCGGATTTCATCAAAAAGAAATGGAACCGAATGATATACCTAAAACAGCCTCCTCAACGGATACAGGTCATTATGAATTTAGACGCATGCCTTTTGGCTTAAAAAATGCGCCATCTACGTTTCAGAGAGTCATGAACAACGTCCTTCGGGGAACTCAAAGTGAAATCTGTTCTGTATATCTTGATGACATAATAATCTTCCCTACGTCACTTCAAGAGCACATAGATAGATTAAAATCCGTTTTTGATAGACTTAGAGAATCCAATTTAAAAGTGCAGCTAGACAAATCAGAATTTTTACACAAAGAAGTTGCTTATTTAGGTCATAAAATTACCATCGAAGGTGTAAAACCTAATCCTGATAAAGTCACCGCAGTTAAAAATTTCCCCATACCAAAAACCCAAAAAGACATTAAGTCATTTTTAGGACCAGCCGGATATTATCGTAGATTCATCAATTCAAATCAAATTCAATCAATTCAAAATCACCAGCCTTTGTTCTTACGACAGACGCCTCAAATGTAGCCCTAGGTGCTGTTCTCTCTCAAGGCAACCCGCCAAATGACAACCGCGAGCATTCGCATCGCGCACTCTAAATGAAACAAAACAAAAATATTCAACGATTGAAAAATAACTTTTAGTAATCGTTTGGGCATTTAAATACTTTAGACCTTACCTTTATGGCAAAAAATTTAAAATATATACTGACCATCGCCCATTAGTGTGGTTATTTAGCCTCAAAGAACCAAATTCGAAATTAGTACGTTGAAGGCTAAAACTCGAAAAGTATGATTATGAAATAGTCTACAAAAAAGGGAAACAAAACACTAACGCTGACGCCTTTAGCCGAATTCAATTAAACGCAATCGAATCAGAATCATTAATAAATTACCCAGGCGATATAGACACCGACGTAACGCAATTGCTAAACGATCAATTTAACCCAGATATCCTTGACTCTGAAGTAGTGTCACAAACAATAGAAAGGCTAGAAAACGAACCTGAAACAACACCCAAAATTAATATTATTTCTGACGTTCTAATAACTCCACCTATAACACAACTGACCCATTCTAATATTCGAATAAAACCACCCGTAACGGAAACAATACATAGTACAAATGCTAACGAAAATCAGTCCAATATGACTATATTAGATGAAATTATTAATAATAAAGCTCATCAACTTATTATTAAAAAAGCACCTTATGACAAATATGTTAAAGCCAAACGTGAAAATTCCGAAGGACATCAAATTATTCACGCAACATTGCCCACTAATATTACAGTAATTACTAACTTTTTGAAAGAATGTTTAACCAATAAAACAACATATGTTTATTTCTTTTCCTAAGAACTAAGAACCTATTTTCAACAAACAATGAATAACCATTTTAAAACTTTAAAACTTATAGAATGTTCAAAATTAATAAATAATGCTCAACCTGACGAACGAGAATTACTAATTAAATATCGTTATGAAGGCAAAACAAATCATAGAGGAATCGAAGGAACTTGCAAATTTTTAAAAGCAAAAGATTATTGGAAATCACTTAAGGCAGATGTAACAAAATACATCAATAATTGTGAAATCTGCCAAAGATCAAAATATAATCGAAAACCCCCTAGATCAACCTTTGATATTAACCGAAACGCCAAGCAAACCTTTCGAAATTGTTCATATCGACACTTTCATCATAGGTAAACAAAAATTCCTAACTATTATAGATAAATTCTCTAAATACGCACAAGCCTTGCCTTATACTGGAAATGCAGTGTCGTGCTGTGAACAGTTAATAAATTTCTTCTCTTTTTTACGTATCCCAAAACAAATAGTTTCAGACAACGGATCTGAATTTCAGAACGAAGTCGTTAAAGGCTTATTAAATACTCATAATATTAAAATACACTTCACTACCCCCTACCACCGTGAAGCAAATTCCCCTGTTGAAAGGCTACATTCCACATTAATCGAACATATTCGATTACTTCGAGAATCGGACCCCAATGCAGAAGTTACCAAACTTATGCCGTACGCAATTATTGCCTATAATAACACGATCCATTCTAGTACGAATTTTACCCCATACGAACTTGTCTTCGGACACACAGACTCTAAAGATCCTATGGATTTAATACCCGCTCATGTATATACCGAGTATGTCAATAATCATAAAAATAACACATACATTTTGTACGACAAAATTACAAAGGAATCACCAGAACTAAAACAAAAAATTATAGATAGGGCAAACAAGGAAAAAATCCCGACTAATTTAATAATAGGCTCACAAATAAAATAAAAAAGAAATATTTAGGCCCATTCGTATTAACGGCTGTATTAGAAAATAATAAAATACAAATAGAAAATCCCAAAAATAAATACAAAGAAATTATACATGTTAACGAAACTAAAATAATATCCCTTGTTCCAGATGCTAGACCATCGTCGGCGGCTACGTAAAATTCTGCGATTGTTTGACCAATTTGGCTGATTTTCAGGAAACATTTATGATGTTACGTTATGTCTCGGATAATATAATGAAAAC
This sequence comes from Kuschelorhynchus macadamiae, assembly GCA_030620095.1. Taxonomy (NCBI): domain Eukaryota; kingdom Metazoa; phylum Arthropoda; class Insecta; order Coleoptera; family Curculionidae; genus Kuschelorhynchus; species Kuschelorhynchus macadamiae. Next base: position 244,967 of record JAUTXW010000656.1, read on the forward strand.
ATGATGAGTAATTTGCTTAAATTATGACAAACGAAGTTGAATATTCACCTTCTTTACTTCCATCGTAAGAGCGTATCGTAATCGTGAAAAAATAACCCTCCGAGATTTTTGCGGATCTTTATTGCATTTTAAAATCTCTAGAACCCGAAAAACTTGTTCGCCGTTAATAGAGAAAACTAGATTTTTACCCACAACTTTCCTGGTAGTGAATTCCACAACACTATATATACTCTGTTTTCTGGATGTAGTGGATTTCACGACGAGGGAAGTTCTGGATGAAGGTTACTTCACCGATTATTTTAATATAATAAGTCTTACTGTCACGTTCTGAAATAATGGTTGTCATTTTGTTTTCACTCTGTATGTTACAAAACGGCCAAACTACCAGACATAATATGAAGAATATTTCCTGATCGTCTACAAAATTGTATCTGTTTATTTGTTATACACTATGTAAATGTGGATTTCTCTACGAGGAAGCTTTGTAGTAAATTTTTCTTACAAAAAAACCAACCACCAAAATCATGAAAAATATTTATTTCCTGATCGTCAAGAAACTGGTTGTATCTGATTTTTTGTTAGTTAATTTTGCCATCTATTTTTTATTTAATATTCAATGAAAAAAAATACATTAGGCGCGAGTATCCTCGTAATACTTTTTGACCACTTTTTATAATATATCAAGAGTCCTTGTAGACAATCTGTGCCCTGATGTTTTGATTTTCTCTCTCATAAACTCTATTTTGCATATGTTTCAAAACAGTTTAATACAATTTGATTAATTTAATATTTTAATTTACAGAGAGGTTTACTAAAATGCAAAAATATATTGCGCACGAATATAGAGATGCTCGAAATAACCTGTTCATTAGTGCCATATTGCATATAAATACAGCACCCTTAATAAATTGCCAAATTAATTAATATGTTTAATGGTAAAAGCAGGGCCTATATTTTTATTTAAGCTTTTAAAAATGTAAAAGCTCCGGAATGGATGTAGCCGTACATCTACAAATTACTACGTCTAGACGAAAAAAATCCCAAAAAAGCAAAACCTTGTATCCGATGTAAACACGGTTAATTACTGAGGCGGTCCATATAGAGAAGGCCAGACATTGATGCAAAACAGAGACAGTTGCAATGGGACAAGGTAACTGCGATACCGAGGCAAACTCCAAAATCCCTAACATGAGTTAGAGTCTCTGTTAATAAGTTAATAGGTCATATAAAGTGGAATTTATTAGCCACAGTCCCTAATTAAAATAACAATGTATTAGGGTTTTGGTCACCATTGAAATTTAAGACAATGGTAGTATGTAGATGATCAGTCGTGTGGATACATGAAGAGTTTTTGAAAAATAATATTCTAGTTACATAGGTTTTAGATCTAATTAAAATTATTTATTCTGCAACTTTAAGGTAAATTTCAATTTTTAATATAATGGACATAAAAAAGACAATAGGGTTGTAAACCCTAGCTCAAAATTTTTACTTCCCTATGTAACAGCCAAGATGTCTAATTTATACACCATATCGGCTATGTAGAGGACGTGGCAAATATTTTTAAAATGTAGGTTGGATTTTTTCGACGTTTTAGAGTCCCTAGATTACGAAAAACACACATATATATATATATATATATATATATATATATATATATATATATATATATGTATATATATATACACCAAAAATAGTGTAGGTTCAGAGGTTAGATTTTAAGTGTCAAGTGTGACGTAGGTTTTCGATATTTTTAAGAGGTATAAAAATGTAAAAAAATCATATTTTGAGAACTTATAAACCGATAATCGTCAAATTGGAAACAGAAATATTTGGGGTAAATTTTCTGACACTGAAATATTTTTGAAGTCATTGAGGTATAGGTTCATTTTTTTTTCGATTAGGTTAGAGTTATTAGAAGTATCTGGAAAACCAATGAATAGATTACTTTGAAATTTTGATTCTGGACATAAATGAACATGAACTCTTTTAAATTGTACGGTGTTCCCGCTCCTACTTTAAACCAGTGGCAACATCCGTTTTCTTAATAGAATGATCCGTATATTATTGTATTTTGTACTGTTCCAAAGATTCTAAATATGAGTATGTCCCCTATTTCTAAATTCAACGGTTTTTGAGCAAATGGCGCTTTAAAAATGACATTTTTGACCCTTTGAAGCTCTGTACCTCCCAAATGACTTAACTCGCAACGAAACGGGTTGCTCTTTCTTGGCTTAGTTATTAGTTATCTATCTCCTGATACCAATTTCTACTTTGACAGGAAATGTCAAATTTTGATACCTCCTGTCAAACCAGAAGTGGTGTGGGAATATAGATAATTGAAAACTAAGATAGAAAAGTCAAATCCATTTCGTTGCAAGTAAGGTCGTTTAGGAGTTATAAAGCTTTAAAGTGTCAGTCGAATTTAGGTATAGAAAACATAACACAAAAAATGCAATAATATACAGGACATTCCATTCCAACAGATGTTGCCACTGGTTTAAGGTAGAAGCGGCAACACCGCACAATTTAAAGTGTTTTAAAAGGAGAGTCTGTGTTCATACGTGCCTAGAGACAAATTTTCAAAGTAATCTATTTTTTATTTCTCCAGTTGCCTCTGAGCGTGAATAACCCTGTATAATAAAAAAAAATTAGGCAATATTTAGAAAAGCAGAAGTTTACTTTATTTTTTTATATACAAATTAATTTTTGTCCATTATACAGGGTGGCCTAAAAAGGATGAGGCGGCCCCTGCTATACATTTAATTGTGAAATATGTCAAACTTCTTTTATTTTTGTATATAAAACATTTTTTTTATTATTCTGGGTATCCCTAGGATAATTAAACAAACACCTGCAAATAAAAAAAAGTATTTCAGAAGCATTTAGCTTGCCTGAAAAACAGTTTGACACGTCAAGTTTATTTTATTTTTTTGTATGTAAAAATATTTTTTCCAACTCCAAGGTAGCCCTAGAAGAATGAAACATGAAATGGAAAAAAATGTATTTCGGAATACCTGAGCTTGCTTAGCAAACAATGAAATACGTCAAATTTCTTTTAACATTCTATATATAAATTTTTTTTATATACAGGGTAACCCTCAGGATAATTCTAGAAGGATAAAACAGCTCTTTGAAAACAAAAAAAAACATTTTTTTTTTGTTTTCAAAGAGCCTTTAGTTTATTTAACTAACTAAATACATTTTTCAATATACAGGTTAGCCTAGAGATATGAAGAGGCTCTCAAAAAAAACAAAATAATTTTTCTTTTAAAGCGGTTAGTTACAAAAATTCAACTCGTAAAACATGTTAAATTTCCTTTGTTTCTTTGCATATAAAAATTTGCCACTATTCAGGGTAGCGTTAGAGGATAGATGAGCCCGTTGAAAATGCGTTTTTTTTTTATTTTCAGAATGTTTTTGGCTTACATAAGTATATTTTTTCTATATAGGATTAATTTAAGGGGGCGAAACAGCTCCCTAAAGTCTTTTTTTGACATGACTTATTGGCCTATTGCCTGTGTCAAACAATGTAATCAAAAGAGGTACATCGTAATAAAATGTTTCTAAACATGACGATTGAGCAATATAAAAACGAAACATATGTCATGTTAGATAATATACAAGTGAAAATCAAAAACGAGTGTTTTTATCTAATAATTAAAATATTTTACTTCAAACTCAAAGTATGATGTCGATAACCACAATTATCTTCCATTCTTTGTCATGGCTCACATAAACACCATAAAAAGTACGCTATGCATGTTTTTTTGGTATTTCGGAGGATACTTTTTTGAAATATAGGTTATATTTTATTCAAACGCCAAAATTATCATCCTGTAGTGTATCACGTGGTCCAACCTTAAATTAAGTTAAGTTATGGTTTTTACGGTGTCGACACAATTTACAGTTTCGGGAAAATGTCATTCGTGATTTCCTGCAGTGCAAAAACTTTAAGGGTTTTGACATCACGCACGCTATGTTGCCGGATTTGTTTGTGACTGTTGTCATATTTTTAAGTATCCTGTTTTTTCTTGCTGCGGAAGAGCACCGTATGCAGGTTACATTGGCAAAAGCATATTAAGTTTTTTATTTAACATTAAGAGGGGAACATTTAAATAATAAAAACTAAAATTTTTTCAAGCTTTCAGTTAATTTCTTCTTTGTTTTGACCTCCGTAATTCGAGACCTTTTGATATGTCGCTACACTCTGTTATATTTTGATCTCTCCAATATTTGGTATATCCCCCATCTTTTCTGTTATATATTGTTAAAATTAACACTTCGGTTTCTTTTTTTCAATTTTATTTTTCTACGGTCAAAATTTTGTCTGTTCGTCGTTTTCTTGTGTTTACGTTCTTTTACTGCCTATTATGACGAACATTTCGTGTTTTATTAGTAAGGTTATATCATCTTGTATTACCAACCCTTGACCGAATGTACTCAAAAATTGGGTACCCCATAGTATTCAAAACTATCATTTAAATAGTACTTAATAAGTATTTCGTGATTAATTAAATATACTTCCTTTTCCGTTAAAACTTCTATAGACCTAAGCGCCTAAAGTAGGCCTAAAAAAGACCAAATTCTCAACGTTTCGGTTGAAGATACTAGGATAATTTCTTTTAATCGCGGTTTCCCGTTGTCTACCATATTCAAACATATGATAATCTAGTTGAGTGTTTGACATTAAAATAATACTGATATTCAGCGTAACATAGGAGAAACTGATAATATTTGTTTTCTATTATCATTTCAAATGACGACATCAATATTGGCAATATATAGCGCATTATTTGCTTCTGGTGGTTTAAATATCTAAATCATATAATACAAATTTTGTCACGCGTGCAAAAAAAGAAGCGGGGAAGTCCTTGGTCTTTACAGTTGGACGGTGAAGGAATGCCTCTTTATCAATGCTTGCGTCTCTTTGGCAGAAATGGCTAAGGAAGGTATAATGGAACAAAAGCCACGGTAATATCCCGAAAACAGGTCGCTTATAATTCGGAGTTGTCCTAGTCAGGCAAGCTTTCTTGTGATGTTTGGATCACATAGCTATCAATAGCTCTTCATTGATGTGCTTACTAGTAATTGGGAGTAGTGATACGAGGCTGTAGCAAGAGAGAAGATATTTTGATACTTTTTTAGAAACAGGCTGTATCCGAGCAGATTTCCAGCTCTTGGGAAAAACTCCCTCGCTTAGATAGGGGATCAGTTTAGAGCAGCGCTTTTTTCTATAGTCGGATTAGCTTTTTTAACTTGAAAGTAATTTTGTGTATATTGTAATGTTAAGTGAGTCACTATAGGGTCGAACACGCTTTGTTTGACTTTTAACTTGACCTATTTATACTGATTAAGTGGGCATACTTTTTAAGATTTGCCTATTTACCTTATGGTTTACTTGACTAATGTAAACTATTAAGTCTTTTAGAGAACTTTACATATTTGGGATTACAGATTAAGCCATTTTTACTTTCATCATTTCGGTTTAATAGAATATATGATGCCTATTTACCCTGTTATGCTCTCACTGTTGGCCGCCAGGTTCCACTGTGTGTTATTTCACAAAGTGCCTTGGTCACATTTTTTAGGGAATCTTAACAAAAGCAAAGTTTGTGACATGTAATTAACCAAAAACGTAATTTGGGCTTACTTTGAGTGGTATATCCCCTCATCTTAGAAGGGGGGAGGGAAATCTCGTCGGGTTATTTAGATTATTGTAAATCTTAATGATGCTGAAAATATTAAGAAAATTTATTCACGGCACAAAGCATTTCTTGAGTTATTAAAAAAAAATAGGGGTTGACAATAAACATATTTTATATGGTTTTTGGAGTTTTTAGGTTGAAATTTAAATTCTTCTAATAACTTTTGTATTGTTGATTTCGCTTTTTGTTTATCATTGGTTGTCGTGATTATAGAAAAATTTAATATGCAATAACCTCCAGTGCTTATTTATTTGGTGTATGATGACTCAAATTTTAACCTAAATTTAGGCCTAAATGATGATCTTTACAATAAAACTTATTAACGGGTGAAATAAAAAATTACCTTTAAGAAACCAAAGTTAATATTGATTTCAGAAAAAACTAAACACGCCCTATATCTGCAAACTACATTAAAAAAATTGGTATAATTTAAAGCAACGTTTGTATTTATTTATTTTTATCTGCAAAAATAAGAAGGTGCATTTAAAACCATATACTTAGTTCATTAGTTGAACGCCGTATTATTAAGTAAAATTTTCAAGATAATTAGTTAAGTATTATTTTTAATAAGTTAGTGCTTTTTTTATATTTTCATGACTTTTTTGCACTAGTTCGACTTCTTTTATAAACATTTTTATGAACTTTCTCATTTGACGCATCGCGTATATTAGATAATTTTGTCGAAACATTTCTTCATATTTTTAGATTTTTTTACAGATAGCGAAACATCTGATTGCGTTAGTTTATCTGCTGGAACAGATTTTTTTAATCGAAACTTCCTTGAAAAAAATCTTTTTTAACGTACTTTTAAATCTTTCATGTAAATATAGTATTTTGTTCTAGTAGTTCTTCATTATCTGTGTGAAGAGAACAGAATAAATCACAAAAACTTACGTTTTAAAATGTTTGTGCTAAATGTAATTAAGTTAAAACTAGGCATTATGACCCATCACCCTGTATCTGTATTAGAAATTTAAATTTCATTATTTAATAATTATCTCAAAAGCATGGTTTATTGATGTATGTTTCATTTCATGGAATTCCAGAATGTTGATAGAGACACGTTATATCGACAGTTTCGTGACAAAACATCGTGTCACAAATGCTGAAAGTCACTTTTTTAATCAAAATTTGGCTCACGATAATATTCGCATAGTTACAAAATATTTGTATGCCCACTTTATTGGAAGAAGTCTAAAAATAATGCTGCATTATAGTAAGCAACACTGTTCTAATGTAATACCAATAGGACTCCATGTCTATCGTAATTATCAATGTTTTACCAACACATAATCGTAAACACTCTCGGTTACAATATTCTTTTTGACGCTTATGATCATTTTGTACTCCCTTATGACGAAACAAGGCGTAATATGATTATGGAATGTTTTCATTGCTAAAACGTGTTTACACTTTAAAATAATATAAGACTAAAATAAATATGTTATTGTGCCTGTTTTAAACAGTTCATGTTAGGTCATAATTTTTAAATTTTTGACGAAAAAGTATTGCACAAAAAAGGCTACTATATATTTCTGTTTAAATAATTGATAAATAACATAACCAAATACAGTTTTTTCAAAAAAAGAATGGATCGTATTTTATAATTTACTGTGAAAATGTAGGATTTGGCACAATTTTATAATCTAAAATGCTTTTTAAACAAACCAACAATATTCTTGTGAATGTTCAAAAGTTGGTTAAATTAAAATTAATAAATAATTTCTTGTGAAAATTGACTTTTGCCGCTTGCGATGTTTTTGTCATTATAGATGTTCGTGATCATCTACCTAATTGTCTCGTAAAAAGCGAGTAACAAGGATTCATTTTATTCGTTGCAAGATTCCCGCACGTTCGACTAAAAAATAATCTCTGATTAATATCTCCTATTAATTACCCTATCATGTTACAGGCCGCTTAGTATGTCACTGATTCTCGATTGTGTCTCCCTCTCTTTTTCTTTCTACCATTTGTTATTGTAATGGTCTACGTCTGCCACTGCCTTGTCCTCTGTCTGCGGATAAGCTAATAATTTATTATTTTCGCAACCAATAAAAACTTTTCGATTTTTATTCATCTAGGGAAATGAATATCCCGTAATTTTTATTAGTCGGGGCTTATTAAAGTACATCAGGTGTTTCTTGAAAAATGTTGTGTAAACGTAATGTACGTAGAACCGATTTGAGTATTTATAAGCAAAGACAGATTGTATTTCGAATATAATAAAATAAAAACCACCTAAATTCATTACAACTTTCCGATTGTCTTTTAGTACACTTGGGAGCCATCGGCACTTAAGAGATTTTGCAAAAAAAAAGAGAAATAACATAAATAATGATTTATGGAATAGAGGTCAATTTTAATAGGCATTCCTTCACCTCGGAAATATAAAAAACGGTTGAAATAGGACGAATTTTTTGATCAAAACGAGAAAATATTGAAACATTTTTTTTGTCACGAAAAAGAAAATTTTATTATATTCAAAACATAGCATTATATTTTCTTTGTAAATAGAATTTTTTTCCCGTAAACCAAGTTTTAAGTTATTTACGTGGTTTGCTAAGTAGCAGCGAATCGCGAAATTCAAAATGTTCACTCGAATCGTATAATGGTCCAGTTACAAGAATTTTGCCAAAATAAAACGTAGAGCATTGCAAGAAATTGCATTTTCAAGGTAATTGATTCCATTTTCAAGTTTAATATTAGATATTTAAAGACATTCATCAGATTTTCTCCTGTGAATACAAGAGAATTTTCCAGTCTGTTTTAAGGGCATTAATACCGATTTAAAATAAGTAAGTTTGTAGTAGCGGTAATTATCTGAATTGAACAAATACGAGATTAAAAATCGGCAAATAAGAGATGTGTTGAAAAATTTGATTTATATGCCAGTAAACATATTATAAAAAAAGGTAGAATATATAAAGAATCTGAAAAATAAATTTCGACTTTTGAAACATCCAACAGAAAAGTTTCTGGATGCTGTAAATCTTTTTTAGTGTAGGGAAATATCGACCCTAGTCGAAAATTACGTGTTCTTTAATCTCGTTTGTCTTTGCTTGTGCATATGTTTAGAGCAACCACTGTCGGTCGACACCATAAGTAAATATTTTTTTAAATGAACATTTTTGTTCTATTTTTACATTAGAAACCCGAAGCCAGTGCCCATCCATTAAAAACAATATCCCCAAAAAGCCATTTATACCCTCTTCCCCTGTTTCTGTTCCTTCCGGCTTAATTTTCCAGAAGGAATTTGCATAAGCGTATTTTTGATCTAATATAGAGCACCTTTGCCAAAAATCGACCATCTTCGGCAAATTCAGGTGTTTTCTTTTAATAAAAGAATTTAAAATTAGTAAATTTTTTAAACTAGTCGTTTATACTTGATTGTACGCTAAAAACCAGAATAAGAATAACTTAAGTTAAAATAAGGTTTAAATAATATTCACAAAAAGTTATTCATCCCTCTTTCCGTCTCTCCCCCCTACTAGAGATTTTCGCGAAATTGAACTTCTGCAGCTGGTTAAATTCGTCTACATAAATTGCGTTCTAATTTCAAATAGATTTTGAAATGTTGATTAGAGTATTAAATAAATAGATCTAATCCGTGCTCTTGGCATCAATGCACCAAATCTTCTTACAATTAACTGATGTGGTGAATTAATAAAACTGCATGATTGACTCTCTATTCGAAGTATGATTGGCCTATCGAAAACATTAGTCTTTTGGCTTAGATCGTATCAAATTAAAAATTATTTTCGACATTTCGTCTTCGATTGAGTATGTTCTTCCTTTTTATTGGTTGATTCTCTGTTAATTGATAAGGTCTGCGATTACTGTATTAATTGATAGGATGGCTACTATCTGTTTAATGTTAAAGCTTCATTCCATTTTTTCTGTTTTCGAATTAAATTCTCTTCACTTATGAAAAGAGCCATAGAATTAATGAATTGATTAACGGTTGATAATGATTCAACTATAATTTACCTATCTATATATCAAAATAAAATGAATTTATTTCAATATTTTAATACAGCTCTTTACCAGTCACCTTTAACTGAAAGGAATCACGTATTATTCTTCATGTATAGAAAAAGCCATAAAATTAATGAATTGATAAACGATTGATAATGTTACAACTATAACGTACCTATTTATATATCCAAATAAAATGAATTATTTCAATATTTTAATAAAGCTTTTTACCAGTCGCCTTTAACTGAATGGAATCACAACTTCAGCAGTCAAGTATAAGTCTAAGTATAATCTAAGTAAGTAGTCAGCAACCTTAGACTATATGATACCTATAATTAAAATCGAATAAATTTTATATTTGTTAAATATGATAAAACTCATAAGACAAAAACAAAGGTGAAGCCCTAAAATATGATATCCAGCAATTTACAATAACAGGTACAGTAACAGTACAGGTTTATGACAGTACAGGTTTATGACATTACAGGTTTCAGTTGTTATATCACAAAAGGGTTAAACATCATTTTATTATATTAGGGTTTAATTTATATGCACCTGTCCTCACTCACAAATGTCCTCAAAATTATTACTCAGAAACTCATCATTACCATAGAAAGCCTTTTGTTTAAGTAGTCCCTTAATTTTTTCGTAAAGACTTCTGTGGGAAGGCAAAGAATTTTTTCAGGGAGCACGTTGTAGAACTGTGTGCAAAAATAGTTCTGTCCATCTCTAGCTCGTTTAGTACGAGAATCTTGTGTTACCAAGTTGTTTTTGTTTCTGGTACTGTTCCTATGAAGGTTATGGCTAACAGAGTATTCACCATAGTTTTCCTTAACGTGCTGGAGGCATGATAATATAAATGTGCATGGTACCGTTAGAATCTTTAATGAGATATAGGCACCCTTGCAACATTCCCTGTACCCCAGGCCAGTTATAATTCTGATACATCTCCTTTGTATAGCGAAAACCCTCGATGCTTGGGCAGAATGTCCCCAACACAGGATGGCATAGGAGATATGCGAGTGAAAATAGCCATAGTATGCACTCATCAGGACAGAATCCCAGACCATATTTTTTAGATTTCGAATGACAAAGACAATTTTACTTAACTTCTTTGAGAGGTGGGTATATTGTTCTTTCCATGTGAGACCAGTATCAAGATATACACCTAAGTATTTTACAGGGTCTTTATTGGAAGTTATTGGGCACAATGAGAAGTTCAATATTTGCGTTTTAGCATCATTTACACTAAGTCCATTTGATCTGAACCAATTATATATGCAGGACTGTACATTTAATGATCTTGCCTCTAAACTGTGTTCTTCATCGGCTCTTTCGAGGGGTATCATCTGCAAAGAGAACAAGGTTGCTAGATGGAAGGCACATATTTATGTCATTGATGTACAGAAGAAATAATACTGATACTGACAGTACTGATCCCTGGGGGACTCCGGATTTGACTATATGTGTAGATGATATATTCCCTTGATAAGTGCAATATTGAATTCTATCTGAGAGGTATGATTTCAAGAGACTAACACAGTCTGGACCCATATTATACTCCACTAGTTTAGCAAGTAGGAGTTTGTGAGATATACAATCAAAGGCTTTCCTCAAATCAAAAAATGATGCTTGAGCTTTCTTTTTATTTTCGAAACAATCCTGGATGTACTTGACTAGGGTACTGATGGCTGATATAGTAGAAACGCCAGCTCGGAATACAAATTGTTGTTTATTCAAAATGTTGTTGGACTCTAAAAAATTAACGATTTGTTTCTTGATGATTGTTTCAAAAATTTTTCCAAATACTGGTATTATAGAGATAGGCCTATAATTTCCCACCTCATCGCAGTCGCCGTGTTTATATATCGGAACTGTTCGCGATAATTTAAATGCATTCGGAAAAATATTTTCCTTAATACATAAGTTAATGATTTTACAAAGAGGATACACGATTATTTCCTTAAGTGTTTTAACTATTCTTGAATTAAGCTCATATGCATCCTTACTTGGGCTGTTTTTTAGACCATTAATGGTATCTCTTAGCTCATTATAGGAGCTCTCATGCAATTTAAATTGCTTTTGGATGACGGTTCTCATCTTTTTGACATATAAAATGGGGTTTATTGCGGACGGAGAAAGATTCTTTGCCAAGTGTTCTGCAATGTTGGAAAAATAATTATTAAAGTCATTTGCATTTAATTTATTTGAAGTTACTTGGACCTTTGTTGGGTTTTTATTTCTGATGACATCCCAAGCAGCTTTTTGTTTATTAGATGACTGAAGAATGAATTTATCATTTGCTGCCCTCTTTGCATTCTTGATTCCATTATTGTAAATCTTCCTGAAATTTTCGATGATTTCAGTTGGTAGTGAGATGTTAGTGGAGCTCCTAAGTTAGTGATATAAGCAATTTTAGTATTTCCCGCATTCTTCTAAGCTCTTCATTAAACCAATGTATTTTGATATGCGTATTAAAGTTTAAAGAAACTATTTTGGTCTTTAAATTAAAACTTGATTCGCAAGCATGGACTATCAATTCCAAGAAGTATTCACATTTTGCATTTGTATCCATCTCACCATCATCAACGAAGGTCCAGTCCAAAGAACTAGCTAAACCATGTAGTCCAAATAAACCCAAATCGGTTATTGGGCGGTAGTTTACTCTAACTGATGATCGCTTCCAGTTGCACCTGGATGGGATGCTGACGGACAAGGCCAAGTGATTAGATAGTGAGAGATCAATTATATTTGCAGTGAAAGAATTTTCAGGTACGTTTGTGAATATATTATCCAGGCATGACTTAGCTCTTGTGGGTTCCCTAATTGTTGCTGTCAAGCCATACGATTCAAAAACGCTGCATACCATTTGTGCTTCTCTTGATCTCTCTTGATCTCGACTGAAAATGCACATTGAAATCTCCAGTTAGTTTATTCATATCAAGAGAACTGATAACAGAAGCCAGTCTGTGAAGATATATATCAATATCCCCCAACGGAGATCTGTATATTGTTATTATTTGTAAGCCCTTACACACTATACCAGTATATGTAAAAGTATATGTAAGCAAAAAGTAAAATAATTTTTGCAAGTGAAAAATAACCTACAACAAAAATTACTTTAGACTATTCAAGATATGCACAATGCACTTCTTGAATACTGTTCTGAAGAACTGATAGCTCAAGAAGGTTGGATGGGAAAGAGATTTTATTTAATAATTTTACTTACGGTAATCGCATCTCCCACTGCTTTAGTTTTCCGAAATATTTGAAAATTTTTTCGTTTAATGTAATCTGTTCGCAAATATATTTAAATGTGAGGTACTATACAACGTCCTGAAAATTTTGGGTTTGATGACTTTTTCATAAAAATTTCGCCGGTATACTTTTCGTCATTTCGCAAAACTGATGTAAGTGTTGGTAAAAATTTTCGGTTAAAAGCAGTGTATCGAAGTTTTCTGCAGATCTGCATTTTAATGTCGTAAAATTTGTAACTAATTTTTTTTGCTAATTAGTGATATGTGCGGGGTAAAGAGCTAAATAATGAAAAAGGAGTTATTCTAAATGCACAATATATATCCGAATTCTATATGTTTTAGGCATAAATTTGTTTTCTACTAAATCATTGTTTTACATGTAAACACGGATAATTCTCGACTTATCCGTTGAGATGAGGACAGCGATATAGGGCCAGATTCGGGAATCAGTGACATTGTAAACGGTGGTAATATAATCGAGTAATTAATAGGGCACATAAATCAGGACCTATTGCTCAATCAAACGTGCAGGAGACGTGTATAATTTAGCCGTATGATAGGTAGAACTTGCGTGACGGAGTATATCGTTTACGGTCTGCAGGATCAGAATGGAATTTCCTCAACCGAGAAGTGAAACTCGTTCAAGTTTACCTCTTAAAAAATGTTTTCAAAAATAACTAAAAAACAACCATCATTAAATTTAGCACAGATCAATTTGTATTTTACTTCCCTTCTAAGAGGGAAGTATTGTGATCGTGGAAAAAATCATCCTCCCAGATTTTTACTGATCTTCATGTTTGATGGTCTCTAGATGCCGAAAAATATGTTTTCCTATTTCCATCGGTCTATCTGTCTGTCTGTTCGCGGCATAGGTAAAAAACTACTTACCCGATTAACCTAAACTTTTGGTTAAAAATTAAGGGTTATGTGGGGATGGAACCGTAATATTTTGGTAAAAATCCAAGATGACGGACAAGTCTAATAAAAGGTTTAAAAAGTCAGGGTAAAAACTATTTATCCAGTTGACCACAAAATTTGGTAAAACTGATAATATTTTGTTACAAATCCAATAACGACTTAATAACATTTTTAAATAAACTTTTTTAATTAATTTTCTCCCAATTATGTGCAATCAACAAGTGTGGTAGAGAGATGGACTGGTTAAATTTTGGTACAAATTTAAGATTACGAAAAAAATGGCGGCTTAGTTAATTATAAAAAATTCGAATTATTTCAATTTTGCACAAAAAGCAAATCTGATACAAGGACGAATTGGTGAAATTTTCGAAAGAATCTAATTTGGCGTAACAAGGTAGCGGTTGATTAAAATGTTTAACAAATCTATGTGAAAGAACTACTTACTTGAATTGGTTATAAATTTAGCACAAATATCAACTATGACGTAATGAACTCTTGACAAAATAACTAACTGGCTCGGCCGACCTTGTTCTGACTTTTCCGGTAGATGGCGCGATGAGTTTCCAGTGGAATTATAAGAATATGGGGCGCATTCACCACATCGTCCAGAAATGTCATGTAAATTGGTGCAGTTCAACTCTCTCACGAACTTGGTGAAAAATCTGGCTTAGTGTTTAAATCTAGTACATCAGAACAAAATTGTTACAAAAACAAATTAATTGATTTTAAATTTTGCACAAATATTATATGTGATATAGGAATAAACATCAAATTTTTGAAATATAGGAGTAGGGCTGTGGGCAGGTAGCGGTAAAATGGAAGATGTAGAGACCTTGTATTTCGTGCAACTTATTTATTAAATTATAATTCTAACAAAGCGCCATCTTCAGTGCTATCTGTAGGCAAAGCAAATTCTTTAACATTTTTCTACTAATTCAACATAGAGGAATAAAATGGAGGTCTAATAAAATGTCTTAGAATTAATGAAAAAAACTAATTATTCGACTGATTTTAAAATTTGAGCAAAAAAAAATTGTGACATAGGAAGAAACTAGTAAAATATTGCTGCGAATTTAATATAGCCGCGTAAATGCGAAAAGCAATATACATGAAATAAACACTGTGTATAAAATAACATGACAATCTTAAAGAACATATTACCATAGCAGTTTAAGTTGTCATAGCGAGGTACTATTTTATTATTTATTAAAAATTGTTCTATTAATTAGGTAAAGATAAAGAAAATAAACATTAGTTATTCAGTGTGCCGTACCAATATATTATTCTAAAGAACACAAACAATTTTTTGACTTTGACAGAAAACAATACTAAGATGGATCCGGCCTAAAGGCCGTTTTACATGCTGCAATTCTTCTTTGCAATATGCAATAGTCTTGAACAAAGGCATGCGCAGTTTGACAAAAGGCACAAATGTCTTGCCACTACGCATGCTTTTGTTCAAGACTATTGCAACTTGCAAGAAAGAATTGCAGCATGTAAAACGGCCTTTAACTAAAAGTAATATCCAAAAAGTGGATCGATTCAGCCGATATTTGGTGGAAATCCATAACTAAAATATATGGCCCTCGGTAAAAAAAGAACAACCCTTACTAAAAACTTCCATTATATCAACAGTATTATGCTTCTCAATTAATTAATTGAAGTCATCATTTTAATAAATATTTTAAAGTTTTACATTCAGAAGAGCGAGGCATAAAATTAAATTTACCAGAATCTAGAAATAAACAAACTTAATCACACAAGTCTATTACCTAATGATCAAACAGACCTGAACAATTCGCCTCTTATAAATATTTTTTGTTAACATAGATTTAGATAAATATGAAAAACCTATTGCAAATCACGTAAAAAAAGGTTTTGTTCGTTCATTTTATGTTCACTCTGTTTGTATCATCCGATAAAGCTGCAGTGTTTCTTTAATATAGTAAACATTTTGAGTTAAAATTGTTTTTTTTTACTTTGTGCTATAATCTTAATATTCACAAGATCTCGTTTAATAAAGAATTATGGTCGTAAGAAAAGTAAAAAAATGTTTAGATTTTAAAAATTAAGAAAAAAAGAAACTAGAGAGGTTTTATGTACCAAAATAGATAGTTTGTCTATGTCAACATTCAAACGCCTTGACGTTTAACTCTCAGCCGATATCTAGGAGGCGTTGTAGGTTAAAGCTTGTTGGAGTACTACTATTGAGATATTTTTTTAATATCCCTACACTTGAACCAAATTTAAAATTGAGACAACAGACGTTAAAAACAATCATTCATTTTTTAAAATTTCTGTTCATTTATTCCATCATTTACCGAAAATATAATTTAACTGGGATTTTTAGCAGCTGGCTCTTAATCTTACCAAGTATTTTAATAAGCAAAACGTTTTACACCGAAGTGCAGCAAGTTTTATTAAAATTCGGTTTAAACCCCTACGCGTCGCACCCTCTCCTAATTAGACAGCTGAATAAAATTTGACATGTGAGTGACATCTGATGCAACTGTTAATTAAAATTAGAAGTCTTGCATAGTACACAGTGTTAAGGCGGGAGGCTGACTGACAAGTCGAGGGGTGTTTGAATAGTATTTATTTAATGGAAATTACCAAGTCAACATACTAGAAAAAATTGATATTTTGATATTTCTTTTGTAATAGCTGGAGAGTCTGCTACAAAATTGTGGTTATAAAGTTTGTATAATAGTATAGTACTATACTTTCAGTTTAAATAGTGAGAGAAATATCGGCATTACTCTTATTTAGTTTTTAAAAATCCTCGACACAACTGCAGTGTTTTTAAGAAATCTGTCATTTTTTTGTCGTTTCAATACAAATTGAACGAGGATTAAAACGACAATCAGCTTCGTAAAACTAATAAGTGGCGACAATTTTTTTTTTAAATTAACTAGGGATAAGAAATAAAAATTTAATTTCATGTTATTGCTAAAATTGTGTCCTAATATTTAAACTATTTGAAAGGAATTTAGACAAAATATATTTAAAAATATTTGTTTTTAGCACCTCATAGCTGCAAAATTGCATATATTTTTTTCTGCGAGGGAATTCTCACTAAACTTACTTAACACTCCGTATTAAACTATGTTTTTATGTTTGCCCATTAACTACGTTTAAAATGAATTCCATCTAGCGACTTCTATATAGAACACTTTTTACAAAAGAGCAGTTGTATTGTTGTGTATCTACATAAAATAAAATATCTTTGACCCTCACAGCTATTATTTTGGCTTAGCAATAAAAGAAGAAGAAACGAAATCAATTCGTCTACAATAATTTTATGCGACAGCATCATCAAAAACAAGCGCGCAAATATTAATCAAAACTCTGTATATGAATCTAAAATAAGCACCATACTTTTACCTAGACACTTATAGATCGACGCAAATCATTTATAAATTAATTGTCATGTATGTATGAAATGAAAAGTGCACAGTGAATTTAAATGTGCGCCCCAAATGCAGTAGTAAAAAAAAATTAGTTTATTAGCACATTAGATCAAAATACAAGAGTTCCAACCACACTACATCACAACTTTAACTTAAACTTAAACGCGCGTCCATAACGTAACAAGTTGTGGTGTAGTGTGGTTAGAACTGTTGTATTTTGGTATATCTTCCACTACAGGTTCCAGTGTTAGGTAATGCACATTAAAATTCACACAATACACAAGGGCAAAACTAAAAAAAAAAGAAAATCCGAAAATGATTTGTGTGAGAACCTTTATTTTAATATTCTAAGGATCTCCTAAAAATTACCTTAAATTTGAGCCGTGGGTTTTTTAATTTCAGGGATGAAATAGGGCGAATTTTAGTTTTTTGCAATTATCTCAAAAACTTATCAATTTTTCATAAAAATAGTTATAAGAGAAATTGTAGCTTACACAACAAAAAGGTTACTAGATTTTTTCTCGTAGAATGAACGTACCAAACAGCAAGCAACTTTTTCAGCGTAGCCAGTTTAAACATTACAGATAAGAATGTCTTTTTTTTTAAATGGCAACATAGCTTTTTTTATAATCTCATCAATCTAATTAAAACAAATAAGAAAAGTGAAACATAAATAAGTCAATTTATTTTTTCAACGCTCAGGTAATTTGACACCTTTATTGAATTTGATAAGCTATTTGTAAGTGACGTTTAGGAATTAGGGATCGGTAAGTGATATACTTATAAATATAAAACTATAAACATTAATTTTTATCAAACACAAAATTGAAATTACAATTTGAACTATTATTAAAATGTATTGGAAAAATAGAATTTTGTTATTTCCTGTTGATGGTATCGTTGGAGTTGTACTAACCCTTGTGCTGCGATATCACTTTCTGTTACCGCAGAATTTCCTCGAGAATTCCCAGAAAAAAACTTGTTTGAAAACTGATTTTTATTTTCCACTGAGTCTTCGACGTATCCCTCAACCACAGAGGACGAACGCCTCCCATCGTGCCTTTTAAGGCCTAAAATATCTAGTCCTGGGTTTGGCAGAATAGTGACAGAACTCCCTCGGAATGCGTGTCCATTATAAGTTGAGGTATCCGGTAAATTTAAGTTCTGTACGATTTAACTGGGCCAACTACCTGTGGTATTTCGGTCCACTATCTGACCTTTCCATCTCTCATTGCCGATAATAAATAAACTGACTTTGCCTGTTTGGATTGTAGTAGTAGATATTTTCTATACAATTCCAGATAATTAAATGTCTGACTTTAACAGGAAAATTATTTAATAACTTGAAAATGTGTTCTCTGATCAAAGTTCTTGATTTTTTACTTTATGTTCAATATATTTCCTCTTGAGAAAAGGAATTAACGTAGCATATTTGGAAATATCAACATCTTTATATAAAAATATTATATCTTTAAGCATAGAGTATACAGCCCATAAACTTCCTGAGGACTTTTGGGTTCTATTTCTTAAAATAAGATAGGCTAGCATTACCTTTTCTGTGATATTTTCCAAATTTTTCTTGTTACAACACGCGGCGAATTTCTATTGTCAGAAGATGACACTTGACAATCAATATTCGGTCTGATAGTAACCAAAACGAAAACTTTTTACATGACTCTTTGTTTTATGTCTACTTTTAGAATATTAAGTATTATTTTTTTTGTTTTAATTAAATTTATTCAATATTTGAGCACTTTCTTAAGTATCGTCTTCAAAACACACATTTCGATCTCCAATAACTAGTAAAGAAAACTTAATGACCTTAATACTTAATATAGTATTTATTTTATGTTATTAAAATTAACGTTGTCTTGTAGGAAATGAATGATTCATAGTGAATTTAAGTGTAGTGTTATGTAAAAATAGAGTCCATAATAGTAATAATAAATCACAATAATTTATACATATATTTATTGTTAGATACATTTGACATCAAGTTAAGAGGAACATGATTTGGCGAGATGCTGTCCTTTGGGGCGACGTGAGACATTTCTTCCAAAAAACATAATTTGGCTTTTTTGCCTTTTTTACCGCTCCCGTCTTCTTCGATGCTCCTTCGAAGATCTTCAATAATTTGTGAGTGGTGATGGTTATCCACGGATAGATACGGTTTTACTGAATTCGTGTTGGAATGTCCTGTTATTTTGATTAATTCTTGTTCATTAACTCCGGATTTCGCTAAGCACGTCACTGCTATTAATCGGTTTGAATGATTTGTGGTTTTGTTTGCGTCCATTGGATACTTTCACAGCAGAATCTTTTGTTCAACTGGAAACAACATTTGTTCCTACGGAGATTACATTATATTATTGCTGAGTTTTCATGAAAAACGAATTTGGAGTTAAAAATAACCCTTTTGTTTGAACACTGATCGGTCGTTTAGTCACAACATTTTCAAAAAAGCGAACTGCACAGTGTTCATAATACTTGGTATTCCCTATTAGCCTTTTACTATTGGTGTATTTCTTAGCTCCTCCTTGTGTGGTTTTCGAAAGCACACGATTTTATTCAATTCCTCCTGTAACAAAACATTTCCATTGGTATTTTAGGAATTTACATAATATGCCAATATAAAACCATTAGCGTGAAATATTTTTGTTTTTGTATAGACAAATTTAATTAAGGCCAATTAAAAAAATCAGTAGTAGCAAAAGCTATAGGGCTTACCTGTAAATGACCCGTCATTATATCTTTCCTTTTTGAAATGCCAGGCTAATTCAACAGAAGCAATAAGATAAAATTTTCTTTGAAGGCCCTCTGGGTTATCTTCTTTCCAGAAATTGAGTATATTTATGTAGTCATCATGTGAGAAGGGCGCTGAACTTTTCTCAACATTGCCTTGTAGAGTATGACGTTTAGCATCGCGAACTTTTCGAGATGACTCAAATCTTATGTCTTTAAAATGATCAAATATTATGTTCCACTTCTTAAAGTAATTTTCTTGAACTTGTTTTGCCGTATTGTTCCATATTGTCTTGATTACCGACTCTTTGTAATCACCTCCATTCGTTTTCCTTATATTAAAGACCCCAATCTGTGAGGATTTCATTTAGTTTGTTTAGAAAGGTGTTCTGCTCCAAAATGTAATTTCTATTCCTGCAAAATAGTTGAATCTGTATCCATACCATCCATATCCGTATATGATACCTTCGACTCTACTGTATTTATGGAAATACTATTTTCAGTCGCACTATCAATTTTTAGTAGTTTAAAGTTATCCGTATTTAGCAAAAATAATAATACTTCTCAATCAAAATTTGATGGCTAAATTATCGCTGCAATTTTTTGACAGATAATGTTTTACTTACTAATTTGATAAGTTGGCCATGGTAAATTTGTCGGTGTAAAGCCTAGGTTATTGAGTGACAAAGTTTACGTTTTGCGTTTGAGTTTCCGCTAGCCGTCGAAAAGATGGCGATCTTTAACTTTGACGGAAGCGGCTAGTGTTAATCGACGTTTGCAATAAACTCTTGCTGAATTTTAGAGGGCCTTTCGAAACGTTCGTCTGTCTTAAATAAATTTGACAAAAAAAAAAAATATATATATATATATATATATATATATATATATATATATATATAATAATTAATTTTCAATCAAAGAAATGATTCACATACAAAAAGAAAAAAATGCAGTAAATGACAAACAAGACATAAAAAATTTAAGTCAAATATACCACAATTTGATATTTTAATATAGTTTTAAATTCGTCTAAGCCGTTATTTTTAAAATGTAGTATATCCTTGTGAATGTCTGATTCTACTCTAAGGTTTAAATTAAAAAATAGCATAAAATTATCTTTAAATTCCTCAAAGTTGCCTGGCAAACCACCAACTTGCTACCTATCATTCAAATATTAATAAATAATCAACATGCATTTTTCGAGGTATGTAACCTTATTTTATTAATTTTGTAATAATTATTTGTCAATAGTATAAAATTTTAAATCAGTTTTAGAAAAATTGTAAATGTCTTTTTATAATTAGACCACTAAATGTTTTTTAAATTAATTGTAGCTAGGAAAGGAAAGCTATATATACAAAAAAAAATAAAGGAATGAGTAATTTTTGAGAAAGCCTATTATGATAGGCGAAACGTCA
This sequence comes from Kuschelorhynchus macadamiae, assembly GCA_030620095.1. Lineage (NCBI taxonomy): Eukaryota > Metazoa > Arthropoda > Insecta > Coleoptera > Curculionidae > Kuschelorhynchus > Kuschelorhynchus macadamiae. Next base: position 266,395 of record JAUTXW010000656.1, read on the forward strand.
AGTTAATCCCATTGTTTGATTTTGCAAATAAACCACCTATACCCAAGAAAGAAGTCCAATTTAAATATACCGGGTTTAAGAAACAAATTGAATAATAATATATATATACATATATATATATATATATATATATATATATATATATATATATATATATATACATAATATCATTGTCCATTAAAAAAAACTACTTGGGGTCATTAACTTGAAAATAAGCAAGACAAAATTGCATTAGATAAAAGGAAATAAATATAAAAAAGTAAAGTTAGTTCCACACATTGACATATAATACTTATATAAGGTCTATGGTTCAACTGGCGACGCAAAGCGCAAACGTTTTCAATCTATAACCATATGTTTTGCTATATCTGCTTTTTTATCTAAATTTTTTTGATCACTCGACCAAAGCAAACTGGTAGAAATATGTCCAATTAAGAAAAAATATCAAGCAACTTTTGCAGCGTAGATAATTTAAACACTACAGTTACAGAAATCAAGCTTTTTTTAATTGGCATATTTATAAACCAAATAAAATGTTAAGGAAAGTAAAACATAAAACAATTTATTTTATTCTTAACGTAAAAAACCGATATACCACATACAGATAAACAGTTTGTGTATGCATATAGTTATTTACTAATAATTTTATACGTAGTATTTAATTTGTTTATAATTTGCTTTTTATGATAAAAAAGGTTCATTATGAGAAAAAAAAGGGCTTTATCTATTGTCACCAAAGTATCCCGATTGTCTCTCATAATGAAACCTTCTTTTAAAAAAAAAATAAATATATAACAATTTATTTAATAAAGTTTAAACAATATGAATATATAAACCGTGTTATCTGAGTGTTTGTTTGTTTGTTGCCATGTATGTGTTCTATGTATGACATACAATAAACAAAAGCATTTTTCTTTATTAGGCATCTTCCTCAAGATATATTTCCATTAGAACTTATCTTCCTCAACGACTGCATTAGCACGTTCTTCTGTTAATTGTACTATTTCTTGAACTTAATGGTTTGTTCAATTTATTTCTTTTCAGCTTCAGCGTTCAACCATAAATGCCCACGGCAATGCCCTCTCACTGAAAAACAGCGGAGGCCTATTTTACTGTAATCACTTGTAACTTACATTAGAGCGTATAGTGCAGTTGCGAAATATATTAATTATTAATTGATCAAGAGCCGGTGACAAGAGGTTTTGATTGAGTTGTAATCCATATTTGTTGATTGTCCGCCCGCAGTTTTTAGGATTTAACTTTTATTAAGATATTTTGAGGATTAGACCCCTAAATAAATGATGTTGTGATGCTCTGAATGTGGGTGATAGATTTGATATTATTTCACTAGTTTTGGGTGATTTGATAAAAATAAGCAAAGTTCTTTTAAGAGAACATTTTTCTTACTGAAGATTTTTGTTATTATAAACTTAATAAAAAATAAAATAATTGCAACTTAAATAGTATGTATACAATTATTATCGAATACCTATACGAATACATTCCGTTCTGACTAAAGGCAAATTTACCGGTTTCCAACGTTTAGACTAAACTAATTTGTATTTAACTTTCCTTATTTGTTTTAAATAGAATAATGGCATCTATTGAATTTTAGTATTTTCATCTATAATATTCAACCGGCTACGCTGCAAAACTTACTTGCTAATTTTTCTTAATTGGACATAGTTCTACCAGTTTGGTTTTTACATTTAGAATAAAATAAATTATTTTACGTTTCCCTTTCCTTATTTGTTGTAATTATAATGATGAGATCTATTTAAGTTCTATAAAAAATGCTGTATTGCTAGATTTTCTATTTGTAATATTTAAACCGGCTATGCTGCGAAAGTTGCTTGCTAATTTTTCGTAATTGGACATATTTGTAACAATTTGGTGTGTGTGGTGAAGTGCAAAAACGTATTTTAGGACAAAAAAGCAGATATTGCAGTCTCACTATAGCACACATCTCAGCGCCCGAATAAATAAGTAGACACAAATAACATAGTTTTTTTTTGCTTAGCAACCTATTATCTTTGTCCGTTTACAGCAGCCAAAACCATTTTGCTCAAGTAAGATTTATTTCGTGTTGCCGGATTGTAATTACAATGAATTAAGGGTCATTCAACAGTTAAGTATGTTTTTTTTAATATTTCGATTATTTAAACAGCAACTTTAATTACTGAATTAGTAAAAATTGTGGATAATAAAATGTTTAGTAATTTTTTAACATTACATAAGTAAATTACACGAAATAAGATAAGATTTTTTTTGCCTTAAGTGACCCGTAGTTTCCCACGGCATTAAAGTATAGTATAGTTTTTTCTTTGTATTAAGAAGAAAGTTCTGTCAAAAGGGTTTTACCTAACTTTTATTCAAGTACTTACAAATTACCTTGTCATAAATCGTTTTCTGAGGAAAAGAGAAAAAAATGACAGTGTATATAGTTATTTAAATAATGAAAGTCATTGTTCTCTTAAATAGTCTTCTTGCGTTTGCGCAAATTGAAATTTATGACATTGCCTCTGTTTGATTTATATATTTAACATTCATTTAGACTGAAACGACCTTTCACCTGTTAAAATTTTTAAATTCAGATCGAACTTACATACATACACACTTTCCTTTACATACCATACTTACTCAAATAAAATCAATGCATATATTCTAGTATACCATATTTTATTTTGTTTTATCAGTGTCTCTTTCTTAATTTATTATTTTTTATAATTTTTTACTTTTCATAACGTTATTAACATAGTTTTTAATAAACAAATTGTCATTTATTATTTTCCATAAAAAATGTATTCCAGGAAATTAAATTTTACTAAATCATTAACCAGTTTATTGTTTATTTTGTTTTTGCAGACAGGATTGGCTCTGAAGTTTTACCAGTTTATCTATTGGTCACACTTGGTTTCTGTGCAAAATTCTGAGTCAGTTGTATTCGTAGTTTTTTGACACTGATTTTTTAAAGATTTCAATATTCCTCCATAATGGGTTATCCCTACACCACACTTAATACTTGTATAAAATTTGAGCTGAATTGGGTAAGGAGTTTTGTAATTATAATTTTTTAAACATTTTATTTGGCCACCATTTTGAATTTTTACCAAAATATTACCATTTCATTAACTGACTTTTAAGCCATTTTTAATGCAAATCTGACTGAAGTATTTTTTGAGTTTTGTTGCGACCAACAGACCGATGGAAATGGGTGAAAATGTTCTTCGGGATCCAGTGACCCTAAACACAAAAATCTTTGAAAGTGTCTTTTCACGATTACAATACTTCCTCTTACGGGGAGATTAAAAAGTACAGTGAATAAGACGTTTAAAAATTACTTTTTAAAACTTGTTAAACAACATACTATTTCTAAATGTGACAATTTCAAAATTTAGGCATAAGCCGTGCACCGAAAGTTTTAATTATTATTCTAACTAACTAGTATACAAATGAAACTAGGCACACAGGTTTTGTTAATGATAATTCTAAACCTAAAAACTTTTTCTTTTGTCCGTTTTTTGAAAACTTTTTTTTCAGACACTTGATTCTTTAAAATGACTAAGACTTCGATATACAGGCTGATTAAGGAACTAATTACAAAATTTGCAAAAATCACATATGCTTTAAACCCTCAAAAGGGAAGGCTCGATTCTTTTGGTTATGTTAGACTCATTTCTGAACCATTATTTCTGTTTTTTTTTGCAGTTTTTGTTTTGAATCAATTATTTGAAGATTTGTAGAAGGTTTTTTCAATAGTAGTACATTATTACCAAGTTTGCTATTAAAAATACGATTTTTTTCAATCAGAACCAGTGCTATGATTTCACATTTATATTCAAGATTCAATTCAACGCAGGGCGCTGCTCCCCTGTAAAATGCCTGCTTTTTTCCCCACTGGAAAGTCGCAAATATTTTATATTACAATACATATGTCTCATCATTACAATCAGGGTCCATATATGCAAATGAAGACATATTTTTTATAATCATGGATTTTCATGAGGGTTGTGTTTGAAATAAACACAAAACGCTAGAACCTTTTATTTGATCGTCAATTTTCATGAAGGGGTCGCAGTTAAGGAAAAAGCCAGGACTTTGTTTTTTTTTTGGTCTTATATAGATTATAATAAAGCTATAAAAAAGTCTCATTTGCTTTTGCACCCTTGACAAAATCTTGTGACCGCCTATGTTCCCGATGTTTAACCAATATAATGACATAAATTAAACAAAAAAGGGTTATTGATTTTACTGGGCATTCAAGGTAAAAGCGGCTGGCGTTTCCAATGGGTAGCAGTAAATTTAACATCATAACATTTTCTAAATCGTCAAATGAGAAAGTTTGACCGTTCTTGGGCAAAAATTTTCTATTATCCATTGGCACCACTCTTACTTTAAATACCTTAAATAATGAATGACCATAACGAATATAAATATAGAATTTTCGCAGCGATTCTGATTTAAAAATTCGGATTTTCGGATCCCCTATAAATCCTTTAATAACTAACTTATAACGAGAACTGCAAACACTTCCAAACACAATAGTTAAAAAAATAAACTTTCTCCTTTTACAATTGTATATTAATGTTTTTTAAGTTTGCTGCTGATCTTTGACACCACTGTTACTTTGAATATCGTATATAACTAAACACTTTTTACTGTGTATTTAATTTCATTATTTTTATACAACGTGGAATTTTCACAGCGGTTCTGATTAAAAAGTTGGTATTTTTAGTAATAATCTTGACAACAATGCACTGTTTTTGAGAATCCCTCATTAATTTTTTTTAATTATTAACTTGGAAGTATAACTGCGAAAACGTCGCGATATAGTACTTCAAGTATTAGGTATATACGGGCAAAATAATCAAACTTTCTGGTTTGATGATTTGGGGTATTGATTTTGTCCAATTTCGTGAATAGTTTCTTAACCACCTTGTGTAAGGCAGTCACAGTAAGTTTAAAAAATCAAGCGTTTAAGAGTTTAAAACCATTAGCATTTCGTTACGGGAATAGGACTTTCATTTAAAAAACGGGGCGCCTAAGTACATTTCTTGACAGGTTTAAATCTTTAAGGTTTTTTGAGAATCTGGGGAAAGTGTCTACTTCTTTAATTTATTTCAAACACAAAAATATTTTTATCTTGCGAATCATCCATCAATATTTTGCTCAAGTATTTAAATTATTATTAACATAAATGACGTCGATTGTCAACAGAGCCTCTGCTGAAATAAATACATCCTATCAGTAGAGTAATATCTAGCTTCACTCCAGAGGGCACGTAATTTTCAGCATTAGAGACCCTCCATATAACATCGTTATGTGTTTAGCGTCAATTTTGGTTTGATGTATAATATGCAACAATTAAAAATCATGTTTCCGTACATTAAAGTAATAAAAGCAATATGTATACACATTAAACCTATTTTTTTATTCCAATTAAAGTATATTTTTTTCGTGGTCTCCTTTTTTCTGTTTTTGTGTTGGCGTGTGATTAGTGCTTTATCTAAAGGCTCTTACATATTATATATATATATATATATATATATATATATATATATATATATATATATATATATATATATATGGCTGAACCATATAACTCATTGAGTGGAGGGTGCATTTGCTTGTAATGGCCCGTGGTGACATACTGACTGACCATAACTTTGTTGTCGCTTTTTCAGGGGCAAATCAGAGATTTCCGGTAATAAGATAGAGCGTGGGCAAACTATGGACATCGCTGAATAAATAATCGGAAAATAGCTACACTTTATATAAGGCATTACGGAAAACAACATCTTTGTGCATATGCAATTGTGTGGTCTATGATATGCGTTAGTGAAGATGAGCTTTAACATAACAACCGAGATATTGTGTGGCAGTGACGTTACTAGTACACTGAGAAAATAGTTTATTTACATTTACCTAAACTTATTAACGCTTAATAAATCCTTTATTGGATAATGGCGGAATAAAATTTTATTTATGAGAAAAAAATAATTCATTTAAAATATTTAAATATATATTATGTGTTGTAAGTCAACATTTATTAACTATAAATAAAGCGATATTAATATTATTCATAGCATTTATTTAAAAAAAATTGTGCAAATTTATTCTTACTTTATATCTAGCTACCAACAAATATTCTAAGTCACAAAGAATAAAGGATTTATATATAATAAACAAAGGTATATTAATTTTTTGTAAAGAATTACGTATAATAAACCTTTCATATTAAAATATTTAAATATATATTATTTGTGACATGACACCATTTATTAATTAAAAATAAAGTAAAATAAATATTATCCATCGTATTTATTTAGAAAAAAAAATTTACTTATATTTATAATGTGTTTAATTAATAACAAGAAAACTAATTTTATAGCCAATAATAGATATTATTAAATATTTGCCAATAATTACTTATTATAAACTTTTCATATTATTAATTATAAATAATTTATATTATTCAAGGCGGCGCTAACCACCAATTAAAATTCTAGAATCCGTTTTCTAAAAATAAAAATAACAGCACATCAGAATTGGTTGAAATTTGGTACATTCAGTCATACATTGAATGATTCTTTGCCTATTTTGGATTTTTCATATTTTAATTAGTTTTTCAGAATACTTTGCGTTAGCTGGTTGAGATACAGAGCAAAATATCTTTTACTTGCAATTAAAATATGAACAATCGAAAAAGACAATTTGTGAAGAATCATTCAAAGAGAGTTTATACCAAATTTCAGGCAATTCTGATCTGCGGATAATTTTATTTCTTCACAGCGGATTCTAACATTTAATTGTGAATGACAAATGATAACAACCATGTATGATACGTTAGTCACTGATTTTAAAAAATGTTTTTTTTTATTTAATAAACGTTTTAAAAAATATTTTAAATGTTGCTATATTTATAAAGGCATTATAACACATACCATTTTTTATACAAGGGAATCTTGACGATCATAAATTAGATCTAAGGTATTCGATAAAAAAAACAAAACACATTCTTTGCAAAATTTTATTGCATATTGAAAACTTGAACAAAACAACTTCTAACTTCAAACTCTAAACAAAAATAAAAACAAGTATTTTAAATATAACAAAAAAATAAAAAATACTTATATCTAGAAATTGCCAAAATAAGTTTTTGGCACGAAACGTAGAACGACTCTCTTTAGATTCTAAACAAAAATAAAAATATGTTCCTAAATATTATAAAATATAACTATTAACTATAACTATTAAAATAACGTTTTTGCATATATAGCGATGAATAGAATAGTATTTAATTAAAAATAACAATTTAACATAACACGCTATAACTATGCATCGAGGTATTAACACTGAAATAACTTATATTTCTTGGTTCATGCAAGAAATATATTTGTTACCGTTTCCAGCTGTATGAATATGCGTCAAGAAAGGCCCAGAGATATCGTTTAGACTTATGATAATTGTGTGAGGTATAATATGTTGAACGTAATAAGCCTCATAATGTTTCTCAACGCCATAGCAGACAACCTTTCTATAAATCAAATACACTTGCTCTTCGTTATATAGTATATATATATATATATATATATATATATATATATATATATATATATATATATATATATATATATATATATATATATATATATATATATATATATATATATATATATATATATATATATATATATATATATATATATATATATATATATATATATATATATATATATATATATATATATATATATATATATATATATATATATATATATATATATATATATATATATATATATATATATATATATATATATATATATATATATATATATATATATATATATATATATATATATGTATATAAATATATATAAATATATATATATATATATATATATATATATATATATATATATATATATATATATATATATATATATATATATATATATATATATATATATATATATATATATATATATATATATATATATATATATATATATATATATATATATATATATATATATATATATATATATATATATATATATATATATATATATATATATATATATATATATATATATATATATATATATATATATATATATATATATATATATATATATATATATATATATATATATATATATATATATATATATATATATATATATATATATATATATATATATATATATATATATACATATATCTTTATATACATATAATAATAAATATGTATATATATATATATATATATATATATATATATATAGATATATATATATATATATATATATTTATATACATATAATAATAAATATGTATATATATATATGTATATAAATATATATATATATATATATATATATATATATATATATATATATATATATATATATATGTATATATATAAATATTTATATATATATATATATATATATATATATATATATATAAATATATATATTTATATATATATATATCTATATATATATATATATATATATATATATATATATATATATATATATATATATATATATATATATATATATATATATATATATATATATATATATATATATAAATATTTATATATATATATATATATATATATATATATATATATATATATATATATATATTTGTATATATATATATATATATATATATATATATATATATATATATATATATATATATATATATATATATATATATATATATATATATATATATATATATATATATATATATATATATATATATATATATATATATATATATATATATATATATATATATATATATATATATATATATATATATATATATATATGAAAGCACTTAACTCATACAGTATATTTGAGGTAATGATGAAAGATATATTGCATTTTTAAAAATAAATCGATTTGTTACTTCGCTCCTGTTGTTTGCCACCCCACCTATGAAAAACCTGTATTAAGTATATATTACACAATCTGTCCTTTAAATTTGAGGTGACAATAAAAGAGATATTGCATTTTTATGAATAAATGATTTTTTCTGCGTTATTTACGTTTGCCACCCTCCTGTCGAAAGAGTTTGCGAAGTTTTGTTGCAATTAGATTTAACATAAAGAAGATATTTTTGACTTTAGAAACATCTTGGAACGACTATACGACCAGTTTATCATTAAATTGCCTAAAAACTACACTATGCGAATTTTAAATGACTTTTTATATCATGTTTTCAAGCTCTCCAATCTGGGTATTTGATTTTCTGTGTGCGCATCTTCTAGGCAATTTTTTTGGAGTCAAATAAAGCAAAACTTTTTTTACAAAAGCAAATTAAGCGATCCGACAAGCTTTCAACCTGAACAAAGTTTATGTTATTGGATTTGGAGGGCTAACAAAGAAAAAATTGATTACTGACATCAATGAATAACGCTTCATAAAAATCTCAATAATCAAACAATCTCTCACGAAACTGTAAGAATACATATTAATATATAGACTAAGTTACAACCAGCACAATACAAATTATGCGGGAAATGAATCCGATGTATTTTTGACAATGACTTCTGTGGAGGAGTAATAAAATTTTTTTCCATAATATGTTACCTAAATCCACGCCTACGCTGTACTCGTATATATAGTTTACTTACATAATACAACTTTTATCTAATTCGTGAATAATACTGTCACTGTTGTCAGAAAGCCTTGCTTTCAATTTCACTCTTTGTCCTAACTGAGGAATTAAAACTTTACTTTCATTGGAATCTGAGGGAACTTGTTTTAGGGTAGCCAGATTTTGACGCCATTTGCTGAAATTTATTATAATTTAAGATACTAATAAAGAATGTATAAGACATTATTAATAAATCACTATACATATGGTTAAGCAATATGTTAATAGGAAATTTGGCTTATTCTTGATAAGTGAATTTACATATACATACTAAATATACCTTATATATTATAAGTATTATATATTTTTTAATAACGTCCCTTTATTAACAATAACACTGTTATACTTATGTTTAGTGAATAAATATATTAATAAAAACTGAAGCCTATTTGCTCCAAGTAAATTTATTTATTATTAACAAAGCACTATAACAGCACAGCTAGAATAGGCTATGCGACGCCACCGATATAATTTTTTTAATAAAACGTATCTGTGAACTATGCAATACCTACAAAAAATAAACTTACCTTGGCAGGCACTAACCAAGTCCCCGAACCCGTTTTCTGACAAAAAGGTGTCGAGCTGTTGTTGATCCATTTTATATCAGATAGGTACTAACACAAAACTTAACAAACAAATCAAATTGGTAACTAGATACCGATGTATGACAATGGATGACTGGAAAAATATAAAAAGAAAAAGAGTTTTCACTCTTTTGGTGCGGCGTTGCCAGATGTTTTTAAAATTATATTTTTACTTTTCATATACGTATAAAATAACATCTTTTTTCTCAATATTGAGATTTACTTTGGATTATGATTATAGTTAAGGGTTTATAGTATGGTCAGTCTAGGTCAGATTGTGTAGGTTAATACCATCTGACACACCATTTTTTTCCCAAGCTCGGATTAGATTAAGTTAATTAGTGTTTGCCCTTTTTTACTTTAATACTCTATAAATTGTTTTCCACGTTGTCCGAAATCAAACCGAGTAGCAGCTGTCTTGCTCCACACCCTAGTGTCTGTCACTTGACCGCCAATAAGCGTTGCTCATTTAACGCCACGCACGCGTACAATGGTACACTACGGTATCGTATAGCGATACAAATGCAACATTTGTTCTGTGCTGGTATGTGCTATTTCTTTTTATAGGCGAACAGTAGTCCCGTTGCAAACGACCGGACATGCAATATAGGAGTATTAAATATATGGGTTAACTTGATATATTCCTTTTCCAGAAAAAAAGTATACCTCATAGTAAATCGGGCAATGTTTGGCAACGCCGCGGGAATGAGCTGTCGTTCGTCGTGGCGAACGTGAAACGTCGTGAATATTTGGATAACGCGCAGAATGGCCTTTTTCTATAAACTTTTATTTTTGTTGCTGAAAAACAGGCTTTATCTGCATTTTCTTTCTTTTAAATAAATTATAGGGACAGGTATTGTGACCGACTGAAATTCTTTTTTGCCCTGCTTTGATTATTCAGATCATAGTGTTTCTAAAATATACTTAATATGTATTATTATTTAAAAAGCACATAATTAGTTTATAATAAAAAAAGTAAATAAAAAGTAAGAATAAATTGCAACTTACGAAAAAATAAACCATTAATATATGCAATAATAAATATATTAACTATAAATAAAATATAATATAATAATGAAATATTTTTGTTTAATAACACTTAATATAAATATTTGTTGGGCTCAAACAATTCTTGTTATTGATTAATAAATTCACGTGTAACAAATCATTTATTTTAAGGAAAAAAAAATATTTTATCGAAATTATTTTTAGGTAACAAAAATGTTTAATTAAAAATAAGTATTATTTAATGTTAATAAAATGCTGCTAAATAAGGAATTTTTAACAATAAACCCTATCTTTTTTTTTCAGTGTAAAGCTTATAACATTTATTAATAGTGGCTGATTTTTAGTTGATATTGCTTGTTTATAAACGACTGTGCGATTTTCTTAGTTATCGTTACTACCGACAGGGTATTGTCTTTTTTATGTATAAGTCATTTTAAAAATATTATTAAAAAGTTTTGCCTTTGAAGTGCTTGATTTTTATTCGACTCAAATAATTTTTGTTTGTTATATATACATATTGTTTGTTTTAAATCATTATTAAATATTATTTGAAAATTATTATATATTTTTCTCGTTCACTCAGGGTTGATTTAAACAAAAAAAAAATTATTCTGAAATAACTCTTTGTTATTCTATAATAAATATATTTGCTAAAGAAATCTTTAATAAAAATGACCATAGTTTTATGTAAATATCGGTTATAGACTCCTCCTCCTATTCTGTATCTCTAGACCGGTTAAATTTTTGAGTTAAGGTTTTGTAGTTTCTTGATTGATGTGCTGTGGAGAGTGTCGCTCGTCTAGTTCTGAACAGTGGCAATAGATTAAGTAAAAATAAATGAGCTGTAAATACCTTTGTTAACCTTTAAGGCCTGAACAGCTTAAATAATTATATTTCTTTTAAACAGACATAAAAATGGGGGTCTTATCGATATTAAGGAATTTATTTAAACATTAAGCAAACATTTACTACTATATTTAGAGATTGCGTCGCCTATGAAAGCCAATGTGATGCTATTTTTACACGCACGTTTTAGTTAGTCTGAGAGAACCCTTAAAATAATTTAAATAAAGCTATTCAGGCCCGGTTATCAATAAGAGTTATTTCCAGCTATTTTATATTCCCTTTTTCGATTGACAGTGGTTTGGGTTTCTGCCAGAAAACCGAAAATAAATTAATCGTTATATTAGTTAACAGCTAACTACTGCAATCCATTTTATATCATTGCCGATGAAAACCTTCTTTACCTTCAAACAAATGCCTTAAATGTTTGACATTTTATTTATCCAGCCACTTTAGCACTTCCATAACTTATAGTTGAAAACACTTTAGATATGAATATTTATTTCTAACACAAACAAATATATATTTAAATTTATTGTCGGCTATTAGGCAAGTCGTTTGTACGTTTTTGAATTAAGCAATAATATATTTAATTAAAAGACATAAATATTTAACACAAACAATTGCTTATAATTGATCAGTTATACGAAACAAAACTTTATTTGGGCTAAATAACACATTATTTGGTTAGCAGTATTGTAATTTGAATTAAAATTTTTGCTTCTCTTATAGGAAACAAATATTTGTTTCGGTAAACTCCACTTTTGTTTAAATCAAACGATTTAAGCAAAAGTTTCAATCATTTGATTTTCTATTTCTGGTCCCTATTTTCGATATACGACATGTAACAGTTCATTCCATCAAAAATAACCATATGCTTTTCTTTCTCTGCTTTTAGATTTTCCAATAAATAAAATATTTGACTCACGGGCATTTTCTGTATAGTTTGAAATATTAACTCTACTTGGGCAACAATAACCTTTGGTTAGTATTAGGAGCATACACAAAGCGACTGTTATAAGCTTCCGTGTACTAAAGGGTTTTGTATTTTTAAAAATAGTTAAACTTCAAAATAGTAACACCATGATTTTGCCATTTGAAATTTAAGATTACATCTCTTTTGGTACTTAGGCCTTGCTGAGGTGAAAAACTCAAACGTCTGCTTGATGGAGCCATGGCGAATGAAAGGCGTTTTACAAAGGGCATGAGTCCCTTTAACTCCTGTTTTAGCCATGGTAATATACTTAAAAGATTCCCGAAATATTAAAGCGTGTGGCGTAAATATCGTACTTCACAAGTGCGAAAAAGAAGTTAATTAACCAGACCAGCATTGCATTAAATTATGCCGAGGAATGAAGTTATTTTACAACCCATTTAACTAAAAAATAGCCACTTTAAAAGTGTTTTTTTTTTCTGTTTTCTAATCTCATCTTCTCTCTTATATTTTCACAGCTTACGTTGACTAACGTACATAGACATTTTAACACGCACGGGGGACGAGATCTGCAAAATGTGACAAGAGTGTTTCTACGAAGCAGGACCGATGCCGTTTAGTGGATCACTGAAATGTGAAATAACCCAAGAAATGTGAATAAGGCCCATGTGGGTAGAACGATATGACCACGCTTTGCCAATGTATTATTGGTTCCTCCATAGCTTTAAGTGTTAGGGCGACGTTCCGATATAACAGAGACATGAGTGAGTTCATCTTGCACCCGAAAGCAGAGACTTTTTCACCTTCCGTTGGGTTAAATTTTTAAAATTACTGGTTTTTATATTATTACGTTTCAGGTAAACAAGGTTACTAACAGTATTAACCTCCGTGATCAGTCCATTTACTATCTACTAAATCTCCAGAATTTACCTGTATCAAAATTTCCGTATCAGTAATAATGAATTAACTTTCATGTATATTCTAGGAAAGCACGTACACAAATTATTTCATAACAGATCGATCTCAAGTCTAATTACTTTCCTAATTTTATTTCACCGCAAATAACTCTTTAATCGCAACTCCCTTATTCGCGCTAACCAGCGATTATTAACTCTCTCTCCCGACAAACCATTAACTTAAAAACCAACATTCCATTACCTTATTGTATAGTAATAACACATTATAGCCTCGTCGATAAGTTAATTACCTTCCTTATCCACATGTAAGGTCCCGTATATTTAATTAAATTCGACCGAGGCGGCTGCGGATCGAGCGTCGGGCAATATTCGAAGTATTCCGGAATTAGAGAGAAAATATCGCTTTCCGCGTGTAAGGAGTAAAACTACGAATTAAACATTAAAACCGAGATTGATTTAAGGCACGATTAGAAATTGAATCTTGAAAACTGAAACGTACAATCAATTTAGAAAAACAATCAATTATTCGAGGGATTCAAATTTAGATCCTTATATCAGACGGATCTCCATTGTTAATAGAAATTGAGAGAAATGACTAAACCTTTTATAAACAGGGCTAATCTCTATAGATATTTATATATATATATATATATATATATATATATATATATATATATATATATATATATAGTTACCAAAATCACAGAATTGTTGAACCAGTGTGTTGTATATTGTAGGGTTATTTTCTTGGGAATATGGTTCAGATAGACAATTAGTTTATTACAAGGACTTTATATTGTCTGCAGGATACGGCCTTTTTCTACTGCGTTAAGCTAAAATTACATAGAAACCAATATAAAAAAAAATAAAACAAACTACTAAAATAACTTACCATAGACAAATAGTCAAAAACATTACAAAATCGTCACTACATTTGAACATGTACAGGTTAAACAAACTAATTTACATATACAAAACAGTAAACGTATGCGTGTACGGGTGACAAAGAGTACTGAAACGAATTAAAAGTTGTTCCTTCTTTCCACGGCAAATATTTATCTTAAGAATTTGTTTTTTTTGGGTTGGTCATTTATTGCTAGGCACAATTTGACTATATATGTTACATTAGAATATTGTGATATATTTTATTTAAATGAGCTATTTCGGATTTATTATTTATGGCGTTTGGAGTTTTCTTTATGTAAATCATCTCAAAAA
Organism: Kuschelorhynchus macadamiae; assembly: GCA_030620095.1. NCBI lineage: Eukaryota > Metazoa > Arthropoda > Insecta > Coleoptera > Curculionidae > Kuschelorhynchus > Kuschelorhynchus macadamiae. The sequence goes on from JAUTXW010000656.1 coordinate 281,586, forward strand.
ATTCACGTTTCCTATTATGCTGTTCTGTTATTAAAATTTGGGTATTATTGAAATCGAAAGTATGATTTGTCTCATTTTCGTGTTTTTTTTAGGGCGGTGGTATTTTTATGATCATATTTGTGCCCATTTAGTCTATTATGTAGGTACTGGCTTGTTTGTCCTACGTATACAGAAGGGCATTCTTTGCAGGGTACTTGATAGACTACGTGTGTTTTTTTGTTTTTTGGGATTTCACTTTTTAATTTACTGAAACAATTATTAACCAAATTGATGGCCTTATGGCTAACCTTTATGTCATGTTTTCTAAAAAGTTTTTGAAAGTTTTCAGAGAGGTTGGGAATGTACGGAAGAGTTAAAAAGTTATTGGTTTTATTCTTTTTGTCATTTTGTTTAGGAGCATTTTGTAAAATGTTTTCATTGGATTTCTTAAAATTTTCCATTCTATTTCTAAAAATCGGGTTAATCATTTTAAGGGTATAGGAGTTAAGTTGGAGTACTTGCTTAGCTTTTTTTATAGAAGATTCCCGGTATTCGGGGCTACTCAATTTAATGGCTCGATCCGCTAGTCCAATTATGACAGCTTTTTTTTGGGAAATATGATGCTGTGAATTATAATTTAGGTACCGAACTTCCTAGTTATGTCTCAGACATCCTTAGTCTAGGTCCAAAATTTGCAGTACAAATAAACAATGAAAGTGAGGCCCCTATACCTGATATAATAGCCAATATAGAGATAGGTATTAACAATAAAAATTCCGACAGGAAAGATCAAATAAGAGCCTCGTGTTGCAATATTTTGACTAATTTTAAACAGAAAAAAACAAGGGTTTCCTCTAAAATCACAAATACAAAACTTAATTTAAATTCCAAATTACGAAAGACAAAACAATTTTTAAAAGAACATCCAGAAATAAAAATTCTTCAACCGGATAAATCTAGCAAAACTGTCATTATGAATGAAGCGCACTATGACACTAAAATGAATACACTCCTTAATGATAATAATACTTACAAAATACTAGCCTCAGACCCTACCAATGTATACCAAAAAAATAATAATCAAATAATAAAAAAATGGGAAAACAAAAACTTTATATCTCCAAACAAGGCCAAAAACTTATTAATTCAAAATTCTCTTCCACCGCGAATTTATGGTCTTCCCAAGTTACATAAACCTGGTATACCATTAAGACCGATTGTTTCTTGTATACAATCACCATTTAATAATTTGTCTAAATTTTTAAAGAATATTCTGTGAAATGTTGCACACAAAAATGAGTATTATATAAAAGACTCGTGGAGTTTTAAAGAAAAAATCAGTAACATTCATATCCCGGAAAATCATAGATTGATTTCACTAGAGGTTGTGTCACTCTACACAAACATTCCAATTAATGTCGCTTTAAATGTAATCACGAAAAAATGGGAAAAAATAAAAAAATATACCGACATTCCCTTAAAGGATTTCTTAGAAGCTGTTAAATTAACTCTTACATCAACTTATTTTAAATATAAAGACTCTTATTACAAACAGATTTATGGTTGCGCAATGGGTGCCTCGATTTCTAGCATAATTGCCCAGCTTGTACTGGAAGATCTAGAATGCAGCATTATACCAACGTTGGATTTTCGGTTACCATTTTTTTACAGATACGTGGATGATTGTATAACTTGCATTCCACAAAATCGTGAAAAATACGTATTGGAAAAATTTAACAATTACCACGAAAAGCTAAAATTTACCATAGAAATCGAAACTAACAATAAAATTAATTTCCTGGACATGACCTTGCACAATTGCAGCAACACAATAAAGACTGCGTGGTACACAAAACCAACATGGTCGGGACGGTACCTAAATTATAATTCACAGCTTCATATTTCCCAAAAAAAAGCTGTCATAATTGGACTAGCGGATCGAGCCATTAAATTGAGTAGCCCCGAATACCGGGAATCTTCTATAAAAAAAGCTAAGCAAGTACTCCAACTTAACTCCTATCCCCTTAAAATGATTAACCCGATTTTTAGAAATAGAATGGAAAATTTTAAGAAATCCAATGAAAACATTTTACAAAATGCTCCTAAACAAAATGACAAAAAGAATAAAACCAATAACTTTTTAACTCTTCCGTACATTCCCAACCTCTCTGAAAACTTTCAAAAACTTTTTAGAAAACATGACATAAAGGTTAGCCATAAGGCCATCAATTTGGTTAATAATTGTTTCAGTAAATTAAAAAGTGAAATCCCAAAAAACAAAAAAACACACGTAATCTATCAAGTACCCTGCAAAGAATGCCCTTCTGTATACGTAGGACAAACAAGCCAGTACCTACACGATAGACTAAATGGGCACAAATATGATCATAAAAATACCACCGCCCTAAAAAAACACGAAAATGAGACAAATCATACTTTCGATTTCAATAATACCCAAATTTTAATAACAGAACAGCACAATAGGAAACGTGAATTTTTTGAGATGATTTACATAAAGAAAACTCCAAACGCCATAAATAATAAATCCGAAATAGCTCATTTAAATAAAATATATCACAATATTCTAATGTAACATATATAGTCAAATTGTGCCTAGCAATAAATGACCATCCCAAAAAAAAACAAATTCTTAAGATAAATATTTGCCGTGGAAAGAAGGAACAACTTTTAATTCGTTTCAGTACTCTTTGTCACCCGTACACGCATACGTTTACTGTTTTGTATATGTAAATTAGTTTGTTTAACCTGTACATGTTCAAATGTAGTGACGATTTTGTCTATTTTTTTTCTATGTTATGTGTCATTTTGTAATGTTTGACTATTTGTCTATGGTAAGTTATGACTCTTTGTTTCTAGTTTTTTTTTATATTGGCTTGTATGTAATTTTAGCTTAACGCAGTTGAAAAAGGCCGTACCCACGACCGAAACGCCCTGCAGACAATATAAAGTCCTTGTAATAAACTCGTAATTGTCTATCTGAACCATATTCCCAAGAAAATAACCCTACTATATATATATATATATATATATATATATATATATATATATATATATATATATATATATATATATATATATATATATATATATATATATATATATATATATATATATATATATATATATATATATATATATATATATATATATATATATATATATATATATATATATATATATATATATATATATATATATATATATAAAAAAGAAATATATGCCGGTCGTGGTATTAGCCAGCGAAGTAGTTGTTTTTGTGATTCAATTTTGTGCCTTTGCCCTACACGGGGCTGGCTAGTCTATGGCGGCCTGACGAGCTCTAATAAGAGCGAAATCGCAATCGTCGTTTGACTAAAATGGATCATTGTGTCTGCTGTGATGCAGAACATGTTCCAAACAAGGATCATTTTCTTGTTATGACGTTGGTGTAAGTGGAATGAAAACATACTATCATTTAATACTCCCAACGAAAGCCAGGAGTCACAATGTAATTCAATGCCGGTCGTGGTATTAGCCAGCGGAGTAGTTGTTTTTGTGATTCAATTTTGTGCCTTTGCCCTACACGGGGCTGGCTAGTCTATGGCGGCCTGACGAGCTCTAATAAGAGCGAAATCGCAATCGTCGTTTGACTAAAATGGATCATTGTGTCTGCTGTGATGCAGAACATGTTCCAAACAAGGATCATTTTCTTGTTATGACGTTGGTGTAAGAGGAATGAAAACATACTATCATTTAATACTCCAAACGAAAGCCAGGACTCACAATGTAATTCAATGCCGGTCGTGGTATTAGCCAGCGGAGTAGTTGTTTTTGTTATTCAATTTTGTGCCTTTGCCCTACACGGGGCTGGCTAGTCTATGGCGGCCTGTTGATCTCTAATAATAGCGAAATCGCGATCGTCGTTTGACTAAAATGGATCATTGTGTCTGCTGTGATGCAGAACATGTTCCAAACAAGGATCATTTTCTTGTTATGACGTTGGTGTAAGTGAAATGAAAACATACTATCATATATATATATATATATATATATATATATATATATATATATATATATATATATATATATATGTTGATTTTTACTCCTTCACGGATGGAAAAATACACTGTGTTTTCATTCCGGGTGTACATCCGTTCACTACTGTCGTTCTGAAAAGAACAGTTTTGCTGACGTTTCGCCAAAATCACATTTGGCATTTTCGAAGCTCTCTTTCTCGCGTCCGAATAGAGACTGCGACGCTTCCTTTTATACCCTCACTCGGGGCCGAAGGTTATATCTACGCAGGCGTTGGTCGTTATTTATGTTTTCCAGATGGTGCTGTTGTTGTTGGGCTAATTGCGCTTGAGTTTTTGCGATTTTAAATTTGTCGCTTATTGTCTTCCATACTGTTGGTAGTTTTAATGATTCATCCCTTTTATTCAAATCACCTTGTTTTTCAATTTCTATGGCTTCTCGGATTATTCTGGTCTTATAACGTTCTATATTGGCAATCTCCCTACACCCATCGAAATTTATTTTATGGCCGGTTTCCTGACGATGTATTAATAAAGCTGAGGTTGTTTGTTTATTTCTGATGCTGAGTTTTTGCTCTTCCACTCTTGCTGATATTCGCATGTTAGTTTGCCCCACGTACAACTTTTCACAGTCCTGGCACGGAATACTGTATACTCCGTGGTTTTCCAGTTTGATTTTATGTTTTGGGTTTCCAAGTAGTTTACCTATAGTTGTTTGTGGCATGTGTTTTGTTTGTATGTTGTGTTTCCTAAGAATTCTTCCGATTCTGTCTGTTGTGCCTTTTACATATGCTAAGACTACTCGTTGCTTTCCCGGTCTAAATTTTTGTTGTTCGTTGTTCGGGAAACCTGTGCCTTAATAGCTTTCTCTATGGTGCGATTTGTGTAGTCATTTTTCATTAAAGCACGAGATATTACCTTAAGTTCGTTTTATCTCGTCTGTGTTTCAGTTAATCGCACGGATCTGGATATTAGGGTATATGCCACAGCTTGAATTTGTGCTGGGTGCTGATGTGATTTTGCATTTAAATATCTGTCTGTATGTGTTGGTTTTCTATACACGGTGTATTCGAAAGGTCCGTTATGCAGTTTTGTGACCAAAACATCTAAAAATGGTAGTTTGTTGTTTTCCTCTAACTCTAGAGTAAATTGTATTCTGGGGTGGATTGAATTTACGTGAGTTAGAAATTTTTCGAGCTCTGCATGACCATGTTGCCATATAATAAATATGTCATCCACATAACGAATCTATAATTTGGGCTTTAAACTTGCTTTTTCAAGAGCTTCTTTCTTGAAGTATATCATAAATAAATTCGCGACTACTGGTGATAGTGAGAACCCCATTGGAGCACCATCCGTTTGTTTATACATTTGCCCGTTGAATGAAAAATAAGTATTTTTGAGGCAATGCTCCGAGAGTTGTATTATATGTGCCTGGAAATCCTCGTTCATGGCAATCTTGTCCAATGCTTCGTCGATGGGAATAATGGGATATAACGATTTGACATCTAGGCTTGCTATGATATCGTTTTTTTTTCAAGGACGATAACTCGTATAATTCGAGTGAAATGCTCCGAATTTTTTACAAATGAATCAGCTTTTTCTACAGTTGGTTGCATAATTTCAAAAAGGTATTTCTCCAGATTTTGTAGCGGCGAATTAACAGCACTAACAATAGGTCTGATGGGCGCCCCTGGTTTGTGTATTTTTGGTAAACCGTAGAGTTTAGGACATCTGCTCGACTTTTCCCGTGGTATGATTTTTTTGTTGAATTTCGGGGTTTATTGGTGAACTTTTTATTTGATTTTTAGTTGTTTTTTTCTAGGTACGTTGTCGTGTCCCTTGGAACAGGCCTATAACAATTGTCTTGTAGGATATCCTGCATTTTTTGTACGTAATCTTGAGTATTCATAACCACAGTTGCGTTTCCTAAGACAATCCATAAATATTAAAACATTTATATTCAAAATTCGCAAATAGGAGTAACAGGATAAACATACATAACTATATAAAAAAATTAAAATCAATTTCTATTATATTTTTTTTTGGATCTTCCACCCAAGGACCAAACAACACAAAAAATACTAAATTGTAATTAGTAATTTCAAGGTACTTCTGTTTATATTTATTTCCGCAAGTCTGGCCGCATCTTCTAGTTTTTTTTTTGTTAAATTTATGTGTGATTTTGCCAAAGTGCCTCGAGAGTCTTTCCATTTTTTTACGGTAGAAAATATATTTCATTAGCTTGTTTTACATTACTCTTAGAATTCCAACTGTCTCTAATTATGCAGGAATATCAGCTGATGACAACGACTTTTTTAAAATTATTCATTAATAGTGCTATAGCATAACCACCTTCCTACACTTTCGTAAGAATATAGGCCATGTAGACATATATAATCAAAAGTCTCGCTACTAGTATATTGAGGTGACTCGTACGCTAAATTATGAAAATTCGAAATATGGAATCATCCAAGAGAGTACCTAAATGATTCTATGAATTATGTTTTACCATTTTTAAAGAAAACAGCTACTTCTTATAACACTTGGGAAATTAAAGAGTTTTTTTCTCATGCTTGAGCAATCCCCAAACACCTACAATCAGAGAACAATGTACCGCTAAATTGTACTAGCGTTCCTTTAATAACTTTTTCCCTAATATCGTAGGGTGAGATGTCATAGATTCCGTCGGCATTCTTCAAATAACTTTGCGCCTTACGGAGCCTTTTTTTAAGTATGCAATAGTATCGCAACAAATGCTACTCCTAGTTTTTAGCAACCCGCATTACAATGTATATTAACTTTATGGATCTAGGAGACTGGATGTAAATTAGGAAAATTCGTGTTTTTATAAACCTAACTAAAAGCTTTATTTCTGAACTGAACAGGTCAAAGAAATATTCAAAATTCTTTGTTTTGTATATTTTTGGCTCTTCTAGTACATTATTCTGTCAGTACATGTCGTAACCCAAGTTCCTAATTTTTTACTTTTCCAAGGCATTTATCATAAAACATCAGAAATTATAAAACATCCGAATGCAAATTAGTATTTTCAAATTACCAGATTTTCGGTCGAACCAAGAGCTAGTTAAAATATCATAAAAAAAACTACGTAGGTCGAAATTACCTCCTGAAACTTTTTCGCTATATAACGCCGTCAAGTTCATCTTTATGAATTCCTTCAACACACATACACGTATAAGGCTATCACACAGGTGTGCAGTACAAAGTGTGAAAATACGAAATGATAAGTAATCTAGAAAACTTCCTAAAGCAGGAAAAGGTGAAGCGTTACTTTCTAATTTCTGAAAAGCCAATAAAACAGCTGTGGTTGTTGGCCTTCAGAGTTTTTTTTCAACATTCATGTTATTGCGTCACATAGTTCAAAATGGAATGTTAACCATAAGTTGACAGATTATGTTCAAGAAAAAACTACAGATTGTCATTAAAAAAAATGGTAAATTGTCTACCCGGAGCTTTCCTCCTTATTAGTTCTTCATTTTGTTAACGAAAGTAAAGCAAAATCCAGTCTATTTCAGCACGTAGTCATTTAGTAATCTGTATAGTACATATGCAAATTATGTTATCTTTCATTTCCCTAATAAGTGAAAGGATTGATTGGGAGGAAATTCTGAGAACCTGGGTAAAACCGATCTCTAAAGCAATTTAACCAGAAGCCCTTTCGTAATAATTTTTTTTCAATTAATAAGAAAATGAACTCTATATTTAAAACACTAAGACAATTTTTTCAGCAAGTTCGTGAGAGAGTTGTACTGCACTGATTTATATGATTTTTTTTTTTGAAATGATCTTCTGGTGACCGAGACCTTTCAATACTATTTTTTGTATTGTTAATGTGTACAGGTTCTTTAAAAAAATCGGGTCACTGATTAATCACAATTCTGCTCAAACTGCTTGACGAAAAAAGCTGCATTTTGGCACATAGGTGTATAATAGTATTTAGAGGTTCGATAAGAATGGATTTTCCAAAACTCCCCTTAAACATTACCATATTTTTTATTTAAAAAACGGTGGGTTTTTTGAAAAACGCTTAAACTCGTGAATTTTAAAATTGTATACAGGGTATTTCAAAAAAATCGAGTCCCCGATTAATCAGGATTCTGCTCAAACCTCTTGACGTAAAAAGTTGAATTTTGGCATACAGGTTGATTGTAGGATGTAGAGGTTCGATAAGAAGGGATTTTTCAAAACTCAAATTTCAAGGGAGCGAAACCTCCCCTTATTTAAAAAAACGGTTAGTTTTTCAAAAGAACGCTTAATCAAGTGTGTTTTATTTGATTTTTTTACATATTCGTTAAAAAATTTGTGCAGGGTGTTCAAAAAAACCTGTTGACAAAAATTGAAAGAAAATGCATACAAAAAACTTGGTTAATAAAGAGGTATTTAAATAAAACGATTAAAGTATTTTGTATATGTATAATTCGACGTACGTGTATTAGACTGCGAAGTCTGAAGAGACCGGCTGGTAAAACGCATAAAAACAAATCACATCGCTTTGTGTATTGTTGCAGTCGATATATTGCCGGTTTATTCGACTCGTGGGAATCTTTAATATTTGCAATGAATATTTTTTGCCCGCATAGTTCCTTTAGCCCACGACTTGTGCGTTAGACTTATATATTAGGGTGGAACCATTAATTTTTTAGAAACTTTTGATTTGTAATTTGTAATAGGGTAAACAAGTTGTAGTACATGCAGGCATTTATTACCGTATTTTTTGTTTCTTGAAAAAGATGATATCTTCAGGACTTTACTAACCCAAGTAGCACTTTTAGTCCTGAATACGTGATTGTTATCACAAGTATTTTCATTGAAGTAACCGGAACTTGGTGTCGCCACGTTCTGTTTTGAGCTGAGACTACGTAGTCATTACCAAAATGGGGAACAATTTTAGGGTAACTATTTCGTGAATAAAATGTAAGTGTGACTTTGACTATTACGTAGATAGTATGGAATTGTGTAGTTTTATTTAATCCGTTTTAAAAATATGTATGGTTCGTTTTAATACAAACAAAATAGTTATGGTGACTACAAACGCTCAAATTGGGAATATGGTGGAGAGCGTATAGAATACGTTATTGGTATTTGAGGTAGGATTCATGCGTTGCACTTAGTTTTCTGTAAAAACGTTAAGGACCTAAAATTTTAATTTTCAATTTCTCTTGGAAATATGCTGATGATAATCGTAAAAAAATTAAGCACCTTTAAAATTTGTTAATTTTCAATTCATTTTGGTCAAATATAGTGGTCAATTTAAATCTCTAAAATGTATCTTTTTTTGGTTTAAATAGTAATAATTATAAACAGGGGTTCTTTTTTTATAGCTAAATATTTATAGGGGAGATGAAAATAAACAATGGCGTTCTATTGGACTTTTACTTTTAGGTTGGCTGCATTTCTTTACTGAGAAAATTACTTAGCATCAAGTGTCTACGACTGTTCCCATACGCTTTTATAGTTTTGGATTCTTCAAATACGCAACTGTCACTTATACCCAATTACACTGAAGTCTTGAACACTAAGGTGGTAAGAATAAAGTTATCTACAAAATTTCCATTAAACCTATACTGTATATTATTACCAAGCGGTTACTTGGTTACTATTCCACCGGTTCTGTAAAATTTAATGCGTTGTGTCGTAGCTGCGGTGAGTCACTACTATAATTCTGCCATCTGTCAAAACCATAATCCTTTATTTCGTTTTTATTTTTTGTTTCCTTAAAATACCTCTTTAGGTTGTTTTGTTCAGGTATGACATAACCAAGTTGTGATATTTTTAATTTTCTATAAAATGTCGATGAATGACGAAAGCTACTTTTTTTCTTATGATATGTGAAGGCATTGTGAACCATTTTAACTTGTTACTCATAGACGATGACACAACACATACACAACTAATTAATAGCTGTAGACGGAATTACAATGACTTTATAAGGACAGTGGCGACAATAGAAGCCCACCGCCAAATTGATGCAAAATTTCTAAAGGTTTAAATGGAGGCACCCATATTATGGTTAGTTTTTCGCAAAATATGACTAAATTAATCTACTTTTATATAGACAACCTCTGTCAGCGTCAGTTGTACATGTAGGGTTATGTTAATGCTTTACTTTAATAATCTATTCGAACTATCTAGTAGAAACTTACTTTTTCATTTAGATTTTTAATATATAACAATGTTTGTGCAAGCGATTAATGAGAGTTGTCTGCCAAGTGAATTTAGTAATGTAATATGTACTGAAAGAGGCCTACAAAATAAAGTTTATTTTAAGTTAATCTTAGAGAGCTTCTACCCCTAATTGAGGTGCTGAATGAAGAAAAATATACACTAAGACATGTAACAAGATTATCTCTTACAGCAAAATAAAACCAAAATATAATAATGTGCAATATTAAATAACTTTTCTTGGAGTAAACTTAAACTTAAAACAAGTACGGTCATGTTCATTTACAAATTCATCACAAACATTTTATAATTAGAAGCAAAAACAGGTAAACCAGGCTTAAATACATTTCTCCATATGGCCAATGGCTAAAAACTTCTTGTTTGTATCAATATTAATTTTAATAATCACAAAAACTAATAAAAATAGAGACACTAAAACAACAAACCTCATAAGAAATCTACGTAGGCCAAAAGTAAACAAAACGATTTTCGCAGCAATATGGCGAACCAATCAAAAATTGGTTACTCTATTGTCACCACTATTCTTATAAAATCAGCAACCGAATCTCGTACCAGCGCCCCCTATCTCCGGAACCTCAAGTACAAGAGGTAATAGTTTACTTGTAGTAAATAATTACTCTAATTCTTACTTCTAAGTTGCAACAGAAGAATAACGACTGGTAATAGCCAGTTTAAAGTAACAGTAGAAGATAACTTTTTCTACTCTGCAGAGACTCGTTTTACTTTGTAGTAATACGTTATAGGAGTACTGGTTGTACTGCAAGGTTGAAGAAGGTACTGATACTTAAAAGTTGTAATTTAGTAGACAGATTAGAAACAGTAACTTTGAATAATTACTATTATGTCACGGAAAAGAAATGATGACCTTGGTGTCAATTCCTCAAGTAGTTGTTTGACACTAGCTATTATATAATTACTTTACATGGAAAATTACTATAAAGTATTATTCGCAGTAACAAATACATATACTCAAAAACGTGTAACCCAAAATATTTATCGACATATTATTATAGTAGAATTATTAGTACTAAATACGTAAAAACTCTTAAAGAGTAGTAATGGAAATTGTTGTAGCTACTTTAGTGCTAGCTGGGAACATTTATAGGTTTGTGAAAATTGTGTTAAGTTTTTCGAAGTAGTTTACATTTTCGATATTTTGATTTGAAATTTATATTAAAGAAGAAAAATAGTCTTTTCCAAATATATTTATTAGGGTTTTAAATTTTTCTTTTAAAAATTAACAATTTTTATAGTTTTCCAAAACAAACATACAGAATACATAAAATAAGAATGTTACTTAGACAAAAAAAAATAAACAATATAAAAAATTTAACTTATTTATTGAGATTAAATTCTTTTTTTGTTGAAAATCTTAATATTATTTCTCCTGAATAAATTCGTGTCTGCATAAAACTATTTTTCGCTGCGAAGGAACTGGAAGCTTCTGTGACAAATTTTCGTCGATCTGAGTGTGACAAGGAAATGCAAGAAACTCCAACAATAAAGCTTTTGGAACATGAATTGGTATCTTATTAACTTTATTTGATAATTATTTCAAAATTGGTGGTGGTGTAATAATTGTTTTTGCCAGTCAGTTAGTTTAAAATATCCTGGATATTTTATTGCGTGAACCTAATTTAGACTGGCTTAATCCTCCACATATGATACTCTACTAATCATTTGTTTTGTTTGCAGAAATAATATAACTTTTTTAGTTTATGGTCAGGTATGTGCTTTTTATTATTCTTTAAATTTATTGTAATTGACAGAAAATATAATTATTTACAGATATTTTTACCAATTTCTCAGCAAAGATGTTTGAAAAAAATTTTCAGCCGCCTTTTTGTTCCACCATTTTGAAAGCATAACAAAGTTTTACAAGTTTATCCCTACATTACATTCTTGTTGCAAATGGTGAAATTTTGAATTCATTTGAATAAAATAAATTTTTTACCTTGATTTTTTGAACATTGTATTTTGCAGCCATTCTGTTCCGCAATAATGGATTCATACGAAAATTTTACCAGTTCATCTTTGTATCAGACCAGTTTTTGTGCTAAATTAAAAATCAGTCACATTTTTAAAACATTTTATTGGGCCGCCATTTTGTTCTGTCAACTTGAATTCGCACCAAAATGTGAAATTAATAGAAAATGTAGTTTTTAATACTGATTTATTAAATATTTTATTAGGTAAGTATTTTGTTACGCCGTCTTCGATTCGTTGAGGCTATGTAGTTTTTTATACTAGTATTTTTGATCACTTCGTCAAGCTGCCAGTTTTTTTCGCCATGTTTTTTTTGTGACTCTTAATATTTAACCAAAATTTGGAGTTAATTGGGTAAGTCGGTTTTAGGTATACCGCGAACAGCTAACAGAGAAACTGACTGACAGGCGGAAATGGGAAAACAGGTTTTACTGCTGATTTTTTTCGGGATTTACGAGGAAGATAAAGAGGTTCGGGTATTTACTTTCAGTTAAACTGGAAATGAGTCAATGTTGGAATTGGGTCATTATTAAAAATGTTTATCTATTTACGCCCCTATGATAAAATTGAGAGTTAAAATGGGTAATTGGGAAGCATCATCAGGTATATAAAAATTTTAACTAGTTAAACCTTTGCGAATTAATACATTTCAATATTTTTAAATTAAAATACAACGCTGAAATCGTGAGTCCAAAGCCAAATCGATAATTTTAATCAGCGGGAAAAGTGCTGCGGTAAGCCTCATGCAACGATAGACACTGAGGTAAAGTTCGCGAACTCATTTGTAACAATTCACGTGCCGAAAGAAAGCGGACTTATTGCAAGATAATTGCGCTATTAATTTTCCGTTTAAACATCCCCATTTGTCTATTCTGCAAGTGCAGAATTTCAGAGGTTTCTTTACGGCTTTAATTTGCTGCGCCAGGATTTATTTCTTAGCTATTTCTTATTGTCTTAGAATGTCGTCGGAAAATGCAACAAGACGTCAGCAAATTTTTCATTACGGAAATAACTTGCAGGTTGATTTAATATGATTAATTATCTACGGCGAAGTACACTAGGTCCATTAGTTATGGAATATCTAAAAATGAAAATCAATTTCAACCATTCGTAATTTTCTTAAATGTAAACCGATTTTATCTAGTTTTTTTGGCCGATAGGCAATTTATAATAGTTAGAAGCAAGGTTACTATTACCTCAAGAGGCCTTTTCGTTAAGGATGAGACATAAAATTTAAACATACTGCCTTAGTTAGGGGCTTTGTCTATATTGACTATTGACACAGGAACTTCACCATGCAGCCATAGGTACAGTTCTATTCAGAGAAAAGTGGTACACCTAATTTATGCTTGTGTAAGTAGGATTTTCGGTGCCGCCAGAAAAATTTCAAAATGACTTTAGTTGTCAAGTTGAGCAATTTACAATAATCTTTTTTGAGATATTTTTTACATGTGTGTATAAATATAAAAAAAGCCCAGATAATTACCAGAATAGAAAAAGGTTGGTCTATTCGTGTCCTAGCAGAGCGACACGGGAAAAATAAATCCACCATTTTAAAAATCAAAAGACGATTCTTGCGATACTCTACCCTGATAGGGTTAAAATTCATTATTGCAATACAAATATATTTGTAAAAATGTAAATCTAATTGATGAATTTGCAAGGTTGGGAAAATATTTCTTTAGTATTTTATGTTGTCATTGCATTACATTTTTATAAAATATTGTTTTAAGAGTTATACTTGTGTTTGTGTTTTATTTATATATAACTTAAAATTAAATAAAATATAGTATACATAGTACAAAATATGTATTTTTGTATTTTCTTAAAGAACGGTATTTTAAATCTTGGCACAAAGGCGGCTGGACTCCTCGGAACAGCCCTGGTATCCATGTTTTGAATGTTTGGCATATTATAACATCTAGCAAGTGACAACGTAAAAAACGTCAAGTGTAAAAGCCGGTTGCAAGCAAATGTGATGAAAACAAATCATAAGACTTGTACCAATTTTCTCATGAATAGAAAGGTACTTGCGAAATTATACAAGTTTAGTATAAAGTGTAAGAACTGTAAATTTTCTCCAAATAGGCTTAATTTATTGACATAAATGTTGCTATTTACATGGTGGGAAGAAAACTTCTTCTCACCATGGCTGTATATAAATAATGTGACATGTCAAGTTCAACAACTGTGTCAGCGACGTTACCACATTTCTAAATTTTTCTATAATATTTGAAATGGACACGCTTTTTTCTGCAATCGATTACTTGTATCTATTTAGTTATAAAGGTAGAATTATAAAACTCATTGATTATATTATCATGTTATATGAAAAACTGGCATTTTTTCATCAAACGAACGTGTTTTTCTACGTCCATAAATTATAGAATCTTAAAAAATATTAGACTATTTCAAACAATTGTCTTGATTGTAAAACAATGACATTCTAGTTTTTTTCAGAAGCATGGAACCTAATATCTTAATAGGTATTATTGTACAGGATGAAACATACATTTTTTTTAAGCATATAATTTTCATGGGGTTTGTGTCGTAGATGCAAGCTGTAGGAAATTATATGTTTAAAGTGTACTAATTAGGAAATTCTCGATAGTAATTATAGACACAGGCACTTGCGGTTCCAGGTATATACAAAATTACACATGTTTAGTAGAATTTCCTTTAATTCCCCTTAATATGTTGCAACAATTTTCGCTTACCACATGTTTAGATTTTCCCTTAGGCGTAATAACTTTATTATTACGAATATATATTCTTTTTTCTGTTGTTCATTACTTGTATCTGTTTAATTGTAAAAGCAGAAACTTAGTTTAGAGTAAGGCTGCCACTGATTCTTTTATGATATTTTAAACTTTATTTTTAATATATGCTCAAAAATATACAGTTTTATCAATTTTCTCGGAGAGCTACTAACTTTGCCTAAGTTTAAAGGCTTATTTCGAATAGTTATTGGTACACGTAATACTTAAGGTTCAAGCTTGTGGGTAATTTTTATTTGTAAAAATTTTAATTATTTTTTTTTATTAATTTATTAATTGAATAGAGTCGTTAAAATATGTGTTGATATTTCGTTTTATTTTCCAGAAAAATATCTTCCTCTTAGTCATTAAAAATTTAAGCAGTATTTATAGTAATTATTGAAATAGAATTATAATAATTTTTCACCTATATATCCTTATATAAAAAAAATGTTTGTCTAATATCTATGAAATATTTCGTGCCTATTTAAATTGTTTAATAAATCATAAATATCATGATATTTTTGTAGTACTCCACATTATTAATCGTATTTGATTAACATTTAATACTATTTCCAATATAAATCCGAGCAAATCCCCATAGGGCTCCTATACTTTTTTTCACACTGATTTGATTTTACAAGCGTTGATATGTTTAACAGAAATAATAATGCCAGATATCAAACTAGGTGGACTTTTTCCCTGGAGCCAAAAATAAGTTTAATTCAAGCTCTTATCGTTTTGTCTAAAAATGAGTAATGTTTGAAAATTTAGCAACGTCTTTAAGTTCACTTATTTTCAGATCAACATACTTAATACTTATCTGTATTTTATTTTTGCCTTACCAAAGCTACTATTAACTAGAGACTAGACAGTTTTTGATTTTTATTTTCAAATTCAAATTTCTGTACATTTACTTATTGGTAATAAAAATCTTAAACAATATACACCTAGATAAAATATCTGCGTGTGTACAAACAGTTTGTTTTTACTACTATAAAGTATAAAAATGGTTTTACGCTAAATAAACATATTATTTACAAATTATAAATAAACAGGTAAATCTAAAACTAATACACGTACCCAGGGTCAATGAAAATGCCAAAACTAGCCAAGAAGAAAAAGTAAAACTTGAGCGTGACGCTTGCCATGAATACTTACGGAAAAGCGAAATAGTTCGGTGTTATAAAAGAGAAACCTTTTTAGGAAATAAGTGTTTGTTATTTATGTTTCCTAAATCAAGTAGTAATACGTTATAAAATTTGGGGCAAAATATGTTGTAAAACGTTGAGTTGTAGTTTTTGTCAAGAGGGGCACCTGGAGATTTCCAAAGGTTTTATTTCTAGTGTTACCACAGTAAAATGTCTTAAAGAGGGTGTTTTTCTCTTTTATACGCGACTTTAAGTATGTATTTTTGAGATAAATTTAGCGGTCCTAAGATAGTTCGAAACGTACCTCCCCAAATAGATATTCCATATCTCAAGATGTTTTCAACTAGAGATGTATATAACATCTTTATGATATATATAGGCATAACATTACGGATATTATAAAATGTATAAATCAGTTAACGTATTCTTAAATTTATGTAATTAATATGTTCATCCCATTTTAGGTTTTTATCAATTATTATTCTTAGATATTTTATTTTATCTACTTTCTGTAGAAATTTATTGCATTGGCAGTTATTATTTCCAACACACTGGTAAGAATGGTATTTGTAAGTTTTGGATAGGTGGTTGATGCACATCGTAAAAACTGAAATACATTCACTTGGTTTTATCTACATTTAGTATTGGTAAATTTTCTCCGAGCTACTGAGAGATTTTCGAAAATTTTGTAAATGCAATATTATCATTGCTTTATTCCAGCACGTATTTTTGCACGAGTGTCTAAAAACAATAATTCGTTTATATAAATGGTAAATAAAAGTGGCCCCAATACTGTCCCTTGCGGAACTCCACAGGTGACCACTCCGTAATCTCCCATTTCATTACCGATTTTGACAGATTGTTCTCTATGCGTAATCTCTAAATAATCTGTTTGGTAATCCTCTTATACCATACTGATAAAATCTATCTGAAAGAATATCATGTGAAACGGTGTCAAACGCTTTAGCTAAATCGAGAAAAATTACTAGTTGCTTTTTGTTATTTTCTACAGAATTATATATTGTTTTATTTACTTCAAATAGGTCGTCTTCAGTCGAACAGTTTTGCTAAAAGCCAAATTGAGTTTTTGAGATAATATTATTTATTTCTAAGTGTACATAAATTCTTTTTTTAAGAGACATTTCTAATAATTTTCCAAAATTGTTTATAATAGATATAGGAGATATAAGTCTGTAGTTACATGATTGGTGTTTATCATTATTTTTGTATATAGGAAAAATATAGGATTTTTTAAGTTCATTAGGAAATTTACCTTCAGAGAAAACGAGATTGAAAATAAAATGCCGTGGTATGCAAATTTTATTTTGTACGTGTTTTATCATTCTTGCGGGAGCAAGATCCACTCCTGGGGCTGAGTTATTTTTAAGCCTATTTATATTTTTTATAATTTTTTCACTAGTTATAGGTGTCAAATATAGTGACTTACAGTTTATATTTTTTGAAGGTTAAATTTTAGAGCAGTTTATTTTTTTTTGCCAATTCGTTCTCTATATTAAGAAAATAATTGTTAAATTGATCAGCAATATCTTTTTTATTAATAATGTTGTTTCCTACATCATCATGTAAAACAATGTTTTCTTTATTTTTTGGTTGGCTTAGCTCAGTATTTATAATTTGCCAAATTTTCTTAGGGTTATTTTTATTATCTAATATTGTTTTAGAGAAATAGTCTTGTTTTGTCTTTCGTATTAAATTGTTAAACAATATCGATATTGGTTAGATTCCCTAAATAGGTTTATGTTATTTTTATCTTTTAAGTATTTAATTTTTAGAATATCTCTTCTGCGAATGGATGTGAGCAATAAAATTGTTATCCACGGTTTTATCTTTCTATGTTCAGGATATATTTGAATTAATGAACTGGATTTGTTTATGCGGTCATTAAATTTATTTAAAAATATGTTATAAGCTAGATCTGCTTCATTTGCACTATATACTTTATCCCAGCTTGTTTGATTTAATAATATTTTGAGATTATTACTATCTATCTTTGATAAATGATTTTTAGCTCTGTCATCGGTCAGTAAGGTACAGCTATTCATCTGCATTTTTAAAATTATAGGATAATGTTCTGTGACAGCACTTGTATAAACCAACGGTAAGAAGGAAATATTTTTCATACTCACCGGGCAAAAAACAGTAAAGTGATCTATACAGCTACATGAAGCTGTAGTAATTCTCGTGTGGGTATTTATATAACTTAGGTAACCATTTGTTGTTAACGTGTTTAAATATTCATTAACCAACACATCTCTATTGTTTAATAAATCCAAGTTAATATCGCCCGTAAAAATTGAAATATAATTATTATTTTTTTGAGTAAGTAATTGTTGAAGATCAATTATAAATTGCATTGCATTTGTAGAAGGTAACCTATAAACTGCAAATATGTATATCGTAGTATTCGAATAAATGAGGTTAATATGTAAATGTATTTTCTGTGAATTTTACAGTATTAACTGAGTTAATCTGTATTTAATTTAAAAGTTTAATTTTTTTTTGTTTTCTTCATATATTTCTTATGTTCCTTCTTCTTTGTCTTATAAAGATTTGAAATATTTAAGTCGTTTGTTTGTTTGGTAAGTGCAAACAATTTTTCAATTCCTGACTATTTTTTACCAAGTCAGGTGTAATCCACCTATTATAAAAAATTTATTCACTTTTTATCACATTTATTAGGTTTTCAATGGAGAGATAGCTCCTATTTCCCAGCTTATGGTCCCTATAAAAGCATCATATGACATATTGGCATCTCTATCTGAATTATAACCATCATAAAACGAAACGTTTGTCAAAAAAAATCTTAACATATTTATGTACGTTATGGTATTATTTGGATTACTAGCACTGGTATTTAAACTAGGTTTAATATCTGCACTAGGATCAGTAACAAGTAAATCAATTTTTGTCGCATATATATTAGATTTTTAATTTACTGAAATACGAGTAGGTTCACAGGAACATATTTTCATATCAAAACATGAAAAAAGGTCTTTTAATGAGGCACTCTCTGGATTAAGAGATAACATATTAATATTAAAGTCGGCACCAAAAAATATGACATTACTTTTTTTGTTCATCTCCACTCGATTGATTGCTTTAATAGGGATTACCTGAAAATGTTCGCTTCTCCTCAGGTAAATTTCAGATCCACCATGACCATGATGTGGTATGCGGTAACTGATTATAAGTTAAAGTCTTGAATGAACATATATTTAATTCCACCGTCTGGGCACCAGTCTTCCGTCAGGCACACCACATCTGACTTTTCTTTTCTCAAAAAGACTTCTATATTTGAGATTTTGTTAGTAAGACACCGAAGATTTACATTTTCAATGCCAAACAGCTCTAAGTAGATAACGTCAGGCTAACTACAAAATTATCATTATTTCAAATCACGTAAATACCTGGTCTGCCGTATTGTTTCACATGCTTCTTCGACCTTTCGTTCAATCGCTTCCAAACGGCCGAATATTTTATAGAAATGCGAGACATATAGTTATTAACCATTAATAGTAGTGACACGTATGCAGCTTCCGAACATTAATATTTGGGGCGGTCGAACGTAGGGAAATCTATGTTGATATTGCAAGAAATATTAGTTTTGAGATGATTTGTTTTCATGAAATGTAAGGAATTATGTTACTAATGTCCTTCTTTATTCTATTCTTTTTTAACTTTGTTGCTCTTTAACGACTAAGATTGAACGTTGGTAGTTTGAATTTAGATTCTTTTTTCGCTGAATCGATGGAGCTTCGTCTTTGAAATATCATTTCGTACGTAATTGAAATTTGTCAAAAAGTCTGCCCCCTTCCGAATTTCAATTCGCACACACACACACACACACACACACACACACGCACACGCACACGCACGCACACAGATTTTCTTTAACCTTATATTTATATGTGGGTACCTTATAATCTTGGGTATAGGTTAACGATGAAAAACAGTTTTCCATATTAAATCAAGGCTTCGCCGTTTGTGCTAAGCTTTTTGAAAATTTTCTTGATGTATCTATTTTTTTGTTTCGCTATTTATTGAAGAATATAAGAATATAAGGTATCCACATATAAATATTTAGAAAGAAAATCTCTGATTTATAAATAGACAAGGGTCGAAGCTGCTGAAAAACATGATTATTTTAAATGATATGCAAACTACCTATGGAATAAAGCCAGCAAATATACTTCGAGAAATTTCCACCAACAGTTAGCGAAACAAAAAAATAGAAAGGCAATTACTTAGATAAAACAAGAAACCACAAAAAAATTTTTAAATAACATAATGAGCGAAACTTTGATTTAATATTGGAAATTGTGTTTTCATTGTTAATTTGATAATGATGATAATATTTACTTACCGGGATAATTTGTGAGACAGACAGAGAAACTATATTTATGTGACAAGTTGCGTGTTTACAAAATATTTGTATATTTACCTAAGTATGCTTGCAACAGAAGAATCAGCGGAGAAAGGACGAAACATATACAGGGTGTGGATAAAGTCTAAAATAAAAAAAATGATTAAATCCAACAACTTTTAAAAATTGCCAAGATCCGTTTATTTTGGTTTTAAATTGCGCGCGTTTTTATATCATATGTATGTACAGGATGCATCAAGTAGTAAGTATGATGATTATCGTGCTTTTTTTAAATAGAACCTACGTGTAGTGTTAGCATATTACACTCCACAAAAAAAACAAGGGTATTGAAATTCGTCATTTTGGACAGGCTGTGAAATCACAAGATATGGAACTACGACAAAACGTTTTGCATATTCATATCTTAGATTTTTTGTGCTGTTTTTTTACAGCAAAGTAAATGTCAACTTATACATATATCCACGACATATACATATGTACTTGTTTTCTTTAACAATCCAAAAAAAAGTAATTATTTAAGTTTCAATTTAATGTGAAAACTAGCGCAACTAAAAACAGAAATGAACAGATGCGGGTGATTTTTCCAAAAGCCGTTGGTTTTCGTTATTTTAAATTAATTCTCTTTCTACACCCTCTTTACGACAGATATAAATATAATTACAGATTTTCAGCCGAATTTATACACATTATTTGAGTATTTTTCTTTGTTACATAATTTAAAATTGACAATATAGCATTGATGGTACGTCAAAAAAAATATATTAGTACAACTAAGAATTATGTAATTCTACCTCCAGTTTGATTTGAATATTGATATTTTATTTTTGTTTCAGGTATGTTATGTTGCCACTACCAATCCTAAGTAAGTCAAAATGTTAGAATTAAGGCATACTCAAGCCAGTGCGGGAACGAATTCTGCTGATGACAAAATAGCTTCCTGCTCATCACAAAAAGATAAATAATAATTATACAAACACTTGAAATAAACTTTATAGGTATTTATAGGTAAATTAACCAAGAGAATTTGACATTTTGACTTTCAAACGTAAATATCATCTCTGTTTTGGATTTTATTCAACCTGATGTCAAAAAAAAACAGATTTTTATGCTTTACTCGTGGAGCTATAAACTATATCGTAATGACTTTGTTAGTGGTCACTAGATGCCAATGTTTCGGAATTCTCCAAATAATGCTGATTTTCTCCCAAAAATCATATGGTAGGCTATGACTTTTATATCACAATTCATTTGGTTGTTATGAAGGGCATTGAATAGTGAAATAAAAAATTCGGGTCGCATTTAAATTAAGAAAGTTGATTCATGGTCTCTTGAATCTGAAACTTCGAATTTGAAAATTAACCTTGACGTTTTGTAGAGAAGAAAAAGTGACAATGACAAAGTGGAAATTATTCCCATCTTTCATTTTAATTAATCTTAAAATTTTAGGAAAACGAAAACACTGGAAATAACAAGGCTCCAATAAAAACTTTAGTAATCTTGCATAACTTTAAAAAATAAAACTTAACAAAAAATATGTATAATAGCAGAAATATATAATTTCTGCAGGTGCAAAACGGCCTAAAAGAAGAATTGTTTTCGATTATGTCACAGGGTACCCTCCTGCGATCATGATTTCTGGGCCTCTACCCTCATCAGGCAGGCTTGTACCCAGGGAGATCTGAAATAACAGATTGCTCGATATGACAAAATCGAAAACGAAACGTCTATCATAATGAAACAGTACTACAAGTTAAATGTAACATTTAGCACCACCTATCGGGGCTCCGGTGATTTCCGGCTTCAGATCTCCCTGGGTACAAGCCTGCCTGATGAGGGTAGAGGCCCAGAAATCATGATCGCAGGAGGGTACCCTGTGACATAATCGAAAACAATTCCTCTTTTAGGCCGTTTTGCACCTGCAAAAATTATATATTTCTGCTATTATACATATATCTTTTCCGGCCAAGAACTTTTGATAAAGATGTGTGAGGGCGCATTTTTATCGATTTTTAGTATCTACTCTCCGCATGATGGTGCTAGTGCATGCTTTTTAAATTACCTACGGGTTTGCAGCCGGAAATCACCGGAGCCCCGATAGGTGGTGCTAAATGTTACATTTAACCTGTAGTACTGTTTCATTATGATAGACGTTTCGTTTTCGATTTTGTCATATCGAGGAATCTGTTATTTCAGATCTACCTGGGTACAAGCCTGCCTGATGAGGGTAGAGGCCCAGAAATCATGATCGCAGGAGGGTACCCTGTGACATAATCGAAAATAATTCTTCTTTTAGGCCGTTCTGCACCTGCAGAAATTATATATTTCTGCTATTATACATATATCTTTTCCGGCCAAGAACTTTTGATAAAGATGGGTGAGAGCGCATTTTTATCGATTTTTAGTATTAACAAAAAATACTAAAACTCAGTCTCATAATCACATAAGCTTCGCAATAAAAATTGCTAAGGCTACAATGAAACAACACAAAAAAAACGACGAAATGAACAACAAATATATTAAAAATTACCGAAATCTACTTAAAGAAAAAATATTTAGTGTATATGCGAGTCGATCTACTACAAGAAACGATATGCTGGATCTATTAGCATCTCAAGTATCTCTATAGCAGAAGTGGAGGCTGCAGTCCAATCGACACAACTTTGTATTGACAAAGACGTCCGGCATTCTGAGCATTTGTGAAAGTAGTTGTCAGTAATTTTAAATATATTTGTTGCAAGGTTATCGTTAGTTCATTTCGTCGTTTTTTTTGTTGTTTAACTGAAGCAAGATAAAACTCGGTTTAATTTTTTTCCCAGCTTTAGCTATTTATTGAGAAGCTTATATGATCATGAGACTGAGTTTTAGTATTTCTTGTTTTGTTCCTTTATTAATTTTTGTTGTTTATAGTTATGCAAGATCACTAAAGTTTCTGTTGGAGCCTTGTTTTTTTTTTCCAGTTGTTTTATTTTCGTAAAATTTTTAGATTAATTGAAACGAGAGATGAAAATAATTTCCACTTTGCCATTATCACTTTTTCTCCTCTACAAAACGCTATTAATTAATTAATTAATTTTCCAATCCGTCGTTTCGGACTCGAGAGACTATCATCAACTTTCTCAATTTAAACGCGGACCTGCATTTTTTTATTTCACTATTTAAAGTTCTTCATATCTACCTAATAAATTGGGATGTAAAAATCCGTACCATTTGATTTTTTTAAGAAAATCAGTATTATTTGGAGAATTCTGAAACAACGCCATCTAGTGACCATTAACAAAATCGTTACGGCAAAGTTTATGGCTCCATAAGTAGAGTAAATGCATTTCTTTTCGACACCAAGTTGAATAAAATCGGTTCATCCAAAACAGAGATATCTACATTTGAAAGTGAAAATGTATGACCTTGCCCTAAAACTTTATTTTTGAAAATAGACAAAAATGGTCTCAAGCAAAAAAGTGCGTAATTGGTTGAAGAATACAATGCTTATATTTTCAATATACCTCAATCATGGAAATTTAAGGGAAAATTGACATTTGCAATTTTGGGTTTCTGTTACGTTCTCTAGCGGCCAACTTTCGAACTTGAAAATAATTTACAGCGATTTATTTTGGCCGATTTACCTACAAATATTCTCTTTCTTAAGTTCTGACATAAACGGTTCCCGAGCTACAGCCGACGTCCTCTATTATTAGATCACCCTGTTCATAAAACTCTGATCATAAACTCACAGAAATTTCACACTCATGTGTCTCTCATGTTCGTATGGAAAAAACATGATACATTACATGTTGCTTATTTTACAGGTAAACAAATCTAAACATCAAGACGCACTCGACTGATCTGGTGTTTACAAAGTAACGATTTTATTGGTTTCTATTTATTAGTTTAATTTAATTTAGAAATGAAAACATTCCATTTTGTTTGTTTTGTTCCTGTATTTCTTACGAATCTTTCGCCTTATTCATAAGTCTTAGAATGAAAGTTCTAAGATATTTTCAACAATACAGCCTTTCCAGTTCTACCTAAAACCGATGACAACAACGTTATTTGTTATTATTATCTTTTCTAAACACTTTTCTATACCTATCTGTAGCCGTTTTTGAGATATAAATTAATTTGTAACTCTTTTAAGAAAAACTAAACACCTTAAAACTGAATAGACATCTGACCTTTTGGACACATCTTCATTAAAACATACCCTTTTTTTTTAATGGGGTATCCTGCATTTTAAAACTAATTATTATTTTTTGTAGCTTTTTGTATAAAGACTGGACAATTTAGCTGGAATCATTGAAAAAAAAATCTTTTGGTAATGACGCTTTGATTCGGCATAAGTGTAAAATTTATGACGTCAGCTTGCATATTGTTGCATTTTAAATCAATGGAACATTCCAAAGTCGTATATATATATATATATATATATATATATATATATATATATATATATATATATATATATATATATATATATATATATATATATATATATATATATATACATACATTTTTTTACAATAGGGATTTCTTGACTTTAGGTCGTATTTTATGTTACATCAAATTAGATCACAACACCTTTAAATAGTTCTTTACTTGACGTTTCGACCATTTTTAGGCTTTTATCTGAAGTCTACAAATTTTAGGAATTTTTAATTTTCATTTTAAATTATACAATGTAAAAAATGTTACCTTAAATGTAGCCTTAGCCTTTATAATAAAATTTCAATACTAAATAACGATTTTCACTTTAACATATTTGACTAACAATTTACAAAATACAACCGATTAACATAAAATGATATTTAACACTATCAATATGTGAGTACTATAGAACTGATAAGCAGGTTTTATTTAAGTCCTTTAGACCTTTTTTGTCGTTTATAGCATTAGTCTTTTTTGGATTGCTACCATTTCGAGGAACTCTCGTTTCTTTTTGTTTGGTTCGTACCATAATATTTTAGTCTCGTCAAAATTGGAAGTATGTTTTTGTGATTTCTCGTTTGATGTCAACACAGTAGTATTTCCCTTATCGTACTTATGCCCCTTTAATCTATTTTGCAGATACTGTCCTGTTTGCCCAATATAAGCTCCGTTAAAATCTTTACGTGGAATTTCATAAACAATATTACTTTTTTATTTTTGGGTGTTTTTGTTTTTAATTTTGAATATATACCACGGGACTATAAGTTGTATCCCTTGTGGAATATTTTTATATTATGTTTTTCGAAAAGATGTTGGGAGAGCCCATTTATAAAGGGTAATAATATAAATTTGGTTGATTTATTTTTGAGCGATTTTTGCTGTTTTTTATTTGAGTTATATACTCTATGTATTCTTTTGTCAAATATTTTAGTTTTAGCGGGTAACTAACTATTCTCCAACGCCTGCTTTGCTTTATTGATGGTAACTGCTCGGTATTCAGGATCCGTGAGTTGTACAACACAATCTGCGAAGCTAATAATAAGTTACGTTTTTTTTTTAGATATTGGGTGGTTGGAGTTGAAATTAAGATATCTAGAGGGCCATGTTTTTTTTGTATATCATTCACTTTTTATGTTTAGATTTTTATTATTTTCTTCAACTTCGGTAGTAAATTGTAAGTTGTCGTGATAAATGTTTAAAATGTTTTTTTAAGTTTTGAACCTGATTTTTAGGGATCGCTGTAATACAATCATCTACGTATCTATAAAAAAAGGGAATCTCAAAACAGTTTCCTCTAAATCCTCTAAAACTAACTGGCTAACAACGCTTGAAATGGACACACACATAGCACACCCATCTATTTGTTTAAAAAATTTATTTTCTTATGAGAAGTATGTAGAATTTAATGTTAATTCAATAGCCTTTTTAAATTCGTCTTTAGGAATATTTTTTTTTCGTCCTACTTGTTTTCTATAATGTTTGTAGCTACTGAAATAGGTACGTTAGTGTATAAGGAAACTACATCCAATGAAACTAAAATAAAGTTATTTGGTATTTTAAAGCCTTTTATTTTATCTTTAAATTGTCGGGAATCTTTAATATAACAGTTATTTTTATGTACAGTATTACTGAGAATGTTTTTTAGAAATTTTGAAAACAACAAAACGGGTATAATATTAAAGTTTATGTTATGACTTCTCTTCCTCATCACTTTCAATAAATGATTTTCTTTGTCAATGCTTTCTTAGCTAGCATTGTCCATACCAAACATCTAAATGATGATTTTGTTGCTTAGCTAGATTAAAAAGGATAAAAGTACATATTTTAAAAGCATAATAACTACGTTACATTACAAAATACCCGAAAAGAGACTGCTTTCGCATATAAAAGCCTGGAATCCACACCAATATCCCAATTTATTGGTAAATTATTTACTCTTATCCAGAACGGGCCGTTTTAATAAAACAAAGTGAGAGCACTCTTAGGAAAAACCTTTGAAAAATCGAATCCATTTGTGGCAAAGCGGTTGAAAAATCGGAGAAATCGCAAACAGAGGTCCCGTATTAGCCCACTTTTGGTTGAATCAGGCATTTATTGAATTATTTAGGCGCCCGTATGGACAATTTTAAAAGAAACATTACGGTTTACGCCAAGTTTAAAAATCAACGAGATATATTAATTTTTTTGGGAATTTGTTAAATGTATTACTTTTTTTCAGTTGTGACAGATACCATTTACATTGATTTAAATGACAACGCAGGGAATTTTAGCATCGTTTTGCTTATCATTTTGAGTAAAAAAAAGCCAAACACACTCTTCAAAAAAATAAAAATTATACAAAATGACGCAGGCCTTTATGGTTACATACAGGGAGTGCAAAGTAAACCGCCTTATTTATTTTGGTCATAGAAATTACCCACCCTTTAAAATTATGTTTTTAAAAGGAAATTTAATTCATTTTAAATTACTTTCTTATAAAATTGTCACTACTACTTTTTTCAGAAGAGACAATATAGTTTATGTTTTAGAAATTTTGATCCATAAATCTGGAAAATATCTAAAATATTTTAGTTTTCTAGAAATTTTACTTGGATTGAAATCGAGGTTACCTCAGAGCAGTGGCCATTTTGCTGCGAATCGTACTTAACCATTAGGTTTCTTATAGAGGGGCATTGATCATAACAAAGGCCACTTAAAGAATTTTTCTGCTTGCGAAGTTTTAGCTTCACAGTACGTAAGTAGTTAGCCATAGGTGTTCTGTTAGAGGCAAAATATTTTAAATTTCACATTTCATATTTCGCTGATATTTCACTTTTAATGTTTTTATCTAAATCTCGTTTATTCGCCGCAACTTTTCATGTATAAGTCGTAAACACAGCATTCTCTCTTTTCTCCAATATCAACTTTATTTCACATCTTCTTATAGACTAGTCCTTACATTACCTTAAGGAAAATTGACGAGGTGCTTGAAAATATATATAGAAACTGTATACGATATTGCCCAGTAAAATGTAGTTTCATTATGTCTTATTACTGTACAATTCCTTGGGGAGCAATAAAGATAACCAATCTAGTTAAAACCGGTCGCGGTGGTACTAAACTTTCCACATAATAATGAAAAATCCTAAACGAATTTTCTACATTGTAACGTAGTTGAGATCGACTCAAAATTACGTTTTCTTTTTTGTGACAGCAGGTTTCAGTTTCTGCCATTGTTTAGTAAATATTTGATGTGACATTAAAATATTAGACGGGATATTTAGTTAGTTTTTGGTGATAAGAAGAGCTCTTAGTGCGTATCAATTAGCTAAAAAAATACTTTTTTAAGCTCTACAGGAAATGAATTTGTTTGCTTTGTTGCTTCTCGTAAAACAATGCATTCTTGAACGCAACAGAATATGCCTTAATTAGTGTTATTAGTCATTGCAAATTGATTGTTTAGGCAACGGTAATCCATTGTTAATCCCAAGAATAAACTATTTCTGCCTACCATAGTCCGAGGTTAACTTTATTTAATCTTGTTATGAATGATCATCAAAGCTAGGTATCATCGAATGTGGTTAGTAATTAAATGGGCGACTGGTTGGGAACTCCGTGTAATATCTTTAGCTGAGCCGCTAAAATGCAGGCAGTAATTTTTATGACGATATAATTATGACGATATTGAGTGACGGGCTATTACGGCTCTGACCTTTCTTGCAGTAGTTGTCACTAGATTAAAGAATGACCTAGCCATCTAGATAAAAGCGATTGCATCAGTTTCACAAAGAAATCAGCTCTCTAAAGCCTAATCATTATAATATTGGAAAATTGGCGATTTCAGGTACTGGAAAGACTGTATTGCAATTAATCCACTAGCGGTTACTCCCAAGCACTCATATCATCTCTCACCTGATATTTTATTTCCTATCACGTTTCCCAAAAATACAAATTAACTGCAAAATGGCACGAACAAGTGAAACTTAGACAGTTTGATTTCAAATTACCCCCTCAGCTATTCTGAGACCAACAAGTTTTTTTAAATAAATATATATTGAAAGAAGGGCATTCATTAGAGCCATTACCCAAGCCCTATCGAAATCCTTGTATAATTCTCTCTTGGTGTTAACGAATACATGAAATAGTGAATAGCTGGTCTCTATGTAGAAATGAAATTACCATATACACCTGGGTGTCTTGTAAGGGATCATTTTCTTCTAAATCCGGATGACCATCAAATCCCATCTAATTTACGGAAGCTACATTTTATTTTGTAACGAAAACTTAATAACGTACGAGTTCAACAATTTTTTGACCAGTCTCGTCCTTTTCGACACAAGTGAAACTAGGTAGGGGGTTATCTGCATGGACCACCAAATGGCTCTCGCCAAAGTTTTAAACTTACATTGCTGGGCCATTAAATACGCATAAACTGATTTTAAAATGATGAAACTGAACTTAAAATAATACAAAAAAGTTATTCCCTAACATTGGGCATATGTAGCTAGTTCTAGACCATCAACTCTATTTTTATAAAATTGGTTATGATTACGCCTAGAGCTTTTCGTTTAAGGTGTCTATGGTAGTCCCTCACAACAATAGGGCAATTATATGGTGAATACGTTTCTTGTTCACAGCAACATAAATAAGTGCCACTAAGCTTCATATTATCACGATGTTGCCTTAGCTGACAGTGCCTATGGAGCCTTCCTATATCTTATCCAATTTATCAGCCTCTTTGCTACCTTTACACAGACAATTTTCTGTAATCCAAGAAATAGAGACTCTGTAAATAAACTACTAGTGATTCACGCGAGTCCCTTACAGACTTTGTAGCAATCGCTTGCTAATACGCTACTGTCCATATAGATTTTGGAGAAGTTGCTAGCTCTATGTGCCCAAGCAATTTTTGCTCGCAAGCTCAGTTTAAACAATGCTGACATGTTTCTCGGTAAGCCACTAAAATGGTAAATTCGCAAGGTCTACGAATATACCCCAAGGAACATGAATGCTAACCTGAATGGGTTTACTCTTTAATGTGCAATTCCAAAGTCAATTTGAACTATCTGGTGACAACAGTCGCTGTTGAAATCATCTACATTATCTACTTAAAATTATATTTCCTGCAATAATTGTTAGGAAAAACGATGCATTTAGTAAGCCTTCAAAAATAAAATAAGAATCGCATTTAGTAAAAGTAAGTTATTGAATATACAGAAACAATTACAAGTTGGCAAAAGTAAACATCTCATTTAAGACTTTAATATTTCAGAAATTCACATAAAATATTAAAATTGACTGTATATATATATGAAATTATCATATACACATGGGTTTCTTATAAATGATCACCTTCTTCTAAATTCGGACGACCATCAAATCAGCTCAGATTTACGGAAGCTACATTTTCCTTTGTAACTAAGAACTTAATAACGTACTAGTTCAACATTTGATTGACAAAACTTTAAACTTAGATTTGTATTAAGAACGGAGAAAGTGATAATTAAATTTACATAAAAACGTTATACGCGAACACTGGCAATATAGCTTATTCTGGGCCATCAACTCCAAAGAGAAATGCCACTATGCTTCATACTGTCTCGATGTTGTGTTAGCTGGCAGTGTCTATTTAGCTTAACTACTTCTTATCCAATTTATCAGCCTCCTTCCTACGTTTATACAGACAACTTTTTGCAATCCAAAAAATCGAGACTGTAAATAATCTACTAGTCATTCACGCTAGTCCCATACAGACTGTGTATCTATTTTATAAGCTTATAAGCGTTACTAGCATTTCGGTGCTAGTAATGCTCGTCTACTGCCTATGTAGGTTTCGATAAGTTGCTAGTTGCGTATTCGCAAACAATTTCGCTCGCAGGTTTATCTATACCAGGAAGCTCTTATAGTAAATTCCAAGATCCACGACTATATCCCAAGGAGCATGAATGCTACTCTGAATGGGCTTACTCTTTAATGTGCTATTCCAAACTTAATTTAAACTATCTATTGAGTGGTGACTACAGATGCTATTGAAATGAGCTAAATTTTGTGACTACAGAAACCAAGGAAAATCAATAAACTTAATATCATTTTTACTTTAAATACTTAAAATTATATTTACAATATAATATTATATAACGATGGTTTCACAATCATTGCATTTAGGAAACCTTCAAAAATAAATCTAATTTAGTAAAAGTAAGTTATTGAATATACGTAAACAATTACAAATTATTAAAAGTAAACATCTTATTTTAAGACTTTAATATTTCAGAAATTCATATAAAATATTAAAATTGGCCTATGTCAACCAGTTTTTAAATTAACATACTCATTAAATTGTATTTAATTTTCGATAAATTTTGGTTTAAGTGGTAATCAGCACGACAAAACGGCATAGTTGTAAAATCGGCAGTAAAAACTCGAAAACTGCAGGTATTACGTGACTTTAATCAATTTTGTCCGTAAAGAAATTTATATGAAATCGATGCACTGTGCAGTAATTGCTATTATTTTCTCAAGTACCTTAGTAAGTATATTTTGCTATTACATCTAATCTGTGGCATGAAAATTAGCAAATTTTATTACAACCAAAATTTAATTAACAAACTAGTTCTTAATTGATTCTTACAAATAGACGATGTGCTGGTGAAAACCTTATGAGTTTCTCATTTCCCGATGTGTTTTTGAATCTTTTTGAAAATTAAGAAAACATTTTACTTTACCGTAAATCCAACAGCAAATGAAAACAAAGTAGTGGATAAGGCTGAAATGCTGCATCTACTTATATAGCTGAACCGAGTATAAGGTAAATGAAAAAGGAACTTATTACCTGTAGTCTCATGTCTAAATTGAAATAAATAAAGTAATGTTGATACTCTTTTAGATATAGACAAAAATGTGCACCTGAGTGAAATGAATGATAGTGATTTGCTTCCCTCAACTTGCGTACTGAATTACCTAATAAATATGACATCAAAACTATCCATTGTATGATAAATGGTTTTTAACATTTAAATTAGTGCCAAAATAGCCTTCTAATGCAAGTCCTAATTAAGATCGACTTAGCTACTAGATTGTAAAATTAAAGAAATGTATAATAATAAAAAGACATTCCCACCAACAATGAATCACCTTAATGCAAATATTAAAGAGGCTATGGGAAAACATTTAAATTCTCGTCAGCCAAATACAAAACATATCGTTAACGTTGAGAAACACGTCATCGTTTGATGAAAAAAGCGTGTTTTTGGAAAAAAATTAAAATAAAATCTATCTAAATTTTATTACAAAATACCAGAAAATCTACAGTATTTCAGTTAGCAAAAATGTTAACTTTTTTGACACAGACAAAAATTAAAATATGAAGAAATAGTGACGCTCCCCTAATCTTTACAAAAAACAACATATTTTTACTCGGGACATTTCTTCTTCGTCAGCTAATAAGACGTTGAAGGTGCGTCGTATTTTTAAGTTTCTCCGCTATATTCTTAAACCATAATTATATGGCATAAATGGAGCTTTAAATAAAATAATCGAAATAAATCCGACCGATTAATCAGTCTCGATAAATAATCGAGTTCGGCCAAAATTTTGCCAAAGATTTTGCTATAATCCCAAATAATATATATTTTGATTAATACTTGACATCTTATTGAAAATAATCTCTGCTTTAAGATATGAAGATTTCATTACTGGGAACCTAGCCGTTATGTGTATTTAAAACAGGCTTCGGAAACGTTTTTATCAGCACCTCCCATCTGTAGCTAATGAGCAAATGTTTAGTTCAGCTGGCTAACTTTATGCTGACAGAAGAGCTATAATCTCGAAGCTAATCTCTTTGTGATAACGCAGAGCCTAGTTCAAAAACTTTTGTATTCTTGCTACTGATAGTAAAAATATGAGCGAGGGCTTACTCATACGGAATTCGGAATGTAGTTTAAAAAAATGTGTAAAAGTTTTAATCGGCACATATAGATTTTCAATTGAATAAACGGTGATTTAGATCGCCGCGCCACAATTTTTAAGATATACAGGGTGTACGTCTATTGAAATTCAATGGATAGTAAATATAGCGAATATTTAGAATTCAAATATAACTTAGAAAATTGATAGTTTGTTTACTAAAACGTTTTTAGCTTAAAAGCGGATGAAAATAAATAAAGAACTGAAAAATATACTTACCGAGGGTATTCAATAAATTTCCAATTTTTAATAGCCTTGAGGATAAACTTGGTTAGTAACAAACTAGTGGAACTGTGCAATTGGTAGGATGACAGAGTGATAGTCAAGGATGAATGTGTAGCAAAGATACAATTTTTTAAAAATATACAAGGTGTTCATCTATTGAAAATCCATAGATAGTAAATGGAGTTTTTAGCTTAAAACTAGGTGATAATAAATACATATCCGAGAAATATCTATGCATACAGATGATTCAAAAAGTACCAAATTTTTGATAGGTTTAATGATAAATCTGGTTAGTAACAAAGGTAGAACTGTGCATTTATTTAGTTTCATATTATTCTATAAGAACAACTGTGATAATTAATTGCTTGGCCTAAAACACTAAAACTAAATTAATCAATATCTGATAAATCTAATAAGTTTAAAACATCTGGTGGTAAATCACCTGCAGTAGAAGATATTTTAGATCGATATTTAGTAATTATTGGATCCGAAGCAAGAAGCAAATGATTAAAACATTTTCATTATTTGATATTCTCGATGTTTTTCTCGCGTGGTTCAAGCGATAAGACCTAGATAATTTATGGTTTGCTTCTTGAGTTTCCTCGCTCAATTGTCCAATACGTACCAACGCAGGCGGCACCAATAAAAACCGATAGTGCCTAGTCTTTCGACAGATTATCTTTTTCCCTAGTATTCTTTAAATTTCCACAAAAACTTCTTATTTCTCTCACATGTATCAGAAACTTCTCCAAAAAATTATCAGTAAACTGAATGTCTTGATTGCAATGTTTTTTAGAAACAAAATCGAGATGTTCTCTAGAAATTTTTCTCAACTATTCTGTTCGTCGAAAGTCGAACTCTTTTGAATGCGACTCACCTTGAATCACCTTACTGCTTGTACTTCCCTGTATCACATTTAAAAAACTCCTTTGCAGCCAAATTTTTTGCTCATTTAAAAATCTTTTGTTCTGTTTCCTTTTTTCCATTTTAGGCTTAGTTGTACAGAGAAATTTTCTATCTTTTCAAAATTTGTATCGCCCTTTTTTATTTTCAGATTGGCTAATGCACTTGAAGGGCTTTACATAAATTACCTTTTTTGTTATATAGTTCTTCAAAAACTGTTTCATTTTTATCTATATCTAGCAAATTTCTCCAAAACTGCTTACAAAATATTAAAAGAACTGTTCACAAAACTACCAAACAATCAACTGCGCTCGTTTTTTTTGGTTATCTGTCATGCACAGCCACCTTGATAAAATGCGTTTGAAATTTATTTTTATATGGCGATTTTTCTTCATAATTTTTTTTACATTTACGAGCTCTTAGTAAAATAAAATATAATATACAACACGAGGCTAAACTAGAGCTTTTTACTCACGTTCGTTCGTACTTGCTCTTATAAAAAGAACCCTTTTAGCCATTTGTATAAACTACTATTTTACCAGCCAAAGTACTAAGTAGTAACAAAGGCGATAAAAACCTGACAGTAGACATTGTTCAGACCTTCTGCAATGTTACTTCATCTTGACACCAAGCGAATTCTCATGAGATTTGCTGGTGTCATCATTATGATATAATATTGTACCAGCTTTGAACAAAGTGTACCATCTCGACAGAGGCCTGTCATCAACTCCAGTTTTAATATCCATTTCAGCCGTAGTCACCGCAATTTTTACAGTGATGATAGTTATCATATCTTAAATATCAAAATGGATGAGAATCAAGCCAAAAAAGCTCTAAAAACAAGAGTTGATTTTGGGCCTTCCGAAGGTAACGAAGGACGCTCAGATCAAAACTGCTCTAAAGTAATGATAGTTCAGGAATATTTCACAGCTGTCAAAATGAGAGATGGATATTTTTTTATCAAAGAATTATTTGGTATGTACATTTTCCGGTACTAAAACCGCTAAAAAATAGATTTTACGTGTGATCTAATAAACCTGATGTTGCTATGTTATAATAATTGTGATGCACAGAAATGTTTAAAAACTATTTTTTTAGGTTCGGGCAAATTGGGGCTATTTTTTTTCTGATTTTGTAATTTAGAGACATTTACCTATTTGAAAATATTATACGGATACTCAACTAATTTTAAGCGTTTATTTCCAATATATCTAAAACTGTACAAAAAAATAATACTTTATCTTTATTAAACTCAAATATCTGAGGAGATCTAAATATTTCTATTTATTGGAGAAAAAAGTCTAGAGTTGACAGATATTGAAAATATAATAGCTTTCATTATCACAAGAGCATAAAGGATTATTGCTGAGACTCATTTTGAAAAGGTGACTATTGACAGTTTTATGCCCAACTAGGAATCGAAAATAAGATACACATAAATGTCTTCGAATATTTATATAGTGAATAGAAGCCTTTTGCTTGAGTTCAGGATATATTGATGTATATGTATTTTGGGTATTATTAGAATATTCCTGATCATTTCTTGTCCAATCTTAAAATGTTTGTTTGAAACTTTTGCACATTTTTCTAGATGTAATTCCAAATGCAGTAAACCTCACCCGTATTTTTACTAGCACTAGCAAGAATTAACACCATTTTGAGTTTGTTTTTCCATTGCATTAAAAAACATAACCTCAAATATATTCTACTCATTGTATTATAACTTACAATTACAAAAATGTGACGAATTGCTACTTCAGATATTAATATTAAAATAAGATAGAATACCATCGGCTTCGGCCTTCCTAAGAGGAGCTGAAGTTTGGCATCGGCTTTGTCTTTATTTTTTTGGGTACATTAAAACGTATTATGATTGTATTAAAGGGAAATGTGCAAGTGCTTCACTTTTCTATCAAAAGGTAGCATGTATGCTGAATTACCTACAAATCTGTAGGAAGTTTTAAAACATTATTTCGTAAAATTATTTCCCAATATAGTTACAAACCGTTTTTTTATTAAATTACATTATTAGGAAACACAGTCTGCAATATTGGGTTTCATAAATCGAATTGTAGCATTTACAAAAAATAAATTTTAATTAGTTGATTAATATGTTATGTGGCATGTTAAAACAAACAGTTTATGTCATCAACAGTTCTGAATTTACAAGGTGAGGTAATAATTAATATTTTTTTAATGTCTGTATGATGTCACTGGTTTTTGTATAATAAATTCGTATGAAATTTGGTGTCGGCGGGCAGTGGAACAGTTATCCGTGGCTAACTAAAATATCAGTATTTTAGAAACTGTAAGTTAGTGTAAAAAATGTAAAAAATAGTTTTTTATCGCAAGTTAAATGAGGATTTTATTATTGATATAATTTAAAAATTAAGTCAGTGGCCTTGAACATTTTTTAAAGTAAACTATAGGTTTGCTAATGTTGCCGCCACTATTTAAATTTAGAAAAAATTAACTGAATAATAATATGTCAGCTGACGGCTTATTCACATCTTTAAAAAACTTTTCTTAATTTGTTACACTGTTCTGGAGAATTAAAAAAATATGTTTCTAATCAACATACCGCAGGTCAATTTTTTTTGTAACAAAACTTTTTGATATTAGGCAACGTTATATGGTAGAATGCAGATTCTGGTGATTCAAATAATTGAATGGTGATTGTGGGTTAACGAGGACATCCTCAGTCTTGTTTTATTTTTAACAGAATATTCTTCTACGGAAAATTCAAATATATATTATATCTAATAGCTATGTTTGACAGATTTTCGGGAAAATGGCCAATAAAAATTTTTATATCAATCTTAAATAATTCCTTTTCAGTTTAAACTACTTCTTAAACTAAAAAATAGTTCTATTCAATATTTGACACAATTTCTAGAAAGATACATAACCATTTGACACCTTTCGAGCATTCTAGCAGCTAGGTTCGGTAAAAATATATTTTTTTTTACTTTATAAATATGTTTACTTAGTATTTAGGTTTGCTCTTTTATTTATATGAATAACAGCTTTTTTAAAATGAATAAATTCTTCAAACAAGCAATCCTTAATTTTACTATTTTGCTCATTATTAAGGGTTATTATTGACAAAAACATTATTGGAATGCGTTGATATTTTTCGTTATACATTCTACACTTTCACAATAACTTTGGGTTCAGTTAAATTTTAGAATATTGGTTGGTCATTTTTATTTGCTTACATTTTCATCTGCTATAACTTTCTTATTTTTTAAGAACAAAAAAAAATTTTTAAAAACCAAGTTACTTAACTACTTACTAAATTTTATATAAAATTAAAAATATATAAAAAATATCAATTAGGTATCAAAGATATATATATATATATATATATATATATATATATATATATATATATATATATATATATATGATATTCGGGATGTTCAGGGAAATATTTGCCATTGAGCTATAAATGATTTTTAAAATTAAAAAATTTCAATCTTAAAGTAGCTAAATTTCCAACAGTGGTTGTATTGTATTCCATGTATTCCAATTCCGCCACTAAATCCAATATATATATATATATATATATATATATATATATATATATATATATATATATATATATATATATATATATATATATATATATATATATATATATATATATATATATATATATATATATATATATATATATATATATATATATATATATATATATATATATATATATATATATATATATATATATATATACTATATATATCATATATATATATACATATATAATTTTGTGATATAACTATAATTCAATAATAGGTTATGTTCTTTATGTAGGTTTCTAAAAAAATGTGCTGCGAGGGTACTAACAGTATATGAAAATATACATAGAAAACAACTTTCTAGAGTAGCAAGAAAGCCAAATAAAATTTTCAATAATCCAAGAAATAAAAACACCTCATTGCATAGGCCAAGAAAAATTAGACCACGTGCCTCCAAAGATTTGAAACTGAAACTAAACCCTTTTGATTTTAGAAGATTTATTGAAGACGTGTTTTTAAACATTTCCCCCTCGCTAGCCTCTCAAACTAGACAGTTGTTATTATAATACTATAAAATCAGGCATTAGTGAAACTAAAAAAAATTTAAAGAATGTCTGTGTAAATGAAAGTAATAAAATTTAAAAATCTAAATTAAATTAAACATTTTTTATTCAAGTTTTTGTATGCGTCATACGTCTTCTATGATGAAAATAATTTGCTGTCAATGAATCAACAGAATATGACAATATAAATAGCAATCTTGTACAGGAGCAAGAACAACGGACCCAAAAAAAATTTTCAACAATACGCAAAACAGAAATACCTTGTTCTATGGGGTATAAAGAAATAAACCACGCGTCTCCAGGGATTGGAATCCGAAACGAATCCATTTTGATTTTAAAAAATTTACTGAAGACAGTTCCAAAAATATATGTTAGTATGGGTCTTTTGAAAACGTTCTTTTCCCTCGTTAACCTTATTAAACTAGATAGTTTTAAAGATAAAAACAGTACCCCAAATAATAAAAATCTATCAAATAACTGTATAAATGAAAGTTATATAATTTTAAAACCTAAATTGAATAAAGAATATTTTTTTTAACTTTTTGTTTGTACGACATACAGCTTCTAAGATGACGAAGTTACGTCATTATATATGGCACACTTTTTTTATTTTAAAAAACGAATGTGCTGTCAAGGAATCTGTATAAATAAAAGTAATATTCAAAACTGAAACAAACGTTTTTGATTTTAGAAGATTTAATGAAGACCTGTTCAAAAAATTTATAATTATTTAATTTATCCTCATTAAAGTAGATAGTTAATTCAACTTTATTTTGTAGGTCATACAGCTTATAAAATGAGAAAACACGTCATTTTACGTGATAGATCCTGTACGTTTCTTAAATACAATACGTTGCTAAGGAACTAACAATATATAACAATACAAATAGAAAGCATGGGGAACCTAAATAAAATTTTCAACAATACACAAAACAGAAACACGTCATTTCACGGGGTAAAAAGAAATAAACTACGCGCCTCCAGAGATTCGAAACCGAAACCAACCCCTTTTGTCTCACTCCCTATTGCACCTGATTAAGAGCCGTTGAATTATTAACAAACGCACGATTCTCCCCGTCGGATCATCCCTTAGGAATCATCAATAATGCAATGAGTTCGAATCCAGTCATGTGGTGACCCACTCCTGTCAAATATTAGCAGTAGCTGATTAAGTAAACAGAGCCCCTGGGTGTTAATCGCCGAAAATTATTTATTATTTGCATAGCACAAAAACTGTATTAGCATACTAATTTTTGTCGCTAATTGGCAGTTTTCGAAGGGTAACATTTTTTGCTGCATTACTTTTGCTAATAGTAGATTACGATACTAGTGTGGTAGGTAGATCTCTACCGCATCACGATTGATATGTTGCAAACCGAACAGATAAAATCAAAACGACATACCACCAAACTACAGAGAAAGTTAAGTTATTTTCTCAAAAATTATGGACTACAGTGAAAATGAGGTCAAATTATCACAAGAGGTCTTGGAAATCACAAACAAAGCTACCCTCACCTCAGTACCAGGCAAATCAGGAGACAGATATGAACACATTTCTAAATCTTTTACAGATGGATGTGCATTAAAAAAATTAATTGGTGCGTAATGCTTGCATATTTCGTTAATAAATAGCGAGTCCTCTTCTTTATGGAGTTATAACTCAACGCTCAAATTAACAGTAAAGAATAAGAATAATATGGATATTAGCAGCAAGAAAATAAAGGCTTTATGCAGAGATTGTAAAATTTCTTATTAATCCAGGATGTTTATTTTCTAATTCGCGTTTAAACAACAATTAATTTATTTTAGGTAGCTCTCGTTGTATATTGAAGAACAGGGTGATCTCCTCGTTATTACTATCTTAGAAACGAAGAAACGTGTAAACCGAAAATTAGTGTTTTATACATGGGTATTTTTCACCTGCAATTCAATTGCAATTCTCATGCAGTAAGCATAAATAGTTTTGGCAAAAAAAACAAACCCAAGAAATATTCTGGATATTATTACAGAGCAACGTCTGGAACACTAGTAGCTGATTCTGGCGCAAACGGAATGGGTTTAAAAAGACATGTCGGGTGGAAGACTACCAAAATTGCGGAGTAGAATCAGTACAAAATAAAGTTAAAACTGCGAAACAAAAAAAGGAAGTGAACAAGAAGCACTTTTGTTTTACTCGATGTAACAGAAACCAGTAATGTCAGCAAAAGTTTTAATTTTTATGTTCTTCTTTTGAACGTGAAAAATGCCAGTATTATTATTAATTTTGCTTGAAATTATAATTTGCTATGTTTGTTGTTAAAAGCTGAATAGTTGTATTTATAGTTTTCCAAAAATTCACCCATGTGTTGTGTTTACCGGTTTTGGTTGCTTACAATAATGGCCCCTTCTTCAGAACCACTATCTTACCGCAATGAGTGTGGTAACAGGACTTTACCGTACTTAGTGCGGTAAAGTGCTATTCAATATTTAAACAAGAAAAAATACACTATTTTCATGAAAACGCATAAATACTACTAATAACATGAAAGAAAAAGACCTTATTCTCACAAGAATATTTATTGTATCTACCGGTTTCGGGAGCTTGCAATAATGCTCCCCTTCTTCAGAACCACTACAAGAAAATAGTGAATTAAAATATTCTAACATGCCAATCACATGCTATTGTTCAAATATATAAAAGTAAATAAAATAAACCTATTACTTACATGGATTATTCTCTTTCCAAGAGGTCATACAATCACAGTAGTTAATTTACTCATAATTAGATATCTGTCTATATTAATTAAAAAACAAAGATACGACAAAGAAAACTAACAGGGCGAAACAAAACAAATATTTACCTTTTTAAATCTAATTTACCTATATATTAAATATTAATTCTGCCCTCTTCCCAACGGAAAGTGCAAATCCTTATTTATTCAGGTATAAGAAATATATGTTAGTATGTTTTTGCCAAAAATAAAAATTGATTTTTTGGATTAACATGGTTCCAATTAATATTTATAGATGGTACTG
The DNA here is from genome assembly GCA_030620095.1 of Kuschelorhynchus macadamiae. NCBI lineage: Eukaryota > Metazoa > Arthropoda > Insecta > Coleoptera > Curculionidae > Kuschelorhynchus > Kuschelorhynchus macadamiae. The sequence continues at coordinate 322,697 of JAUTXW010000656.1, forward strand.
GACTAAGTGTAGTAATGCTATCGTAATTGTTTAGTAAATATTTGAATTAAAAGTGAATTTTAAAAAGAACAAAAGAAACAACGGACAAAATAAGCGTTAACAAAGTAGGGAGTATTTAAATGTTTAGGTCTAATTTGATCTAAAAAAATGATTCCTGAATAAATAAGGATTTGCACTTTCCGTTCGAAAGAGGGCAGAATTAATACTTAATATATATGTAAATTTGATTTAAAAAGATAAATATTTGTTTTGTTTTGCCCTGTTGGTTTTCTTTGTCGTATCTTCGTTTATTAATTAATATAGACAGATATGTGATTATGTGTAAAATGACTACTGTTATTTTATGACGTCGTGGAAAGAGAATAATCCATGCAAGTGATAGGTATATTTTATTTATTTTTATATTTTTGAATAATAGCATATCATTAGTATGTTAGTATAATCTTTTCTCTGTACTATTTTCTTGTAGCGGTTCTGAAGAAGGGGAGCATTATTGCAATTGAAACAAAAATGTAAAATTTATTATATATATATATATATATATATATATATATATATATATATATATATATATATATATATATATATATATATATATATATATATATATATATATATATATATATATATATATATATATATATATATATATATATATATATATATATATATATATATATATATATATATATATATATATATATATATATATATATATATATATATATATATATATATATATATATATATATATATATATATATATATATATATATATATATATATATATATATATATATATATATATATATATATATATATATATATATATATATATATATATATATATATATATATATATATATATATATATATATATATATATATATATATATATATACATATATATATATATTTCTGTATGTAGTTGCATGCTATACAATAACTAGACTAAAGACCGTCAGAAGATAAAGTGTTCCATTAGAACTAAAGCCTACCTTGGTCCTTGCTTCAGCTTAATACAAATTATTTGTATTATTATTTGTATTGTTTTATTGCGTATTTTTTCAATAAAACCAATATGTTTTCTTCAACAACATTTCTGGACGATGTGGTGAATGCGCCTCATAGTCTTATAATTCCACTGGAAACTCATTGCGCCATTTAACGAAAAAGGCAGAACAAGGTCTGCTGGCGCAGCTAGTGGTACTTATTAAATCATCAATCAAATCACAAATTTATAAAAACTTATTGTGTTTTTATTTTCAAGCTACTTTAAAAATTTCTTGTGGTATTATATAATTTTATACGTTAATACTGAATAAATTATTTTTTCCTTTATGTCTATGAAGAAAGAAATATACGGAAACGTTTTCTGAAATTAGATCTTTATTCTTAGGTCAAATGGTTTTTATTTTTTAAATGTTCCATTTAAAATCGTGTTTCTAGAATATGACCCGCTATTAAAAATTTCCATATTTAGATTCAATTTTTTCGACGCATTATTATTGCGAGTGAATGCTGTAATGAGTTTCCTTTATCACCCTCTATGACTTCAGTTATTATAATTATTTTGATGTCTAATTTAAATAAGAATAGTTAAGTTTTATTTCAAGTAATAATCTACTAATACAAGACATAAAAATTATTACTTTTACTTTTAAATTATATTTTGATTAAGATAGTTCTTATTATAATAGATTCAAAGTTTAATATTTAATCAAGTTCATTGTTTCTGAAGCAGAAAGTTATTGTTGCGTTGAAAGAGAAGATGCAAATCATACCCTAATAAATTATGTTAAATTAAATTAAATATTATAGAAACCTAAGAATTCATTAAATACAACTGAGGGATATTTTGTAAGAAATTTGAGAAAACATATTTTGAGAAATTTTGTGCTTTAATATTTCAAATAGAAAATCATTTTGTTAGTGAGATATACTGTTTAAACATCAATTATAAAAGAACGTGTCTCATACTAATAATAATCCTTTTTACATGGCAATTACTTAGATGCTATTCGTGTCTGAAAGCCAATAACACACTACTCTGGAAATGATAAATAGCGAACTACATTCTGTATGGATTTCACATAAAATTTCACGTAGCGAGGGTTGACTATGAGCACGTATAAGACATAACCTATAACGAATTTCCACACAGATGATTATTTTGGAAGAAATTAACCAGCTTTTACAATACCCGAACTTTTAGCACATTAGAAATATAAGTAACACTTGTTTTGTTTATATAAATAAATAAAATGGCTATTTCCTTACATGGTTAACTATACAAAGTAAAAATCAATGAACGCCGTTAAGCAAACTAATATACAGTATCATGCAATAGTGCATCGGACATCTATAATAAAGAAGTTAGGTATCCAATTTAAGTGCAGACCTTAACTGTGTACCACGGTTTATTTCAGGTAAATATGTTTACTTGTACAGGTGTGTCAAAAAAGTGTGAGCCGCTGGGGAATTTTTTTTTAAATGAAACGCTCTATATTTCTTTTCATTTTCATGTTCTTTTCTAATTACTTTACATATTGCTATGATATTAATAAATTTGGTTTATTAGTTCCAAAAAAACAATAAATAAACGAAAAAAAAATATTTTGCCACATTTTTTCAAAAGCCATTAAAAATACAAGAAACATTTTGATATCAAAACTACACTAATTATTTACTATAGTCGGTTTCTACTTACGTAATTATAAATATCGTAATACTAACTTGCGCAGGGTGTCCAAAACTCAATGCCAAATTTGCTAAAATGTAAGACAATTTGTTTCGTCTTTTCAAATGGAACATTCTGTATATTTTTTCTGTTATATAAAGAATTAAAAATGAACATTTTTTTTGTATCTACAAGTATTTCGAAATTTTTGACGGTTTCGCATATATTATTCGGAAAAAAAAATCATAGACGACTTTGATAAAAATAGTTACCTTACTTGTTGTAAGCTAACCTAGTAGCGCAAATAAATAAATAACAAAAAAATTAAACGAGTACAAGACCTCAAAGACAAATCTGCCCTAATGAATGTTCGCCTTTCGCTCTTAAAAAAAAACGTAGAGTACGTTGGAAAAAGTTGAAATAAGTTGTCATTTTCTCTCATAATAATTAAAACTTTTAAGTGAGCTAACATTGGAAACCTAAGAATTTTTATTAATTTCGTAGATTTACAAAATTAATTTTGATAAAGATGAGCTTGTGAATATGCTTTTTGTGTTAAATAAAAGTGAAAATAATAATTCCTATTAGCAAGTACGCTTTATGGTTGTCGGTATCCTGAAAGAAGGCATCCTAAAGTAATTAGTTTTAGAATACTGCTTAAACGGTTTACTGATACGGGAAACGTGATGTACAATAAAAACGAAGCCTGCTACCAACGAGAGAAATGACTTAACTGATTTTTTTTTTACAAAAATATGTTGGCGAAGCAACTGGGATAAGTGAAAGATCGATTCAACGAATATTAAAAGACATCATTACATCCTAACCACATTTAACTCCACAAAGGTCTGACTGACAACGATTTTCAAAATCAAATCAAATTTTGAAATTGGATTAGAAATTCAAGAAAATGCTCTCTTTTCAATGGAGATTTTATTTTCTGATTCCACTTTCAAAAAACGGTTGCGTCAACAACCGCAACTTCCATTCTATGATAGAAAAACAATTGATTTTAAATTGTCTATTTCTTGTCAAATAATGTCAAAAATCTACCCAATTTTATATTTAATATTTTCTGAACATTTACTCAAAATTGTCTTTACATTTTAATTAGTGTAAGTACTTTTTAATTGCAAAAAAAGTCTCAAATTATCTGAAAAATTATAAAGTTATTAGAGGGCCAAAGAAGAAATTAATTATTTGAAAAGCTATTTATATATATATATATATATATATATATATATATATATATATATATATATATATATATAAATGTGACTACATTGTAAACTAGTTTAATAGCTACCATCAAAAACTAAATTTCATTATTGAAATCGAAAATAACAACAAAATAAATTTCTTGGAGCTAACTCTATATCATATAAATAACACAATAAAAACAGCATGATATACAAAAAATACATGGTTCGGCAGATACTTAAATTTTAATTCTCAGCATCCCTTATTGCAAAAGAAATCAGTTGTATTAAGTTTGGCAGATAGAGCCATAAATTTATCTGACTCGAAATATAGAAAAGTATGAATCGAAAAAGCAAAACATGCCTTAAGACAAAACAATTATCCGCAAAAATTGATTGACTCCATTTTCAAAAAACGAATACAGAAGAAACCAAACAGGAAGTTTTTAACACTTCCCTACGTCCCAAACTTATCAAAAAAATTCAAAATGTTTTTAAGAACCGGGATATTACAGATAGTCACAAGGGACAAACTTTTAAATCAAAATTTCAGTAAATTAAAAACATCCATACTAACTGAAAAAAAAAGCAATATTGTCTACGAGATACCGTGTAGAAACTGAGGGGGTATATATAGGTCAAACTATATTTTAAATATTTAAAAAATAGACTGAACGGTCACAAATACGATAAACAAAACAAAACGGTCCTTTCAAACCACATGACTGTAAACAACCACACATTCAACTACGAAGAAACAAAAATACTTAAGACTGAAACAAATTCTAGAAAGCGAGAGCTGTATGAACTGATCTACGTACAAAAAAATCCACAGTGTTTAAACGCAAAAACCGATACTAAAAATCTAAACAAAATTTATCATAACCTCATTAATTAACAACCTAAAATAAATCCGTACAAAAGAATTAATTTTTCAAATCTACCCCGGTATAGATCAGCTATTACTAAAATCAACAAAACTAAGATGCATATATCATAAACAATAAAAAAAAAGTAAAAAATGCTCCTGAATTTCATGCAGCCTCTGCTCGCCTTAGTACCCTACTTTACTTTATTTTACCGTCGTCCTTTGATGTATTTGTGCTATGCAGTATTAATTTGTGATCGGAAAAATGTTATTAAGTTGCACAAGCTTCTACTAGCAATAGATTGATGTTTTAGCATTATCACTATATATTCAAGGTGAGTAATTATGTTAGTTTTTCATGTATTTTTAAGATAAAACTCCAGAAAAAGTTTTCTTGCATACAACAGTTGTTCTTTGTTTTCTTTTCAGTATTTTTTGAAAAAGCCTTGGGTTAACCAACCGAAACGTCAATAAAAACATGAAACTTAGCTAGTGTGGTTTTCTAGTGTCATTACATGGACCGAAACCCAAGAGAATCCATTATTTGAAAATATATATTAGCATCGTCCAAGAAACTTCTACCTAAACTATATATATATATATATATATATATATATATATATATATATATATATATATATATATATATATATATATATATATATGCCCCCGATGCGAAGTTCACATTTATGATCTGTTCAATTTATTACAATTTAACTTCAAAATGCAAAAAATCCATATTTAGGTTCTTTATTTAGTCGACATTATTGTAACATAGAAACAGCTAGTACTAATATTGCACAAAATTTAGGTGTTACAATTACCTACCGAAAAATGGTCACTAGTACTTACTGTAATATTCTAATAGTGTAATAAAATGCATTGGTTTGCTCCTTATAATAATAACTTAATTCTAACCGATCTGCGTTGGATTAAATAAAATCTAAGAGACTATAAATTAAAGATTATTCAAATTAAAATTGCTTTGTTATTGTCAAAACTAAAAAAAAAAAATATTTTGTACTATATTTTATAATAACAGCACAAAAAAGATTTTATGCCTTATAGAAGTTGAAAAGGAAATCCTATACTTAAATTTAAGTACATGGGCATTGTTCTTATATATTAGGAGCAGGCTTATTTCAGCAAACTTGTTTCCATTTCGTCCCAATTAAGCACTCTACGTTAAGCCTGCACCTCGGCTAGCCAGCACTCGGGAAACGAATAAAGCTCATTTCACGAGAGAAAACGAATTTCACGTTATAATTACATTAATTTAACAGTTGTTAGTGTTGTGGCTAAGTATGTGATAAATTGCTAAAAAATAATATTTCGATTTTGGCTGATGATGAATTAAATAAAATCTAAGAGACTATAAATTAAAGATTATTCAAATTAAAATTGCTTTGTTATTGTCAAAACTAAAAAAAAAAATATTTTGTACTATATTTTATAATAACAGCACAAAAAAGATTTTATGCCTTATAGAAGTTGAAAAGGAAATCCTATACTTAAATTTAAGTACATGGGCATTGTTCTTATATATTAGGAGCAGGCTTATTTCAGCAAACTTGTTTCCATTTCGTCCCAATTAAGCACTCTACGTTAAGCCTGCACCTCGGCTAGCCAGCACTCGGGAAACGAATAAAGCTCATTTCACGAGAGAAAACGAATTTCACGTTATAATTACATTAATTTAACAGTTGTTAGTGTTGTGGCTAAGTATGTGATAAATTGCTAAAAAATAATATTTCGATTTTGGCTGATGATGAATAACATTTCGTTTTTTCAACCGATTTGAATGATTTCTTCTGTATGTTGCATGTGGTGAATCTAGTCTCTCTCTAACTATTCTTCAATTGAAACGCAACCGTACATTTTTTGCTAATTTCCAAGTCATCATCACTTATGGATTAAGTAAGCTACCGGAATGTATTTTTTTGCATTGGATAGGCTATTCCTTCCACAAAAAGCTGTGTTGTTATCTAAAATTTTTAAAATTGGTATGTACAGGGTTTGTAACAAAACTATGAGTTCTTACTATTCCTATTTTAAGAAAACCAATTTTTCTCGAAAAACATGCAATTTGTCATTATATTCTTTTCTTGGTCTGATGGTTTTTCACAAAAACAAAAATTGTTTATATGTTTTGTACTTCTAATAAATATGCTTTTAAAGATGCACCATAATTTATTTTAAATCATATTCAGCCAAGCTACAGGGGCGTGCCAAATGAAATGTTAAACTTTGTAACTTATATTTTTTACTTACTCAGATTTGCACTTATTTTCAGTTTTCCCTATTGTTAAAAAATAAAGCTGCCCTTTTTTCAGGGAGATTCAGAATATACCGAGAAACGGTTTTTTAATAATTTTATGCGAAACGTTACCATATGCGGAGGTAAGATTTTTTCTTTAACATATGCATTTTAACTTTAAAAGACTAAACAAATGTGTGTGTATGTGTGTGTCTCATGACACTGGTTTAAACCAAATAGTCAGCTTCTCTCTTTTTACCAAGCATGACAAGCTTCTCAAGCGTGAATAAAGGACCAAGGTTGTTATAAGGATATTTTTTTTTCCTTTCTTCTTTTGTTTCTTTCGTTTTTTTTTGCTCCTTTCATTTCTTTTTTTCTAATAATATTTATTATCTTATTTTTACTTCATTAGATTTTTTGACCCTAAATCTATTTACCAGCTATCATTGAAGAGAAAGAAAACAATGGATCTGCTATAATTCTATTTTGGCATTAATAAAAAAATTGTATAATATTTTATATGTTGTAATGTGATTTTGAGAAAGTAAACAATCTAAATTAAAAGGGACGTCAGTTAAATTTAACAAATTATCAAACAAGGTTTTCCTACTATCTTTATATCTTCTACCCTCAAGAATACAATGTTTTAGATCTCCCATATCACCACATTCACAAATATCTTGGTTTTGTGAACGAATTGGTTTCATATGTTTAGGGTATAGCGCATGAAAACTTCTAATACGGGATATTATTCTAACGAAATTTTCATTGGTTTCTTCATGGAACCATGTTCTTTTACCTGTCTTTGTTTAAATTTTGACGTAGCGCTTGCCAATTCCGAACTAATCTTTGTTTAGCCTTCGCAATTGTATCAGAATCAGGGATTTTAAGGTTAATACAGTATTCATTCATTTTCGTAGCTGCTTTAGCCATTTCATCGACCAGCTCATTTTCCCTACTACCGACATAAACTTTAATCCAAACAAAACAAATATTTTTATTTGTGCTCCTTAAAAGTTCATACATATTAAGTATACTAGAAACAATATAGTTGTCTTGAGAGGTATTTACTCTATTAGAAATTTTCATTAAGGCGCTTTTACTATCGTAGAAAATTACAATTTTATCATTGGACACATTATTTATACAATATTTAAGCGATTCCAAGATAGCCCAGAGCTCTGCCGAATATATGGAAGACCATCTAGTAATTTAAATGTTTTCCCTATTTTTTATTTTTGTGAAAAAAAGCGCAGCCTGTTTTCCCACTAAAGACTGAACCGTCTGTGAAGATTTAATCGAAATTTTCCCAAACAGTAGCTTGATAGTTTAAGAAGTTATTTGTTATAATTAGTTTATTATCAGAAAAACTATTATTAATAATTACTTTTGGTTGATAGTCAATGAGCGAAAAATGTAGCTGAAAGAGAGAGATCGTACTATTATTATAGATAGAATATTTTATCTGGGTTATTCAAGAATAGCTCAATACTAACATAGGTAGTTTTTTTACTTTCCAGTAACTGTGACTGTAACATAAAATTGTAAGATCATTTATTTTCTTAACTAAATTGCTATTTTTTTGTATCACTTTTAAGAGAGATTTGTCAGATATAAACTGCCATCGTAATTCTAGAGGAGGTTCTATTGCTTCAGCTTCCATAATTTCAATTAAGGTACTCTTTAAAAAGCCAATACATTTCCTTAGACTCTTATTTTTAATTATCTCCAATTTTTTAAGTTGTGAGTATGCTGCTGATCGATAGAAAATACAAGAATAATCTAAGATTGATCTTAAAAAGCTTTATACAAAATAAGGCATATATTTGGGTCCGCCTCCCATTTATTATAACTAAAAACTCTTAAAATATTTAGTCCTTTTTCGGTCCTGTCCTTTTAATAAAATACTCAATTTGATGCCTCTAGTTTAGTTTTATGTCAAGGAAAATCCCCAAATATTTGAACGTCGATTGTTGTGGAGTTGTTATTTCTCCAAATTTGATGTAATCAATTTATAAATTGCATGCCTTTGTTTTCCCACTTGGTAGGTAGAGTCCATTTTTCATCAGCCAGTTGACAGTTTAAGCAAATAAAATTGGTCTAGCAACGAAAAAAACATTAAAATGTATCAATCTAGGATTAAAACTAATTTAAAATATAAGCACGGTGACTGAAAAGATGACAAAATATATATTTATATGACTCAATTTAGGATTGAGGGACACTAGTATCTGAGTAAAAATTTGAGCTCTGGTGGCTAAGCTTTATTTTCTACAAGAATGAGTTGGCCAATAAAATTATAAGCAAATTGCACAAAAATATTTAAAATACACTCAACGCTGCGATCAACAGCATGGATTGTCCTTTCTGTAATAAATAAATCTGTTTTTCCATTGATCATAATTCCACCTTATATTGTTACTCCTCCATTAACAAATGTCTCTTTTCTGGTCATATTTTTTCAAGAAATCTTATATTTGGTTGTTACCAGACAGTTAATTGCCCTCCGAAAAATTCAAGTTTACTTTTGCCTTATCCATAAACAAACATCTTAACTAATATGCTGTATGTCAGTTTATATGGTTTTCAGCAATCTGAAACAGATATATCGATACATTCACTCTACCAGGAACTTTTCTCATATTGAACCAATTAAAAGATAGAAAATGTTTTTAATAAAAATGTTCTATGATTCATTACATTACTTATAAAAAATCAATAATTATATATTATAGTTTTGTATATTATATGACCATCAAATGGATCTCACTGATTTTAAATATACTAGGTTTAATACCTTTATCTCTAAAGATACCTAAGAAATTCGAGAAAAGTTCTGCCCTAAGAAGCAATATATTCCTATTGATTCCACTGTACAGGGTATCACATTTTCGGCAGTTTTGCCGGGTATCTCCTTTATTTTTATGTGCTACTTTTTTATGAAATTAAAGAAGACCCCAGCAAAATTTTCATAGTCCTTTTGGTTTTTAAGATACAGGACGTTTTTAAAAATATTGCATTTCCCATCTAGCCCAACTATGATAACTTATCAAAAAACCGAAAACTGTTCCTTATATGACTTTTTCGTAGATTTCAGTGCCGCTTTCAGAATAAATATACAGGGTCAGATCAAAAAGTTATCGGACCTTAATTTATTTTGTTAACTGAGACACACTGTATATTATTTTTAGGAATAATCTTTGATTTCCAAAAATATATACAAATATGCAGTTATTTTGAAAAACAAGCTCAAAATTCGAGATTTTCTTAAATTTTCTCTTGTGTCCAATTTGTAGGTAGTAGGCTATGGCTAATCTTTTTGGAAAAAAAAGTGAAATGTCAAAAACTTTGCGGTTTTGTCAGTTTTTGATTATTAATGAAATAGTTTTGTTGTTTTGGTGTTTCTATTTAACTATATAATATATTTAATTTACTTTTTTTACAACAATGGCGGTCTACGAAATTTATGAAAAGCAGGTATGCTATGTTGGTTTATTTTATACAGTCTAATGAAGGAGAAGGAAGCTTCGGAATTATATTTACAAGGGTAACATATTTTGAGCGCTATGGTTAGGATAATATCTAACCTTTTTGTTCATATTTGTTAAACAGAGAGCAGGCCACCTTTGCGAGACATATTTGCCAACCTTAAATCTAATTTAGTAGAGCAAGGATCATTTATACAGCCCCGTCCAAAAGCATACACCCAATAAGATAGAGAGAGAAAAGAAATAAACGTGTTGGGTTATGTAGAAGCGACGCCTTCATAGTCTTGTCAGTAAATAGAGGAAGCAACTGGGCTACCCAAGTCTAATGCTCAGAGAATTTTGCAAAAACATAAGTATCACCCATATAAATTTCACATAGTTTAACATTTTGCACCCCGGCGATGCCGAGTGCGGAATGTTTTTTACCAATGGTATATACATCCATACTGATAAATCTTTGGCATACTCGTTATCTGGTCCAATGAATCTTGATTTTCAAGTTCGGGAATTTTCAATCGCCATAATATAAGAAACTGGTCCGCAGAAAAATCACTATTTAATTTTTGAGAAGGCACAACATGTACCCTTTGGGGTTGGGGTGCGTGTTTCATTTTTGGAAGACACATATTCTATAGACTTTTTGAAGGAGGGCTCACAGCGCATCGGTACCTAGAAATCCTTGAGGAAGTTATTACACAACTTATAAAAGTGTTCCATTGGCAGTTTATAATGCCGTTTTCCTCCTGGTACCCCCGGACCTGTAAGATGGCCCCCTCAATCATCGGATCTTTCGATTTTGGATTTTTTCTTATGGGGTTTTATGCAAAATAATATATAAAACACGATATCAGTCTGTAGCGGCAGTCGTTTTAACTTTCCGAAATTTGCAAAGGCCTATGATTCTTTTGAACCCGATTAGAAGAATAACGAAAATGTGCCATTTTTGCATAAGGGCACATGGCCGTTATTTCGAAAACCACGTTTCAAAACTCTTTGCTTCTTCAAAATTTTGTTTCCCTTTTTTTAAAAAAACTTAAATTTTAAATAAAATAGATAATTATTGTTTTGTTTTGAGTAAAATTCAATAATTTTATCATAAATAAGTTAAAATGCTGTAATAAATAATTAAGTGTTGAGGGTTAAAAAAGATCTTTTGAATCAAGTTTAATTACTTACAGGAGTTTTGGTTTAGTACATTTTAACCATACTACCTACTAATTGGACAGAAGAAAATTTTAAAAAATATCGAATTTTGAGCTTGGTTTTTCACAATATCTGCATACATTATATATTCTTGGAAAGTTCTCATTATTCTTAATAAACATAAACAATAATATACGGGGTTAAATAAATAAAGTAGGGTCCGATAACATTTTGACCTGACCCCTATATACTTATTCTGAAAGCGGCACTCAATTCAACAGAATTTGACAAGTTATCAATTAACTGGGATACGAGGGGTTCCTGAAAATGTAACAGTTTCAAAAAAGCCCTGTATCTTAAAATTCCAAAAGCGCTCTGAAGATTCTGTACAGACTTCAATTTCACGAGAAATAGCACACTGTCACAAAAATAAGGGAAATATTGTATAGTTTTTCTCAAATATCTCGGATGTCTTTAAACATAAAAATATAAATCCTGGTATATTTATAATCACCAAGAAAAGGATCATGCCATGGACAAAATATACATTAATAAAAATATATGTGGTCTTCTACATATTTTTGAGGCATCCTGTATACATAAACAACAGGATTTCTCGTGAGTATGTAGCAGACGCAACATACATATATACTATATTTCTATAAATAATCTAATAAATCTTACAGCTTGTATATTAAATATTTTTTTATGTCTCTTATAATAAACCAATATTTGGAGTGGCGAATTATGAAAAAATCCTGTACACGTGATTAAATTACTACGTACGGAACTAAACTGGATCGCAATTCACTTTCAGGCTTCATAACGAAAGTTACGGGTAAAGCCAATATACCGATTTGTTTGTTTTACAAAATGGAAACCAACAAAGTGTGTTCTTTTTACCGCAACATCTGACGTCTCAGATGGGTTGAAAACCATTTAAACTCAACTATTGCATATTAGTCAAGCTATTTATTTACGAACAAGTTATTTAAGTACGAGTCAAGTGGAGGAAAGGATTAGGAAAGCCAATTAATCCTCTGGCAACATCCGAATAAAAGATTTCTTGAAAAAATATGGCTACAAAAGAGGCGTTTGTTATTGGATGAATAACAATATGGCGTGCAATTATGATCAACGAAGACAAATTTATTTATTATAGAAGGGGTTATCAATGCCGACGTACTGACACAAGATTGAGTGTTTTTTAAATATGGTTGTTTATTTTGCATATAATTAAATAACCAGCTCACATATGTAGGCGATAACACTCGGCCGCCAGGGATAAAATTGTTCCTCGGGTATTGGACCTAACCTCAGCTTCAACCAAGACCTTAACTCTAAATTTCATGCTTTGTATCCCCAACAACAAGAAAAAATTGACCTTCGAAACCAGGAAAACTGTGAATTTGGTGAACTCGCGTACAATTTCCTTGTAATTTAAATAAATTAATTGCCCTAAATAATACCAATATATATTAACTATAACCATTGCTCAACTATTATATCAGAATATGTATATTTAAAAAAAAATAACAATAAAAGAGAACCCTAAAGAAATAAAATAAAATAGAAAACGTAAATGAAATAAAAAAAAAGATCCTTGAAAATATAACATACTAAAAAAAACCAACTTTATGGATTTAGTTAAGATCTAGCTTAAGGTAGAATAGAAAAATAGGTAAGGTTATGCACAGAATAGTATGAGATACTGGGAGTCTCTGGAAAATTGTATAGTAAGAGAACAGAGTAAATACCTGACAGTTATATAAATGTATGCACATAAAGACGGATGCTGGCCATTTGGTGTACCACAGGGCCATAAGACATAAATCACACACACACACACAAAACCCTAAATTCAGTCGTATCTAAAAACAGGAACATCAGCCTTCTCATGTTTTTTAAGTCATCCTGTATATATTTTTAAATTTTTTAATGCTACATTTATACCTTTTAATTTGTCATTATACCAATTTTACATTTTTTCATTGTTTTACATATGTTCAAAAAAAATCCTACCTCGGCCTATGGTGAATTTTTCCAAAAAAAAAAAACTAGAGAAGCATATATTGAAAAATTTCATGTTATTTGAGACAAAAAAGGTATTACAAATTTTAAATATTTACTTCATTTGTATACCATGTCAAATTAATGGACTAAAAATTGAAACAAACGAAAAAAGTCACTTTTGATAAAATTTGTCTCTACAGGGTGTAAAAAAATATAAAAATGTTATTTTGCGTAAAAAGCATACCTCGTATATAATTTTCTCTCAAAAGCACAAATATTAAATATGTTTTGAATTAAACCCCAAGCAGAAATACAAGATTTAAAATTATGTGTATCAGTTTTATTACATTACTTTTTAAAGTCCCAAATATCCTTAAGCACACCTTTAATCAGAGTACCTCCTAGTTTCTAAAATAATTATTACACATACTTAACGACGTCTGTCAATGTCTTTGTTTCATGAAATAATTACAATGATTCTAAAGTAAATCAGAATGACGGGCTTATAGTTTACATCAAAGAAAATTTAAAACACAATCTGATATCTAAAACAATTAATAACTCTATATTCACTAGAATAGAATTTATTTTTTCCTCTATACTTAATAATGTAACCTGTCATTATAGATCCCCAGCAACTGATACAGGCTTATTTTTAAATAGTCTTAAATCATACTTTAATGATATAAAAGAACTCAAATCTGGAATAGAAGTGTTTATTGGTGATAGTAATATAAATATTATTGAATAAAATAAATTAACTACCGACTGTGTTGCATTATTAGGGGAATATGGCTTAAGATCCTACATTAATAAACCTACTAGAGTGACAATAGATAATTCCGCATGTATTGACCACATATTTGTAAAAAATCATAAAAAAGTCAATATTAAATCGGCAATTTTTGAATACAACTTAACAGATCACTTTCCTACTTTTTTTAAATATAGAATTAAATATCAACCTTTCAAGTAATCAACTAATTCAAAAAGAATACAGTTCTATTAACTATAAAAAACTAAATGACTTTCTCTCTAAAGAAAATTGGAATAAAGTTACTAACATGCAAGATCCTAACGCTGCTACTAATATCTTCATAGGGCTAATGGGGGAATATATTAATAAAGCAAAACAATGTAAAAGCTCTAAATTACAAATAAAAAAACTTAAACCATGGGTGACAGTAGGCATCTTAAATTCAATTAAAAAAAGGGACTTACTAAAGCGTAAAATTAACAAAAACGTAAATGTAACAGAGCAGCAAATAATTGAATATAAGGCATACAGAAACAAATTAAATAAGATAATACAAATTTTAAAGGACAATTTTTTTCGAAATAAAATAGAAGATTTAAAAGGGAATATTAAAAAAACATGGGATATCATTAAAGAAGTTACAAATACTAAAAATAAATAACAATTATAAACAATGACTGTCAACTAGCAGAAGCCTTTAATGATTATTTTTGCAATGTAGGTTTAAAAATGGCTCGACAAATTGCAAAGTCTCCGGAGCATACTACTAATCATTGTCTCAATCCGAATTCTTTATTTCTTGAACCAGTGGATGAAACAGAGCTAACTAATACAATAAATTCATTAAAAAATAAATATAATGTAGGTTTAGATAAAATTTCATCTATCTTATTAAAAAAATGTCGGCAATATATACTCACCCCACTAAAACATATTATAAATAAAATCTTTTCAACTTGAATAGTCCCCAGTCACTTTAAAGAAACCGTAATTGTACCGCTACATAAAGGAGGAGAAAAAAATGTAATATCTAATTACAGACCGATGTCTTTAATAAATAATGTAGGAAAGATTTTTGAAAAGTGCTTTAAAAAAAGACTTATAAGCTTTTTAGATAAATACAAAATAATAGGTCAAAACCAGTATGGTTTTATAGCTGGAAAAAATACCGAAATGGCTATACACAGCTTAATAGAAAACATTAGCAATAGTTTAAAGGACAGCAAATCATTAGTGGTGTTTCTTAACCTTGCTAAAGCTTTTGACACGTTCGATCATAAAGTATTATTAGAGCGGTGTCAAAGAGTAGATATTAGGGGAATCCCTTTAAATATTTTAGAAAATTATCTTTCTCAGCGAAAACAACAAAGCAAAGTTAATGATACTCTAAGTAGCTCTCTCACAACTAAAACAGGAGTTCCTCAGGGGACTGTGTTAGGACCTGTTTTGTTCTTAATTTACATTAATAGCATACTTCATCTTGATATTGGCGGAAAAATAGTTTCATATGCTGATGACACGGCTTTAATATTCTCAGGCAAAAATTGGGATGTGGTAATGCGTTCCGCTTCTAAGGGTCTAAGTTTAGTGAATAATTGGCTAAGTTATAGCCTCCTATCTTTGAACGTTAAAAAAACAAAATGTATGTCTTTTACCATTACGAACATCGGAACAAACCCAAGTAATGAATTAAAGATTCATTCTGAGCTATGCCTTAAGCAAGACCTACACAACTGGCCATGCAAACTCTCTGTGGGTTCTACAGAATACACGACATATTTAGATTTAACAATCGATCAGAATCTAAGATGGAATTACCATGTAGAAACTATAACTAATAGGTTAAGATCACTCATTCCAATTTTTTACTAAGAGGTATTTTACAAACAAAACTGCTTATAAATGTTTATAAGTCTTTGGTTGAATCTGTTTTAAGTTACGGTTTAATTTTTTTTGGCGGGCAAGGAGAATCTGTTTTAACCCCTATTAAAGTCATTCAAAACAGTTTTTTAAAAATATTGTTAAAAAAATATTCTAGATATTCCACTAAGGAACGATACCATGAAACAAAACTTTTTGATTTAAATCTGCTTTATGTTTTTAACTGTATTGTGTTTGTGTATATAAAATATGATATAGTGGATGGAAAATATCGCATATGTATAATAATATAATAAATTAAAAGAACTTATTTCTGAACAATTTTTTGCTAAAACATTCGGTCAAAAATCTCTTTTCTGTAATGGCTCTAAATATTTTAATAAATTGCCTAAAAACATAAGAAATTTCATAAATTTAAATCGGACGCAAAAGAATATATTTCAGCTAATAACTCATTTTTTTTCTTAAATAAATAAAAGTTAGAATCAGTAACCATTTCAGAAAAATGTTGGTTGTTTTTGGCTCAGTGCTTTCGCTCGGTCCTCACAGGTTAGGGACAATTTGTTTTATATTGTGTCACTTACATGCCATTGTTTGTATTATATTAAGTTGAAAAATATATAAACTACTTATGGAGCACAATACAAATTGTTAAAATTTAGGTGCTCCTTTTACTAAGTGTAGATTAATTTACATTTTGTATAATAATACTATAGTAATAAATTTATTGGCATAATTATTATAAATGTAAATAACATGTATTTGTAACAATGAAAAATAAATGAAATGAAAATGAAAAATTATCGTTTAATGTAAAATAGTTCTTATTCAAGTGTAATATTTAAATAATACAAACATTTAATCAATCTAAGCAGTATGATAAAAAAAATCAAAATTTAAAAATTCCTCCGCCATATTTAACACATTTTTCTATCTGCTTCCTTAGATATCTGAAGGAATTCCCGATTTCTTCCTGGGATATTGAATGGATACTTAGATAGCCTGGGTAATTTGGCCTCTTAGCACTTCAATATTATTTGGTATTGGAGCAGCATAAACATTTAGTTTTAAACGGCCCCATAGAAATGGCCACAGTTAACTTAGTACTCCTTGGGGGCACAAAATTGGGCCGTTTCTTTCAATCCATCTTGTACCAAATTTGTGGTTAAGCCATTCTGTTACTTCACGAGCGCAATGTGCTGCACTACCATCCTGTTGAAAATACATTTTCGTATTTTTTATGCCCCCTGTATAAAATATTAAATTTTTAAAAAGGCGAACCTTATTTATTTTCCAAATAAAAACTTTGTATTTTTGAACCTTATTCATTTTTGAAGTAAAACTTTCAAGTGTGACTTTTTTTTCGTATCTTTCAGTTCTTAGTCTATTAATGCTAATGCTGATTTTTAAGAAATTTTTGGAATTTAAAAAAAATCATGCATACAAGAAATTTTTTATTTGGAATTGAACCTTCATATCTGCGTCGGTACCTTGTAAAACATGAGCAGTTGAGAAGGTCAAATGCCTCATATTTTTGCAATAAAACACAAATTTACACTTTATTTATCCTCGGTCAAGAAATTCGGTAAAATCTATACACATTTTTCGTTTTGAAAGGAAACTGTCACTTTAAGGAGTGCCTTGCTAACGCCACGTCAAGATATTAAGAGGATATCGAAATAAATTTAAATTCTTGATTTTGCTGTATGACAGATCGATGTGAGTCACCGACAAGAACCCCATTAGTTTAGCAAATCAGCTAGATGGCAGCCAAACATAATATGTCGGTTGACTTTGAAAAACACGTCATCGTTTTGTAAAAAACCACTTTTAAAATACCAGTTTTAAAATAAAATTATAAGAGAATATCGTGAATACTGGAAAGTCTACAGTTTTTCGATAATCCAAAAACAAACTTTTTCTAAAAAATATTGACTTTCCGATAATATTAAGGGAAATACAGCATACTTTTATTCAGCAGTTTTTTTTTCGTGGTCTAACAGGGTCTTGAAAAGTTGACAGGTTTTAGAATTACTCCGATATTCTCTTAAATATACGTCCCATTAAACCGTCACGCGTCGGTTGCCGCCTAGAAATACAGATTGCTTTATTAAATACTGTCACTTCTGATTATGTACAGTGGACTTCCTTTAACTCTACTTACTTCCCGTTATTAATATTGTTAACCAAACCAAAGGTAAATCCGCATTAGAAGACCATAAACTCATTAATGATAAATGTTACTGCAGTTCTATTATCCGATATTGGTTTTAAAAACAAAATTCCCCTAAAAGAAACTCTCTTTAATGAAATTGCCAATTCGGTGAATTGCACTGTTGCCAATACAAGTTTTAAATAGGACACGGTTAGCTGGGCTGATGCACAGGTGCAGTATGTCTTGCGATACCGAGAGAAGACAAATAAAAGATGAAACTTAAGAGATATCCGACTCTATTATTGCTTTCCAATTCAATTTAAGATATCGGCGCCAGCTAATCGACTTCAATTTGTTCAGGACAGTTTTTCTTGTTTTCTATAGATTAGATTTGTCCGACTTCCATAGTATAATATATTTGAGCAAATACACTGGTCATCACTTATGTTGTATCAACTATTATTTTTATTATCATTAATTTCAATTATCATGTTATCGCTATTGACGAACCTATTTAAAAAAAATTAAAGAGAACTTGCTTCGAGGAGCTCTGTATTAAATCACAGGATGTATTTTACAGTACGAGGAAAAATTAAAACTGCATAATTATGCACATTCGTCAAACATTTTTATGACCTTAAAAAAAAAGCCAGAGGTCAGAGTTTTCTTTTTGTAAGTTTCCAAATATAAGAAGAAAAGAATTCCAAAAAATTAAACATTTTCTGTTCTAAGTGTTTAAGATACATGTATGTCTGTTTCACTTGCTAGACTCAATACAAGTTATGCAGGATATGTGATAAGACTAAATAATATTTGAAAACACTGGAACTTAAAAATCCTATAACATAATTTCCATTTCCTATATTGAATATTTCCACTCATTTATTGTATATCTTGGATCTAAGTATCTCCTAAGCACTTAAAACGAAAAACTTTGTATTGGTATTGGTTTTTGTTTCACGGTCATATACGTTTTTTGATCAATGTAAGCGTTTATACAGAGCCCTCTGAAAAAGAAGAAACGACCTCTCAGTCGAAAAACACTTTTTTAAATCGGTTTATTAATCCTGGGAATATGGGGTTTTCAAATTAAGGGTTCTAATAATTGATGCAATATAAATCTTGACCATAAATTAAAATTCAGGATGGACCAACAAGATTTACACCCCGATTTTCCGACTTTAAAATAAAAATCTGGAAGAACGCTCGGACCCGTCAATGTTTTTTTGTGTGAATAAAGGAGGGGGGTCGGGCATATATTTTTTAAAAGTCTGATCGATTTTTTTATGACCCTATAATTTTGCCTTATTATTTTCAGCCACAACGAAGTGATAGCTTCGTAAAATTTCTTAAGGATTTGAAGGTCTGGATAAAAATTGGACTTCGTTTTTGGGAAAAAAATCGAAGAACTCTTGGACCCGTTGATTTCTGATTCGAGAGGAAATAACTTTTCTGCTTTTTTCATTCCCGTAACTTGAACCCGCTAATGCGGGGAAGCACAACCCCCTGATTTTGAATAGGGGTGAGAGGTGTTGCGATACTTCATTTTGAAGATCTCATGGAGAACTATCTGTCCCTAAAATGTCTCGTCAAAATTTTCATCAATAAGGAAATGAAAACTAAAATAGTAAAAGAGGTAATGTAGAATTTTCCTCGATGGATTTTTCTTATCAGACCGGAATTTGAGAAGTATTTATTTTTTTAAATTTTTAATCCAAAAAAAAAATGAATGTATGTATGTGTTCGATTTACCTCAGTTCATCGTGAATTTTTAAAAACGATACAATTGTGTCAAATTGATTGTATTCCGTGGAGGGGAGGGTGGATATTATTAAATTGTTTTTTAAAAATAACGGCTCTGCGCGAGTAACACAGGTTTTATTTAACGAACGCTATCCTCAAAAAAAAAATGTATCCCCTGTTTACGGTTTGTAACTGGTTGCCAAATTGATCGCTACTGGTTCAGTCGGAAATATAAAGAGGGTGCATGAAGACGACGGAACGACGGAAGTGGCTGTTTTAGGTCATGTAGCGATATATCCGATTCTTAGTACTAGGAAAAGAAAAAGATGGCGGATCACCTCATTTCGTACAACCTGTGCGACAATTTTTAGTTACCAATTTTCCTCAAAGCGGAATTGGAAGAAGGGGACATATTGAGTGTTCACCCCGGTCACCTGATCCGAATCCAATGGACTTTTATTCTATGGGGTCATCTGAAATCTAAGATTTATGCTACCAAGCCCGAATCACTGGATGATTTTCAAAACAGTATATTTAATGAATGTCCTCAAGTCACATCCGAAATATAACGTAATTGAAGGTTTTGAACACAACTTATTTTACTGCATGGAAGTGAATGGTGATCATTTTCAGCGTTTATTAAACTGATCACAAAATGAAGTAGTCTTTTTCTTGGTAAGAAAGTAGACATTTTTTACACATGGCTTCTTTTACTATTTTAGCTTTCACTTCTTTATCGATGAAAATGCAGATTATGCAGATGTCGTTTATGGACCTTGTTTGACGAATGAGAGTCGCATGAAGTTACAGAGAATTCTTTGTTATCTCATGCGACTCTCATTCGTGAAACATGCAAATGTATTTCATCCGTTTTATAAATAAAGTTTCAATCTGAACAAGTTTAGCTTCTCATAAAAAGGAGTGGTATGAGAATATCTTTGATTCTCATATCAACAATTTTTAAGAGAAGCTAAACTTGTTCAGATTAATCGGGACGAGATATGTTCATTTAATTTGTTTTGTGTTCAATGTGATGAACTTTCAGACCCCAAAGTATTTAGCTGAAAAACTTATTACCACTTAGACCGCTTCAGAGAGTTTATACTAACTTCGACATTCCCCGGACTAGAACCGAAACTTTTCGAACCGGCCCTTATCTCGCGCTCTATACTTACAACCAATTCTCAAGACTATTGCCAAGCTTGTCTTCTAAATCCAAGCTCACTGTGAAACGAACACTGAAGCAGGAGGTCAGACAAAATTTAAAAGCTTTTAATCTTAAAGTTTTAATTATTGTCTATTTTTTGTGTTTTGTTTTCCTACTAACGTTTTCATCTATTTTGATATTTGGGGCCTGGTTGTTAATACTACTATCTAATGTACCTTGTCCTTTTGTGTAATAATGACTGTTTGTATTTTTTTATCTTTACACAATAAATGTTGCTGAATTTGAATTTGAATATTTTGACGCGAAATTTTAGCGTCAGATAGTATTCGATGAGATCTTCAAAATGAGGCAGCGCAACACTTTTCACACCTAATTTCGGGGGTTGTGCTCCTCCAAGCTAGGGGGTTAAAGATACGGAGATAAAAAAAACTGAAAAATAGTTCCTCTCAAATCAAACTCGACTGGTTCGAGCGTTTTTCCAGATTTTCATTTTAATGTCGGAAAATCGGGGTGTACAATTTTTGTTGGCCCACCCTGTATATATATATATATATATATATATATATATATATATATATATATATATATATATATATATATATATATATATATATATATATATATATATATATATATATATATATATATATATATATATATATATATATATATATATATATATATATATATATATATATATATATATATATATATATATATATATATATATATATATATATATATATATATATATATATATATATATATATATATATATATATATATATATATATATATATATATATATATATATATATATATATATATATATATATATATATATATATATATATATATATATATATATATATATATATATATATATATATATATATATATATATATATATATATATATATATATATATATATATATATATATATATATATATATATATATATATATATATATATATATATATATATATATATATATATATATATATATATATATATATATATATATATATATCCGTGTAGGAATAAACTGTGCTAATAATAAACCATATAACTGTGTTAACTAATTTTAAAAATCGAATTAGTCCTACTCATCATTTTTGGATGTAAAAATATAAAAAATCGCCTGAAATCAAAGGAATTTTAAATAAAGTAAAAAAACAAAATTTCGGTAGTCTATGATTCTTCAATCAAACTAAAATAGCGATACATCCATTGTTCTTGACCAGCACTACAAATTAAATTCTAACAATGCTACCTAATAAATCCTTAATTCAGTTTCTAAACTCAAGTTTCACAGCACTGATATTTATCATTCTCTAATGCAGTCATTTGCTGGGACCATACGTAATCTAAATACCTCACACTCTTATTTCGCACCTAGACACTCAGATAGATGGCGCGGGTTACGCAACCTAATAAAGATGAATTATAATAGCGTCTGTCGTATGCAGAATCAAGTAGGCCGAAGCCACAATTGCCAAGGTGAACATCGAAATGCACTTAGCGGGTCCCGCTCGCCCGGTTTTCAACTAATGATGGATGGTCGTTCACGGATTGATTATTCTGTGAACCGTTGTTTATTTTGTATTGGTGTCGTGTACAAAACACTTTGTAGCTTAGTGTGCAGCTTGTCTGAAGGCCAATATTGGATAGATTAAACGGTTAGTGCAGTAATGCGTGTATATTTGCTCTGGTAATTAGACCGTAATTGAAAATTAAGGTGGAGTTATGACAGTCAATCGGTTCTATGGTTCTATGGTATTTTCATTATTTAAATTAAATCATTTATCAGTCGTATTCCAGTGTATTAAGTAAATACACTACCATAACTAATTTAAGTTGATTTCATGTTGCAGTCTTACACTTTTTAAGAATATAAATAATAATAATAATAAATATCTATTATTACGCTAAACTGTACAGACGCAGTCTAACTTAGATGGCTACTTTACTGAACCCAACTTATCCGGCCGACTAAGTTAAAATAAGTAAAAAAGAATAATAAACTATACCTAAATGAAAACTACATGTGTAAAGAGTCTTTACAAAAGCTCTAGAAATTAAATGTTTGAAAAATATATTAAAGAAATAATAAAAATAAACCAATAACATTAAATAAATAAATAAAAGGTCTATATTTTATTTAATAAATAGTGTTTAAACTTTTTTTTGATTTTTTTTTCAGTTTAGTTGGTAAAGAGTTGTAAACTATTATATTACATCATATTATTTAAAATTGATAAGCTTTAGCCTTGAGATACATGACGTATGCCTCAGCAGCTCTCTGTCGTGGCTATTTATAGGGGTGGTTCTTTCTTATCTTTTCACCTACGTGTCGTTGTCTTTTGTATACTGAATATGCCAGTTGAATCCAATTTAAATAAAAATAGTCAAATTTTGAGCGCCATTCCATGGCTTAAATAAACTTAAATAAATTCAGTTAATAACTAGGTCCCATGAATAACCTTGAATATAAATAACACAATCTGAAATAATCAACTAAAACACAAATTTCAACTGTTTTGAGGTCCTTCAAATAATCTTTCATGGGGACAGGTTTCTCAAGTGCACATAAGCCCCATCAGTTCATGCACATCTGTGCACAGCAGTGGCAACTTCTATAATTATTCACATCTACTCAATAAGCCACTGATGAATTGACAATTCAAAACACTAACTCGTTAAAAAATAAACATAACACAATAACTTGACTACTTAGTAATTACGGAGTAGTGATAGTAATTATATTATGGAATGTTGGGCTTAAAGATCTCCCCAACCACAAAGGTTTATCGGAAATAAAACAACCCTTCAACTATCTAAATCGATACCCTTTAAAATCGAAATCTAGCATCCCGAATTACAGACTGTATCTTTATATCGAAATTATTTTCCATTTAAGTTATTTAAATGTGTGTGAAATGTGGTTAGATATTTGCAATTCGAATATTAGCCTTGTGCAAGTGTTTTGTACGTTTTGCATGCGTTTTTCTCAAGTCTCCAATTATTGTTTAGAAAACATTTTATGCGAAGTATTTTCCTGCTCTCCTAAAAATTATTCTTTTTACATTTCTTTCACTAAAAATAACAATATATAGTTTTTGCAAATCCTACATATGTATCATAACACGGCTTTCACATGTAGATAAGTTGTTTTTTGAGCTGTGTCAGGAATAGACAGAACACGCGAAGATTTGTAAAAGGCTCGAAAAACAATTTTTTTGCAATAACAGTGCTTTTCGTCTATAAGAAAAGTAACTACACATAGAAAAATATATGTTCCGGGGAAACATGGTACTTTGTGTACAAAAATAACATACATTTTAATTTATTTTACCATTTTGTTCTAATAAGAGGTACCCAATGTTGTGTGTTTAGATTTTTTTTACAAATGTTTTGGTGATATATTTTTTATTTTTTTAATGTCTATACCAATGTAATTTTGAACATGAAGCAATACACAATAGGGCAATGTACTTACATCGCCAAAACTTATTTAAAAAATGTATCTTATGTGGTCATGACATATCGGGCAATTTGTGATTATTTCGGTGTACAAGATCTCTTATTGAAGAAACCATTCGCAATATAGTCCGCAAATTTGAATCAACAAGGTCTGTGCAAGATGTAAAAACAGCAGCATGTACATGTCGAACTCGTTTGATTGACAATACCGAGGATCTTTGTCACAGTGTCATATCTCATTTGTAACAAGATAATATTTAGCGACCAAACCCATTTTTAATTATGCTTCCAGGGGCTGTTTTATTTCCTGAGAAAAACTTTATATAGAAAAAAAAGATTTTATATGCAAAAGAATAAAACAAATTTGTTAGCGTTACAGAAATAAAAAAATATTTTTATTTTAAAGACGCTATATTATTTCCCTCAGATTACCCTGCATATTGAAAAAATGTTTTACATACAACAGAAATTTTTACTGTTTAGGAAAAACCAACCACTTTAAAAAAATTTCTCACAATACTGGGTATTGTGGAAAAAATGTATTTATATACAAAAAATAAATTTGACATATTTTGCCTTTTTTTCGAAATATTGTAGTGACTTGTTTTAAACTAGTATAATAAATAAACAAACCATATTGGTTTAGTAATTTCCACTAATTTATTTCTATATTTTATCAGTCCTAAGTTGGTTTTTGAAAAAGACACAGTGTGTTGAAGTAGCTGTCAAACGGAAATTAGTGGAAATTACTAAACAAATATAGTTTGTTTATTTATTATACTAGTGATAATGAATTTCCATCAAGTAACGGCTAACTTGATAAATTACTTGTTTTAAATATATATGTTAAATAAAAATAATTGAATGCCAATATATTGTTCAATTTATAATGCCAAAACAATTAGCGCATAGACAAAACGAAATGTTTCGCCCCTCTAAAATAATTCTCAATAAAGGACACATTTTACTGCAAAAAAGTAAAGGACTTCGTTTTCAAACAAGCTTACCCTCAATAAATTTGAAAATTGTTTTTGGACGATGTTTTAACCTCCGATGGTAACCTGTATAGTGGAAGAAATGTTTCTATATACAGAGAGACATTTTTTTAATAAAGCTAAGAGCTTTTGTTCACATAATTATTTTGGTTCTAAGGGCTTTTTTAAAATATAAGAAAAATGTATAGTGTTTCAACACTTTCTAAAGAAGCTTATCGTTTTTGAAGTAACAAAAATTTTCAATTTGAGGGGTCTGCTTCATCCTCATAACTCATATGTCAATCAACATTTATTTTATTTTCAGGAGGCTGTTTCATGTTTTTAAGATCACCCTGCATAGTAAAAAAAATAGCTCTAAATAAAAAATAAAAGAAGTATTTTACCGTTTTTCTGAATATTGCTTTTTTAAAATATACATATTATATAAATATACATATTATATAATCGTAAATAAAATGCATCTACGACTTTTATAATTTTAACATGGCCAGATATTTACTTTAACTGTTTATCTTTTTAATTTGATTACATTTTTTTAGATCTTTATATCTCTTAGAGACTACGTCCATGACGTCCATCATCTAATGCCCACGAATCCAGTTTAAGTTATTGTGCGAGCAAATTTTGTTTACACATACGCCCACACACATATTCGTACATACATGATAATCCTCTATATAGCTTATACTTATGTATAGGCTATTATAATGGGAAGTAAAAATAGGCACTGCTAATGGTCAGTGGTTGAAGGCACTTTGAAAAATAATACTATATACTTAATAATAGGTAAATAGATTTCATAAAATAAAGCATGCGGGCAATGTTATATAACATAAAGGTCGTAATTCAAAATAAGACAACATAACTCTAAAGAATTAGGCTATAAAAGTCCGCGTGGATTTAATAAAATTTAAAATTGTTCCTCTCCACAAATCCAGAAGTTATTCATTAAATTTACGACGTTATTTTCCCATAAGGTCAAATTTAAAAGTCTGAGAGCATTCCGAGGACCCCCCTACAGATCCAGTATATGCCTCGCCAGATATGAGTTATACGAGTAATGTGATATACACAAGGGTTGCGGTCATATTTTTACGGTCTTCAAGCCGCTCAGGGTACGATGAAATACATAACCCAGTCAACTTTTCCCTTTTCCTTATTTTTATGGTCTGCTTAGAACAATAATTCCCGAGGAATGTTATTTCTCGGCACTTGAATTGTGATTAGAATGTGTGTTTGTTTCCTTTTATTCTGGAAATAATGACAAGTTTGACATAATGATGTGCTCAATACACTTACGTAAATGAATGATAAATATTAATGTAGTTTTTTATTTGTTGAATTATCTTAAGATTTTTGAGAATTAGAAATACGAAAATTTAAATGGTTTTTACGTCTTAGTTACATATTAACTGCTCAGGAACACATCAGTTTTATTCCACTTACTTTAACCACTCGTGGACCTCTTATGAACTGCGATAAAAAGGCAAACCTGATCAGTCTCTTGTGCCGCAGTTTCGACGTTCAGTCTGACAAATCTTCAAACACTACCACCACCGAGCTAACTTTTCTTGTTTCCCCGACAAGGCAGCAACAAATCTGAGAGCAATTACAGATGCTACGTTGGAGCTGAACGTATACAGCAGACAACGGTAAAGGCTTTTTAGCTACTGCAGTGTCAGACTATGATTGTATTGTCTTTTCAGAAACCTGGCTTAGCTGGTTAGGCAAATCCCTTAGGTTCTGTGGATACTAGGTTAGGAGTAGGTTATTTATTTTTCCTAGTACCACTTACGAAACTGACAAAATACACATATATGGATTGGGTTGAACATCCAGCTACTTCACTAGATTAATTAGGTTTTTGTAGTTGACTCCCAGCTATCTATCACATTACAGACATCATGTGATTTATAGGCTGCAAGGAAAATTTAAGTTCATCCTAATATTCTCTTAAAAGCACATATAACAAAAAGTTTATTGGTTTACAGTTAAGTCCGACCTCAAATTACAGTTAAGTCCGACCTCAGTGCTGTTCTATATGGACCTACATGTTCTTTTAGACCAAGTAATAATTTAGATATTATACAAAATAGCTACAAAAGCACATATAACAAAAAGTTTATTGGTTTACAGTTAAGTCCGACCTCAGTGCTGTTCTATATGGACCTGCATGTACTTCTAGACCAAGTGATAACTTAAATATTATACAAAATAGCTACTTATAGTTGAGTACCGTCTTACTCCCTTTATGAAATCTCTTAACACCAAAGGTATCTAATTTTGGAATATCGGCAGATTTATATCTGTATTAAGATATATCTCTCCTTCTCTCTCTCTCTCTCTCTCTCTCTCTCTCTCTCTCTCTCTCTTTTTCAAGTAAAAATGGTACACGCAGTAATTAAGCTCATTGGTTTCTCAAGAGGTAAAGACATGTTTAATTATTTTTATACATAAAACTGTTTTTTTTCATTTCAGTGACTCGAATTGTGGGTAGATATGTTTTAGACTAGTCACAAATTCATATAGTTCGCATCACATTTCTCTGGCAAGAAAATTACATATTGTTACTGTTTTTAAATTATTCTTGCACAAAATGGGTTTTAAATTCATTTGTCTATCAGAACGTTAAAAAAAGGCCTTGCGAAATAATTATAATAAGCTGCATATTTATATCTTTAAAAATAAGTAAGTCATTAGCTATTTTTATTTTTGAATGGAACAACCTATACATATCTAAAATATCTTTTACTTTTCTCATGAAAAGGAATTCTGATTAAAAACTTTCGCTATTTTTTAACAGAATTCGTTTACTTAATAAAATGAAAAGTAGCTCTGTACAATTTTTAAATCCTTCTTACAAAGAAGTACTGTTAATGCGAATATATGACTAGTTTTTCAGATACTTACATTTTCCATATGTATATTTTGAGAAAGAAGATGTTCCTTTTTCTGCCAATCTGTATGTTTCTTTGCCCCTCAGCCAAAAGTCTACTTATCAAGTGTTAAGATATTGAAATGTCCTAATATAGTGAATAAAGTGACGATTTATTAAAATACATTCATTTACCCGAAATTAAATTTTACCCGTAATAAAATAATTGTTTTATTAAAAATATTATAATATAAAAATATTTCATCAGCAAAATAAGGCAATATAAAAACAAAATTTTCATCTAAATAAAAAAAAGTATTATGAATTGCTAAAAATTATTAAAATTATTTTTAAAAATTACATCATATTTAATTATAGTTAAACACCAAAAAGTAATTAAAAGAAATTAGAAGGTTAAAAAAAAACTACAATACAATTAGATTCTGTGAGATATAATTATAATTAAAAGATGCACACAGATTTTCTAAAAATGAAAACTAATGTCTCGAGAACAACTAAAATTTACCTAAAAGTCCTAAGTGAATATTCATACAAATGATTGCACGGAAATATTACGAAAAAATAATGTAATTAAAATTTAAAAAGGTCCAGAAACTTGTGTTAAAAAATCCTATGTTGTTGTTTTTATAATTTATAAAAATCTTAGAAAAAGAGAGGTATATCTGATAAATTGACCTTAAAGTTCGTTCTATGTTCCCTTAAAGACTATTAAGAAAAGGCGGTTTATTTTTATAGATAAATTATTTACTATCAATCAAAATTCTTATTAAATTTACGGAGTTTTTAAACCTAACTTGTTCGAACACTGTTTTGATATAAAGCTAAGAGAATCATTAAAAAACATTATATAGATTCCGATAACAGAAAAACTAATTAGAAAAAGTTGATTTTAAAAAACTGTATTGTAATGAGATACAGGTTCTTAGCCAGTTTCAGAAACGAAACTTATCAAATTATAGAAACTAATACAAAACTGCTTAGGGTAGGAAGCGTCTTTAATTTACTCGAACTGTGTAAACGCAACAAAGAAAATTAAATTCCAGAGTATTGGTATAGTGATTACCTTTCAAATTTTTGCATTACTCTCATCTAGTTTCATTAGGGGAAAAAAAGTTCCACTTGGTCTGATAACTGTTTATCTGCATTTCTATATCTGATTCGAGCAATCTATATCTGATTTGAGCAAACCATTCAATTTGTAGATATTTGTAGACAAGAAAAGATAACAAAGATATTAAACTTTTATGATACAAAATAGAAAAAAACTAGCATTATAGGCGTTTAAACAGTGTCGAAATCGAAGCTATGAACTAACCTGAAATAAAATTTTGAAACAAACATTAGATATGTTTCGTAGTTTAGGCACAGATTTATTTAAAATTAAGTATGTGCCAATTGATTTATTGTGGTGTGTCGCATCCCCAAAGATTATGAGAACTATTATTTACAATTTATTTTATTATTCCCAATATTAGTTTAATTTTATCGGTAACTTAAGAAATGAAAAACTATCTTGTGATAAGATATAGGTTTTTAGCAAATTTCAAAAACACACCGTATTAAATTATAGAAACTAATCCAAAACTCCTTAGAGAAGGAAGGCTCTTTAATTTACTCGAACTTTGTAGCCGCAACAAAGAAAATTGAATTCTGGAGTATTGATATAGTGATTATCTTTCAGATTTTATATTTTCTTCATCTAGTTCCATTATTGTCAAAAATGTGACACCTAGGCAGATAACTGGGAACCTGCTTTTCCAAGAACTTATTTGAATAAACTATTAAATTTTTAGATATTGTTTTTTCATTACAGAGTAAAGATATAAAACTTGTATAGTACAAAATATAATTATTATCGTTATCAGCGTCTAAATACTGTAGCTGTGTATAAATTAGCATAAACTGTTTGTATAATACAGAAATATATAATTTCTGCAGGTGCAAAAACGGCCTAAAAGAAGAATTGCTTTCGATTATGTCACAGGGTACCCTCCTGCGATCATGATTTCTGGGCCTCTACCCTCATCAGGCAGGCTTGTACCCAGGTGCCTGATGAGGGTAGAGGCCCAGAAATCATGATCGCAGGAAGGTACCCTGTGACATAATCGAAAGCAATTCTTCTTTTAGGCCGTTTTTGCACCTGCAGAAATTATATATTTCTGTATTATACATATATGTTTTCCGGCCAAGAACTTTTGGTAAAGATGTGTAAGAGCTCATTTTTATCGATTTTTAGTATAAACTGTTTGGTTATAGTTTAGTTAGTCATTAACCGGAATTACAAATCGAACTGAACGAACAAATTAACTATACAAATTAAAAATTTGAACCACACTTTAGAGGTGTGTCATATCCCTAAGGATTATGTGAAATATTATTTATGATTTATATTGTTAATTCTATTTTCGTTAGAAAATCATTTGCTCTATGGAATTATATTGACAAACTCGAAAATCTAGCAGTTGTACTTATTTATTTAAAATTTCGTTAAAGAGGATTAGTGAACCATTAATTCTGCTACGGGATTCTAAACCGATCGTCCTGTTACTGTATTTCTGGGCTCCGGTCGAAGCAAATAAGCAGAAAGGCAACGAAAATAAACAATCGGCTAACAGGACTTAATTTCCTCTATACCGATATTCCTGCTGCGATTCGATTTGACTTAAGAGATATGAATTTTAATGTTGCAACAGTAATATTTCTGGTTGTTTACTATATATAATACTAAGTTATTTTTGTAGTTTTCTATTGTTTCGAAATGTAGGCGGTAAGTAAGGTTTACTATAAGATGGAAACTACCAGCGAATTAAGAACCTTAGGGCGAGTAGTGCTAAAAGATATTTTTTAAAGTATGTGGTTACGATATGAGTTGTCATAAGAAAATGACCATCTATTAAAAGAATGATTCTATATAAAACGTAAAGGAAAACGTATCAGAGTATATAGTATACCAAATCGGTGATATGAGAACAGTATTCATCACAGGTTTCCAATGAAATCTGGTCATGTAACTAGCGCAACCAAACACCATTTAATTTTGGATCAATGATGTCTTTCACATTTTACATTTGACTGATCTATTTCCACAGGGAATTAGATACTGCGTTGCTGCAACTGAGAATATAAGTGTTCATATCCCCCTTGACTTTAATGGTTTAGACACGTTTGGCTTTGAAATAATCAACGCAAAGATTTTTGGATACAGAAATATATAGCCAAAAATCCATTTAAGACTCAGAATACACTAAGACAGAACTTCCATAGAACTTAAAATGTGACATTTTTTCGTTACAATCTGGACTGAGAGGTAAACCGCTAGGAGATAAAATATTGTCAAATTGTTTAATAAAAAACTTACACGAGTAGGAGTGTATAAAAAACTTACACGAGTAGGAGTGTATAAGAATAAAACTAAAAATGCAAGTCTTATCAGAGGAAATATGGATCCAAAATCATAACATCGAAATATTCTTATTGATTAAACCACACTTAATTAATCATCGAATTTGTTTGGGAAAATCTTGATTTTCACGCAACCAGGAGTAGAGTAATTTATGTTTTACTATTACTATTTAATATATATTTAGGTCATTAAGGTCATTGTCATTAAAAAGTCATTAATTGTATCGAAGAACAAATCAAACTCTCGATCCGAACAGTTTAACTTGTTTTTTTTTTGGCATAAACAAAACTAAATCAATAATCCTGTGACTGTAAATTTGAGAACTATTCAAATACAGAAATGCCTGCTGGAATGGAATATGAAGATATGCGTTTAATTGGCGCATGAAAAAGTATTCCGCACCACATTGCCTTTGTCTGAATAAATATTGTTCTGAATTTGTCATAATTAGAGTTTTTAAGATTCTAACAATAACCATATAAATATGAAGCTTAAAAATGCATAAATTATTTGATCTGCCAGAACATTAAAAGTGCAACCAAATGTTTATTATTTTCTCTAGCAATTGGTATAGATAATATCCTTTAATTTTCCTCTTTTATTTATCTAAATACTTAAGTCACTGTTATGGATACTATAAGTAGAATTTTAGCTCAATATCTCTCTTAACGAACTAGATGTCTTTTCTTAATTAGCAAAATATCAGGCAAGTTAGTGCATTGCAGTGAAATTGTTTTCTTTCAATACAAGGGAAAACTAAAACATTAAAAAAAAAGAACGCTTGGTAATTAATTCAGTAGCAGGTAACCCAAGAAAATCCTTTACCTTCTTAACACATGCTCAGTTAAACTTAAAAGTGTCAACAAAAAAAAACTAAGGGCAAAATATCTGTAGTTACATCTAGGGGAATTATTGCGAATGACACCCAGATACTTGAGTAGTTTAAGATAAAAAAAACATGTGTAACAAGTTTTCAACGGTTAACCAAGGTTTGTGTGAGTATAAACAGAAAATATAAACTACGGAAATAAGTTGTCGAATTTTTAAGAAACTTATGTAAGTGTACGAAGTTAACGGCTTATGTTTCAGTTTTTCGAGTAATGTTTATTAACTCACAATATAAAAGAACTCTGACATAAACATTTCGGCAAAAATAGGCAATAAATAAATAAAAATGATATTAAAAATAAATATGTATAGAAATATGTCATATAAGACGAATTTCTTAAGAGACACAATATCACAACTGACTACAAAAACTAAGTTTTTTTA
This sequence comes from Kuschelorhynchus macadamiae, assembly GCA_030620095.1. NCBI lineage: Eukaryota > Metazoa > Arthropoda > Insecta > Coleoptera > Curculionidae > Kuschelorhynchus > Kuschelorhynchus macadamiae. The sequence continues at coordinate 356,100 of JAUTXW010000656.1, forward strand.
TTAGCAGCATGTGGTATTACGAACATTTGGCATTGGATTGTATTATGATGAATCATCCATTGAGTTCTATAGACTATACATGCCGATAAATCAATGTATTTCAGGACTTTTGAGTATTGTAAGATCCTAGAGAATAGGAGTTCCTAAATTACAGAATGTCTTCATGATTCCGTTACATCCCTCAATAAGAACATCTTCTGAATCTGAATAAACAATAAAACATTTATTTTATTAAAGATAAAAAAAAAGCTTAAGATTTATTAAGGTTATTGTCATAAAACTTTGCTGTAATTTTCTATGATTTCCAAACTTTTGTAAATTAAAAATCTTGTTATATTAGTTATGCATACTTTAGAAAAATATATTAATTCTTTTTCAGTAATAGATGCATTATCGCCTTTTATATCTCCCCATAGACGAAAACATTTTGCCACTATAGCGAGGTTATAATCCGAAAATCTGGTAAAAGTAACTTCTTTACTGTGGGAAATGGCACCTGCTAGATACAGCGTCATTCTCTTCGCTTTACTAATTTAAGCTTGAAAGGTCTATGTTAGTTTAAGTGCTGAAAATCATGCCATGTATTGACGGATGTGCAAGAGATATATTTTGATTACTGCTTGTTAATGTACCATATTATTTTATAAATCCTGTTTTAAGATATTTTGACATTTGCACACTATAATCGGTAATAGAGACTACAATTATATCAGCCGTTAATAGAGAAATACGTAGAATAAAAAACTATTATTTACAAACACTTCCTTTACTTTCACACAGAACAATGTGACATCTTCAGCTGCACACTACGGACGTTTCTGTAATTTTTTTTATTTTACATTATTAATTATTTGACAAAGGACATTTTACAATAAACTAGTCTAGTGAGGACAACAAAGAAATTATATATTTTGGGCCGCCATAATCTTGACAACATAAAACATATTATTATTAAAGACCGGATCTTGTGCCTTTGCATATATATGCATTTTTTGCATATTTTTGTGATTTTGAGGAATGAATGCATGTTCTAAGAATTATTGCATATCAAGGCATGTTTTGGGATTTCTGTGTTATTTTGTTACGTTTTATGGCCGCCCGCCGCCATGCCACCTGAACGTTGATGCGTCTGAACTCGATTTAGATTGGGTTGTAATAAAGGGCAATAAAGTAATAAACCATTCTCTTATTAAGAAATTGCATAAGTCTGTGGGTTCGTTTTGCCAGATGTTTAAATTAGAATTTCTTTACCTACACCCTCTGTAAATTTTGTATTTGTTCACATTTGATACAGTTTACCATTTGTTTACTATTGAGGTTGTCGTGTGGTGTAGCCGCAGTTAGTTTCGTTCTAACAAACAAAGTGAAAGTGGAAGCGAAAATGGTGATTATATCCAAAATACGATGTACTTCGTGGATTAGGGCTTAGCCAGAAATTGTTCAGGACGGCGATCATGTTTTTTGCAAGCCTTGCTCAAAAGTTGTTTCCGGCTCGAAGAAATTCGAAATAGATCAAAACATTAAAACGCTGTCTCACTTTGCTAAGGTTAACAAGATGAAGTCACATAAGAATGGGCATCTTCAGTAGTAATTTAAAAGAAATAAAATACAAGCTTTTGCTCTATCACATAAGAAAATTGAGTTCAAGACATTTCATAGACAAAATGAAAACTTATATTTAATAAGCAAAATTAATAACTAATCTGTCTAACCTATCAGTATATAAATAGAAATAAAAATTTGAAAAAATAAACGAGTTAACTGGGATATAGAAAAATCCGTAATAATCTTGACATCCTGGAAATATGCCTACAGTAGTATATTGTGCAACAAGTGCCGAAACACCACTTTTCACAAGAGCGTGGAAGCAAGAAAATTGAAATAATATTTTCTTTTCTGTTAAGTGGCAACAACGCATATACGGAAAAAAGTGCAAGAATAAGATTAATATTTCTTAGAGTATATCGTTACGCCATACTGTAGCCATTTTTTAGCTGCATGAGAATATTTCACTGGATTATTGTTTTCCAGATGTTTGTAAAGAAAAAAAACGTACTTTTTATCAATGCCAAAAAATATTTTATTTATGAAGTGTGGCTGTTCAAACTTAATAAGCAAGATGTCTGAGAAAAAATATTTTTGAACCGAGGACAGAAAATTTTCTGTTTTCTCAAATTAATCATGGATAACCTTCTAAGACTTTTTCTACTCTTTTATGAGCTTTGGGTTTTTCTTTGTCCTGCTCAAATATTGAAATGGATTTTTCGATCACTTCCATATGATCGGTTCACTTTAAATTGGGCATTGACAAATTGTACAATATTATATTTTCGAATACAAAGCATTCAAGACTCATACTTTTGCCTTTTACCTAAAAATAATGGAAAAAATTAATATCTATAATATTTATATTTTAAAAAAGTGGACTAAAGTAAAACCAACTTGAACAAATTAATTAAATTATTAAAATAGTGTGGGGTGCCAATGAAGGAAAGATTACAGGATGTCCTTTATCTTACTGTCTCTGACCTGGGTTATGACTGAGGACCTTTTTAGTTCCCTGGTAAGTAAATTTTTATTTTTATTTTTTCTGGATTTCTAGAAGTTCAGATAGATTTTAATACAGTTACTAGCAATAAATAACCCGAAAATTATATCAATTTATCAAAATGATTCTTTCTAGAAGGGAGACAATACATTTTTTTGAACCTGTAAACATTTAAATTTTTTAGTTTTTGAATGGCCCTGTAGCTATTTACGTAATTAATTTAACTTAAAATCAGAGGCATTGTGAAAGGTCAATAAAATAGGCTACACAAAGGTAGCCTGCAAGTTAAGAAAGTTATATTTTTTAAAGAGAAATTAAACTTTAAAAATGTGTAGCAATTTTCTATACCCTTAACTATTTTTGCTTAGTATAGCTTTAAATTATGTTAGAATGTATTGAAAGTTTTATCTTCTTCAGATAAGTAAGTGTGATACTGGTAGAGAACTTCTAGTTTCTGAGAATCGCTACCTCTATTTCAGTTGTAGCTTTAAGCCAATGTCTATCTTTTTTCTTTTTCCTTAGTTATGCTAGATGGAAACTACCTTCGTCTGCACCTAGAATGCTTTTTTAATTATCTGTTTATACTTTTCAGATATTGTGTAGGGTGGCGCAGGAATATGTCTTGTACAGGTCAGAATCCTAGACTATGATCTAATATCTACCTTTATTCCCTTTTGCTGAGTTAAACTGTGGTAAAACTACTTTTCACTGCACCTAAGATGCTGCTTTGAATGTTTTCTTTTATCCTCCATGAATCGTAGTATAGACTAGGACCCCTGTGCCTTGCCTCGGTCACAATTTGGCACTAAGTCACAGCTTGCGCAAGATACGGTATGTCACGATATCTTTCTGGTGTCCTCTGTTTGTTTCCCCATATTTGTCTATGTATACTTAGTTACAGGGAAGTTTTGAGATACTAATAGTTTGAAAATAGCCACATTTTTTGTAAAAATTACAAAGGTTATTTTTTATCAGAAACTCAATTAAGGATAATGTCATTGGACAAAAATGGATCTTTGCGCCTGCAGTTTTGCAGGATATGATCCAGCTATGGATCATAGCACCCTTGTTATGACTTTGATATATAGTGAAATTAAAATATATCCACATCATTGCTCCCAATGAAAGCCAGATGTTAATAATTTAATTCAATGCCGATCGTGGTATTTATTCAGCAAAGTAGTTGTTTCTGTAATTGCATTTTTTGCGTGGCGGTCTAAAAAAGGTGAAATTGCAATCGTCGTTTGCTATAAAATTGATCATTGCGTCTGAGTCAAACAGCACATGTTCCAGATAGAGATCATAGTATCTTTGTTGTGCCTTTTTGTGTAACGTGATACAAAAATATCCATAAAAGAAACCGAGGGAGCCAAAAGTTGAAAGTATAAAATTTGGGGCGCGGAAAAAAGTATAAAAGAATGAACAGACTCCCTGCATCTCTAAAACGAGGAATTGGCACGCCTGTTAATCTAACTTCTAATTTCATGAAAGGAATCTCGTCCGAAATTGGACGACTTCAATTAATTAACAACCGGTTAATTAATTTTTGCCGAACCTTATTACAAACAAGTATAAATAAATAAATAAAAAACAAAAAACCTGACTACTTAGAATGAATATATTAATATAAAAATAAAACACAAAACATAATAAAAGAAGCGATACTTTACATAAAAATACATTTTTTCTGAATCTCCCGCATAAAGATACATATAATGATAAATTATGAACATCTATTATTTTAGGTTGGATAAAATAACGCACTACTTCCATTATTTTGATTTTTATAGGCATACCAACTAGGAATGCTTCTGGTATACCAACGAATTTTCTGACGCCTCGCTCATGAAAATCGGTCTAGGCGTTTAACCTGTAGATGGTAAAAATATTTACATAGATACATGACTGTTAAACACATTTTTATCCATTGCATGCGCAAATCGGTAATGATGTCCCAATGTCCAATTTACGTTTAGTAATTCCATAAAACATCAGTGAACTGACCTTTACCCACCACTTCCTTTGTATAGAATTCCACTACTTACAACAAACAGTCTATACATGCATATGATTATTTGGTAATAATGTATACAACTACTATAAACTGTAAATTATTTCATTTGTTAGGTTTTTAATTTACTTATTTATTATTATTATAATTATAATTATTATTATCATTATTAATAACCATCAATTTCCCAACGAATGTTGGGTTCCAAGCCCATCTCAGATGCATGCATCAAAAGGAGTGAGCTGGATTCTATTAGTTCTATGTGTTGTCCTGTAAGAATTTTCTCACTGTGTGGCAAGTACTGAGCAGGACTGCCTTCTGGATGTCGATGAAAGTGTTAGTAAGCAGTCCTATAATTTTCCGGTTCTGTTTTAGTGTTTTTGGAACTAGTCCAGTTGATGGTACGATGATCGGTATCACATGAACCTTGTTCAGTCGCCATATCTGCTGTATATCGATGGCCAGCTCCGCATATTTGGCCTTTTTCTATGATATTTGTCCAACACGTTGTTATTGTTTATAGCAACATGTTCAGGAGCCCGTATTTATTGGCAAGCTTCTGGTGTATGATGCTACACTCCTGGTTATGTCGCCGGAAGTAGTCCATGTTTGCTAGGTAAGTGCAGCCAGATGTTATATGCTGTATAGTCTCTGATCATCGCTACATTTTCGACACTTATCGGATTCAACGGACCGGTCTTTAATGATGAATTTAGTGTAATTTGGTGTATTAATAACTTTGTCCTGTATTGCTATCACAAATCCTTCTGTCTCTGGGAATAGTTGTATATCCTTCTGCCTCCTGTTGGATGCTTCCTCATCTATGTGTGGCTGGTTCAAGTCATCGTGATGTCGGTCTTGCAGTGCCATTTGAGCCCAATGTTTTTGTTTGTCGGGGTCTGAAAGTGACTTTAGGGTGATGTCATTTACGAGATTAAGTGGAGAGTACGAATTGTCGCTTAAGGCCAATATGCGGTGAAGGCTTGATCTTTGTACCTTGTTGGTGAAGAAATTTTTGCAGCTATCGGGAGTGGGAATTGATCAAGTCAACAAAGGATCTTCCACCTTCTCTTCGTGGTAAGGTCATTCGGAGAGTTGATGACCTTGGGTGGTGTGACTTGTACTTGGTCACCATTGGTGAGTATTTCGTTGTAGTCCCTCTAGCTCCGTGTTAGTCCAGTTCAAGATTCCGAAATTGTAGGTCGACACGGGCACAGCATAGGCATTAATTGCTGTAATGGGATTTCCGGCGTTCAGTTCTGTCTTCCGAAGAGCTCGCACTCTTTGGACGTACTGATCTTTCATCTTGGTCTTTCCTTGCTCAGTCAGTACAAAAAAAAAGAAATCTTTGATCTTCTCACTGCATTTCGCTTGGATCTTCTCGTCGTTGGGAACAGCCATGGCAATTAAATGATTAAAATGATCTTTTCTTTCTTGGATTCAAAGGTGATATCGAGTTTGCGGGAATTGTTTTATCTGTGTGGATGTCAGTGTCCCAGTAATGCTTGTAAGGGTCTGTGTTCTGTTAGTTTGTATATTGTGGCTAATGTTGATAAACGACCTACGCTGCTGAGTTGTGTCTCATGGTGTATTTAGTTCTGGCCATTATTCTACATCCACTCGTTATGTGATCGATCGTTTCTCTCTACTGGTGACATCTCCTGCACCTCTTGTCCTTGATGTACTTTTGGTAGTTTCTGGTTGCTATGACTTTGCCCTGAATGGCAACCAGGAAGCCTTCTCTTTCGGGGAACAGCTGCCCTTCTTGTAACAATGTATATGAAAGCTTTTTATGTATGTGGTCTTGCTTTATGTGGTATCTTTATGTGGTGCTTTGTGGAGGTTAGTTCGTAATTTTTTTTTATTTAGCGACTGTATATCTATAATTCTCCTCCTTCCTTCTTTTTTCTCGATGGTGAGTCTTTCCTTGCATGTGTTGGGATGTAACTTCTTGTGTTTAGTTAATCCATCTCTCGTTAGATTTCTGGAGTTCAGTTTTGTTTTTAGTAGTTTTGTGAGTCTGGTTTTAAATTCCGTCTTGAGCTCTGATTAGATATGAGTGTGGTTAATTTTGGTGTTTTGATGGAAGCCTAGGTATCTGTATGTTTCTATGGTTTCATTGTTGATTGTTTCCGTCGTAGGGTGGTCTTTCCACTGTCCTTTATTGATATGAAGTAGCTTGCATTTACTTATACCAAATTCCATGTTGATGTCCAGGTTAAACGTTTGTGTGATTTTAAGGAGTTCTTTTTGATGTGCCGTTGTATAATTTTATGTCATCCATGTACAAGAGATAGTTTGTTTTGTGTAGGTTATTTTTTTGGTGTTCAATGTGGAATCCAAAGTTTGTGTTATTCAGTGCGTTTGAGAGTGTATTGAGACACAGGCAGAACCGCAAAGTGCTGAGTGACTCCCTGGCATATACCTCGTCTGATGTAGATCTCTTCTGTTGCGATATGTTTTCGATATATTCTGCCCACGTAGTCATGATTTGCGTAAGAAATTGCCTGAGGTTTTGATTGACCTTGTATAATCCTAGCACTCTGGTTAGCCAACTGTGGAGTATCGAATAAAAGGCTTTTTTGTAATCTATGTAACCAGTGTAAAAGTTTCTATCATTTTTCCTGGTTTGTTCCAATGATGACGCTGTCTATAATTAGCTGCTCCTTGTATCCTCGGCTGTTTTTCCTGCACCCTTTTTGCTCTTCCGTTAGAATGTTTTTCTGTGCTAAATGTTGTTCTATTCTCCTTGTCAACTGTGGCTGTGATGACCTTATAATAATAATAATTATTATTATAATTAATATTATTATTTTGTTTTTTTTTCTGATTTGCGGTCCGAGACCATGTCATCTTGCTCGATTACTATTTGTCGAGATATCTCCTGACTATGTGGGTTGTACTGAGAATTGCTGCCTTGTGCATTTTAGTTATTAACTTCTTATGGAGATCAAGAGTTTTAAAGCTCTGGTTTGCCCATAGTAACTGGTATTATGTAGTTGAAAGTATCAGAGATACTATACATATTCTTGTGACCTCGTCTTTTAGATCGATGTATTTTTGAATCTTGTGCTGATATACCCTTTCTATATTATCGGTATTCGGTGTGGTGCAAAAATGTCTATTATATAGAATCTTCTATTTGCTTTGTCTTGAAGAAGATTGTTAGGTCTGTGATGGTGGACAGTTCTGTCAGTTATAATGAAATGATCGTAATACAGCTTATATTCTGGGTTTTATATGATAGGTGGTGGTTCGTATTTGTAGCAATATGTTTTGACTACTACCTCTGCCAAATAAAATGTTTGATCTAGACTCTGGTGGGCTATGTTAATAGTTTGATTATGGCGATGAGTGTAGTCAGTCTGGAATATATCGTCTTCGAGCACTGAACCGTTAAGCACTGCATCTATCGTCTTGGAGCTCTGAATCTTTAAGAATATATTTCTATAATTTCTAGTCTTGATGGCCTGGTCTAGAATTTCCATCAAGGCACCTACAGTTTCTGGAAAGAATTCTGCTTTAGTAAGCTATCCCTTCGATGAGACTTTGCCGATATGTGCCGTATCTAGGTCTTGGATATACCTTCCATGTAGGGCTTTGCCTTTCCATATATTTATCTCGTCCTGAGTTAATAATAGTGCTTTGTGCTCAAGATGGTCACGCAAAATAATCAGTACATCAGCATCGCATACTATTTTTTTTATAATTATTTATTTTTTATAAATATTTACTTAGTTTTTAAAAATTAATTATTTTCCTTTTATTTAAAAATAATTTTTTATTCCAGGAAATTGAATTTTACCGAATAGTTAAACATTTCATTTGGCAGCCATTTTTTTGTCAGTGAAAAGTTTTTATACAAAACTTAAATCAAATAGATAAATAGTTTTTTTTTGGTAATGAAATTTAAATCTATTATTAGGCCGTCTATTCGATAAGTCATTTCTTAATAATGATATCTTTTACATTTTGTGAAGCCTCCATTTTGTTCCGCCATATTGGATTTTTGCAAAAATTTTATTCTTTCCGCGATAGATCGACAAACTGACGGAAATGAGAAAACATATTTTTTGGAGACCAGAGACCTGAAAACGCAACGATTTGCAAAAATTTCGAAGGGTAATTTTTTCACGATTACAATATTTTCTTTTTACGAGGGACGTAATATGTATTTAAACAGACAATTATTTTTTAAAAACGAGTAAACTAATTTCGGGCGCCCAAAATAAAAAGGTAGAGACTTGAGAGAGTTTAAGACCCGACCCTAACCACAAGAGTAAGTGCTACACAATACGGAATTTAAGTAAAATTGTTAATTGACCCCCGACACGCCAAGTGGATATTAAGATGCTCGTTAAGATAGACCGGAACGGCGCGCTGGCAGCAGGCAAGAGTTGCCGCAGAAAACTTTCAGGTTTCAGCAGGAAAGGCCGGGCGCGCCTAACACGCCGCTCGGTAGTTTTAAAAGTCATTAGACAAAATTATGGGGTGAAAAGAATCCCTTAAGAAGAAAGAAAGGCGTATTTGGGCAAATTGATGCCTCGAAATAGGGTAAAAATTATTTAAATATGAAAAAGGGAGTTGTTCCCGTAGTACTTAATTAAAAAACGTAATGTTGAAATTCCGATATTTGAAATTGTGCAGGGGTTTCCTGTATATTTTGCCACCCACCTAGAGAGTTTATCTGAATACATACGGAAATGTTGTAAATACAAAAGTTAAAGGGTTTTTTTATGAATCATCAGAAATTTTTATGATAAATGCGAACATATTACTGAGAATGTCAAATTTTGACAGGTGGTCAGTTTTTTAAATGATACTCCCTGTATATCATTAAATTGAAACTTTTAAAAGTATAGTGAGCCATGGAGAGCTATGGTGTTAGTTTTATTTTATGACATTTTTTTTTTATAGTTCGGAAGTGCCGAAATGGGTTACTCTGAGGCAGAGAAGGTGAATATGATTTGTTTTTAGTATCTAAATAGAGTAAATGTGACAAGAACTCAAAATGCATATCACATGAAGTTTTCAGATAGGCCGACACCAGTGCAGAAAATGATAGACAACTACAAGATAGAAAAAGTCTAGAGAGAAAATTATAATAGTTCAAAGGAACAAGGAAGAAAACCTTAACATTTTGCTTTGTCCTGTTCTTTTTAATGAAAGGCTGACTGCCAAAGATAATTAGAGTATTTAGAAAATGATATAGAGAATCGATTAGTACAGCTTCCTATTGACACATACAATAACTTAATATGGCAAACAGGATGGGGTCCAACTCCACAATGTTCTGACAGGAACCAATTTTTTTAACGATAAATATTCTTTGTGGATAGGAAGGCATGGGCAAATATGATGGTCAGCAAATAGTCCAGATTTATCCCCCCTTGACATATTTCTCTTATTTAAACAATTTAATTTTTTAAAATAGACCACGTAATCTTCAAATATACGTAGCGAAATTAGAAATCTGAACAGAGATAATCCCCATTTTTTTCAAGAGGTCATTCATAGTAAATTTAGTAGTAATATCGCAAATGTATAATAAATCAAGGGGCTATGTCGAAAATGACGGCTAATATTTCCATGCTTTTTAAAAATATAATGTTTTAAGTAGTGATATACTTATACTATTATTACTAACTAAAACTGTTCACGATGCTAACGCACACATTTTAAAGCTTTGTATTTTTAAATATACTCCATCAAATATAACATAGATATACATTCCTCAAGTCACAACTGAAACACCATTGCTACTATAATGCAGAGAGTTGTTTTATTTCCAAGGCCAATAATATCCTTTTGAAAAAACTCTCTATGAAGCGCGAAACGTTAAGGAAACAAATAATTCTTTTAAGAAAAAAAAACCAGTACCCATCGAATAAGATAAGAGAAGTTAGATTCGCATAACGCGCATATTTGCCAGTCCACGACGATTTGCATCCTTATGTAGGTACCCATTGTAATTTTAAACAAATAGATGCTTATGATAACACAAAACCACACATTGTTGCGTAGTTATAATTAAACTGCTACACAAGCAAACGATATGAGTTGATTTTCTTGTAGGCAGTAGCAGCTATATTATACAAAAAAAGTAATAACCGTTAATAACACAGACCTACACTATCATAACACTAGTGCGAGAAATAATCTTTTTAGGTAGTATATTAGAAGACAACTGAAGAAATTAGACTTCTAATCACTTAAAAAAAAACCATAACTGTTTTTAAAGAAAAAGATATTCTGAAATAAATCCCAATACCTGCTCAGCCACTTCAATGAGCTTATTTAAAGCTAGGAAAGCGCCACTTTTTCTTTTTTTTTGGTACAGGTTCTCTTCATCTATCATTTTGGATTCAGAATATTTTATGAATATTTTATGCATATAGATTTTTAGGACTTAATTATTATTGTTATTTGGTACGTATTTAATTTTATTTTAAGTTTATTATTAGTTGTTATGTTATAAGAATATTAATTCGCTCCTGTAAGTATATCTTTTGTTTATTTACTTTTTACAGGTAATATTGGTGGGAAAAAGAAAAGATCACAATCTATGTTTCTCTGTATAATATTGATGATATTGTAAATAAATATTATATATATATATATATATATATATATATATATATATATATATATATATGTGTGTGTGTTCGTGTTTGATATAGTTTTCGGAGTTTTTAATGGCCCGTTCAATTTTGATGGCGCGTTTTATATTATATTAATATCGTGATTCTGGTTTAGACCTTAGAACTTGAAACTTTGTATAAACAGAACTAAAAAGGTGAAATAAAAATAGAATCGTTCTGAAAAAAAAGTACTATAAAAAAATAATAATTCGCTCCATATTTAAAATTTGGTTTTATGAAGTCGGTGTTCAAATTAATATAAACCGTATCTATTTACTGTGGTATTTATAAATGTGTGTTTGTGATTAAATAATTAAGAATTAATTAAGACGCCAACTTCATAAAGTGAAATTTTCAATGTGGAATAAAATATTATTTTCTTGCTTTTTACTGCTTTTCTTTTAAGTCGGTTCTATTTTTATATAAACGTTTTTATTTGTTTTTAATAAAACAAACCGGCGAATTAAATTGTCCTGTGTGTCTTTGGTACAACTTACTTGACATAACGCATTTAGTTCTCGAACTATTCTAATAAAATATGTGAATTAATTTTTATATTATTTTCTAAATTTTAAATATTTTGCATAACACACCAAATCTAAATTTAGCAGTTTTTAAATTATTAACGCTAAAAGTTTTAAAAGATGAATGCTATAGGCATATTTATTCCAATATCAAAGAGACTTAAACAGTTATCGGCAATAAACTAAGATCACAATGAAAGTAGCCGGAGCAGGCGTCTCAAATATTTTCATCTTAAACTGCAACAGATTCATACATTCATTAATCAAACTGCACCAAGACCTGAAAATCGGAGGAGGCAACCACTTGCAAAGAGATTAAAATGACTTATTTAGCTAACAATTACAAAAAAATTTCAAACATTAGGGCATCTATACGTGATTCACTATTCGAACTACACTCTCTAATATGTTTACATATTTTATCAGTTCCTCTTCAAAATAATCATTAAATATTTTTTTTTCTAGTATTAAAATCAAATTAAGGAGGGTGAACATTAAATCTTATAACCCTGTACAAACAGAAGTCCTGTATAAAAAACCTGCTTAAGATCCCTGCGGAATCATTCAGTATTTTGAACCCGCTGAATAAAGAATCTGGAAGTTGCCTCGTGCTGTCAAATTCGAAAAAACGAAACGTTTGAAGGGGCCTAATATCTGATTTTTGAATTGCGGTAGGCCGCAAATGTGTTTCTATCTGTTGAATACTGACGGAAATTTATTATGTCCAATTAACGACTCGCTGCAACATAAAGCCTCAAAACGACTTTCTATAAATCGGAAAAGTAACATGCCTTTCAATGCGAATGAAAATCGGATTTACGGGCTCACTCGAGCCGCCTCTTATTTATTTTTCCCGTAATGGGCAATTTTTCCGTAACATTGAGGCTAAACCGGAGGACGAGGTCGGGGGCATTCCTCCCCGTCCTGCCATGTTTTACCCCCGACTATTCCACTAGACTTTTCACGTTTATTACATGTTTTATTAGACTTTTTATTGCGATGCTATAGCGGGTCGCTCTATATATCCTTTTTCTAGTCGAGCACTCTGGTGTAGTGTACACACGTACGGTCACAAGCATTGTAATTCTTGGAAACGTGGTGTATCTAAGAGGAAGAAAAATATATTAGTTGTGAAACATTTTATCGAATACATTTAAACCGTTAATCTCTAAGATTGCAATGGTGTCCCTAATTGTTTGAGCTCTCTTTTTTAGTAGAACATTGAGACATTTCATCACCAAACAGAAGAACATTATAAATACTTAATAGACTACTAAATATTTTATATTTTTAATGTCTTGTAGGGATACAATATTTGGTTGATATTGCACCTGCATGTATTATTTAGATATAAATTTAATTTAACCCTCAGGTGCTAACATACCGTCTCACAGACTGACCTCCCACTTTTTCACCAAATCATCGCGTGTGGCGCTTTGATATGATCGTCCGGGTAGGTATCTTAATTTTAGTTAGTTACCAGGGTAGATCTCTCAGAGGGAAGTGTGTGTTAGCATATTTGCCGATAGTATACGAAGTTCGGTATCCCGGACGGATGTTAGTATTAACGCGAATACTTGATTTATTAGATAAAGTATATTTTTTAAATATCTAAAATTAAATTCCATAGTAAATTATTGTTTGTTTTAGTATGAGCTATGAACGTGAGCAGGAGCGATTTCATAAGTTATGGAAGGAATCAGAAGACCAATATACCTCTCCAGACGACCAAGAAGATTCTAGTGCAGAAGACCATGAGAAGGAGATTCTAAGTCGGAGCAAGAGCGTAAAAACAACCGTTTGAATGCGGAAGGTTTGTGGCAAACTAATGCCACATCAATTGAACTATTTAGACTTACAATGTCATTGAAACGATTTCGATTTTTATTGAGACATTTTAGATTTGACATTAAGAACACTCGACCTGAGAGGCAAAAAACAGACAAGTTGGCAGCAATTCGAGAACTCTTTGAGTTGCTTGTTTCTAGGTGCAAAGAAAATTTTACGCCATCAGAATTTGCCATTGTCGCAAACGCAATTTTCGGCGGTATATCCCCAGTAAGCCTGAAAAATACGACATCAAAATATTTGCAATGGTTGATACTGAGAAATATTATACAGTAAATATGGAAATGTACGCCAAAAAGCAACTCCCTGGACTATTTTCTCATGGGAACACCGCAAAATCAATTGTTCCCCTTGTGGAACTAATATCCAACAATGGAAGAAACTTCAGTATAGACAACTGGTTTATTAGTTTACCTTTATGTAAAAGCAACCATAAAAAAATAAACGAGAACTACCCTGGAATTTGTGGCATGTGTTAGACCAGAGGGCTCAAGTATGTTCGGATTTGAAAAAAATTATACATTAGGGTCGTACATTCCCAGAAAAGGAAAAAATGTTCTTCTCCTGTCGATCATGCATGACGATGATAGCCTAGACTAAATAACGGGCAAACCAGACATTAATATGATGTACAATGATACGAAATGTGGTGTTGACCAATTGTGTTCAAACCAGTGGCGGTTTTTTAATAAGAGCTGCAGAGCTGCAGCACTGCCTTGAAAATTAATAATTCTATTTTTTTTCTCAATTGATAATTTCCTAATTTATAAAATTTAACTATCTATGTGAGTAATTTTTGTTTTCCTTGAATAGTTCTATTATTTTCAAACTCATTATTGGCTCCCGCTATGTCCGTCGATTTGAACACATTGCTTTCTAGTCGCTGTTGCGCCGGTCGGCCGTCGCAAAATGGAACCCGAAATTATTGTGCAAAATCAAAACAGGTTCTATGGTAGATAGATGTTTTTTTTTGCAGTACGAAGAAAAGTAGGAAGACAAAATACAAGTGTAATCAGTGCCGCAAATTTGTATGTCTAGAACACTTTGTCGCTATCTGTAGCGAATGCATTGGACGTGGTAATACTGCCTACTCTGAAGAAGACTAATGTGTGTTATGCTATTACTTTTGTTGAAGTGTTACTATTATTAATAAATAATTAAATTACTTGTATTTTTTTTATAAAGAAAAGAACTTTCTGGCTACAAAGTGACTAATGAAATGGTATTCTCTGGATTCGGTCACAAAGACCGATGTTAGTACTAATGTTACAAAAATCATGTTAGTGCTGGAGATAGTATGTATCTAAAATATTTATTGCTACAACAGTATGAGAGTACAAAGTTGACATTCAAAAATGAGGCTCCTATAGTAGGTAACCAAATCGCTCACAATGGAGATGACTTGATAACATTTTGGTAAAAATCTAACACGGCGAAATAAAATTGTGCCCTAGTGAAATGTTAAAAAAACTATTAATATAAAAACTATTTATTCAATTTACCTCAAATTTTACACAAAAATTATTACATAGGAATTAAGAATTAATTGTGGAAGAGGAATAACCTGGTAAAGTTGAGGTACGAATTCAATATGGTGGAAAAAAATGGTGACCAAATGAAATTTTTGTATCGTGAAAAAATTCATGACATTTTAACTACAAATTGCGTGCAAGTGCAAATTATTTAAAATATGCTAGTAAATTATAATAGTTTCAATCTCTATCTAGTGTATTTATTTATTAAAAATTGCTTTCTTTACAGAAATGATGTGTTTTAAATTGGACCCTTGATTGTCACAGGCTACTTAGTGATTTTATCAACAACCGAATGCAATTTTTAATTTATAAAGTGTAAATTTTTATAGTACATTGTAGCATCTTTTTATATAGACGATATTTTTCACACAAATTGTAGATTTTTGTATTACAACTTTCTTCAGGATTAATACTCAAAATATGCATTTTAGTTTTTCCATCTTATTGTATTCACTTTTCAAATAATAATGCAATATAAATTTCGACATAAATTGTGTGAAATATTTAAAGGATATGTATAGGAAAATAATTAAAATAAAACCAAAAAAGATCTAATATTTATTAGATAATAGAAGACGACGGTTTTTAGTCTCAAGTTAATTGTACAATTAATCTATTTTAATTATTTATTATCTTTTTAACTATTGTTATGGTTTTAGAAAAACATGTTTAAACATGAAATTATAAAGACAAATTATAAGTTTAGACAAAATTCAAATCTGGCAATGATATGAAATGAAAATCCACCGCATCTCTTCTGGTAGTATACCGTTTGCTTATTTGTGTAAATATTTCGGCAGCTATGTATAAATACCTACATTTTACCCTGTAATGAAGTAGGCTTGCTATCCCTCCTCTTTACTTCAGTTAATGAATATTTTAAATCCCTTTTTCTCCACTGCAACTGCACCCTCTTTTTTGGCCATCCTTTAGCCATATATAACATAACAAGTCCAGCTCGCCATTGCAATGAATATTTTTGGCCATAAAAACGTCATCTAAGTCACTTTTGTTAGCAACAATAAACTAACACTGAAGAATAAAAAACAAATGTGTTGACAAACCTTTTCAAATAGTATTTACATTTTTTAAAACATTTATTTAATTTTAGGAAGACTACTAAAACAATTTAACTTATTTTAACGTATGCATGGGCCATCCAGATATTATATATGAAAGACATATTTTTGTTATTCACCCCCCCTGCCCCAATAAGCCAAAATTTGATTTGAGATCTAAATTTGCTCTTTTTTGACTGAGCTATTATAAAAAATCTGGTTTTTGCAAACAGTCAAGATGACCTATTTAAATGGGGCTATATTACTCTGTAAAATAACACACACAAATAATTTTTAGTGATCATGTAAAAGTTCTAGTTTAGTATACGTAGGCATATAAAACAAGTTTCTACTTACTTTTAAAATTGTTCACATACTCTTGAGCTGTAATAGACCAAGTCACGTAGAAGTTCATATAACTATTACAATTCATCGTAATATCATAATAAAACTCGTTTAACTGGCCGCCGTTGGTTTCTTTCGCCCTATCCGCATGGACTTCTTTCCTCGAAAGCCCCAAAACCTCTGCTAGGAATAATTCAAGTAATGAGATATGAGAGCCATATTATATTCAAGACTTTTTTTGCGTTACTGCCAACTTGATTTGATTATTTTTTAAGAGTTGCAAAATGATAAAACCAATATTTTAATTGATTAAGGGGGAACTGCACGCAGTATTATGGATCATTTGCAAGCCTTCCGCCGCTGCAATATTATGTTAAAACTATAAGAGATATGTATTAGCTTCAATGTGATTTTAATAGGTCAATATATATAGTTGGGCGCTAAAGGCGAATTTTTATGAAAAAATCAAATCTAGAATTATAAAATAGAAA
The DNA here is from genome assembly GCA_030620095.1 of Kuschelorhynchus macadamiae. Taxonomy (NCBI): domain Eukaryota; kingdom Metazoa; phylum Arthropoda; class Insecta; order Coleoptera; family Curculionidae; genus Kuschelorhynchus; species Kuschelorhynchus macadamiae. Next base: position 373,101 of record JAUTXW010000656.1, read on the forward strand.
TAGATTTGTTCATTTTCGACCATTTTTTGACCACTTTTTGACGCAAATGCCGTCGCATATAATTTTTTTTCCACAAAATGGCTCTTTCCGCCTTCCATTGATCCTTTGTCTACGTAACTGCAAAATTTGAAATGGTAAATCGTACTAATGTCTTTGTATTTCTGCAGCGCGTGAACCCTTTTGAACCTATTTTTAAACGAAATGTAATTTAAATTGCCTATACATAAAACATTTTTTTGAGGTCGGACGTGCAGGAGGTTTTCTCTAATACGTAGGTACCTTTTCATCTTACTTTGAACTTGACTAGACCTTGTCGCTGGTTTTTCACTTTTTGCGTGCAGTTCTCCCTTAACCCGTAACAATGCAGCACCTACATAAAAAGTATGGAGAAGGGCTTCTGAGATGTATGTAAAAATGAGCTAACCAAATTTTATAGCTTTTTTATATCTTTTAAATATCTGTTTAATATATTATTCCAAAAACCGGTAACTTGGTTCTCCACTATTTTGTATTTGCACTTTTAGTAGCGATTTTTCGCCCAATTTTTTGAAGAGTATTGAATGGTTCCGTATATTTTTTTTCAAAAATAATGTGAGATAAAATTTTTCGTATTAGATAACACAATTTTACATACAAGAGGCAAATTGTTTCACAATTTAACTCTGCAATAAAGTAGGAAATGTTACTTTTGCGGTTAGAGTTTATTTAACAACTGAAATAAAGATCTCTGCAATTTGTAAAGAAAGGTTCAATAATTATATTAGGTACACAATATTGTGTAATAAAATAAAAGCGGATTGTTTTCAAGAGTGCTCACGTTATTATATACCGAAACTTCAGGAAGATAAATGCTAGCAATTTTATAATTATAACTAAAGTAAAAATAAGACGTCAATTGTTTATTTGAAAATATATCCAAATAATAATTATTTACATTTAACTAATTTGTGTGAAGCATCACCGAGATTTTTTGTTTAGCAACCACTAGAGGACGGTTTTTTCTAACGTTTAAGATCGCATCGCTTTTTATTTTTTGAGTTAAAATATTCATTAAGAACTTATGAAATTCTAAAAGAGGCTCCCTTCGTCTTTATTTCATATCAGTTAAAAGGGTTTTTTTCTTGCTGATAATAAATAAAATAAGGTCAATACCTTTTTTTCTAATATATTATAGAAAATAAACAGAAACTTGCTAGAAGTGGTAATGTAAAGTTTTTGTAAATTTATTCTGTTAATATTTAATACATCTGAAATATAAAAGGTATTCCATTTAAATATTTGAGGGCAATAACTTTAACATTTAAAACTGTACTTCTGTAAATTATCTGGGTAATAAGGGTTCGCAGTCAATAAATTGAAAATCTAGATCTCCCATAGGATACCTAGAGTGGTGAGAACGTTGATATCTTCATTTTTAAATGCTAATTCTCTTAATATATCCTCTAGGCGTCATGGATACGGGGGAGATTATACTTCCAAGTGGGCTATACCTGCATGTCCATCAGCACCAGATAACTTTTCAGTTTCCGGATCTGGTGTTGATCATCGAGAAAGGGTTCAATAACCATTCAAGAATTTCTCACCTTTTTATAGTCAATCCAATTTGTTGTATTGATATGTATACTGCAACTTTAGGTTCGTCGAAAGTACGTACTGCTTCTAAGAATTCTGTCTTGTTGCTGCGTACAATTTGATAACCTGGAACCCAGACCAGATTCACCTAATTTGGGAGAGCTGGTCTAGGAAATATCTCCACCCCTTGACAAGAACGTCCCATTTAGGGCAGATACTCCTATTCCGACCCCCACTAGTCTGATCGCTTCCTACTTCCATGAAGATAGTGAATACCTAGGACTAAAAAATCGTTTTCCCATGAAAAAAATCTCAGAACATCTATATAAATTGGAAAACTTATATTGAATTGACTAAAATCGGACGTGAAAGTAGTGATATAGAATTTGTAAATGTGTGTCAAAGTATGAAATTCTTAAAGTTTGACAGCGCATTTCTCCTGTTAATATATTTGTTTTGATTTGCCTCCCACCACGAATTTGATCTGAAAAAGTCCCCCTCTGAATGAATTCCTGGCCAATTTGTCAGCTTCTCTCTCTCTCTATACTGGCAATTTTGTAATTATAATTAAACTAAAAATAAGACTGTAGTTTATCTAAGCATGTATCCAAATAATAAGTTAAATTTTTTTTTTCATGTTTAATACAATTTTCATCTTGGTCCTCCCTCCTTCCAGTCAGATACGAATAACAGAAAAAAATTTCAGGTCCGATAAAGAAAAAGATCGTTCTTTTCAGTTTAGAACACTCCAGTGTCTTTCCCACTAGTAAGTATTAATCAGTTTACAAAAATAACATGACTAAAATGTTTTAAAACTACATTCAGTTGAAATTGTAAACTAGCTACTAATCCAGTCTTAGTTTCGAACAGAACCGGTGTAATTTGTTACTTAACTCGCAAAGAAAACTTATTGCTCGTAAAATAACGATTCTAAAACTTTGAAGTAGTTCTCTTTCAGAACTTAACCCTTTTCAATTAATTGCCTTAATAATACTACAGGAAAGAGGAAGAGACTAAAAGTTAAAGTTAAGTTAAATTGCCCTATTTTAAAATTCCCCTAGCAAGAAAGATATTTTAACATTCATGCATATACTCGCAGTAGGCGTAATGCGCCCGACACGCTAAAATGGGTGGTATTGAAGTCGATTTTCGCGTCCATTAATAAATCAGAACGATGTGATGTTAGGGCTTTTGTGAAATTAAGTTAAAACTCGCTGCTTTTTACAAAATTTTAACGAAGGGAATGCCATTGTCATTAGGGTTTCATTATAGTCCCTCGGGAATTTTAATTGAGTGTACGGTAGAAATTTTAAAAAGCGGATAAAATTCAGGAATAATGCAATCCAGCGGAACAATGGATTTAAGTTAACAGAATATATGGTCATCGGTTCACATGTCCGATTGTTACGCCTGAATTTAAGGCATATATCGGGCCCTTCCAGCAAATTTATAATAAGAAACAAAAGGCAATTTTAAAGAAGAATATATAATTCCGTCACCTTTTTACATAAATTAGCTCCTAAAACAATATTATATACAATTAATTTACCGTTCTGACAATTTTAGGAAAAAATAACACAAGCAATAATTGCTTCTGTAAAATAAATATAGAGGTATCCTATAGATCGGTACGAAGGCGTAGAAGGGACACAATTTTTTTATTTTTATTTTTGCAACAAATTCCGACTTCTAACTCGGAATTCCGATTTCTATCTCGGAATTCCGACTTCTATCTCGGAATTCCGACTTCTATCTCGGAATTCCGACTTTTATCTCGGAATTCTTACTTGTAACTCGGAATGCCGACTTCTATCTCGGAATTCCGATCTCTAACTCAGAATTTCGACTTCTAGTAGCGTTTTCACATAAATGTTCCAATTTTTGCTTTGGATGCGTTGTCCAGTGACTGCACATTTAATAATTATCCTTGTGATAAAGACATTTATGACTTGTGTAATATATTAATTGCTGAAAATGTCTAGAAATAGTATCTAGTATGATAAAATGTGTGAAGGTGTAGAAGACAAAGAAATTTTAATAAATTAATTTTTTAATAAATAATTAATTAAAAGGAAAAAATAAATAAATTATTAAATTCTATCCCTTGTAGAGACACCATGGACGGCAATGCCAGCCGAACTAGTTATAGGATGCTTTTACCAACATATCTATAAATAATCTCAAGTATAAATAAAAAGTGCAGCGAATCTCTGAAGAGTAGATAACTTAAATAGATTTTAGTAAATAAGAAAAAAAGTATATTTTACCCCAAAAGACTCCCTCGGATGTTAATGCAAGCCAAAATATTTATAGAGAGCTATTACCCCGATGTCTGGAAATAATATATATTATGAATTAATGCAGCAGCGGCTTTCGGGAGGGGTAGAAAATTCAAATTAATTTTAATAAAGTAGGAAAAATTCAATTAATTTAATTACCAATGTGTCTAGAAAAACCAGGTCCCGGACAAAACTAGATAGTCAAAATATTAATTGGAAGTTGTTGCTAATAGGTCTAATAATAATATATAATATGCATAAAAGTGGCAGTGAGGTCCTTAAGGGTAGGAGACCCCGGCCTGCCGAGTCCTTCATATATATTAATGATGTGTCTAGTACAAACTTTTATGACAAGTAGAATATCCAAACGGGTAATGAAACTTAATAAATTATAAAAAATGTAAATGACTGGGAATGTTAGTCAAAGTCCATAAGCAGTAATAAAGTCTACTGTATTAGATATTTTGTCAGCAAACCACGTATATCAAACTGCAAAAAAGTGTCCATATTCTCTAAGAGACCAAGTTTCAAATGACTAAACTAGAAATAAGACACAAAGTCTCGGTCTCAGTCAAAAAGAGTATAATGCGGTTACACGTGTTTCGCCTTTTCAGGCATCATCAGATCTACAATTAATATAACAATCAAAAACTATCACTATAAATATACAAAATTCAAACAAACCTTCGACATTAACTAAAATCACAAGAACAAATCAAACAACTATAACGTCACATGTTAAAATACACACTGAGATGAGGTTAAGAAACTAAGGTATTGACACGCGTAGATAAAAGTTGAATCAAATAAAAGACAAAAAAATATATAAATAAAAAATATAAAAAAAGGTTATTGATATACCCAGGAATCGAACCCGAGCCTCCGGCGTGACACACCGAGATACTGACCACCGCTCTACCAGTAGGTCCTGCCGATTAATATTAGTACCAAGATTATTAAAAATTAGTTGAGGTTCGAAATTGAAGACATCATTAACACAATGTAAAACTGGGCTTCTCTCGTATATCAAGGTACACATTTTGATGTTTGGACAAACTAAAAGAAATACCTATTCCTTTTGTTGGGTGTGATCAACACGAAAAAAATTTACAACTACGATCATTGAGTTGTACCTTGTCAGTAGAATGCGCTTTATTTGTACAGAGGGTTACAGAATAGATAAAGCTAAAAGAAAGAAATTAAGGTGCTTGTAGGAATAATCAAAATTATAATTAACTTTTCACTGTGCTCCTGTAGTCTGTTTTGATAGATTGATGCCCTTCCACAAACTTAGAAATAAGACCTACAACGGAAACTTGATTTACAAGGATGTGATTTGCTAACAAATTTTTTTTTCCTGAAATCATGTTTCAGATTTTTGTTTTCAAACTTCATAAAATATCAATGTCTTCATTTGTGGAGGAATTCTAATAAATTATAGTTTAAAGAACTGAACTGATAGCGTGGGTCTGATATCAGTTATTATAATTATTTTATCGGTATAATTTCTGAAAGTAAAGTCAGTACGTATATATATGGCATAGAGGCACCCTACGCTTTTTCACAAAAGTTTTTTTCTTCTTTTTAGTTAAATCTAATATTAAAGCGTGTTTTTTAGTTTTTTAAACTATATTTTTTTTTCTTTTTAGTTCTATTTACTATTAGAGCGTGTTTTTTAGTTTTGTCAAACTATAATTTATTCTTTTTCGTTACCCCGCGCCCCGTGCCGAAAATGTGTAGTACATTTACTCGAGTATTATTTTAATTAATAGGTATCAGGGAAACTTGGTTTTTGCTACTTTATTTTAGTTATTATGTTTTGTATCATACATAGAATGTAACTGATTAGTTATGTTCCTGTCCTTACTGGAAAAAGTCAACCTAAAAATCTGTTACACTTTGATGAAATTTAATCTGAATGAACATTAACCGAATTGAAAATTAAAGATTAATATAATCGTTTAACGAAATATAAGTTGCTTTAATAGAGGAAACATAAACCTTACATAGGTGCTAGTTATTACTCAAAAAAGGATTCTTTTAAACAAATATATTTCTTTTCTCCTAAAAGAAAAACAACAATAATTATATTTAAATTTTATGTATAATAGTAAATAGTTGGTAAATTGGGAAAAAAAAGTACAATACTTGAGAGTAAATGATGATAAGCTTTGATGAAGAGCGAGGAGACATATGCCCTCACACTACAGTGCATATATTAAAATCTGAAATATATATATATATTTGAAAATGCGTGCCCCTCTCCATGCTATTGCATCTTTTTAACATAATATGGATTAGATATTCTTACTAAATGGCGTTTTATTATTTCTACTATCTATGAAAAAGATAAAGCAAAGTACAAGATTTTATTTTTCATGTCAACCAGTCGTTATTTTTATTTGAACTTTATGCACAGTTAATAAATTTCTTGTAGTTTTACTTAGCTTCATTCTGATCCCTATAATTAAAATGTTAATTTCATTTAGAATGAACGCTTCATTTGACTTTAAAAGAATATAAAAAAGTGATTGCGCTTATAAGCAGTCGTGTATTAATTGCAACGCATTCCGAGATAGAAATTCCGAGATAGAAGTCGGAATTCCGAGTTAGAAGTCAGAATTCCGAGATAGAAGTCGGAATTCCGAGATAGAAGTCGGAATTCCGAGATAGAAGTCGGAATTCCGAGATAGATGTCGGAATTCCGAGTTAGAAGTCGGAATTCCGAGTTAGAAGTCGGAATTTGTTACAAAAATAAAATAGAAAAAAAAAATTGTGGCCCTTCTACGCTTTCGTAAATCGGCAGCTGCAACCAGGGATGTGCCTTTACGCGTAAATAATACATTTTTCATTATTTACATTGTTTACGTGTAAAGACGAAAATAATGTAAATAACTACGTAAACAATGTAATCATTGTAAATAATGAATAATATTCAGTTTGAGGTTATGTTTTTTGTGTTTACATTTTAACAACAAGCACAAGCCTGTTGCATTTGTTTTGCCAGTTGCCCCAAGATAAAACGTTTTTTACACGTTTTTAGCCTTGTGTTGTCTTTTCAGTTTTTAAAATAAACTGTGAATAACCAAAGCATAACATGAACAAGCCAGGTAGGAAAATAAATAATACTATTTATGAGGAGCTACAGTTCGTTCTAGTGAAAGCAAGCAATAGAAAGTATTCTGCAACTTGCCAAATATGCTTGAAAACCTTGGCTAATATTGCAGTTGCTAGGATGTAAAAGGCACACAGGTAAGTTTATAATGTTATTTTATATCTCTTAATTAGTGATTGAACAGGGTGTCCTATTTTGGATATTTTTACAGGCTCTATCGGAAAATATTACTTAGGAGAAAACTATTTTAAGTTATAATTTGTAATGATGTTATTGACGTTATCTTTTTGGAAAAAATATAAAATAACGTAAACAGACTTCCCAGAGCGGCTTTAATAATTAAGATACAGGGTTTTTGTTAAAATACCTCGGTATTGCACAAACTTTTAGCTTTTTAAGATTATTAATAAGTACGCCCTTTCGTTTTTAGGGCATCTTCATACACTATTTATTAGTAATAAATTATGACACGCACATACAGGGTGTGTGAAAAAAGTTGTCGAGCAAAAATAAACTTTTTTTTTTGTATATTGATTCTTCCATACATTCTGTAACACAAAAAACATTAAAAAATCAATTATATTTTATCCATTCAAGTTTGAAAATTGGGATTTTAAGATTTTGACGATCTATAATCTATGTTATTTAACTTAAAGCAAAACAGCTTATAAAAAAAATCAATTATATTTAATTCAAAATATATACCATCAGAGACACCATTAGATCTAAGATAGGAATTGCAATCCACTTTGCCCTAAGTTGGATGGTATAGATTTTTACAGCCCCTCAAAATCTGAATATTTCAAACTTGGAATATTTCAAAAACAATATGTAATTGATTTTACGCACTTGGTATAATAGAGAAAAATTCTTTCCTTTTAGAATCATTTGCCGAAAGAAATCAAGCAGCGTAAATGTAAGTCAGGTATCAAGCTTAGTATCGACAGAAATGACAAGTCAAAATAATGAGCTAAATGAGAATGAGTCTTCTGAGTCTGAGTGCGAATTGATACAATCTAGATCAGGATCAGAGACAGATTTACAGCAAAATATATATATAGAGACTATTTCTTCAGAACAAAAAACCAACCAGCTAATCAGGTCAGCCTCAGAACAGGCAGAAGATGCAAATGTATTATTCGACACAATGCATGGATCTATGATTTTAATGGATCATCCGGATGGTGAAAATGTAAGTTGGAAAACATATGTCAATATCAAATATTTAAATTTAATTACATAATTTTAGGATACCGCTAAGCCTGAGCTTCATCAGTCAGCATCAGTTACAACAATCAGTAGATGACAGGCCAGATTCCATCGCATCAGCAAGTTCCTGTGGGGCGCTGACATCGACATCATCTGGTATAGTATCATTAAAAGGATCAAATAGATCAAAAACTTACCACCGCAAAACTACGTTGGAAAAGACAAACAAATTATATAATTTTCTTGACCATACTAATCCTAAAGAAATCGGGGATATAAATTATGCTTTAGCAAACTTTTTTTTTGGCTGCAACATACCACTTAGCGTTGTAGAGTCTGATCATTTTAAGAATTTTGTCACTAAGCTTCGTCCTGCATATTCGCTAAAAATACCAAGTCGTAAGGTATTATCCACTACGTTATTAGATAATGTATACCAAATATGCATTGACAACAACGCTAAATCACTTAATGCTTATTCCACATTGCTTATTGATGGCTGGAAAAATTCTTCAAGCAATGCAAAAACAGTTGTATCTATGCTTCATAATGCCGGTGGTTCTCAAGCTTTTCTTAATGCTTGGGATTTGACTGGCGATTCAGAAACTGGAGAAAAGCTCTCTGAGATTGTCGAAGAGTCTATTCAGTTAGCCAAACAACTGTACAATACTACAGTTTACGCTATAGTATCGGACAATGCAGCGGCTATGCTCAAGATGGGTCGAATTGTACAAATTTGGCATTCAAACTGCAATTCTCACACTGCTAATCTTCTGGCAAAAGATATAATGGACGAAGATTGCACAAAAAAAGTTAGCGTTGTTTTAAAAGAATTCAAGCATTCTGACTTTGAAAGAGCAGTTGTTCAACAAAATGGATCACGGATGAAATTACCGTGTGACACGAGATGGTGTTCGTATAGAGATTCGTATGCCTGCTTAATCAAAAATTTAAATATCATGAAAAATTTAATTGTGAATGATCCAAATTTTAAGAAAATCAAGCCAAATGTAAAATCTTTAATTTTTGATGACGATTTTGCAGATCAAATTCGACAGTATATATCGCTTTTTAATCCAGTATGCGAATTAATAAATAGAACGCAAAGTGCAGATTTCTCAGCGGCTGCGGCTACCGATCTATGGCTAAATCTTAAATTCCCTGAGAATTTTGTGCATTTAAAGCCAAAACTTGAACAAAGAAAAAAAATGGCCTTAAATGTGTATGCGTTATCAGCATTTTACCTACATCCGGTTTTTATAAGGATGCCGACTCTAGACTGTCAACGTTACAAATTGGTGATATTCATGAATTTTTATTTACTAATCTGGAAGCCGAGGGCATTACAAGTTTACATGCTTTTAAAGAAAACACTGGGGTATTCAAAATACTTAGAGATAAAAACGTAACAGATCCGGTAGTATTTTGGAACATGTCAAAAATTATGCATGCAAACCTCTCAGAGATCGCCATCAAACTAGTTCAGTTACCTGCATCATCAGCTCAAATAGAACGTCTATTTTCCAACTGGTCATTCGTCCATTCTTCGTTACGAAACAGACTAACTTTTGATAGATCTAAGAAACTTCTACATGTATATTATACATGGAAAATATCAGACAAAAATAAAAGTGATGATTATTAATCATAATGTATAAGTGCCAACTGTAAAATATTATAATTTATTATAATTAGAATAATTATGTTTATGTTCAGAGTTTTATGTTTTTGTTCGCAAATCAGAGAACTGCTTTCTGTATTTTTATTTTGTTTGGGAAGTTGCATGACACATACACATGTAATATGTTGATAATAAACAGTAACAACTAACAAGTAACAATATATTTGTTTTATTTCAATGTTTTACTCTCTTATTTAATGTTTGACATATACATTTTGATTTCAGAGCTCATATTTTTACTAAAAAGTTGTATTTTTAGTCATTTTTACGTTGTTTTCAATTGTTTACATTGTTTACATTATTTATATCAAAATTGGGTCATGTAAAGAATTGATTCTTTACACGTAAAAAATTACGTAAAGAATGCATGTAAATTATGCGGCACATCACTGGCTGCAACCTTCTATTTTTTATTTACCTCAGCCTGAAAATCAAGACTTGGAAATACGACAAGGCCTTTAGTGGTTTGATAACTCTCGCTCTCTAACAATCTATAAGCAATAGGCTGACTGGATTACACGTATAGGCCGATTAGAAAACACAAAACATTCACTGTCCTGCGTTGTGTAGAATGAAGTCGGCATATATGGAATAGAGATTAATTATAGAGCCATAAATTGAAAACTAAAGTGTTCAGGGCTATAATATCTTGATACTACATTTTTTGAAGCAGTTGGACAAATTGAAATAATGAAATGAAAATAAAAAAGTGCATTTTTGTTCGAAGATTAAAAATATAAATAAAAATATATAAAATATATGATAAAATAATGTTACTGCGGGTAGATACCAAGCGAACAAAAGTAGGTACTTTGTAGCTACCTGCTTCGTGGGGCCATTCATTGCAAATGGCATACATAATCCATATTTCTCTATTTTTGCTGTTAATTTTATTGACAGAAGATACATTGTTAATTTTTGGTATTAAAACAGCTTAGTGGAAGATGTTCAGCTGATTAATCATTAACTATAGGTTCAGACTGTGACTCAAAAGAACTAGAGGATACACATTCTTTCTTGGTTTGTAATCCACTAGGACCAGATTGATTGAGTATTCTTAGAGAAACTTTTTTTAGGTGAAAGATTTATTAACTAGTTATTCCTTGTTCTGGGTCGACGTTGTTATTTTAGAACGCCCACATTTTCTTCCACGAGTTCTCGTCTTCTTTATCAATGTTGGGACTGGAACTATGTCACTAGGAAGGATATTATAGACTCATTATTTTCCACATCTGTAACTTCAATATTCCCTGACAAATTAGCATTTTTTTTGCATTTCGCTAGCGAGGTCTTCGTCAGTGAAAATGTTATCCTTACGGGATAAATCCCAGTTGTACTAAATTTTTTTACGGCCCTTTCCCTAGATTGTACCTTAATATAGGCTCTCCCTAATAACTGGCAGACAGCAGAATGCGTTACTGCATGACTTTCTGTTCACATGAAAATTTTTACTTCTTCATTATAAAAAGTTTTCAAGGCATCCATGACGGTCTTATCAAGGGGTATCGGCAATACTGGGCTTAATGCTGAAGGTTTGGTTTTTTCTGTCAAACCATTTTGTAAATAAATCAGTTTGAATCCACCAAGATGGGTAAAAATCAAACAGCGATCCTGCAGGTGCCCTCTTCTTAAGCTAGTTGATCATAGGTGGTACAATATTACCTGCAGCATTCATGCACGTTACTATGGTTATAAGAGAGCCTCTTTCTGCATACGTAATTGCCCCTACGTGTTGTTTGCCTCTTAGCGAAGTGACTTCTGCTTATCGTGATTGTACAATAAACAACCCCGACTCATCTACATTATATATGCGATCAGGACCATAATTTCACTCTGCCATGGTCTGGTAAATCAAAAATCTCCGTGACATTTTCTCTGCTAGCTCTTGCTAGGAAGGTTCCAGTCGGGTTTTGCAAAGTAAAAGAAGCTTTACGCCTGTTCATGAAGGAAGAAAACCAGTCTTTTCCCACAGATTCGTGCAAATGTGCGAAAGGATGTGGTATTTTATTACCCCTAGCAAGTTGATATGCCATAGTTCGGGCAGCCTTGCGTGTCAGACCAAAAGACTTTTCATCTATTATTAACAAATACGGAACCAATTCCTGTTCTAACTCCTGCAATAAATCTGGTTTTGTACCAAAGACAGTTTCTGGCGCCCACTGAAAGTTACAAAGGCGAAGTCTTGTACGTGGAACTTTAAATAATTTTCTAAATATCCCAGAACTTTTCTCCTTACTGATTCTAAAGCTCTTTTTATGTAGTCCAAACTCCATAGTTTTCTCTGTTTCGACAAAGAAATAGCCATAATATGGAATATTCCATATTGCCCGCCCCAGTAAATGGAAACAAAACAAATGCAATTTTTTATCTAAGAAAAATATTCGGCCAATTTATCAAGAAATAAACCCATCAAAATTCACTCTGTTTTAAACAAATTTGTTTTTAATAGACTTGATCTCAATACGATTTTAATAGGGGCGTGCAGTCCATGGAAGCAAAGGAAGCAGTCAAAAAAAAAATTACAAAACATCTTCTAAAATGAAATTTTTGAAATAGGAAACCATTAATTTAGTTTATATTAAAAATTTTAAAATATTATCTTAATTATCAAGCCCATAATAAATGCGGCCTTGACTCCGACCCAGCCACAATAGAATATCGAATAGAACCTATGCGGGCCGCTAGCTTCTCTGCAGCCAAGTTCTGTATGCTTGATTTCCTGTGAATCGAGCCAGAAGTTATTAAACTTTCCACCGGCTGTTTGCAATTTTTGCATTTCAGTCGCGTGCTCTAAGTGGGGGCGGAAGCTATCGTTGGAGTAGGTTCTTTGTTTGAACGGCTATCTGTGTGTTGTGTGATACGTACGTTGCGTCGTGCATGGTGCGATTTGGAAGACAATAATACGGATGTGGATATGCAAATACCATCAACTTCGGCTGTCGGTAATAGCGTTGAAAATGTTGGAGAATTTAGTAAGAAGAGTGTTTGTGAATGTGCGGTGTGTGTCTTAATAATAAAGGGATATTAAACATTAAACTTCGCTGATAAGCTTCAAATAATTTCCAAAGGAAGGGCAAAACCGCCTATGAAAAAGAAACAACAAAAGACAGGAAAAGGAATGTAGTTACTATATTTTGTAAATATGATGATTGCTTAAAAAATCATTTAGAGCAGTCTAGCGTTTTTCGCGGAATGTCGAATCGAATCCAGAATGATTTAATTGAGATTGGCGAGGCGCGGTTCATTGCTATTGTTCTGGACGAAACAACTGATATCACTAATTTTAGGCAATTATCTATAGTAATACGCTAAGATAAAACATACGGAAGTATTCAAGAGCGATTTTTATGTTTTAAGAATGCGTCCGAAAATCGTACCTCAGATGCAATATATACCGTATTTTATAACGTTACTAAAGAAATTAATGGAGAGAAAAAATTAGTTGCTCAAAGCTATGATGGAGCTGCAGTGATGGCAGGACAATTAGGGGATCTGCAAGCTAAAGTTCGAGAAACTTTCCCAAATGCTGTGTTTGTCCATTGTTTTGCTCATAAATTAAATTTAGTTTTATCCCAGTCCATTAATCACATTAAAGAGTGTAAAGTATTTTTCGTTACTTTAAGTGGCATGGATGCTTTTTTTTCCAAGTCAACAAAACGTACACAAGCTTTGGACTCCATTGTCTACAAATGATTGCCCAGAGTAGCTCCTACTAGGTGGAACTATAATGGAAGACTTGTGTTAACAGTATCTGAAAATCGTGAATCACTGATTGAACTATTTGAGAATATAATAGAAAATAATGAAACGTGGGACGCAATAAATAGTTCGAGGGGGTTTTTGGACTGTTTGAAACCAAATTTTTATTTTTAATTATTTGTTGAACATATTTTCAGAAATATTTCCATTCTCGGACAATGTTTTTAATATATTACAAACTAAAACAAATGATATTGCTTTTTGCCTAAAAAAAGTGGACGATTTTAAGTCCGTGTTAAGCCAAAAAAGAGATGACTGACCTATTTTGGGAGAAAACGATGACGTTAAATGTAGAGCCACAAGCAAAGCGTCTTCGAACAGACAAGGTGGGAGATAAGCAACAAATAAACTATAGATTTAACGGTTTAAACGATTTTAAATTCCTCGAGCTCTACATACATTTAAGGAAAAACTTTTCCAGAAGATGCGTTTAAATCTCTTCTTCTTCATTATGGCTAGTTCTTCGACCGAGTGTTACTGCGATCTGAACTAAAAGATATGATTTACGAAACTGATGACATTAGCGCAAAAAACGCTAAGGAACTAATGCAATTTTTAAAAGACAAGGAGCTGAAAGATGCCTACACCGAAGTGTCGAAATTGTGTGAATTAGTATTGACAATACCTGCCACAAGTTCATCAGTAGAACGCAATTTTTCAACACTTAAACGTATAAAAAATTTCGTGAGAAATTCAACGGGGCAGGAGAGACTTTCGCATACATCGCTGTTGTCCATTGAAAATAAACTTCTCCAAAATATGTCGGAGCATCGACGTTTTTATAATGACGTCATTGACGAATTTGCAAAAAATGATCGAAGAATCGAATTACATTACAAATAGGTAAGTTTCTAAAAATTGCTTCCCTTTCTTAAAATTTCATCGCACGCCCACGGATTTGAGAAACATTTCACTTTTGATATTGGTGTTCGACTATTTGCTTTCAATGTAATACGCGTATCGTTTTTTCGAGGTCTTGCAGGTATTTCAAATTCATTTAATTTAATCCTATAAAATGTTGATGCACATCAATCAAGTGTGGTTAAATGGCAGCATTAAAAACCAATATAAGCAAATTCTGGGATAATCTACTAAAAGAAATTAATTTTAATTAGTGTATATATATAAACTGAAGATTTAAAATCCCAAATGTATAATAAAGACTTAATTTTTTTTCTCAAATATAAATATTTGTAACATTTACGTATCGTTTAGATTGTAGCCGATATACTTAACGGACAAACTATTTTAATGGCGGGTTTCTAGAAATACAATTAGAAATTTGAAAATGAGCATAATTGTAATTTTCTCAAATTAGTCTGTTATGAAATTTTAAAATGAGGTCTAGCCATTTTTATTAAATGCTAAATATTAATAAAAACAATACCTTAAATCCATCTTGTTGAATTATATTTCTATTAAATAAAACACAAAGTCTTGGTCTCAGTCAAATATTTAAAAAAAACCTAAGGTGACACATACTTCGCTTTTGCGAGCAACATCGAACCTATAATATTAGAAAAACCTAATATACTACTTATACAATTAAAAAATAATATTTACTATAGCAACTTTAACAAATTTAAAACAACAAATCTAGGTACAAAATAAGAATAAAATATAAAACAACAACGTTACATCTTAGACGCACAACAATAATGAGAGGCTAAATCCTTTAATATTCATGGTTGCATATGCTCCACAAAACTTAAAACGAGCCCATGTAGTTAAGTGTGTTACTAAAACTATAAAAGAAGAATACACGTGTCAATTGTCAAATTATTGGTCCCTAAATAAGGTTAAAATTAAATAAACAATGCCAATTATTATTTATGTTATTAAAGATGAGATGGGGTTCGAAATTAAAGACGTCATTAACACAGGTGAGCACTGGACTTTTCTTGGCTTTAGTTATTTCCATTTTTTCTAATATAATTTCCTTCCCTTGGAACACTTATGTGAGATATTTATATTTTCAGATACATGTGTGTGTGTCCTGAAGCTAATAGTAAAAAAGAATTTTTGTGGTTATTAAAGAGATTTACATGTTCTTGTACTCTGGTATATCTTCCTCCCGGACTGGCCAACATACACAGCAGGACAGTCGCTACAACTCAACGAATACACTCCAGATTTTGAGAATCTATCATTCTTATTCTTAATTTTAACTAAATGTTTTTAAGAGTGTTTACAGTTTTAAATGCAATAGATATGTTAAAATTTCTAAAGAATCTCTCCTGCTCATTATTGTCGTTCATCTAAGATGTAATTGTATTTTATTCTTATTTTGTACCTGGATTTGTTGTTTTAAATGTATTAAGGTAGCTATACTTAATATTATTTTTAATTGTATAAGTAGTATATTAGGTTTTTCCAATATTGTAGGTCCGATGTCCGTGTCACCTTAGGTTTTTTAAAATATTTGACTGAGACCAAGACCTTCTATGTATAAGACTTGTTTTTATAGATCTCTTTGAGAAATATGGACCACTTTTTCCAATTGTTGAAATATAATTATTTAAATTAGCCACAAGACACAAGCCGCCAATACGTAAGAAACTATAGGGAAAATGTAATGGAAAATATAATATGTTTTCGCCCAAATACTAAATGGATTTTTTCCACTTTGTTCCACCTTGTTTCGATTGAGAAACTGTATTAATGGTAACTTATTTTAAATCCTTAAAAGCCCGTCTGTATTTTTCGTCCGCCCTCTCCTCTCCCTTGACCGTTATTCCAATGAAGTTTCTAAATCCTTTGATCAACCCCCATTTATTCTTGTTATTGTTTTGACAAGTGCAAGCCCCGGGACGAAATTCCAAAACGTTTTAAAATAACATAAGGGGTGAAACTTCTCAAATCTGCTGTGCAGAATCTCTTAATGTATATTTATATTTGAGATAGTCGGAAAGGATCATCGTCTTTACAGGGTTTAAACAAAAGAAAGGAATGTAGTTACTATATTTTGTAATTAATAATAATCACTGAAAAAGTCGAGTTATAGTAGACTGTAAAAATATCTCTGACATTTTGGATGAGTTTCCCCCATGATGGCCAACTGATGCATGGTATTGTTTTGAATTAATATGTTTATATTAGGAGATATAGATCTTGCGCACAGGTTATTCCATTATTTATTTATGAAGAAAATCATTAAACACAAAAGTTTAATTTACTTATTTATTAAAATAGGAATAAACGCTTAGAAATAATAGATCTTTAAAAAGAAGAAACAGAACAGTAACTGTACATGAAGATGAAATTTTGATATATCTTCCAGGGTAATTATATGTTTGTCTTTCTATTCATTTTTATAAGTAACTTTAAATGCTCTTTAAAAAGCCAATGAAGTTTTCAATATCTTAATCCATTATTGGCCTAAAATTAATTGATGTGATAAAATTTCACTTCAATTTAAATGGTAATTATTTTAAATATAAGTAGCATTGCCGCTTGTATTATGTTCAATATAAATCCAATTAATACAAAAATCAAGCATTTGAAAAGAAGAAGCGGCAATAAATTAATTAAATGACAAATTGCTTACTAATTTCAATACTAACAAAAATTAATTTCGATTCAAAAATCATTGTGCTGATGAACAAAAATAAACGCTTTTATGTTTAAATATAATTAGCCTGCAAAATTAAATTGACATTATATTATGAGGCTACATCTAAAAAATGTGCAGTAAAAATAAAAAATGTCATAAATTTAAATAAAATTACGTATGGATTCGTATATTTACAATAGTTTAATTAAACTTTTTTAAACATATGCTATTTGCTCTCTACTAAAATTTCTGAATAACTGTTAAAATATTTTAGCCCTGAAATTAATATATGCGCAAGGAAAAATGTTAAAATAAGCACTATCTAATCCTTTCTAGCGTCTTCGCTTGCTCTTAATACTCATAGTTATTAGGTTAGGTTAGGATAGCTGTATGCATGCCCGCGAAGGATTCTGAATTGGAACAGGATCGGGAACAAGACCAGGACCGGAAATCTGAACATATACATGGAATAAACGTCCGATATTATACAGGACAATTCTTCAAGAAGCTTTACGATAAATAGTTCATATAAAGATGTGTCAAACGTGCTTCTTTCCAAGATACAGGGAGTTAAAGTTTTAATATTTCTTATTTACATTTTATCAACCGTGTACATTTTTAGAGATAATTTATTTAAATTTGGCACACAATATCGCATGATCAATGTCTACGAAATAAGCAACATGTTCATATAAGGATATGTCAAAAGTGCTTCGTTTCCAAGATACAGGGTGTTAAAGTTTTTTCTTATTTACTTTTTATCAACCGTGTGCATTTCTAGAGATAATTTATTTATATTTGGCACACAATATAGGGTAAACAATGCCTACGAAATAATCATAATACATTTTCAAAAAATATACAAGATGATACTTATTACCGGTCGTGACCCACATTTTTTTTTTGTATGAGTATCATTGCAATGCATGCCCTGTATTTTCTAGTAATATGTAAAATATATTATTAAAAATATAGTGTTATTATATTATTGTATATTTTAGTGCGCAAATAATAACGCTTAAAAATTTCAATGTTTCAAAAATTAATATATTTTGCCTAACTTTGTATTATAATGTAAGATTAAATTTTAATCATTTCAAATAATTATGTCCATAATATTTTAATGCGCAATATATTACTGTTATTGCTCAAAGTATTTATAATAATGCGCGCTTAATTCGCATCCTTAAAATTTTGCATATGATTTCCTATATCCCGCATCATAGTACATCACACGGTATACTATTAATTTCAGAAAATCCTTCCTTAGCAGAAATTGCGCTGAAGATCTTCAAAAAATATTGGTTTCATAGAACTTAATATAACATTAATTATGTTTGACAAACTTAAACGGGAATCGAAATATTTCCAACAATATATTTTGCACTGATGAATCCTGGTTACAGGTTACAGTTACGTGGCTGCCGAACACTCCATATATTTGTATAGGTTTATTTGAGAAACAATATATCTATTTAAGATCGCATAATTCTGTCGAAATGTTAAACGAACGTATACAAAATTATATACTAATTATAAATAGAATTTGACAATGGTTGGTCACGAATAAATAGTCTTTATATACAGATGCACGGAGATCATTTTCAGTACTCAAGGAATCTCAATAGTGACAATTAATCTGTGTAATTTTTATTTATTTTAGTTGTTAAAGTTATTATGGCCTAATATGCATAAAAAATAATGCTGTTTTTGACGTTAATATTTAAAATAAGTATGGCAAACTTCGCAGGGAGTTTCATTTAAAACACCACACTATGTTTTTCTAGGAATTAATAAGAATATGGAAGTCTGATAAAAACCTTTTATTTTATAGGTCAAAATATAATTACCTACGTATA
This sequence comes from Kuschelorhynchus macadamiae, assembly GCA_030620095.1. Lineage (NCBI taxonomy): Eukaryota > Metazoa > Arthropoda > Insecta > Coleoptera > Curculionidae > Kuschelorhynchus > Kuschelorhynchus macadamiae. The sequence goes on from JAUTXW010000656.1 coordinate 392,128, forward strand.
AAACAAAAACCGACGCATTTTCTACTACTACTACGCCGCGATGCCAAGAAAAGACAAAGCATTTGCAAGAACTTTAAAAGATTTAAAAACTACGCCTGTTTCTAAGACATTTTTGTTATATGCGTCAACTTGATAACTATACTGGTTACCGAGATAAACAGGTTGTGTAACCTAACCCTCATATCCATTAAACAATTCCATATATCTACCTAATTCTCTGCAATTTAAAAGAGAGATCTTAATAAATTATTTTGAAATTATAGTGGCGGATTCATGATTTAAGAAGAAAATTATTAAGGGTATTTCGCAAGTCAAGACTACAGCTAAGAATTTACAGGTATTTCTTATTTTGTATATTGTGGCAAAACATCTTTTTCTTCAATAGATCTTAATCTCCAATAATCATGAATGAGTTCTTTCCCTTTTAACAGCATCCTCGGTTGTAGCGGCCAAAGGCTGTAATACCGTAAATTCCACTAACATAAAACTGAATAAGTTAAATAATCCGTAGTTGGTGTTGAGTTCATGGTTTTAGTGGTTCATGAGTTAGAGTGCTAACCTAGAGTGCGAGAAGATCTGGGTTCGAATCGCAGCCAAGACGGGTTAACTTTTTCAATTTCATATTTTGTCTGAAATGCCTATTAAATAATTTTTAAAGTTGTAATATAAAATAAGAGACTAAACATTGTCCTTTGCACAATTTCAAAAACTTTAATAAGCACCCAAACGTAAAAAAAAACTTCTGTTTTAATTCCATCATGATATTCGTTAACTATCTAGCTTGAAACAGTTTTGCCAGTTTGTAGTTATCGTGTTGCGTACAGAAGATGATTTTTTATGAATATATGTAGCCATAAGTGTTAAAATTTACAGTTTACATTAAAGCTAAAGCCACAAAATACTTGCCATGAAGTCGAGATTTTATTTTTTGTAAATGTGTACTAGAGGGTAATCACAAAAGGAGATATTTTTGACATGTATAAAGAAATTAATTTTTTACTACATGTTTGCTAACCTCCAATAGGTATGATGCCTAACTCCCTATATTCTTTAATTTTTTCTGAGCAAGTACTAAACTAATGATAGATGTATATGCGAGAATAGCATCATCTCGTTGAATGCCAAGACGAATAGTGAAAACTTCGATATTTTTAATATTTGCATTTGATATGTTCAATTATTTGCCTACTGGTATACAGTAAGTGTTGTGATTTCATGGTTAATATAATAACAATATATCGAAAAATGTAAGCAAGAAATAAAAAAATATTCGTCACTAGTTTTGTCTAATATGCTTTAAGATACTTGCTCTATACAAAGTAAATACACTTATTCAGATACTGTTTTAAGCAGTGACGGCTATTCGGCAAATTATTTTTTAACACACTTTAAAAATCAATACTATATACTAATTTTCAATATTAAATCTTTTCAATATTAAATCTAATTCATTTCGTTAAAAATTAACAATAATTGCAATTTTAAATTTAATGCATTCGTAGTATTGAGGCTGGCCGCTCGCCAGAAACCTAGAGGCAAACACAAAGCGAAATGATATGCTTGCGCGTATTAAGCAAATCCGTATGTGCGCCCACCGCACCGGCAGCAAACTCGTTTTTGTCGATGCACCAACGGAAGGGCCACGTGCGGGCTCGGTAAAAATCTTCCAGCGAGAAACGAAAACAATGCCTGAAAATAATGTACAAAGACCGCGCCTTTAGGGAAGAGCCGCAGTTTAACGCTTCCGTTCGTTTTTACGTAAAGTAGATCGCAGCGATCGCGCTTTATTCAGTATTTTTTCGGCGACCTTTTATTTAATTCTTTGGAGGAGTGGTGCGTGTGTGTGGCTGAAAATGAATTAGTTTGGGCCCGTTAATGACGAGTCGCCACTGGTTTTAAAATGATGCTTCGTCGATTTTTTGCCGTTACCATTATAAAGATAATTTACTGATAAAGTCCTAAGAATAATTAAAATGTATCTACTCTTATAAAAACATATTGCCTCTCTCTTATTTAGATAAAAAAAACTGAAGGCGGTATTTTATGTTGTATTGTATTACGTAAGCTGGGCCTTAGTAGATATGTATTAAAGCTATGAACTTATTATCCAGGGTTTTTACATAATACTTTGCACAATTCTAAAAACTTTAACTCGCCCCCAATTCTAGAAAAAAAAGCTTCGCTTTTGTTTTATCATGATATTCGTTAACTATCTATCTTGAGACAATTTTACCAGTTTTTAGTTGTCGTCTTGCCTACAGAAGATGATTTATATATTTAATATATGCAGCCAAAAGTGGTAAAATTTACGATAAATGAAAATCAGTTTCAATTGAAGCTAATGCCACAAAATACGTACCATGAATTCCAGATTTTTTTTTCTCAATGTGTATTAGAAGGTGGTCACAAAAGGAGATATTTTAGATATTTAGAAACAAACTAATTTTTACTAGGAAGACTACACATAGGATTCTTCCAATTTTTGGATATGGTGTTATCTATATATCAAAATATGTAACAAATAGCACTTAATCGGAACTTTTCAGTAATGTTTGTATCAATTCTGTAAGATACAATTTTGTATCAAACATTGATGGTCGAAAAGAAAGGTCCTTTCTTTTATACGGAATTGGTCTGTATTTTAGACTTTTATTTCATTTTAGTTTAAGTAAAACTGGCTTTGGGAGAGGTTTTTAACACCTTGCCGTAAATGCAGCACTGATGTTAAAATCGACTTTTTATTATATATTTATACATGTGTATATATATATATATATATATATATATATATATATATATATATATATATATATATATATATAAACGTATTCCTTAATCTAAAGATTGTCAAATATTGTATTTTCGTTAAAAAATTCCAATTGATCGTGACAGTATTCAAGTAGATTTATTTAATGTTTCAATGAGAAAAAAAATACTGCTTCTCGTTGCTAGAGTCAGCTTGAAAATTTGAATAATTGCTTTTCTTTTCAAAAGAAGCCGGAACTATTATTTTAATTAAGGCTAAGTCATCGGCTTGAGGCTCTTAAATGAATTAATTTCTGAAAGGATTAGGTAAACGCTTCTTTTTTCTCTGAACTGTAAGTGAAGGTTTTAAGGCAATTTTGTAATTGCAATTTGAAGAGTAGAAGTTCGATTAATTATTAACTTAATTTAAAAATTGTTTTTAGTTTTTTGTTTATTTCAACTCCCACGTGCATGGAGGCAGAAAAATAGACATTAATGAAATTCATACCTTCACTTGTATAAAAATAAACAAAAAAAAAATGTTTTGACAAATATAGTTCTTCCTTATATACGGGTGTTAATAAATAACTGCGACAAACTTCAGGGGGTGCATAAAAAAATGACAATTTGCTTTATAAACGTATGCCGCAAATGATTCGTTTTCCAGGATATGGGATGTTAAAGTTTTTGTTAAAATCTGACGATTTGTTTATTGTTCAAAAACCGGTCGAGATATGCCAAAGAAATTTGGTGGGTTTTAAGAGGAAGTTATTGCGCATTTTTTTGACATGCAATTAAGAATTTTATATTTATCATTGGCGCGCATACGGGTAATAATCTGTGACAAAAAATCTCCTTTGCCTGTTCTTTGTATGGAACGCTGTTTTTATTCAAAAAAATAAAACATGTTAACGCGTATTTTTCATTTCTTTAATACATTATCGAGAACTATTAATAAAATAATATTAAACCAGAACACTAACAGAAAATAACACTAATAAAATTTTAAATAGGCATAAAGCTACAAAAATGTTGAAAATGACCTCCCTCAGAAGTAACACGTGACTCAACTCTTCGCCTTACTGATTGACGTATTCGCGCAAATATTCCTGGTGTATTTCTTATTGTCTCACAGCCGGCTATAATTCGATTCAACATTTTCATTCAACATTTCAACATCGAGCAGGCCAATTTTCCGTACCTCCCCTTCCTATCCAACGATTTGCTAAAATGGACTGGTGCTCCATCATGTATAAACCATAAGTGTTGTCTCAGCTGTAGAGGAATTTCTTCATGAAGAACATTTAACTCTTCCTGTAGGAAATTATGGTAAGATTCGCTGTTAATCGTTGTGGAAGGAAATATAGACCGATTAAATGATCATCAATTAAGAATCCATTGGCAAAAAATAAGGACCGAAAAAAGTCTTCTAATTGCACAGTTTGTACTTCTCGAGAGAGCCCGCAGCAGTCAGCCGTTTGTTTCCTAAATGTACCATTTCGCGCAAACTTTGGTGAAGACGAGAAAATATTTTGTGATATAGTACCTTTCGTCCTGGATATAAGTCAGACCAATTTCATTACTTCGACCATAAACAAAATGCATATCTGACAATTCCGCATATGTAAAATTTTCCATTCTTTTCGATAAAAAAAATGTATTACTTATTAACAATAATGTTATTGCAAACTAAAAATCTTAAGAAAGAAACGCTAATTTGGCATTTCTTTAAAATATTCATATTTAACAGATAAATGTTGACAGTAGCCTACTAGATAATGTAAGATGTTTTATTTTTTTGCATAAAAACCGCACCCATACGAAAAAAAGCAAGAGAGATTTTTTGTCACAAATTAAACGAGGAATTCAAAAATGATTAATTTGAAATGTCTCAATGGCATAACATTTTTTTCTTCATTACCGGTATGCGCGCCAATGATGAATATAAAATTCTTAATTGCATGTCAAAAAATGCGCAATAACTACCTCTTAAAACCCACTAAATTTCATTGGCATATCTAGACCGGTTTTAGGGCAATAAATAAATCGTCAGATTTTAACAAAATCTTTAATACGGGTATATCTCCGAAAACGAATCATTTGCGGACATACGTTTATATAGCAAACTGTCATTATTTTTTCATACGGAATCACTCCCTGAAGTTTGTCGCACTTATTTACCAACACTCTCTGTATGTATGTAGGTACGTCAATGGTTTTTTCAAGTTGAGGTTTATATGCAATTAAAATTTTAATTTTGTTTTTAGGGAGCTGATCCACCCCTTAGATTAAACCTGTATGAATAAAAAATTGTTATGTATGCAAAACGAGCTAATAAATTTGTCCCTTTTCGCCATTTGTTTTAAAAAAAACTTGCATTTTTTAGAGGCCCTTGTATCCAGTGAGCTATATAATGGAAAACAGATTTAATATACAAAGAGATAAAATAAACTTAACATATTTCACAAGTTGTATATTGAAAAGAAAATTTATTTATACATTGTCAACAGTCTGCGTGGCACAAATTCACTATTTGATAATGCAAAAAAAATCGGAAAAATCATCGGTCACGTACATAATAATTTTTAGTTGCGAATTTTTTGATCCATTATTTTATTATACAGGCTGACTCATTAGTAGATATGACATCATCGGCAATTTCTTTAAATCGAAACCCCATATTTTATTTTAGATCTGTAAGCTCCAAAAAATTATGGTTTCAAAAACATTTAAACACGTATATGTACTTTCGCAGTTGCAGGGGTTTAAACAAATCTTATACACCTATTTTATTTTATCATTTAATAGCATGAAAAAAATCGGTAAATTTTCTCGTTATGAATCTTTCGTTTTATTAGGAATAGTAAACTGTGACTCAATTTAGTTTGGAACATAGTCATTCAATAACACACACACACGGGCACCATTTTGTTCCACTTTATTGGATTCCTACCAATATTTTACCAGTTTCAAAAATTCAATAAGTAGTTTTTACGTTGACCCACACCGCCATGTTGTACCAATCTATATCTGTATCAAATTTATTTTTTAAATGAATAAGAAGATATTTTAAGTAAAAAAATAAGTAAAACCTGGAAATTTTGTCACGATTAAAAACATTTTATTTGGCCGCCATTTTGGATTCTTACCAGAATTTTATCAGTTCATCTATATAGTATAATTAATTATTGCACAAAATTTAATTAAAAATTTAATTTTAAAAAAAAATTGGCTTTTACATTTTTCGACAAATCATAACATGAATATTTTTGCTAACAAAAATTGACTGAAAAAAGAAAACTAAAAAGTAAAAAATAATATTTCTTTCCAATTAATATATCATTACTAAGTACATTACAAAAAACATTTAGGTACTGAGTGTTTTAACAATGTAAGGCTTATTTCATTAAGGCAAATTTCCAATGTTCAATACAACATTATTTTTCCTTTGTAGTGTTTTTCTAAGTATTTTTTAAATAAAAGTATTTCTATCAAGTTTTTTAAAGTCAGAGATGTTCATCCAGATAAGCCCATTTTGTTTGGGTTAATTGTAATTCACGCACCTCACCACATATCAAGATAATATTTCGTAGAAAAAAACCTTAAATACTACTTGAAGAATTTATTCAAGTTGGTCAAATCTTCCTAGAAAATATGGTGATAGATAGATCCAGGGTAACTAATATTATCTATAGGCGCGACATAGAGAAAAATCAGAAATAGAAATTGTACAAAATTAAAATAATTACGAAAATTGAATTGGGTGACCACAATAACTTAACTTATTAGCACAAGTTTTTGTGCTAAAAATAAAGCTATTTAATATTTTCACTATCCAATATTCCCCACTAGGCCGGGGGTATGTACCTCAAGAAGATTTCAAATTAGTTTTTTTTTGTTAACTATACTTCACAGATGAAATGTTAAGGCAATTTGTTAAAGCATTTCAAAGTTACCTCACAAATTCCCTCACAGAAAAAGATTCAAAATGACACGGAGTAATCGGTGTACATACAATAAAAAATACCATACAAAATATACGTTCGAATTGAGAATTTCATTTAATTACAGTTATATATTTTAGATAATTTGAATTATAAAAAGGTGATCAGTAGTTGTTCTGAAATTCCCACCGGTCTAATCCCGTTACCGGCCTTACGCCACTAGTTAAATTGATTTTAAAAAGGTGCTACATGAAAGCTACATTAAAGATAGCTATTTTCAGTTATTAGAATCACCTTGTGCAAGTATAGTTTAATCTTATTGCCAGCTTTGTTTCCAGGCTGACAAATTCAGAGAATACCTGCGCCAAATATCATTTTCATTAAGTACGTAATTTGCCTTAATCCTTATAAGCAACGGGTTTTTTTATTTCGTAATCCTTCCGTATTCTTTTCCTTCTATGCGCCGCAACATTATACTTTTACGAGATGAATCCCTAATAGTAAGAAAACAAACCGCAGAGTGTGAGTCCAGACGATATCAAACAGCCATAACAGCTTGCATAGTGATTATTATTTCTCTTCCAGACCGGAAAGAATATTAAAGTGGAGAGGGTTTGTTATTAAAATGAAAAGAGCCGTTCTGTTTACATAATATGTTAGTTTTTGGATGCGGTAGTTTAGGCAACTTACGACGTAGTCGCTTTATGTTCATATAGTAAATAAATATTATTTCATTTTTAGGGTTATATGTAGTTTTCAACTGACTGTTTTATTATATCTTATATTAAAGTCATGTACTATTTTATTGGCGGAAATTGATGCGAATAATAAAGTGGTTCGTATTCAGGAGTTTTTAAAACAAATATTAGTATGAAATATATTATTTTAAAAAATTCTATGAGTCTTTTTACTCGATTCATTGCACGAATAATTGTAATACGCACATATCTTCGGATTCATTAAAAAATATTTAAGAGGTAAATCACACCTAGTTGCAATGGCAATTAAAGCTTTTAGTTTGCCAGTTATATTTTGCTTATGTTACTGCCATATTTTGTAATTGAGATACTTGGAAAAATTATTTGCTTCGTTGTTGCATCTGTGATCTTAAACCTATAACAATTTTGTTAAAATCTGACGATGTCAAGTCAGACCTGATCTAAATGTAAACCTCTTTAGTGAATGCGGCTGTTAATGTCTGCAGTAAAAACATCTGAGGAGAGTCGTCACTCATTCTTCAATTGAGAATACAATGCTTGAGTTAAGTAAACGTAATGGGAATTGACTGTGACGGAATTCAGGTTAAAAAGGACGTATGTCTTGGAAAACTTTTATCATAAACACTGTAGTGACAGTTAAGGTGCATTGCATCTTATTAAGAGGTGATGAATGCGTTCAGATATACATTTCTTATAAATAAGAAAACAGTAAACAGTCACAACAGTAAAGTTAATTTAAAAACAGCGCAACAAGTTCTGAAAATGAATTACTGTTATTTATTTGACTAAAGGAAAAGAAATAAGAATATGAAGGTACTTACATTAACGAAAACGGTTAATCTCAAAATTTACATTAGTACCTTGAAAACATTATTTACCCAACCTGCTAAAGTTGAAAATAAAAATGCTTATGATTCTATTAAATCAAAACTATTTACAGATATAATTATAAATAAGAGCACTACAACAATGTACTAATGAGGGAATATAAGATACTATAAGTAAGCCAAACTTCTTTGTATCGAATTAAAAAAATGGCATTTCAATCAGATGAAACATATTCAAGCAACATCTCAGAAAAAACAACGAAATACAGAACAAAAACTTCTGATTTTATGAAGAATAAAATAAGGGATACAATTTAAATTATGTATATTTAGGAGAAATGTGTTAAAATAGCTAGTGTACATAGGTAATTTTAACTATAATAACAACATAATGTTGTATCAAATTAAAAGAATGGAAATTTAACACGGTATGAATATTATTAAAATATATGGAGGAAATGATTATTGGAAATTAAAAACAATTAACATCTCAATTTGAGAGAAGTAAACAATAATTTATACAAATAATTATAAGCCATGCATTTTCATCATCAGGAATATAAACATCAGAATCCGTTTCAGAATCGTCAGAATAATTTAAACAAATAATCAGTGGCTGTGTGCCAGGTGCATCCCAAGCTTTTGTTATGTCCCAAAAGTATCTAATGATTTTTTTCACGTGGGCAACATATTTCCTCCAACGGTCACTGGATATTTCATTCAGTACCTTATATCACGTATTTAAGGTAATATGTACTGATCGTATTTCCTCTTACATTCCGACCAAACCATTTCAATGCATTATACTGACAATGGAATGGTGTTAGTCTTAAAACTCTATGTTCAAACTGTAAATGATATTCGTCAAGATGATATTTTTTTTCAGGATTCCTTTAGAAAGGACTAACCCCCAAATTTCGTCCTTCATCGCCTTCTCTGGGTAATTGATGTTTCTATTTTTCAGCCATTCAATTAGTTTATATTTTGGCTAAAATTTTGAACCATGTTTCAAAATGTTTTCTATTTATGCTGTCGTGATAGTCTCCATTTTTAGTCTCGCTTCGAAATACTAAGCTTGTAATTTTAAAACATCCATTCTCGTTGCTAGCATGAATGACGATATAAGGGTGACTAGAAAAAATTTCCATACATTTCTTTCCAAAAATCTAAAATTAACCAATTATTACCCTCGGTTGTCTGAGTAGAACTGGTAGAAGAAGTATCATCCTGCCAACTACGCCTGAAGACTCCTTTGCTGAATATCCATGTTTCATCTAAAAATAATGGAGTATAAATTTTTTGTGATTTGATATTTCTTGTATATTCACGCAAAAATGTCATTCTTTTTATTTGAATGACGGGTAATTCCGTTAAATATTTTCGGTAGTTTTCTTATATCTGAATCTTATACTACATACCAATGTCGCAGAGAAAAAAGGTAATAATTAAAAAAAAACGCTCAAATCTTCATTTAACTTCTTGTTTAAACTGACCATTGTGCGTATGCGGTCGTATACAATTTTAACATATATAATATATAAATTATATTCCTAATTTTATTTTTCATAAAATCAGAAATTGTTTGGTTCTGTATTTCGTTATTTGTTTCAATATGTTTCATCTTTTTCTTGTAGTCAATTGGTAACCCATCTCTAAGCTGCTGCTTTTCCAACTCAAAAAATGCCAGCACATTTAAAACTAATAATTGAGCCTGTTGATTATATCGCGGCATTTTCGAATGAATGACGATATTATTTTGGCAGTGACATTGACGAAGAGGAAAAAAAACAAACCACTGTAGAAGCCACTGGCATTTTATATGAAAATCTTGCCATGGTACTTAAAACTCTTAGTTCGCCAATTATGTTTCGCTTATGTCACTGTCATTTTGTAATTGTGACATTTAGAAAAATGATTTGTTCAATTGTTGAAAATGTCATCTTAAACCTATAACTGTCAAGTTAAACCTGGTCTAAATTTAAACCTCTTTAGTTAATACGGGTGTGAATGCCTACATTTTCTATAAATTAAAGAGAAATATAAGAAAATGACGTCACAGTCAAACCTTGTTACGTTTACTTTACATAATCGATTAATATTTCCTTTCCAAAGAAATCTACTCTACCTACCTAATACAATTGGAAGCGGTCTAGTAGAATTCAGTGATGTTAATGCATTGTCCACATTTTCAAAAATTGCAAAATTTCTTTCGTCTGCCCGGTAATTTAAAAAAAATAAAACATTTGTATTTCCTAGCTCTATAGAAGTTTTGAAGGAAATTTCTAAATAGTCGTTATGCGTATAAGGATTGTGTGTAGTAAAGAAATGAGCTAGTTTGCTATTTAGTGTTTGATACAATTTTTTTTTGTTTAGTGTAACTTAGTAGCGTATTTAGAAGGAGGAGGGTAAACTCCCCCAGGGCCAGTTTTATTTAAATTAAATGAAATAAGTAGAAGATATGTATAAAGAAAATACCAAATCTGTATAAAATAGAAAGAGAAGACTTTTTTTAGTTGAAAAATTCATTCTCCTCTTCACAAATAGTTTTGTTAAATCCTAATTATAATTTTAATACAAATCTAACGGTTTTATGTACATTTTCAGAGGAAAGTTTAACCCCTCTCCCCCAGAAACAGTTTCTATATACGCCACTAAGTGTAGTTTAGTTTTGCTATTATTTCTACCCCCTCCGATTAGCGGGGAGCAACCCAGAGACTCGTGCTATCTGTAATTATAGTATACGGCTAAAAAGTGAACTAAAGAGTTTAGACGAAAAAATATGGTATGCCAATGAAGAGACAGGAAATAAAAAAAATTATATTTTAGGTCATAAGCGGGTCTCAGTTCTCGTGCTAATACGCCAGGTAATAACTTTTCCTCCCTCGAAAGGGGAAGGTATTGTATATTCGAAAAAAAAAACATCACCCTACAAGATTTCATTTCATCCCATTTTCGTCGGTCTGTCAGTCTATAGGTTTGTCTTTGAGCGGCATAGCTCAAAAACTACTTGTTTGATTGATTTCAAACTTTTATAAAAAATCAAAGGTCATATGGTGTGGCACGGTAAGAATCCGATATGTTGAAATAACATCGCGGTTATATAAAATGTTAAAGTAATCATTATTAAGAAACTACTTATCCAATATATCTCAAATTTTGCACAAAAATCACGTTTTACATAGGGATAAACTGTTAAAATTTTGGTATAGCTAAATTAGGTCATAATGAAATATTTAAATTGTCAGTGTCAAAGCCAAGAGTCATTTTAAAAATAATCTGAACTTAACATCTGCAGCAGCTTTAAAACTCTTTAGGGTAAATATATGAAAATTTGCCAAGAACAAAAAATGAAAAAGTAACTAGACAAATTCGGGGATCATGATAGTTACGAAGGAAAATAAATTTTACCACGAAATTCCTGTTGGCTTTCCTCACGTATTCAGGCTAAGACCCCGCCGTCTTGACTTGGGTGAGAACTCTGTTTTATTACGTTTCCGAAAATGCCATCTTATTAAAAAAAGATCTCCTGGTTTTGTATAAGATATATAAAATCTAACTAAAAAAGATAGAAAATATTTCCAAATGTAAAGTGATTCCATATTTCAGTACATTTTAATTAATTTTAAAATAATGTATTAAATTTTATAATTCTGAAATAATCATTCGACAAACATTAGGAATCCGGACTTTAGATTTCTGCGAAATTGAATAGACTTATTAGGACAAACATTTTTTGTGTATTTCGTATTACTTAAAATGATCGTGACGTCCATCACAGCGCGATGTCACAATATAGTAACAATTTTTTTTTGCAAACTGACTGTTATTAAGGTTTACTTTGGATTTATGTATTAAAAAACATTGTAAAATGAGCATATTGAGTTTTACCTTCAGTTTCTTTCAAAGTGATAGACAATGATGTATAAGGTCTCTAAAATTAGAGAAGTCCTATCGCTTTATCTCAAGATCTATAAAAGATAGAGAAAAATGTTAATGACATATTCTTCTTTGTTTTTAATTATTTTGCTTTTATTTATACAGGGATATATAGGACATCCTATATATTAATACAGATTGTGATAGTGCGCTTAAGGACGAGGAGTTCAACGATATATATTAGTAAGAGTGTGTAATACAACGTTTTTGATTTGGAATGGCATATTTCTTCAGTTTTATATCTTTTTTCGAATTACCGGCATTAAAGTAGTTTTAATTTTTTTTTAAATTTCACTAAATCCTCCGAAAATCCTACAATATAGGTCTACGACTCACCATTTCACAATAATTAACGATCATCTTCAGCATGTAACTTATTTTTCCGTTACAAAGCTTGCAAATTGTGCAATTTAAAAAAAAATGTATTTACGCACTAACAGAAATTACAGATAATATTTTATTCGCCATTTTTGGTATCTTGACCATTATATTAATAATTTTTTTTAACTAGAATCAGTGAATGATAAAAACTTTGAAATTTTAAACTTTTCTTTTGTTACATGTGTAAAAAAAACCTAAATTAAAATCTTTAAGTCAACGTAATACAAGTTTTACATATGTCTGCAGTCTTGAGCAATATACGTATGTAAATTTATAGCTTTTGCTACAGACCGATTCTGCATTTGGCTCAAGATCTTGGCAACTATATTTAAACCGCTTATATTTTATAGTTTCTTATAAAAAATAATCTAAGGTGATAAGATCAGGGTTCCTGGGAGCCAAGAAACATTTTCATGGGGTCCAATAAATTCTGCAAAATTGTTATTTATAACTTATTGATGGGGACATAAATAATATTATTTTTCAACTGGGTGATGTTCCAAGTCTCAGTGGCGAGGAATCTAATTAAATTTTAAACAACAATTTTATAGAATTGATTAAATAAAAATATTTTTAAAATATTATGCATTTTACAATCTACATTTCTGTTATAAAAATGTAGCATGCTTTATATAGATTCACATTATTTACTTAATTATACCATGATTTTCTATCAAAACTAGTGCGGTATAAGTATACTCAAAAAATAATAATCACTTAAAAACGTAGCGCGCTGAACACCTTTTCATAAGAGTGACCCGTTGAGGAATCACGATCAGCAGGAACAAATTCCGCTTTAGACTCCCCCCGCACGCCGGCTTTCACGCTTAGATTTGTTTACGGCAGTTGTTATGGCAACGCAATAGGAATATCCATAAGCCAAACAGAGATGGGAGCGACATAAAACTGCTGCTGAAGGCTGCAGGCGCTTGTTCGCTTGTTATAGAATTAATGTAAATGTTATACCGAAATATCTGATTAATGTATGTCCACGAAAGTTAGTTACAAACTAACTATACAAAAAAGTTTTCATCGCTTACTGATTCTACTGATTACTAAAACTGATACTAGGATAATAGTCAAGGATGAATAAAGTATTATCTGTAAATATTGTTTGTGCATAAACATTTAGTTTTTTAAAATACTCAATACACAAACTTCGTTATAAAAAAAAATTAAGTTATGTTGAAAAATGATCATCAATAAGTCTGAAATGGTGAGTCGTAGACACATATTGTTAGAAATCGTTGAAATCGCCGTTTGCTCTATTTAAATTTAATATAATACACAGAGTGTTGCATTAAAAAAAATACGATGCGCGAAGCCTGGCAAGGTGGTAACTATTTTAAGTTATAAAACTCAAGTATTAGACTGTAAATAGAATGAACCTCTAACTTTTTTGACTCTAGTAAAAAAATAAACTATTTTAATTCCGTTAAATTGAAAGATAAACAAACCACTGAAGAAAAATGCCAATAATTCCAAAACATTGCATTACTAATTACCGCATACTAATATATACCAAGCACGTAGCCAGAGATTCTGTTCGGAGAGGGGTCCAAACCAGAAATTCTTTTAGCGGGGGTCCAAGTACTCTAATCTCAGCCTGTACATATTCAGGGCGACAACAGTTGTTTGAATTTCGGCAGCGAAGCTATGTTATTAAAGGAGGGACTACGTTGCGAAGTCCCACGATCGCGGTCAGTCCCGACGTCTGGTGGTAACGGCCTGCCGCTACGAACGTATATTTTCGTTGAAACTTCTTGACTCGGCGTTATGGCAGTCGTGTATATATTTGAAGTGGGAAACGTCGATCGATGATAGACTAGATAATAACAGCATTAGAAGAAATAAGCAAGATATCAGGCTTTTGCTGTCTGTGCGCGAAGAAACTAATGAGTTAGATATATCTCGAAACCAAGATGGTCATTACCCTATTTAGAAATGTTTCTATTCTTTATTTTTGTGGCCATATAGACACGGAAATTCTCGTACTCAGTCCACCAATATTTTATCATGATCGAAAACTTTCGGGACGTTATTATAGAAAGATTTTCACTACTTTATTATTCATTTATGCAGTACGAAAGTACATGCTAAACATACAACATATGCTATTGTAGGCCTAATGAATCTAGGAATTTTATGGTTAAAGTAGCTGATAAAATATTTAATAAAAGTCTCAACTATTGGATAAAGATAGTAACATTTTTTTAAATCGCAAAACTATTTTTATTAAAAAATTGTTATTATAGTGTTAAGAATTTTTTCGTGTCGGCATTCTTTTATTAGTCTTAATGTTTATGTATGTACTTTTTTACTTTGTTAACGTTACCAGTTTCCAACATTGTGTCATTTGGATAATAAAAAATGCATTTATATTTGTAAACTGCTGTGTACTTCAATTATTAATTATCCATATTACAAACTGAGAGCAGCTAAATTTAGCACTTAAGAGTACATTTCTTGGAGAACCCCAGGCCCCCAGTCTTTGACAACTTCTCTTCAATTTGGATAAACAGGATTTGCGAAGTTATCAAGAAGTCGCATGCTTTGATATTTGCCAACGATTTTATACGATTATGAATGCTTGCAGAATGATTTGAATGGAGTATAACGCTGATGTATGCAAAACGGTTTCAAATTAAATGCGATTAAATGTGAGTCCATACCTTATATACTATAACCTATAAAATACAGTTCATTTTAAGTCCCGTTGGCTATGCACATAGAAATAATGCTCATGAAGTGATTCTTCTCGGAATTATTTAATGTTTTGCAGTAAAATTGATATTGATTGTATCCTCTGATAGAACAGAAGTTCTCTGGAAAGACTGGCTCCCATCTGCGAGGTTACAGAGTTTCGCTCCTACTGCATGATTCAAAACTAGTGACGTAATAAAGTCATATTTCTAGTTACATTTCTTTGGTCGGTTTTTCGTTATTGCCGCCTCTCGTGCCGCTTTGCATCCACCAGCGCTTTTGTAATGTAAATTTTGGATGCTCTCACTTCTACTACTTGCGGTCGGAATGCCATCATATTTGTCCGGGCATGACGGCATAAACGGGAAGACCGCCGCCGTGACGTTTTAAATAGGATTCGAATTTCGTGTTCGGCAAAACGAATAAAATTTTACAATGGTATTTAAAAATGAATTTCTCTGGAATCGGAATTGTGACCTATTTAAAATCACTTACAAAAGTACAATAGAAAAATTTACTTTTATTTTTTAAGTATATATTGATTTACTCATAATAAAATCCATATCGATTTTACGAGCTTTTATTTAGCTTTAATATATGTATATATATTGCAGTTTGGATTTTTGCACATATTCGTTTTGAGCCACTTCCGGGGTGCGATTTTGCACTTATCATTTCGTTAGTTAACGAAAATTTTCTCCGTTCGGAGAGCTGTTCGGCATGACAATCGGATTTTCCGATCCTGGTTCGTTAAAAAACAACCTACTACTAAAGCCGCCATTTTCCGAATCTGTCAGTTGTTGAGTTTTTGATAATATCTAAATTTACTGCCTTGGAGTTTCATTTCGTAAGATAAAAAGTAGTTTTGATTACTTGAAAGCTAAGTCATGATATATTAGCATATGCATCATACCGTAAATATTCAACAGATGCCAAAATATTCAAGAAAATCATGAAAACATGGAACCTCCAAATAAGCAGCGAAGATACGAAACTCATAAATCCTTCAAATAAAACTCTATATGTGTTATATCTGTTCCAAAATAATAAAGTATACTTAATTAATTAGGCCAAACAAATGTGTCGTGTTTTACTCAACGTCAACAAAATAATTTTAAGGTTAACAGTAATTGTCAAATCGTAATGAAAAACTGGCCTACTTGACGTCAAAAAATACATGCAATTTTCCATTTAAGAAATGGATGCTACTTCCAACCTTTGTCAGTTGTTTCGCTAAATCACGTGATGTAGCGATTCGTTAACTAACGAAATGATGAGTGCAAAATCGCACCCCGGTTTGACCGGAAATGACGGCAACTTTCGATTCCTAAATGGGACATTCTATATATTTTTAATTATTTCGATAGAAAATGTAGTTCTGAGTGCAATGACACCAGATTTGTCAGTTTTTGACAGATGGAGGAATTTTTATGATATATTTTTTTTCAATCTAGCATGCTATGAATCACTTAAATCGGTTTATTTCTGATCTAGTAGTAAGGGAAAATACAAGCTTACCTTCTGTTGATTCTAAAAGCTATTTTATGCCCGTTTGAAATAAGCAAAATCAGTATTTTTGTGTTTACTCAATTTTTTCAAATAGAAAGGAAGTGGCTCCTGGGGTTTTTATAAAATATTGGTTTCTTCCGAGGATTTCGATACCATATACTTAATAATAATGTATGTGATATTGCTATTACATACATTATCATTGCTCTTGGTCCGCATCGTCAACTCATCCATGATTCAAATAGTTGACTGTGTTACTATGATTACAGCGGAAAACGTTTTACATTATACATATAAAATATACATAAACTGACACCTTAGAAAAAACTATTTTATTATTATTTATACGCGACAGGTTTTCAAATACACGATAAAATTCATTTAAGCATAGTAGACTATGACGAAGACGCTATGAAACAAACGGTGACTTTGAAAACATTACTCACGACTTGTTTATTAACATGATAAATATTATAAAATTTTAAAAGTGTAACAACGGCAAACAGTTTATAATGTAATAATTTTGTAATTATTATAACCAAAATAAATTTGTAAGGTTCCAAATTAAAATGGCCACCGTGCTCTTCTTGACAAGCTGTACCTTTTCTGCAGTTGCTCTCACTATTTCTCTTAGTTGTCTTGGGGTAATCTTGTTTATGGCCGCTGTTACTTTGTTTTGTAATTTGCCACGGGTTGCTGAATATGTATTATACACTTCATTTTCGATAGTGCCCCACAAAAAACAAATCTACGTGGGTGAGGTCTGACGATCTGAAATATTTAAACAATTATAATAAAGATACAAAGTACTTAGACGTAAATTCAGTTTTACCTTAAGGGCCACAAAATAGGTCCACTATTTCCGATCCAATTTACGCCAAATGTGTTTGTAAACTATACGGTTTCCATTAATCCCTGGTATTTATTCGAGAAACTCCCGAATTTGATTGGTCAGAAAGTGTAAAAATCTCTGCCCTGTTAGGTGACCATAAAAAAATATAGGTAGGCCCTAAAATTCTATCACCGAGAATTCGAATCTAACAATTAAACCCAAAGCGTTCTTGAAAATTACCCTCTTCTATCAAATGCAGATTTTCTGGAGACCAGTACCTTTTATTATTTCTATTAAAAACTCCCAAACGGCTTTCGTCAGTATAAAATATTTTAAATGGGAAACTGTTATCTTCTAAACACTTCTCTAAATACCAAGTGCAATACTGCAATCTTCGGATGTTATCTCCTTGATAAAGGTGTTGATATAATTGATATTTATACGAACGGTAATGTGTTTGTGTAAAATTCGCCAAACCGAATTTTTAGATATTTGGCATTCTAAACCGATCTCTCTAAGTGAGAGGGTCATATTTACGTGCACGTATGCCAGAACATCTATTTCTTCGTCTTCGCTTATTACAAATGGTGCGTTAGGATTATTTTCGGGCTCGTTGCGCATTTTTCTAACTAACTTGGGGAAATAATGCCGAGTGGGATGACGACGATCGGGATATATCTGTGCATACATTTGGGCAGCTTGAACTGAATTCTGCCTGCATTCGCCAAAAACTAGAAGCATGTCGATTTTTTCACTTCTTGTGTAATTTTCCACGTTTTAATAGAAAACTTTAAATAAGTTTTTAACAAAACAATTAGGTACTTATACTTGGAAAAAATGCGCTTAATAATAAAGACGATTGTCAAAATTGTTAACAGTGTTTTGTTTTAAAAGCTGCCTTAATACGTTTATACCGTCTCGGTCATAGCCTACTTCGTTTAATTAAATGTCCATTTATTATAAAGAATGCATGTTTCTAATGTGCAAGAATTAACATTTTTTCGCGTATTTGAATCTTTTCCAAACTATCAGTTTATTTATATTTTATTTACATTTGCCGCTGTAGCAATAGACACACCGTCAACTGGTTGAATCATGGATGACTAGTTGATGCGGACTTAGCGCAATTATTATGTATGTACAGTATGTAGTAACAATACATATTTTTGCTTTTTTAGGAGGAAGAGTTCATGTAATATTAGAGTGTATAGTATCAAACTGTTCGGAAGAAAGAGGTATTTTATAAAAACCCCAGGAGCCACCTCCTTTCTGTTTGAAAAAATTGAGTAAACACAAGAATACTGATTTTGCTTATTTCAAACGGGCATAAAATAGTTTTTATGATTAACAGAGGTAAGCTTGTATTATTCCCTTACTACTAGATCTGAAATGAACCGATTTAAGTGATTCATAGCATGCTAGATTGAAAAAGAATATATATAAAATTCCTCCATCTGTCAAAAACTGACAAATCGATCGAAATAATTAAAAATATGTAGGGAGTCCCATTTAAGAATCCAAAGCTGCCGTCATTTCTGGTCAAACCGGAAGTGGCTCAAAACAAACGAATATGTTCAAAAATCCAAATTTATATCTTGTATTCACACACCAAATTTCAAAAAGTTATCTCAAAAAACAAAAAAGTTATAAGGGTGAACCACGTCTGAGGGACACATATATATATATATATATATATATATATATATATATATATATATATATATATATATATATATATATATATATATATATATATATATATATATATATATATATATATATATATATATATATATATATATATATATATATATATATATATATATATATATATATATATATATATATATATATATATATATATATATATATATATATATATATATATATATATATATATATATATATATATATATATATATATATATATATATATATATATATATATATATATATATATATATATATATATATATATATATATATATATATATATATATATATATATATATATATATATATATATATATATATATATATATATATATATATATATATCGTTAAACTATCATATTAGAATATAGCCCAGGACGAGTGCAACAGAGATAAATAAAATTAAAACTTCAAAAGGAAAGAGATTGTCTTTTCTTCTATCTTTTACAGTTCTACAGATAATAGTAGGACAAGGAGACCTGTTAGACATTTTCGGTTAGGTTTTTGAGGCAGCGTGAAAATTTGTGTATGACTTGTTTTATAATGTCATACACAAAATCGAAGACCTGGCTGAAGGATGGAGGGGCCAGTAGAGTATATATGCGGTGCATATGAAAATATTGAGATTGGAGATAGAGTAGACATTTTGGAAGTTATAGGCCAAAAACTGAAACTCAGTTTTAATTTTAGACCTGATTTCCACCTTTTTTCTGGATGCGATATCCGAGACCTACATAGTTTTGATTTTTTTTTTTCGAAAAACCAATAGGAAGCCAGATAAACGTCAACAGGTTTTTTGGCCTTTTCAGATCTAATTTATAGTTGACCCCGAACCTGCGTCTAAAGAGATTTTTCGACACGCGTGATTTATACAATTTTTCAATTTTGTGTTAAGACATTACAAAAGAAGTGCTACACAGATTTTCACGGAACCTTAAATACCTACACTAAAATGTTTAACAACTCTTGGGGTATAAATACTGTGTATATGTATAGCGAAGTAGGTCACATTTCACTTTTTCTGATAAAAGGAAGGAATCATAACGAGGGAAATTCCAGATAAAGCCAATCTAAAGATTTGTTGTATATTGCTGATAAGAAAACTGAAATTCAATTAAGACAGTGAAAAGCATTTACAGTCATGCAGGCTACTAGTACTTTGGAGCATGTGGAGATCATGCCTATGGACAAAGCATTCCCGTTCTTGTACGCAGAATCTTGCGCCTATTTTTTATTGCATAATAAAGTATAGTTACGTCTCTAAGATGATGATCAATTTGGGTGACATTATTTTGTTAGTGTGGGCATCGCCCGGTCTCGGTGAATTTCCATTTGGACTGTGTTATTAGATTCAAAAAATGAATTTTTTTGACAAAGAATTCTTTAATTTTGTGTTTCCTTACTACAGAAAACAAAAGTCCTTCGTACACTTAATACTATCTAATAACGCTTGATGAAAATACTACCGTAAAATATTTATTGGGTTACAATCGATCGTAATCTCCGAACAAATATACCAACTCTTCATGTATGTGTAGATGTGTAGAAAATAAAAGTTTTTTTGGTATGAATAGTTAATTAAACACATGGGCAATTACACGCAAGCAAGAAGAGTGGTTTTACGGGGAGAGGTAGTAGGGGTAATTACTCCCCCCAGACAAGTGATATATCAAATATAGTTTTTACATTCGTAGGTAGCTATCTAATAAAAGTAATAGCAGTACCTACTATATGTTTTATACTGTAGTGTAAGTGTAATAATATCTCGTTTAAAGTAAAAATCTATTTTTACTTGTCTTGGAAAGTTACCCAGCTGAGCATAACATGTAATTTTTTCAATGCACCATATATATCAAAATATATTAATCAAACTTTTTTATTAACTTTCCCCAGAAACAGGAACGTAGACAGAAAATTCATTTTGGGGGTAGTTGGGGGCACAAATAGTTCTAGAGGGGGCCTATATACAGGGTCTGTCATTAGTGTTTCAAAGTAGCATACTTTCCTACTAAAGAATTATTTTTTGCATTAATGATGGATCCTGTAGCAAATAATATGTACCAGTAAAAACTAAACTAAAATATACAAAAAAAAAACAATTCATAAAATTAAATTTATTCTTCTCTTATTTTCCGCGAAAATATCCATTTCTCTTTGAAGATCTATGTTTTTTACCAATCGCTTCTCAGTTGATAAAATAGCCAAGTCTGTCATTTACAATTCTATTTCTCAAAAATGATTTTATTATTCTCAAACAAGAGAAAGTTCGCTCACATGAAGCACTATAGACCGGGATTGTTACAGCGATGATTACTGTTTATATTTTCTTTGTTTTAATTAGGTAAGAGTCAGCTTATATTTGAGATTCTTACTAGTAGAGATATTTTGTATTATTGTGGTTTAACATATTTAGACAGGTTAATGGGCGGGGCAGTGGGAGCCACAGGAAAAAAAGGGGGGCCGCGGCCCCCCAGGCCCCCCCTGTCTACGTCCCTGCCTAGAAATGTTTTCTAAAACCGCTCTTGAATAAATGGATTATGTTCAATTTCATAACAATATGTCCATATTATAAAGTGAGTTGTTTTAAGATTTTTGGTTGATTGCCCTTTTTAAATAAATAATTCTCTAAGTGATTTTTTTTCGTTTTATTTAGAAAATGACATGGAAAGCCACGCGATATCCATTTTTAATTCCTCAAGCTTATATTGACAATAATTAGCAAGAAGAATCTCAGACGTATTACATAAAGGTTATTCTATTTAATAATAGGTAACAACTTTTTGATCTACTCTATAGGTATACTATTAAGTTTACATAGTGACTTAATACTCAGCAAAACGTATTTAAAAAATCATAGATACTCATATTTGTAATTTTTTTCTAGTGCGGTGGAAATGTTAATTAACCGTTTGACCAATATGCGCGTTGATCCTGTATATACAGGTGTACAGGGCTTTCTCCGTATATTGAGCCAGAGCCTACAGCGTTATTTAATAGCTATTTAGATATATAGAGTATTTTTAAATACCTACAAAAACTTGTTTCCAAGTGTTTAAAATCAGTTTACAATTTATTCATGTTTAATTTTCTGACAAATTATTGACTTATGCGCCCTCTTACAGTAAAATTTGAGTGTAACTAACAGTATGGATTCTGCAAACATTCCTCTTTTGCCGCGACATCTAAAGCGGAGCAGATACATTAGATAAATCGATATGAACGTTTGCTTAGAACTCTGTAGAGCTCACACAGTGTAGGAATATAGTTTAGCGTGTTGTCGAAAGATGCCGCACAGTCAGTAAAATGTTCTCCCCATTTTATAGGTAACTATATTACATACAACACAGCTTTTAGTTTGTTATTTGTTAACTACTAGAAGATTAGTTTTAAAGTAGGTAAAGTAAATGAAAATGCACAGTTTTAAGTTATCTTAATGGAAAAGTTGATTAGATTGTCTATATCATACCAAAAAACCATTCGGTTTTAAACACTCTTAGACAACTGTTTCATATGCCTCGGTAGCGCAGTAGGCAGCGCGTAAGTCTCATAATCTTAAGGTCGTGAGTTCGATCCTCACCCGGGGCAATACTTTTTTCTTTCTTCGAGAATAATATTATTTAACGAGAAAGTAATGGTGATTATCACTCACGAAGATGAAGTTTAGCATACGAGCCACAGGCGAGTGTCGTAATCGTCTGAGTAATAGGCATTACTTGCTAGTAAAATACTACACTTTTTCTACGACTATAAATAACACAATGTAAATAAAAAGTTCTAAATCTCTTACCTTTGTTGCCAATAGGCACGTAAAAAGGGGGGTCCTGAGCGTCTGGACCCCCCCTGGAACTTTGAAAATATGTTAGTATAGGCATGCTTAGTTCTTAACAACCTGAGGTATGCCCGTTTGCCCCCCCTCCCCCAATGAAAAATGCACGTAATTTATGATATTAATAGGTTTCAATTCTAATATTTTCTTTAACAGCAAGCGTACTCTTTTCCGTCGAGTAATGTGCCCATAACAGGGCCGGCTTTAGAGGTGCAGAAGCCCCGGGGCAGAGAAGAAAGTGGTGGTCCTTTCAATCAATAAAAAAAATTGATACATACTATATTTATTATAATTTTCCAAAAATTTGTTTATTTATATTATAAGGATGTTATTTTTATATAAAATTATATATATTACTAAAATTTTTTAGATAAAAAAATATAAGCAAATATTCGGAACCTCTTACTTACTCTAACACTTTTAGTTATTACAGTTACTAAATTAAGTGAAATACATTTTACGTTCCTTTAGAGGCAAAATCAATAATTTCTCCAAAGTCCATTTCTCGAAGCTATGCTGAGCAATGTTAAATATGCTAGACGTTTTTGCGTCATTGTACTATGCAGCATGTTTTTATCAATTTTCATTTTAGGAAATGAATATCAACCAGAATTCTGTAGAAAAACATATCTTTTGGCTCACTGTTTGACATTGTAGTGCTTCTTGAAAGCATCTATCAAGGCTACAAACTGGACCAACTCATTCCCATGACTGATTTCCAGGTCATCACTATAGATTTTTACCAATTTATCGGCAGCCTTGTGTAGCTCCGACAAACTCAAATTCTCCAAATGATTCAAGAATCGCTCAATTACTGGAATAAAACTTCCTACACGAAACTTTTCTTTGGGTGGTATCTGGGAATTTCGCATAATCCAGTGGAAGAGCGTGACATTCCTTGGTCTAGAGTGTTTTTCAAAATTCTCGTCCGATGATAAGTCCCGTGCTGCTTCTTCGTACTCATCAAACTTTTCTCTTTTGGACTTTACGAATAACCTGAGCGATTTCAGCCTTTCCGCTGCGGAAGAAAGAACCATTTTAGGATTTTGTAACATCTTGTTAGTAGCGTTGAATCGCTCTAAGACAGTCATGTCAAACTGAAAGTCACTGGTGAGCCAAAAGCATGAAGACCATCGACTAGGTGGGCCGCAAAACCTTATCCTAAGGAAGGTAAACTACTGAAAATCTTTAAAAAAATACTATTATAGGACAAGTCTGTTTATTAAATTTCCAATAAAAAGGACATTACAAAAAACTACAAACATTAAATTCTTTTGCCAGATATTTGACATCTTTTGTCTTTGTTTGTAAGTTGTCTATTTGTGGCGCGAATTTATCGGCGGAAATAACTTTTAAAACTGCGTCCAAGTGTGCGTCCGTCAATCGCGATCTTGCGGGAGATTTGTTCATCAAAGAAAATAGTTGTTCACACTTATAGGTACTTCCAAACAATGACAGGATTTTACAGGCAAATTTTCTCATTTCTTGGTATTGAACAGGCAAGTACTTATAAAATTCGAATGTACTAACACTATCAAATTTTTGTTTTAAATGGATCTGACACTGAGTCTCAATTACTTCCATTTGCAAGTGAGGGGGAACTTTATCAATATCGACAGTGAAAGGACAAGTAAATAGACAAAAATTGTTTTCTTGGGTCTTAAAATCCTGGAAATGCTTCTCAAATTCTGCCAGAAGGCTTCTCATTATACCTTACCAAGTTTATAATTTTTTTCACTGACTTTAAAACACTTTCTAACTTGATCACTTTTGAGCATAAAACTTCTTGGTGGATTATGCAATGAATATTATGAAAATCTGGTTTGTCACTGCCCGTTTCTCTGATCTTTGTCTGTAATATTTTAACGAAGCCAATTTTTACTCCAGTCATTGAAGGAGCTCCGTCTGTGTCTGCACTTACAATTTCCGCGGGCTTTACAAGGCACTCTTTTATAAATTCACCTTCAACAAATGGTTTTGAGTGTTTCGCGATCAACTCCGACAGTACGTAGCTCGCTTGAAGGACAGATTCATTTTCTTGCTTTGGACGTGTAAATATAAGCTGCTTATCTTTCAACCGTGATTTTAACTTATTTAACTTATCGTTTCTGACCATGCCTGTATATGTCAAACTGTATACGTTTTATATTATATAATTTTGGGACACCGACTGTACTATTACAAATCAAACAAATAATTTTTTTCTTTCACTTCACAGCAAAAAAACTATAATTTCCACTTTTCTTGAAAGATACGATGCTCATCTACAAGTTTCTTCTTACTTCCACGTGGTTTTAAAAGAGACGTGTTAAAAACCGTATCCGGAATAAATTATAATAAGTACTGTTAAGTGTTGTAACAATAAGTGAGCAACTCAACTCGAAACTCTATCGCAACTGACTCATAACTGACGAAACACTGAACGACCGAACTTAATCGAACACGGCTTATATACGGATTGTGATTTCTCGAGTTCTTTCCAGAATGTTCAGATAGCGTCATCTGTGTTTTTGAGCGAAAGAATTTCATGGAACAAGCCAGATAACGTTTGGCTTTAGGTTTTAGGTTGAGTATGTGTAGTTCATCCTCTTAAACATAGATGGCACTATGTAAAATTGTATATTTTATTATAGCAATCGTTGTTGCAGCGGTGCGCGCATTCAAAAACGGTTTTCAACTTGTTCGCGGGCCGCATTATCTGGCTGTTTTCAAAACTGATTTGGGATGCAGAAAAATGCTCACTGAGCCGCATGCGGCCCGCGGGCCGCATGTATGACATAGCTGCAAGATGTCGTTCCAAAACCCGGCAATTTCAAGACTTTCCATCTTATTTAAAAGTCTAGCAGGTTCGATTTTGACGTCTTTCTTTTCTTGGTTATTCGATATGTCTGTAAGGGCTTCTTTAATTTTCTCATAACCATGGACATATTAGTATTATTCTCAGATAATTTTTTAATAAAACTGCGTATCACTCGGTAGTCACTGTGAAAAAAACACGGGCAATGAATTCTTCTCTAATATAATAGCTTGCATCCCATTGTACCTGCCACTTATATTTGCGGCATTGTCATGATTGACCACGGAAATCGCAGATATCAATTTTATCATAATTTGAAATTCAAGTCGTCATCTTTCCTAGGTCCTTCAATGTAACGAAGATGTTCTACCATGTAACCGTCAGTTGATCAATTTTCATCAGGTATAGAATTCACTGATATTGAATAATATATTGCACTTTTTTATTCTCGCTATAATCTCATTAATAACTCTTTCTCCCATAAAAGCAATCAGCTCCTCACATATTGTAGATGAAAGATGGTTAACGTGACCTCTTCCTTTATTTACATTTTCTGTCAAATGAATTAAGAGAAATGGATCGTACTCTGCCAACAATTCCAAAATTTCAAGAAAATTATTGCTTTCTTCAAGTAGGATATTAGAACCAGTTTCTTGAACGGGTTTTACCACTGTCGTAAAAAATGATATTAGTTTTGGGGTTTTAGCAAGGATTTTATTTTCTTTCTTTTCCCGTTCTGCAACCTTTTTTCTCATATTCAAATACTCGAGAAGTTTCGTGACAATCTTTCAAAAAACGAGAAAAAAGACATGCAGATTATATCCAGTAGAAACCAAATAAAGAGACGTCCACCAATGAAAATCAACAATAAATGAAAAATTATTTATTTATATATTATGTGCGATAGGGTGAGCTTTACTAAAAAGGAGATAATCAAAATTATTATCGAAATTGTATCATATTTTCTGTTTTATAAGATTCTCCAAAAGTCTACTTCTCCACTCCAAAAAAGCGCTGCCAATTAAATCACTACTTCCACCTTATTTTCTTAGTTGACATAACTCAGTAAAAAGCGCTGCCAAAAATTAAATCACTACTATTACTCGATTTTTTACAGAATTTTGAATTTCATTCTCTAAAATAAAAGATAGTGTGGTAGGATTATCCAACTTCGTATATGTAGTCATATTTTTTAAAGCTTCCTGCATAAACTTAATTCTTAATTATATAAAAATTGTATATAAAAATTCTTAAATATATAAAGGCGTTTATCCAATTCTATTAACATATTTTTATTTCTTAAAAACACAGGAATTAAGACATTGTACGAGCCCTGCATTGGCTAACAAGACTGTAACTTTACAAAAGCAAGCACTCAAAATACGGATATAAATAGAATATAAATTATGAAGTTGGATAATTGTACCCATAATCATTTTTGTGAGACATTTAAGTAAATTCAAATGAAATGTATGATTTTCTTTAACTTCACAAATATATTGTCGTAACAAATAATAATTACTCACGTAGAAAACAATACTTATAAGTACAAGATGAAATAATAGTTGATTCAACAACTTTTTTATTTTCAAAAAACGTCTGTAAGTTCAAACACACGTTTTGTCAATAGTAGTACACTACACACACTTATAATATCAAGTATAACACGGTGCAAGACAAGAACAAGTTAATAATTTAAAATTTAAACAAAACACAAATTGCAACAAACGCAAAGCATGATAAAAATAAGAATACCCATGACATATTAAAAAAAACCTATAGATAGGCAACCAGACGTACACAGAAAATGCATCTGATTAACTGCATTCTGAATTCTTGTGCAACTTAGCTCCAATGTTGTCAGGTCTGGTAAAATTTCACCAGTTCCGGTGATTTTCTGCAAAACCTGGTTCTTGGTGAAAACTTTTATAAAACGTTAATTTCTGGTGATTTTTTAAAACCGATTTTTTTGTGGTTTTTTATTGTTTGGCAAAACGGCAAAAACCGAAAAATGTTGGGTTTCAATCCATGATTTGTGGAGCTCCGGTTGCTCCGCCGTAAATCCGGCCCATAATGAGGAAGATTTATACTTTTCTGACATAGGCAAGAAAGACATTTTCCGAAAATGAAATAACATTCTTTTCTTTTGACTTTGCCACTCCATAAAGAGTTTATACATAATTTCACTTTGATCGCTTAAACTCACTTTAAAGGAAATTAGCTAACTTTTAAGAAAGAAATTTAGGCAAAACAATTTATTTTCAATATAAATGTGACATGTTTTCATGGCATTCGCGAGTGTTGTTCTAACTGCGGTATCAGATACTGTATTGGGCAATAGAAACACTAAAAGAATGAAAGTGTTTTGTGATTAGTGATGTCTATTATCCACGGCGTAGGTAATTAATAACATTATCTAACTAAAATCTCTTTTGTAATAAAGAATATATTTGATAGGCGTATACAAAAGTATTATAATATCAAATGCATAGATTGATATAAATCTAAACACATCTAGTTTAAGAACTAAAAATAGAATCTCTTTGCAAAATGGCCATAATCAACTCCTATTAAGTTTTTTTTTTAATAATCATTTGGTTGCGATAGTAAAAAAAAACACATTAAATACAGTTATACACATAAAAACCTAGACACTCCTGCACTGTGCCAGACAATCATTGTGACAAGTAAAATACAAGCGAAAATCCAGGGTCGGGTCATAAATAATCGTCCAACATGTAAATGAGGACAATAACATTATTGTAAAATGCAAATTGCCCAACGAGAATCCATTACGAGCCAAATAATGCGCCGTATTGCCCCTCCTTTTGGGAATATTAGAAGGGAGAATGCACAACCATCAGGCGAAATCAGAAGTGGGATTAACTGGGAGAAAAATGCGTTACACCCGTATCAGTTTTCGTAACCCTGGGTTATTTAATTTGCATAATTTTGTTAGTCACTGGTTTATTAAATGTCATTTTAAAAGTGACAGTAAAACAAAATACGTTAGGCAAAAAATAAGCATCATAATGGATTATGCTTCAACTACTTGGTTGTCTATTTACACCTTTTTTACCAATAGTGACAGGCATCGTGCGACTTTTACCATTCTTTCTTCATCCATTTAGGTCATGTGTCGTTCGATTAATTTATACTTAGACTCCACTCATTATTTTTTCCATTTTGTATGTTTTTTGTTTTATTTACTGTCCAGCTAGTAAGGCTATCCCCGTAATTTTATTTTGCTTGCTTCCGACTGTGTGATGATTTTTGATATGTTTCACTGAGCCTCCCCAACATTATTACTCATAAGTTTATTTTTATAGAGTCATTTATTTATGCTGCTTTCGGATCTCCTGTCTTACATCTTTTAAAATATGACAATATTAGGAATTAGTAGCATTTTCTAGACTCTTTAATTGAAATATGGGAAACACGAACGTAAAAGTTCACTTCGCCTCTTAACAATAAGCTCTTTAGTAGTTAAATCTTTTGCAATGACCTTAAGATAACCTAATGTCAGGTGTGCAGCTTTATAAAACAATATTGTGTGATGCGGATGGCGAGAAACATCTGTGTATTTAAAAAATATATTTTAAATATGGTAGCCAAAAAATAGAAAAAACACGTTTGATATATTGTTATAGACAGCAAAGAAAAAAATGCACAACAAAATCTTTAATACCGGCCTAAAATTAAGCAGCAGGACTATAAGGGAACTCAATTCAGCAGTGGTAAGCAGTGTATTTTGAAACAGGGCGGGCAATAATAAATTAGTATGTTCCGAAAATTACTTACCTATTAAAAGTCTTTGCGTCATTATGCAGTCATAAACAGTTTAAACTTAATTTATAGTGACTTAAAACCGCTCTCAAAAGACTAACGTTTGTCCCAAAAAAATGCATTAATTATTATATTTATAAAAAATTGGTTTAATAATACGGCTATTTTTTTAAGTCGTGTAACACTAATAGTTAAATTCTTTAAACATGTGTTTAGTAAAGAAGTGCGACTTATTGTTAGACAAAAAAAAACAATCGTGCCGCAGAGTCACTACTGACTGTAATTTTATTTCTATTTATTTATTTAAATTTCCTAACTTTAATAATTAATGAAATTCCCGACACATTTTCGGCTCGTGGGTTTCTTTCTATTCTATTCTCTGTCTACGATGCTTTTAATACCTTGTCGCACTCGTACAAAAACATTGCTTTTGGTTGCCGTAAGGTTTTTAATGTTGATCGAATTTTGTTCTTATGGTATTCTGTTGTGGCGGAATAATTTTAGGTGGTTCGATACTTTTTTTTATTTTTTGATGATAGATGGTGGATTTTAGAGTTGGAAAAAAGGCCTAATAATTTAAAGTAATTAAGAGAATTCTGAGAAAATAGATTACCTAACCATTTCCATAGGGTAGGCAATGCTTTTTTGCTTATATTGTATGCACGCCACTGCTAAACTGAAACATATTTTTTGCGTAACATTGTGGGTAATATTAAAAAAATAAAAGAAAGGATAGTTACACGATGATCTAAAGCTTTTAAATCTCCCTTTTCTGTCAAAATATCCTATTTTCTATATTTGCAAGCCCCTGATTTCGGAAAAATAAGGTAATTTCTGGGAAGGAGGTGAAAGTGAATGTATTTTATATACTGTTGTAGACTAATTTAGAATTTCACATTTACTTTATTAGAGTCATATTTATTGCTTAGACAGCCGTGTTACATAAAATAGATAGATGAAATTATAACTAGGTTACATAGAACTTTTTATTTTTATATGCGTTAATGGAATATTTGTTCCGAATTATAAAAATAAATTTCTACTTACAATAATAGAAGTACCAAACATGACGCCCACCTTGAACAATAGAATTTCTTATATTTACATAATTTACAAGTAATATAAAAAGAACAAAGCAAAATAGTTCAGTAATAAAAGTGAATCGCCATTATCAATCTTATATTCAGTTTGTGAAACTAGACACATATATCAAAAATAAGAGTGCGCTAATAAAACTATTCGAATTAACAAAGCTCTAATGAAGCACTAACGAACGACGGCGACGCCTAGTTTGGGTCGATCAGAAAAACTTTGGGGAAGTCCTTAAAACAGAGATAAGCGGATATTTACAAAAATAAGAAAGCAAAAAGGACTAACGATCGATGACTAGGCTGAGTCAATCAAACGAAACGTGGGGACGAACTTTGAAATTAAAAATTATTGCGAAACTAAGAAATCACTAACAAAACCAAATAAAGCACTAAGACCCACTACCGAATGATGCCAAATTTGATCGAATCGGAAATACTTTGGGGCTAACTCCATAAGCCTATTATATTAACCTCTAAATTTTAGCCTTAGGTCTTAATTCATACTTGATAACTATTAGAGATGCATCACAATCGAATCATTGTGAATAATTTGAATTAAATATATTGCAACCTTAAGGCTTCTCAAGTAATACAGTACCGGCGATGAGTTAAAGTTTCTATACAGGGTGGTCGATAATGAATGCACCAAAAAGCAATCCTAGATTAAACTCGTCGAAATAATGATATTGAGCTAAATATGCCTTAGTAAATGTAAAATGTCGCTCATTAATGAGATAGAAGGTGTTAAAGCTTAAATTTCGAAATGGTTATATTTCTATAGCTCAAGCTGTTTTTGAAATATCCACGTAAAAACTGGTAATTGGCAGTTCTCGGGAATGGGGAAAAGGGCTAAATTCTATTTTTTCGTGTAATGTGTAGAGAGCGCTTGTTACACCCTATACAGTCGCCATTTCATGAAATAACTTTCTTGTTAACAACGTTATATTATTTTTTGTTGAAAATTGTAGAGAGATGATTTCTAAGCAAAAGAGGTATACTAAATTTAATTGGATTAATCAAACCGTTTTCGAAATATTTGCATTTTAATATTTTATTGCAAGTCAAAAAATAGTTAAACACTAAAACTAAAATGACATACTTTAATAACGAATATTGAATTTATGATGAACAAATAAAGAAAAACGCTACTTCAGTAATTGGGCAAAATGGTATTTACTTTTATGCATTTTCTTAATCACTTTACCAGATAGCGCCTTAGTTGGAATAAAGTTGTCTGTGTATTCATGATAACATTGGTGGCATCTTGAATTTTTTGGAATAGTTGCTTCCGTGTCCGGATTACTTCTGTATACACTAAAGATTTAATATAACCCCAAAAAAAAAATAAATTCAAAGGATTAAGATCCAGGCTGAAACCTGGCTGATAAATCGGTTGGTTGTAGCCAGTAGGTATTGAAACGGATTGAAATGATATGGGTGTAGTTTTTCAAAGTAAAAATCATATCCCTCATTTAACTATTGGAATATTCATTATGTTTAGGCATATTAATTACTAGAAGTTATTTTTTATGACGATTTAGATTAACGTTAAAAGATCTTTTATTCAATTTAATGAATGCCAACACCAATATATATTAAGTATCCATGACACTCACTTCTTAAGCGTAGCAAATATTTCGAAAACGGTTTGTTTAATCGAATTAACTGCAGTATAGGTTTTTTTTCTTAGGAAGCGTTACTCCATCACAATTTTCAATAAAAAAATAGTAAAATGGTACTAACAAGAAAGTTATGGAATGAAATAGCCAGTGTATAGGGTGTAACAGGAGCACTCTACATATTACATAAAAAAATAGAATTTAGTGGTATTCTCCGTCTCCGAAAATTACCAGTTTTTATGTCGATATCTCAAAAAGAGCTTGAACTATAGAACTATCCTAGTTTAATCTAGGATTGCTTTTTGGCTCATTCATTATGTATACCTGGTGAAAATATATCGAAAGGGTACGCACATTCAGTTAAAAATGTTTCGAAACATGATGAAAGAAATTTGTTAATGTGATGTATTAAAGTAATGCGATACTACTATATACGCCAAGTCATGATTTTGTGATAATACTTAACTCTAATTTTCATATTGGGGCTTTAATAAACTACCCTCAACAATATTTTTAAATTTTCTTTTTCGCCAAACGATATGCTCTTCACGAAATTATACCCGGCCCAATGAACACACAATCTTCTTTTATTGTCGCTAGACTCGAGGGCTAAAAAATTAAAAAATATAAAAGTAATATCAAACAAATAAAATGCTCCTTGAAGCTCGACGGTAAAACTCGTACCCTCCTCTTTAAGTACAAAAAAGACTTTTTCTCAGTTCATTTTAATAATAGACAACGTCAATTAAATTCAGAAAACGAGAGATTGCCCTCTCCAATATTAATTCGACTGTGAGCTGGATGTTGCTTTTGTATTTTCTGATAGAAAGGCAAATTTTAATTTTTTTTTGCTTTTGGGACTTTTTCCTGTCAGTTTTTAACTTGTCGTCTTCTAAAAGCGAATAAAAGGATAATGTTAAAGTGAAAATGATTCATCTTTTAAAGTTCCTTTTATAATTTTATTTTCTCGTCTTGGGGCAAATGATAACAGAAACGAGGGTTGAATAATATCAAAGACCATTTGCACTTCCATTAGATAGTCCATCAAGTAGTTGTTAAATATTTTAATGCCCATGTCAGAGGTTACTGGAATTTAAAACGCAATATTTGTAAATAACTGTAATCGGCAGGTCGGAAACTGCCGCGGATTGAGAACATTAACCGTAATATGGATTGAGCTGAGATGTATCCCGTGTTTATAGTTAAGATTCATTTAGGAGGTCTTTTATTTTCCATTTGTTAAATTGTCTATTCCGAGTGTAACCCGTCTTTGTTAATATTTATTGTCCCTCACATAAAAATTCAGTTCTTTAAATAAACATTGTTAATAGAATAAGTTCAGTATATTTTGATCAGATTTTTAATAAATAAATACACCAAGAACGTCAACCATAAAAATATCTTATATCTGGAGGTCTATGTTTCTTGATTTTTATGTGTTTTTTTTTTGTTTGATTTAAGTACAATGGGATTTTGGGAATAATCAAATATACGTTTTCATTATAACTTTTAATTTTTTGCAGTTGTTTGTAGCAAGGTATCTGTTTACTGGATAGTTTAGATATGGGATAGCATTGAAAATTTCTAACGAACTCAGATTTTCGTCATTATTGTTGTTAAATAAAAAAAAGTAAAATAGTATTGACTAAAAAATTCGTATAATAGTTGGATAAAATGCAGTAATGATTATATTATTCCGGGGTATAAAATATGTGTTGTTCAATAATTCTAATTGCAGAGAATATATGAATAATTTCTAGTAGGTACCTAATTGTTAATATTATAATTTAAATATTTTTTTTTAAGTTTTGATTCTAGATACAAATTAAATTTGCATTTTCTTTGCTGGCTTATTATCTATAAACCAACTCTCCATTTTTGTACTGTTTTTGATTATTTTCAACTTTCCTGATCAATGAATAAAAATAAAAATATTTTTCGAAAAAAATTCTATTGCATTTTTCTAAATGAAATTTATAGGGAATTATCAGGATAGTGCCGATGTGGTCGCAATTTTTAGCATATTCCATCACTATGCTAGATTTATTTATTATTTATTTATATTAAACAAAAATAACTAAAGTATAAATCCTATTAAACATATGCTGCAACCAAGGAGGGCGGAAAGAAAATCATCGAGGCTCATAAAACTTTATTTAATAAACGTATCTAAAAATGAACAACACCATCACAATGCAACAACACAACAATGGTCGTCACATAAGAAAACGAGACGCGACAGGCAGACATCAAATTATAGACCGATCGGTCTCCTAAGCCACGTATGTAAATTATTTACTAATATTATTGCAAAACACCTGATGAATAGACTAGACTTTTTTCTCCCCAAAGAACAGGCAAGATTTTGCTCAGGATATAGAACAAATGGCCACCTTCTAAGGATAAAGGTACTAATTGAGAAATGCATCGAATACAATGAGCCTCCATACTTGTATTTGGAAACTACGAAAACGTATTGATTGGACAGCTTAACAAAAACTTCTGGAAGCACTCGCCGAATACCGAATCGGCCATCGATGCCACAGGAAATGTTAGAACATCGACCAACCAATACACTGACAAATGTAAAATCTAGAGAGATGTAAGATAAGGAGTTACAATCTCGCCTAAACTGTCCATAACCCTCCTAGAAATCGGCGATGGTGTAAATAGTTACCAAAGCTTTATTCTGCTTTTTTTTTACATAATTTATATACATTTAAAAATAAACTTGGCAACATAGTATCCCCAACACATGAAATCTCCGTTTATTTATCACTTTGCTTATGTGTCAAGCGGCTGTCAAAGATAGTCAACGCTTTAGTTAATCTAACATAATATTAATTAGGTACTTTTAGTTACAAATAATACATTATTGTATTGTAAAACATCATATAATTAATCTTTTACGTAAGAAATCATGCTTCGTGTCAAAATGGAATCACTTTTCCATCGTTTCTCCTTTGATTGTACGTGGCACCTTCAGGGATCTCTACTTTACGATATCGGGACAATGAATGAGAGCTCGGAAAGACCTAGGCCGGCTATTTATAGTCGACTTGTATTTACCGAACTGTGACCTGATGTAATGATCGATTTCTACGTATGATGTAGACTGAAGCCCGTATCTACTAAAATTGTTAGGATGCTTATAAATTTCAATAGATTCTCTAATTTTTCGTTTATAGAATCTCGAAATCAATACATGAACTTTGGTGTCTTTTACATTTATGTGGAATGTCATGTGGAATGTTGGTGTTCAGATACAGCAGATTGTACAATTTGTTTTTTCCTGATACATCGTTCATGTTCCTTAAGCTTAGTCGATATGGATCGTCCAGTTTCTCCAATATAGCCATACCCACGGGAACAAGGATTTGCATATACTCCTTCCGTTCGGAAAGGAATAATGTCTTCTGGCGATCGCAAACATTGTCCAATTTTCTTGTGTGTGTTGAATATTGTACGTATGTTAGACCGGCGAAGTAACCTTGCAATCTTGTCTGTGGTTCTGTGTATAAATGGAAGAACTACACTTTCTAACGGTAATTCCTTATTAGTTATAGTTATAGTTTAGTTATTAGTATTATTTCGTAGAGTAGGATTATTATATTTTCTTATTGATCGCCCAATATCCTCAGTGTAATATTCATTCTCTCTTAAAGCTTGAGTCAGTTTCCCTGTTTCCGATTGTAAAGAATTTTGGTCACAAATCGTGAGGGCTCTGTAAACCAAAGAATTAATAACTGATTGCTTTTGTGATGGATGATGATAGTAATTTGCATTGAGTGTCCTAAGGAACCATCTTCTTTCCTTTGTACAAGATCATCTAGAAAGGGAATCCTGCCTTCTAATTCAATTTCAATTGTAAATTTTATATTAGCATGTTAACCCGGGGAGGTTTTCTGGACCATGCCGCCATATTATAAAAGTGTCGTCTACATATCTGAACCATGATTTTGGTTTTAATGGAGACGACTCTAAAGTTTCCTCCTCAAAAGCTTCCATGAAGATATTGGCTACCACTTGTGATAGTTGAGATCCCATGGCTGCTCCAGAGGTTTGTTCATAAAAAGTTCCATGATTTCTTAATTGACCACAACCGTGAAATCTTCTTCTTGCCAAAATCGCTACAGATGGAACAACACGTAACCTCAAGAAGTGCAAGGAACATCTACAAACGAGCCAGTATGACATTGGTAAGGAAAAGGATAAAATAGACTCGACGTGATTTGGATATAAACGCTCGTAAGTTACTAAATATTTATTTAAAATTAGCTTTTATACTTGAACATTAAATATTTAGAACTCTCGATGACATTACCAATGCGCAAGCGGAGAGGATACATCAAGCAGTTACCATTAAGCAACAGAAAAATTCGAAGGACTTCTGGACAACCAAAGACCAATAAAACCGCCACAGTACACCGTAATAAATTTATCTTCTTACTGAAGCAGAACAATCCGGCCTCTCTAATGGCCAAAACTTCGCCCATTACACCAAAGGGCATACCCGTAGAAGACATAGTGTCATCTATTGAAGCGACAATTAGAAGACTTCCAGCAGAAGAAGCTGATGCAATAAGATATGAAACAGCGGAATCTGGGGAAAGAACGGTAATAAAAACATTAAACAATAATACAGACATTTTGGTCCTTCCAGCAGATAAGGGAAATGCTACTGCCATCATGGACAAAACCGACTACGTGAAGAAAATACAACTATTTTTGGGACGACCTACAAAGTAATTCAAGTGGACCCGACTAACAAAATTGAGAGACAGATAACCAACCTTATAAACGCATCCAACCTACCAGCAGAGGAGAAGACTATGTTAAGACCACTCAGCTCAAGAATCTCGCGGTTCTACGCACTACCTAAAATACACAAGGCTAATGTACGACTTCGACCTAGTGCAATAGGATCTCCAACTTACAAAAATGTGTAAATAACTTACAAATATTTTTAATAATTTTACATGAAAAAAACATACAAATCTGATGAATAAATTCGTGTAATCTGTTTTGTGTTTGCTTTGTAAATGATGCCAGGAAAAATTAAGATAATATCGATTTTCGGACCTTTCCGAAAGTTACGAATAATCTAAAATTTGTAAGCGGCAATCAATTGGGCCCTCAAATAGGCAACGTCTCCCTCTTTTAACGGACTTCGTATCTCTTACGGTTTCCCAGATTTCCATGCATTTAGCCCAAATTGAGACACACTGCACATATTGTTCAAATTATCGACACGAGCAAATAATTGAAAAACATGGTCCATAAAATTTACTATGCTCAGAAGGCTTATTTTAAAAGATTTTAACGAAATCAAAAGACAATTACCACAAAAGTACGGAATACACAATATAGTAAACATTTTTAAATACCACAACAAACATCTTGAAACAATTTTTAAAAACAATTTTTAAATACCACGAAAAACATCTTGAGACGTAAAATTTATAAAAAAAAACCCGCACTATATCTCAAAATCGTGCATCCCCTAAAAGTTATGATGTGCTAAAAGCCTGCTATCTTCGCTGTTAGTGTCGACTCATAAATACGTTGCCGCCACATTTATCACCAAAATACTTTAAAAAATATGATAAATGGTCCTCTTTACTATTTGAGCTATTTCTGAAATTCTGTAAGTGTCTCGGATGAAATACAAAACCTTTAAATATGTTTGTAATTAAATCCTACCCTTGGGCGCTTGGCCTGTCGTAAAGGGTATGGGTATACAATAAAACCTTTAATGGTCGAAATTTGCATCTCCCACAATGCATTACCGTATTCAGGCCCTAAAATCTCTAGTTATGTAAATTGGGAAATAAACTCTTAAATGAAATTTAATTTAATTTCAAGTAAAAAACCCTATTATTCATTAAGAATATTTGAAAGTTTTTTTGGCAAACTCGGGCTAGTTATATCAAAGTTGAAAAATATGAAAAGATAAAGTCTTGTGTAGCATAATTTAAAAAAATTATGGTAAATAAGTTTGCATATTTAGAGTTTAAAGTATAAGTTACTGTACTTTTTTGTCGGAAGGTATGTAAAGAGATCATCAAGTAAAAAAACTTGGACAATCTTCTGTAAACTTTAATGTTGTTTTTAGGAGCTTATAAAAGTTGGAGCCTTGATCAGACACTAGATCTAAGACATGCAGGCCGGTTGCGTTCAACTTTCTGATCGTTTCAAACAAAATATCCTTTAATTCGTTCGAGTTCGGAGATGTTTTGTACAAAAAATATGCAATTGGTTGCTTCCAATTATGCGCAGTTTTTCTTTCCATCAAAACTAAAGCATTTCCAGCAACATCTGCAGATTTTTTTCCAGGGCCTTCCTTAGAGGGTAAACGACAGATGGACGATAATTTCTTATATGCTTTTGGACTAAGAAAACATATGCTTAGGGTAAATCGTTTAAATTCATCTGTGTACCTTAAGCCTTTTGGAGCTTTGTTGAGCTTTTAAAAAAGGATAAGATTCGGCTGGCTAATAATCTTCCAATGTTATTCTAGTTTCAAGCCTTTTTTCGATTGCGTAGCTTCTATTTCAAGGGTGCTAATAGTGTTTATTAATGCTGCTTTCCTCAACGGTTGATTCCAGACTTCTGTGACGTCTGGCAACTCTCATCTGAAAAAGAAATAGAAAAAATATCTAAACCTAAAAAAACTAATTTTGAATATATCAATCATATTGTAGAACAAAATTTTATTCTGAAAGCTTCTGAAATATCTAGACAGATTTTACAAAATAACTTGTAATAACCTTATTAATATTTCCTTACCCATTTTAATAATTAACTCTGAACAAATTTATCCATTTTAATGCAAGGATCTGTTTGGATCTGGGCATCTTTGAGTTCTCTACTATGCGAGTCATTGTCTCCGAGACCTAAATTAATAGAGTTTGTAAGATTGATAAATTGCCAAAATGTTTACATTTACTAATGAAAATTAACCCTAATTGCTAACTTTAAAAAAATATGCGTTATTTTTAACTATACCGCGTAATTCTCAATAGTAACTTACCCTTATAAGCTTTTTGACTTTTGAAATTAAAAAACAAAATTAGAGGATATGTTTAAGACAAAAAACTGGATTTACTTACAAAGTTAGCTGCGTAACTTTCGATTTTTAAATGGCATGCCAAATGTTTGTCTTTATATTTCAAAGAAAATTACATTTTTAGTATAATGGCATGCCACTTATTACTTTTTGACATATTAAGGTATTTTAGTATGTCTAGTACGTATACCTCATAGGAAATTAACAGTATTGCTAGTTTTGGCTTGTGCCTCGACAGTCAATCTTTACGGTCGCCCGGGAATGTTCGGCTTTTCCTGCTAGGTATAAAATG
Source organism: Kuschelorhynchus macadamiae (assembly GCA_030620095.1). NCBI lineage: Eukaryota > Metazoa > Arthropoda > Insecta > Coleoptera > Curculionidae > Kuschelorhynchus > Kuschelorhynchus macadamiae. The sequence goes on from JAUTXW010000656.1 coordinate 431,917, forward strand.
TACTACAATTATGTTTTAACCTATTACTTTTTAATCAATGTATGAATAGTAAACTTACTCTTTGTTGCTTTAGGCGAAATCAGTGTAGGAACTGCATTATAAGAGAAACGTTGTTTTGAACCTATAAAACAATCTTCTGTAAAATGCAGACTGCAAACTTTTATTCGAACGTAGCAATCTTCGGGACTGATATTTGCAAAACGATGGTTTCCAATAAACCCTAATTGATTTTTCCATTGTTCACATCTGTAAACATATAATATAAAAATTCACTAATTACGTACTCATACATTTATCTGTGAATGCATTAACTATACCTACATATTTTTTATTTACTTAAAGATTTATTAAAAAGAAAATTATAATAAAATATATTTATACCTTTATGCATCCTTCGGACAACGGAAAGATGATAAACCACTATCACGTTTAGGTACAACTATCAACTTTACAAAAGACCATTTTCACAAAAAAATTAAACATTAACTTCACAGAAATATTACGTACTTAACAGACCAATCGGTATAACAATGCAACTATAATTCGCAACGCGAATTCGAGACACTGTGTAGGTGTGTCTGGATCCGGCCAATGGAGGTGTGTGGCGATGAAAAGGAATTTAACGGTTTTCGCCGAGTGCCAAGATTTGTATTTATTCAGTAGACTTTGGTTATATTGTCCACAGATGTATATTTTGGCAAAGGTAAGTTACTTTTACTTATCACTTGGGGGACTGTAAGTAAAGAAAAATGAATTTATAACTAATGGAAGATTGAATGTAAGCATTGCTGGTTTTGGGCGTATTGAAGACCTGGGCTTCGATCTCCAAACGCATACATCTTCAATCAGTAAAAATCACTCATTTACCTTAAGATGATGTTGGGGTGCATTTAAATTATCTATTTTGTTGCTGCACATAAACCACATGATATCTACAGTGTGACAGGCTGATGTGGGTTACCGACAGAAACCTCATTAATCGTGCGAACGATGCGGGTGTTTAGCCATATACAAAATATCGCAGTTGACCTTGAAAAAACGCGTTGTCGTTTAGTAAATAAACCGTTGTGTAAAAAAAATGTGTCCAAATAAGAATACAAACGAATAGATATTTAAATTTTAGTTATCATCATCATCCATTTCAAAAACAATCCGTCATCTATTCAATAGTTTTTAACTCAATTATGTACGAGACAGAAAAACTGACTGAAGCTTTAAAATCAAACGGATATTGCACTTCAGATATTAGGTATAATAACAATCCCAGACCTCAACCAGTATTGAATACTCAACCATCAACAGCTAGGCCAGTTTTACAGTTTAACGAGTTTTTATATAACTCCTTGTTACTGAGGTAAGTGTATATAAGTGACACTGGACAATCTGTACCTGCTAGACTTAAGGAACATGGAAGATATATAAATTAAAAATAAATTGTTCAATTCGCTGTCGCTGAACACCAGCACTCAGCAGGACACATGATTAACATAAAAGATACCAAGGTTCTTGCATCAGTCTCTGGTTATTAAAAATTAGAGAATCTCTTGACGCCATTCAGCACGCGTCGGTGGGCACAAGTCGGGTATAAATACCTGAGCTCTGATCATCGGAACTCAGTGTTTTGAACTTGTGCACTGAAGATTCCTTAGATGCCTCGTGTAATCTTAGGCGAAACGTCGAAAAGTAATTCCAATTTGACACAATTTAACCTCAAAACGTGCGAATAACCGTGATGGCATATTGGACTCTAGCCGTGAAAGCTTTCATACTACTGATTTTCGGATAATACTTTCAGTACATAGATTTTTTCTACGTTGATTAAAATTCACGTGTTTTTTCAGTATCCTCTTACTACTTGATATATAGCATTTCCTTTTGGATGACAATAAGATCACTAGGACAAGAAAGGAAATTAAAAACATCCATTATAAAAAAAGTGCTATCTCGGTTATAACATAACAAACTCAAAATACTAGCTAGTCCATCTAATGATCAGAATGTTCTGGTTAGGAAACATACCGGAATGGATCAGCTTGAAAACCGTAACGGAATTTCCTTACGACAAAAGGTTCGATATATATTTTGTGTTTCATAAATCGGTTGATCAATTTTTAAATAATGCTGTATCCTATTCGGAGATAAGGAAAGCCTATTTTCACCTATTTTTAAAGAATAAGTTTAACGGGTGGCGGAGGATAGCAGTATGTAGAAGATGCACAATAGGGCTTAGGTGCATTATGCATAATATCAGAATATAGACCCTTAAAGGCAAAGAATGTGAGTTAAGCAAATCAAACACGCCACACCAATCACAGATAGTAGACAGGTTTTGCTGCATCTAAAGAACTATAAAATACCTACAGGCCACAGGATATACATAAGGGTGTCATCCAGACCTAGAAGATGCCTCCCAAAAACAAATAGAGTCTCTATATTTTGAATTAAAAGAGACTCGCGGTAGTGGCATAATTATAAGTTGGTAAATAAGATAGGGCTAGTAAGGGCGCTGATAGATTAACGGTTTATTAACTTTTTCTCTAACTTCCGTCGTTATAAATCCTTTCTTTTAACAGGGATAGTGAACTATGGTTTTATTTAGTTCTATATGACGTAACATGAAATAAAATTTATTAACATTATTGCTCCCAACGAAAACCAGGAGTTAAGAATGTAATTTAATGCTTGTCGTGGTATTAGCGAGCGGAGTAGTAATTTCTATGATTCCACTTTGTGCCTTTGCCCTACACGGCGCTCGCTGGTCTAAGACGCCCTGATGAGCTCTAAAAAGAGCGAAATCGTGATTGTCGTTTGACTGACTGGGAGGAGGGATCACAGTATCTTTGTTATGACTTTGGTGTAAGGTGGGATAAAATATATTAATATCGTTGCACGCTAGTTAGGTTCTACTTTTAATTGTTGTTAAAATAGAAAAGTCTACGCAACAACGAAAATGAATCTAATGTATCTTGAGCCATTGTGCTACTTTATGGGGTTTTCAGCGTCTGTAACGCAGAAAATGGTCGTTTTCACCATTTGCAAAAACGCACTGTATTTTGTGGTTGAACATAGTTTCATATAGGTCCCTGTATAAAAGACATCTCTATTGCTCGTCATTGAATTTGATCATCATGTATGATTAAAATTGACACAGTTTTTCAAAGTGATTTTTGTTCAAGTCTTCCGGATGCAACTTCAAAAATTTTTGTTTCATATGTTAAATGAAATAAGAAAAAAAACATTTTCTCAAATTTCAAAATATTGTATTAGATTTTAGGGTGTCTGTAATTCAGGAATAATGATTAGTAAGAAAATTATCTCTTGGAGCGAGGACTATACGAAATTGCCGAGAAATTTATTATTAAGCGTTGTCTAGCAGTGCCTCTAATTTTGTCGATGCGAACGTTATTTTGACAGATAAGATAACTTCGAACTAATGATGCAGAAACTAACGTACATACCTTTTCATATCTAAAAAAAAACGAAGGAAATAAAAATAAACGAAAACAGTGTGAAATTAAATATTATACGACACACGTTCGTTAGGTGTTGTTACAGTTCTCGTTTATATTCCCCTGCTACGTCGCCTCGTCCATAAAACAACTCAGATTGTAATAAGTCACCTACCGGGCTTGTAACGTAAATAACTATTTCGTAAATTTCCGTACACGTTAATTTGTATTTTTTGACATTTCACCTCTTGAGGTGAAGACAAAAAAATTTGCGATGGAACTCAGCTCAAAAAAAGACCTAACTTGGGCTAACCAAAAAAACAATCTGATAATTATAAAACACGATTACAATAAAACGTAACTTACGTTTACGGAAATTCACGAATGCATAGTTACAGCTGGGGTCCCATTATCTTAAGGAATGAATGCCTGGGAGCGCAATTTCGTATATCGATATGGAGGTGTTTGATTACCGCGCGAATATATCTAACTATTTTCGCGCAATTTCGAATCGCCCTGGAGCGATAAGAGCTTTTGACATATTTCAAAATAAAACTAGCTGACCCTGCAAACCTTCTTCTGCCTATTCTGTTAGATGGCGCGATGAGTTTCCAGTGGAATTATGAGAATATAGGGCGCATTCTCCACATCTTCCAGAAATGTTTTTGAAGAAAGACATAATGGGTTTATAGAAAAAATACGTAATAAAACAATACAAAAAATAATATTGAAAAGTCTCGGTGACCAGACGATCATTTAAAAAAAATCATGTAAATTGGTGCAGTACAGCTCATAAAGGGTGACCTTTAATATTTTATCTTTGGGATTTGAATATTGTACTATTTTTCGTATTGTTATAGTTTGGACTTTGGGATAGCTAACATTTAAACACATGAATAAGCAAATTAGTCATGGAATGCATTCAGTTGAACAACGCATACAAATTGTTATACACATTTTTATAATCTACTGAGTACTAAATACTCTGTCACGTTACCTTTCGAATGAGCAAAATCAATTGGCCACAACAGCCTTAAACTATTTGTTCTGAGGCTATTCGAAAGGCCGAGTGACATGTATCGTTCCCAAGGAAACCGCTGATGCAGACGATTCTCACACTGGCAATTTCAAAAACCGATTTTACTGAAGCAGAGTCCTAGGTCTAAAGGTTTCATTCTGTTTTAACTTTTTACTATAAAATCGCATATTTGAAATAATTTTTTTTAAAAAAGTTTAATTTTCAAATTATTTAAATACCTTGTCTTATCTAAGAAAGCTAGCATTATACTATAGCTAAAATACAACCTGATTTGTGCGAAAAAGTTATAGAAAAAAATGCCGAGAATGCTGTAGTAACAAAACAGTAGAGAAAGGAAAGGGTAATTTTGAACGATATTCTATTTCAGACATAAATCTAATATTCCCAGTACTTGTTTTTTTCTTTTCTTTATTTTGATTTTTTTTTGTAAGCAAGCATGTATGGGTTCGATGCCATAAGAATATGCTTAATTTGCTTGTTGGGTAATCCTACCCCATTCTCACTTAAAGGAGTGATTAATATAATATTTTTGTGCGAAGTATGAATTTTTACCGTGCATTTTTTTGCAGGGGTGCTTTATATGAAATATTGCGTTGACGCAATATCCTTAATTTCGTCGACTCATCAATGTGACATAGATGTATTTTGTGTCAGTTATGAGGTTCACAGTCACAGATAATGCACGGGTGATATATTTGGCGTGAGATTCAAATAAAGACCCTCACCAAACTCGAAACCTAGTTCTACAAGATTCCAAAATTGCATCAAGTTTACGCAATTATCAAAGACAACCCAGTGAAGAGAAAAGAGATCTAGAAAGACAAATTTCTCAAAAACTAAATTAAGCGATTCTATTAAACTTGTATTAGTCAAAATTCTAGAAAAATTACTCGAATCCGTAATATCAATTCCAAATTTAATAACTTTACTTGCCTAGTAATCAAGAAAATGATTCGATGCACGTCTGGAGAATAAAACTCTTTACATAAGCCGCAAAATGAGTTTTCGATATTATTTTCATGTCCCAGGCCGATTTCTTTTCAAAAATTCAGTCTCGTAATGACAAAAACGCGGGTCTGAAAATTTCATTTAACAAATATGTTAAACTCAGCATTGCTTAATGAAATCTTGCTTTAAAATCTCGAATCCAACCAGCAGAGTTGATTTTAATCATCCTAACGACTAGGGCATAAAGAAAAAGCTGGCTCCAAAGCAAATGCACAAAATTTATTTTGACACAAAAGCCTTTTTGGCGTTATTCTCGAATTATAACGGAATTATGTTTGCAAGATTCTGTGCTGTGTTTTCGGTTTGTTTTAATTTGTGTAGGAAAGTTTTTTTTGTTGGCGGTCGGTCGTTTCAGGTGGAATTAAAAAGGATTTTTTTTTTCTTAATTGAATATTGGTGGGACAGAATTGAATTTTAATATAATTTTTAAAGCAGGTTAATGTAAGAACAAAAGAAATAATTTTTTTTTCTATTTGTTTTTGGTCTGCCGTGAGTGTCCATGTATGTTCATTTTTTGCACTTAAATTTTATAAAAGCCACTAAAGGAAATAAATGTTTTTAATAGCAATTTTCTTTATATTTTGTTTTTTTAAATTGCCAACACTGAAGCAAAAATAGAAGAGCCGGTAAATATCCTTTTATTAGGAATAGTAAAGTGTGACCCAGTTTACATCCGCACATAGTTACTTAGTATAACATATACTCCCTTTAAAACACTTTTTATTGTGCTCCATTTTATTTCACCATATTAGATTCCTACCAATATTTGACCAGTTTCTACCTATTCCGCCTTTTTGTTCGATCAAGTTGAATTCGTAAGGGTTTATCTTTATATCACATTAAATATGTTTGCAGAATTTGAGATCAATTCATTAAAAAAAGGTTTTACATTGATTTTGTATATATTTTATTTGGCCACCATTTTGTTGCGTCTTTTTAAATTCGTACCATCATAATTTTACCATTTTATCTTTATATCACACTAAATTCTTGCACAAAATTGGACATTAATCATGAATAATCTGGTAAGTAGTTTTTTTTTCAGACTGAATTTGTAAATATGTTATTATTCCTCCATTTTGTTTTGCTATGTTGGATTGGTTCCAAAAATATTACCTATTCATTCCTATGTAACACTTGATTTTTGTGCAAAATTTGAAGTAAATTGGATAATTCGTTTTAAATAATAATTTTTTTAACAATTCAAGAGTCCGCCATATTTGATTTTTATGAATATGTTTTCAGGTCATCCCCATTTGACTTTTAATTTTTGACCAGAATTTGGAGTCATTTGGGTAAGCAGTTTTTTAGCTATGCCGCGAATTGACAGTCAGACCGACGAAGTTGGGAAAACGTATTTCTTTGTATCGATAAATGCTAAAAAGTAAAGATTTGTAAAACCTGGGAGGGTGATTTTTTTCACGATCACAAATATTTTATTAGGCCGCCATTTTGTTCCGCCTCTTGAATTCGTCTCACAGTTTCACCAGTTCATCTTTATACCGCAATTAATTCTTGCACAAAATTTGAAATCAGTTTATAGTTTAAGTAGTTTTTGCAAACTGGATTCGTGCCAAAATATTATCAGTTTATTTCTACATAATACTTGATATTTGTGCAAAATTTGAGGTAAATTGTAGTGTTTTTTGTAATATATTTGTGAAATAATTCACTAGGCCGCCATTTTGTTTCGCCATATTTTTACCAAAATGTTACCAGGTCATACTCATTTGACCCTCAATTTTTGACCAAAAGTCATTGGATAAGTAGTTTTTAGGTATGCCGCCAACAGACAGACAGACAGACAGACATACCGACACATCGATGGAATTGAAAAAACATGTTTTTGGGCATCTAGGGACCCTGAAACGGAAAAATCTGAAACATTTTGGAAGTTGACTGTTTCACGATAACAATATTTTTCATTTACGAGAGAAGGAAAAATCATAATTTTGAACACAAAAGCCTTTTTGAAATATTTTTTACAAGGTCCTGTGCTGTGTTTTCAGTTTGTTTTAATTTGTGTGGGGAAAATCTTTATGTAGGCGGCCGGTTGTTTCGGGTAATTAAAATTTTTGAGTGGGTATTGACGTAATTAAAAGCGAATAAGGTTTTGAAAGCGTCTTATGCAAAGAGAGGAAACAACAATTACAATTTGTATTGAATATCTTTGATGTGGCCATGTATTTTCGGTTTCCATCAGAAACATTTTGTATTTGCACACTTATCATAATACCCAAGATGGACATATTTTTAATCGCAATTTTAACTACTTTATTTTGAAATGGCAAAACTGAAATAATAAATAAAAAATCGTAAATATGTTTACGTTAATGCATAATTCATATGTGTAATGTATACAATACAAATAGAGTAAAAGTCATTAAATGCTAAAAATTATATAGATAAGCAACAAATAACTTAATTTCGCGAGTTTTGTATACTTATCTTAAAATCCAGGTTTAGGCTACTTCTTGGAATATTTTTGGATAGGGAATGTTTTTAATAAAGTCTTAAAACAAATTGTAAAATGTTAAAGTTGCTGTTGGATATGTCAAATTGTTTCGGCTGTTAATATCGTGCTTAATGAAATTTATTTAATTTTGTTTCCTTCCATATTACAAAAAAAATTCCCAGTAGAACATTTATGTCTCCACTTTCTTCGGGAAAAGGTAAATTCTCTTTCGTGTAATAAGGGTCAAATATTCATAGTTAAATTGGGTTTCTTGTTTTAAGCAGGCCATAAACATAAACCGGTAAATCGGTCCCACGGATAACGTCGAAGTGATAAAATATGCAATGTACAAATATATTAATTATAATTGCACTTCCATAATTTTTAGATAGTTAAAATTTAAAAGTTATAAGCTTGCATTTATTAGCAATAACACTGTATAAAAAATATTGTACACAAAAGTTTTTTTATTTTCTGGGAACCGTCAGGATTTGCTAAATAAAACACTTAAATATTTCAACCACTATATTTTACTTCTAAACGAAACAAATAATCTTACAATAATGAAACACATACCGTCATCATATCGAACACTTATATAATAATCCCATGCCTAAATATGTTTTTTTTGCTGATATTATACTTCTTAAAACCTTATATAATTTCGTTCGAACAAAGTTCCACGGCTAATCCTGACAATAAATTCGTTCTTGAATTTTATTTTCTATTCTGTCCATACTACTACAGAAAAACACATGTATCACATATAATAGTAAAGAGCACGTCATTTCAATGTCTGGATACATATGATCCGACACAAAGAGCACGTCTTTCAGCTTTCAATAAAATGCCAACCATTATTGCAAAGAGCATGTCATTCAGCGATCAAGTCCTTAAGGCGTTTATGCAAAGAGGCGAACAAGTTCTCATGACTTTGATGCAAAGAGCAAGTCTTTCAGAAATAAACAAAGAACAATACACAACCATTGCAAAGAGCACGTCATTTCAACATCAAGTCTTAATGACCTTGATGAAAATAGCAAGCCTCTCAGCAATAATTTCATTTTATTTTATTTATTTTTTTTTGTGTGCAATTACTATACTCTGCTACTTTTCAGTCAACAAAAAATTCACTTAACCTAACCAAAGCTCACACGGGCATTTATCTTTTCGAAAAATACTTATGGCATCATCATAATAAGCATAGCCCTGAATACTACTTACAAAGACTTACACAATTTATAAGAACAAACATTTATAAAAAAGCACACGAGTATAATGATAAGAAGAAACAAAACCAAACATAAAAACAATTGTTTTTAGACTTCTGCCTCAAATTTACCTGGTCATATCCGCATCATCTCTGTAGTGAGATTTGGAATGGGCTTTCATATCTTGGATCTAACTTAGAAAGATGGGAATTAACAGATGGATGGAAAACTAGATCTCCTACTAATCCTAAAAAGTTTACTCTTTATTCTCTTTTTATCAAATCTATCTTTTGACTAAACCACAACGTAACATTTTGGTCAGTGGTTGTTATTGATTTTACACTTTTCGTTAAAGTTTGAATATCTCCCGTATTTATATTTTGTCCTGTTAACAAATAAAGTGGGGAGAAACCTGTTGTTTTGGATAGTCGTATTAAGGTCTAAATACCATCGGAAGAGCGCTCATCCATTCTGACTTGTTGCATTTACATTTACTCTTAGCAAATCTAAAACTGTCGAGAAGTATCTCTTTACTTGTGCGTTTTCACTCGGGGCACATTTGCCAATAAGGTGTTGGGTAATGTTTAATTTTGAAAGTAACTTTTTCACTTGTTGGGGACACCGCTGCATTTCGCGAAGAATAGCGTTTAAAACACTTGTTGTCATTTCGATACCGATATACATCATTTATCACAGCGAAAATATCATTTAACTGCGCGCAAAACCGCCGACCGGCTAGGTGGTACTTTTAGCGAGTCTATCCCACTTCTGATGTTAAAAACAAATAATTTTCACTGAAATAAAACACGTAATTATTTCAAACACTATATTTTACTTTTAAACGAAACCAAGAATTTTACAAGAATGATGTCATCACCCGATACATATCGTCCTCATATGGAACACCTATATAATAATCCCATGCCTAAATATATATTTTTTGCTTATATTACGCTTATCTAGCAAAGCTCACAACCAGGAAAAGGAAAAGTGATTTTATATTAGTGCTTATATAGTAGCTACGTACTATCACTGGCAGTGCACTATACGACAACTTTGTTACGTGGTAAATACCTAGAACGTATATAAAAATAACATCAGAAATTAATGACTAAAAAGAGGTAACTTATTCAATCCAATGTTAATTTTTTGATCTCGGTAGAAATAATTTGTAGCAACATGGTCTAGAAAGTTTCATTTCATTCCTTTCTCGATAAAAATTCTTGCATCGTCTCGTTGGAGATGGAATAGATATATTTCTAATAATCTAATTTTACCAGTGGCGTGCCGTTTAGCAGTAAATTCCGAGGTAAATTCCTTATAAATATTGGTTTTGTGAACAATTAGATAAAGAGCGTATTCTGGGTATTCTATAGAAAAGCAGAGCTATAATGAAAAAAAATCGTTGATAAGGTAATCTTTAACTAATATAATTAAGTTTTTATAATGCAAATATGTAGAACAAGTTCTATTTGTGTAATTGTAATTCTGGGAATGATTTGGAATAAATTGTCTTATCCAAAATGCCTCGTTTTGGATACAGAAGATCTTAAATTTATTTGATTTTTTTTAGTTTTCGCGATGTACTTCATACATTTTTAGAGATATTTTTTCAAATTCGGCACACAGTATAATAAGCTTAATATCTACAAAACGGCTTTAATACATTTTAGCAAAATCTACCGAGTGTTATTTTTTCACAAGCAAATGACAAAAGGTAAGCAAAAAAATGAGCATCAACTTTTTTATTTTTAATTTAATTTTAACACCCTGTATAATATTATTTCAATAAATGGGCTTCTTCTTGCTGTTTATTAAAAATACCAGGTTTGATGGTTTGATAACCGAGAAAATTGACAAGAACTCTGCCATAAAAGGCAATGTATTCTTTTGTAAGGATCTTACTTATGTGTTTCGCCTCTTTTTTTTAACACTACACTACATACAATTTCTCGGTTGTCTTTAAAGATAAAGCTATTAAACCTGGTATCTTTATAATCAGCAAGAAAATGTCCATTTATTAAAAAAATATTATACAAGGCATTCCATTTAAAATAACTAATTAGATACATATTTTGTACTTTCCTATTGTCATTTGTTTACTTTTTTTAGCAAATACTGACGCTTTAAGGAACGCCATAAAACTTTTGCATACAATTTTTATTGTTATCTCTAAATTTTAGGCTTGTAGACCCCGTTTAACATATAACCGGACAACCTGTACATAGAAACAGCTTTGAATTCAAATGTACTTAAAGTTAAAATATGTTTGTTGGCTATTAAATATCTATTGCTAAAACCTATCCTAACCTGAACTAATTATATATTAGTACATTTTTCACATTAAGTATTATGATAATTTCAAATGCGTAAAAACATGAAAATTAACTAACAGGTGATAAAATATATATTTGTTATCATTATATCCAGTCAAGGCGGTAACAAACTCCCGTACACAGTAGTTAACAGCCGCAATGAAGAAAAAGAGTGGAGTAAACGTACTCTAACCATATTATTTTTTCTTTATTATTAATTACATTGATCCTCTGATTACTTATAATTTTTTTTATTCAATTTTTATTTTTGCTGTAATATCCTAATTTATTAATTTAATTCTTTCTTTTGGTAAAATGTGATTCCTTTTAAATATTTTTGTCATGGTGACTTTAGATATGATGGCTATGAATGGAAATTTCTCGTAATTAGAAATTAACATATAACTAAATTGAAACATTTCTCTCCACCTAAACCCGCATAAACCTGTATATATAGATTTAGCGTTCCACCTCCCAACCTCCCTCTAGCTTTCCATTACCATAATCTCCCCATATTAATTAGTAAAAGACGTTATCTCGGTTGTGTTATCTCTTGTATGTGTAATCCCACCCCTATAGTTATCATACTGTGTCGAAATTTAGGTACAGTATATTATATTTACTCGTGACTATACGGTTCTTTGTAACCCGAATTTCATGGCGGTAAATGACATCAATCATATATTTTATTTCGTAATGTATCTATATTTTTGCGTATTGATGGTTACCTAATAAAATTAAATAAAAATTAAAATTATTACATTTTAAAATTAAAATGTCCTAAAAAAAAAAAGATTGTGCTCTAGCCGCTATCTCGGAAAACGACGTAAATAACTAAGGCTTTTTGTAATTTTAACTCAAAAACCATGATCTCTTCAGTCGGGTCCCGATAAAGTAACACAGCTATCAAAGTTCGCGAACAATGTTAACTGAGGACTTTTCCATATCTTCAAATCCGCTTAACATTTACAGTTAAAAATGTTTAAAAACGTTATAGCAAACAGCATGGTTTATCGAAATTACTTGTTTTTCATTTGTTGTCGCTAAAACTTAAAGCAAATAACATTTTCGTCGTTTCTAGTTGCTCTTATTCTTATACGGTCTTAAGTTTTCTTTTTACTTCCTGTGGGGATGGGACACTAATTTTAGTAAAAATCAAATATGGCGGAGCAAAACTGCGGCCTAGTAAAATGTTAAAAAAATATTACTAAATAGCTACTCACCAATATACCTACAATTTTGCACTAAAGTAAAACAATGTATAGGAATAAACTGCTAAAATTTTGATACAAATCCAAGACGGCGAAACAAAATGGCGGCTTCATAAAATGTTTAAAAATTCGGCCTGAAAAAACTATCTAATGGACTGATTTAAAATTGTGTGCCAAACATATTGTGGCTTAGAGACGAACTAGTAAAACTGTGGTTCTAATTTAAGATTGCGGAACCAAATGGCAACCAAATAAAACATTTGTAATCGTTAAAGAAGTCCTCTCGGGTTTTATATATTTTCAGGTTTTAGCGTCTCTATGCCAAAAAAGTATGTTTTATCAATTCCATCGGTCCGTCTGTCAGTTTGTCTGTCTGTTTGTCTGTCTGTCTGTTAGTCCGCGGCATAGCTTAAAATCTACTTAGCAAATTGATTTTAAATTGTAGAAGAAAAATAAGGGTTATATGTGGATGACTTGGTAATATTTTGGTAATATGCTGAAACAAGAATCAGGCCTCGTGAAACGTAAAAATAATTATTACTTAAAAAAAAATTCACCAATTTACTTCAAATTTAAAAACGTATTACAATGCACTAAAATCAAGTATTATGTTGGAATCAACTGGTAAAATTTTGGTACAAATCCTCATTTAAAAATCTTTATAGATAGAAGACGAGTAAATGAAAAATGTTTATTCCTTCTACTCTAAGTTAATGGTAGATATATGAATGAAATAGATGTAATATCATAAATTCTCATTTGCCTATGCGAAGATAGTCTTCTTAGGGCGGTGACTTTCTGCTTGATACGCAACTTAAAAATGTAGTAAGAATGGTATAAATATGTGTAAAATAATTATCAATAAAAAGAAAATAAAAAAACCGGTAGATTGGCCTTTAGCCTTTTCCCACACACAGATGGCATAGTTTGTATATGCACATCCTTATATGGCAATATCTTTATACATATATACATTGTAGTACCTTTTCTAAGTATGCAAGTTCCGGATATTTGAGTAAAAGATAGGTTTCAACAGTAATTTCCTGGTGATTTCCCCTTGTCAAAAAAAAAACAGGAGCTAACCATGTGAGCAGTATTAAACGACAGGTGCAGTGCGGCGGCAACGGGTGTCAGCACGGTCGGTCAACTTCTAGGAACTGCACATACTTATTGGTATTGGTCAATAGATGAATATTCCTCGAATATTTTTTAAGTAAGTGTAAGCAATGCTGCAAAATAATTAATTTTATTGCAATTTACATATTTTTAGAAACTTAAAATGACAAGGCCTTTTTAAATCCACTAAAAGTATATACCGCCTCCTCTGCGTTATTGTTAGGATGCAAAAGGGCTTTATTTGAATCTCTCAAAAAATTACCCTTGAAGTTTTTGTGACTATGAACTTCATAGCCGAGAATGTATTTTGACGTCATTGTTGACACTTATCGACAAATCCAATTACGTCGTCGCAATATTTCATATAAAGCACCCCGAGTTTAAATAGTTGACTAAAAACACAAGCAAGTGGCGTAAATATCATATTAAAAACTTTAAATGACAAGCCCTTTTTAAATCCGCTAAAAGTATATAACGCCTCCTCTGCCTTATTGTTAATATGCAAAAGGGCTTTATTTCAATCTCTTGAAAAATGTTTTACCCTTGAAATTTTTGTGACTGTGAACTTCATAACCGAGAATGTATTTTCACGTCACATTGTTGACACTTATCGATAAATCCAATTACGTCGTCGCAATATTTCATATAAAGCACCCCGAGTCTAAATAGTTCACTAAAAACACAAGCATGTGGCGTAAATATCATATTTCGCATCATGGCTATGGTCGCTTTGATTAACAACAAATGTATCCACCTAATAGAGTTTATGCAACTCGGCTAAATCATTATTAAATTTTGTTTGTGTTTCAATTATTAGCTTGTGCTAAATTCGATACGATAGCATATCGAGCACTTTCTCCATCCACCAGAGGTCATCTGTAGTTAGCTTCAAATATGACCTGTCATAAGATAGGGGCTAGAGCTTTAAATCTCACTCCTCAGGTCTTCAATTCGATCTTCGTGCAAGTGAACTTTTTATGAAAACCCGTAATTTTTCAAGTATTCGGGTTTTATTTATTTAACTAAATTTTTGGTTCTCCAGGTTAAGATAATTGTTTTTATGAAAAAAAGTGAGTCAAAGTAATTTTATAAATCGGTATCATTGTCAAATAGTTTTTCATAAGTGGATCCAAAGCTGTCAGACTTAAAAATATTTAAGTCATTTATTGACTTAAATCATTTTATTGACTTAAGTCTTTTTATTTTTTAAGTCATTTTTCAAAAATTGACTTAAGCCTTAAGTCATTTTATAAATGACATACTTTTTTTTGACTTATAACATTTCCTCGAAGACTCAAGTGAGAGCAAAAGAACTTAAGTCAGATTAAAGACTTCAGTCAGCTATACTGACTTAAGTCAAGGCGGCGCCTGCGTTTGTTTTTTCTTTTGCATTAGTCATTACAAATTGCGATTGATGGGCTGGCGTGTTTGAACCTGTCAACTCGCTCTGTATTTATAGTGAATATTGCACGGGAAGAGTGATTTTATATTAGTACTTATATAGTAGCTACGTACTATCAATGGCAGTGCACTATACGACAACTTTGTTACGTGGTAATTACCTAGAACGAATATAAAAATAACATATCAGAAATTAACGACTAAAAAGAGATAACTTATACAATCCAATGTTAATTTTTTGATCTCGGTAGGAATAATTTGTAGTAACCTGGTCTAGAAAGTTTCATTCTTCATTCCTTTCTCGGTAAAAATTCTTGCATCGTCTCGTTCGAGACGGAATAGATATATTTCTAATAATCTAATTTCACCAGTGGCGTGCCGTTAGCAGTAAATTCTGAAATAAATTCCTTATAAATATTGGTTTTGTGAACAATTAAATAAAGAGAGTGTTCTGAGGGTTCTGTAGAAAAGAAGAGCTATAATGAAAAAAATCGTTGATAAGGTAATCTTTAACTAATATAATTAAGTTTTTATAATAAATATGCAGAACAAGTTCTATTTGTGTAATTGCAATCCTGGGAATGATTTGGAATAAATTGTTTATTATGAATTATCCAAAATGCCTCGTTTTGGATACAGAGGGTCTTAAATTTATTTAATTTTTTTTAGTTTTCCCGATGTACTTCATACATTTTTAGAGATATTTTTTTCAAATTCGGCACACAGTATAATAAGCTTAATATCTACAAAACGGCTTTAATATATTTTAGCAAAATATACAGAGTGTTATTTTTTTCACCGTCATGAAAGTTTTAACATTTTAACTCTCCCAAGGCAAAGGTCGACATCTGGCCTTAAATTCAAGACATTTCTGAAAGTTGAGTTCACTGGCGGTTTTTGAAGTCTTAAGATTCTAAACCCCTATGGCTACCATTATTTAAAACATTAATTTTTTCAATTAATTTAAACCACAAAATCCACAAACAAGTCTTGAAAATAAAATAAATTCTATAAAAATACGCAATCGTAACCACAACCTATCATACGATACACATTAAACGAATCACTAACAAAAATGTTTGAGTTTCCTCAGCCCGGGTGTTGACCTAAAATTTGCCAACGTAAGCCTATATATCATATGCGCCTCTATGCGAATTCAATCGGGAACACTCGGGAAAATCTTGCCTCTGTTTATAAACACGAGGTCATCGCGGGCCGCCAGCCTCGTGGTCCAACGAAACGAAACCTTTGGAGATCGCTATGCGAGGCATTGATAGTGCGACTGCCGCGGAATCAACATGAACATTCAACGAGTGTACACGCTTAGAATAATAGGAATTTAAAAGAAATTAAAAAAATATAAATTATTAGTTATTTTCTGTTTGAAAATATGTATTGTGGGGTCATTGACCATATGACCTAATGGAAGAGCCGCCACTGTTTTAGAGTAAAGCCAATTTACACATTATAGTTTTTTGCTCAATACTTTCTCTCATAATAAGTGTTTTCTTTTTCCTAAGAAGAAGACAAGATAGTACAATTAAACGTGTACATGTAACCAAATAACTATATAAAAAGTATATTATATAATGATATGACATCCTTCACTATACTTTATAAAAAGGAGTACTACTAAAACAGGAAATATTGATTTCTAATTTAAGTCTTAAAACGTACTTTCGTAAGAAACATAAAAAATAGGCAAAAACGTATTTCATTTTTCATTATATTCAGTCATTTTCTTGTTTGACTTAGATTTGACAAAAATTTTCAAATCATATTGAAACAAGACTTAAGTCATATATGGTTTAAAGGAAGACTTGATTTAAGACTTTTTTTAATTTTCGATCGATTTATGAGTTAAGTTTTTTTCAAACTGACTTGTGACAGCTCTGAGTGGATAGGTACCAGATTAGGGAAACTCGTCATGAATTATGATTATAGAAATTTAAAACTACTGTTGGAATCGTCATAAGTTTGCGCAGTAGTGGAGATGCCATCTTGAGAAAATAAGCCCTCTTAATTCAAACCCCCTACAGATGTCTTAACTATCTAAGTGTAATCAAAGAACCTCACTGTCCCTGTCAAAGACATTAAAGAGGCTGCGTGCCAATCGCCCGTCGTATACTTACGAGGATAATTTGACGTTCGCAGCAAATAGCATTAATAGCGGTTTTGGTTCAGTATTTAGATTTTAATTTTCGAAAAGTTCTACGTTAACAGTCGACTGCTTTTATTGTCGTTTAATAAATATATAGTAGGGCCAGTATTTTTATTTGTACCAAGCAACCATCCATCTTCGATTTCTCTTTAACACTTAACAGATTTGTTTCTCAGGCCGGAACTAGTGTAAAATTTAACCGTCATAGTGCAATATTTTTGCGAACCAAAACCAATATTTGTGGTTACCAAAAGAATATCCGTCTTTGTCGGACTTAGTGCTCTATTACCACGGAATAGTATAAGCCAGCTGTGGCGAAATTCATAACACAAGGGTAATTAAATCAAAAAACAGAATACCGCGGCAAGAATTATACAAGTAAAAAAAAACGCCAAGCACAGTGAAATTTGGCCAAACGTACACAGGTATTTCTGACTAAAAGTCTGTATTTCTGATTAAAAGTCTACGTCAGTACAGTTAGTTAGGTGAGAGATGAATTCAGCTAGCGCTAAACATACAACGCGATATTTTTAAACTTTTTGGACGTCAGAATTTTTAATTGATATCTACAGTAAGTAGATGTGACAGTTGATAGGCGAAAGTAACTAGCGTAAAACTTAACACACAAACCGAAACTAGAGACATCAAAAAAAGCAAATCGGACATTTATTTTACCAAGATAACATCCGAATTCTTGGCTGGAATAGATATTCTATTACCACGGAGAAGCATAAAGCAACAACTGACTACATAAATTAAAAGAAGAAAAATATTAATGCGGCAAAAACTATACAAGTTGAGAGATAAATAAAACTGGCGTCAATATAAGTAGCTCAAAATCAACTTACAAAATATAACCCAGGCTCATAGACATACGAGCAAGGGTAAATAAAAGCTTTTAAAAAGATGAAATTTCTTTCCTCCCTTTGTCAGCTTTTAAATCCTTCTTAACAGAGTTTTTGTCCCTTATGGCAATATTACATAAATAAAAACATCAACATATTTTGTATGTGAATCCATAATGCGTAGTGAAGTTATTGGGGGTTTTAATCAAAACTAACACGAAATTATCCATTTAAAGATAAATACACACCCAACAGATCATCTCGTTAACGGCATTAGCAATGTTTCTCATCTTATATCTAGACTTTCCGATTTTATGGCGAATACGTCAAACAGAGTTGTCGATTATATTTCGGCAAATAGAGATAATTGAGTTTGGTTTCCCTATTTCCGATTAAATTAAGCCAAGAGCGGCAGATGGGCCGTCATTGAAAACTTGTCATCATCTAACCGTATCGGTTAAAGTTCTGTCCGGTTACCGTGTTTGTATCAGCAATATTACTTAGCCGTAGATTGGTTTATGTTTCATTTGTGACAGATAAACTTGTTTGAATATCATAGTTAGCAATTTATTGGAACTATTTCGACTATTGATTTGTATGTTAAAATTTGAAAGTAAATGCTTGTCGTTTAGTTTGGGCCATACATAAATTAACTCGTTTATAGACAATTTATTATCCTGAAATGGTATAAAATTGATCAATAAATTGCTTTTTTTTACATAACCTTTTTAGAACCCTTATTGCAACGTATTTCCAAAGTGTGTGACAATGTATATTAAGTATGTCTAAATATTTAATGCAGCACCCTCATTTTTCAAAACTACCGATAAACTATTTGATCAACTTCATACATATTTAGCTTGGGGTGGCTTTGATAAAACTATAATTTTGCTGTAGAGATATGTACAATTGAACAATCTAACCTCCATGAAAGTTCGTAAATTTGTGGCAAAAATACGTCAGATTTGATACTTTGTGGTCAAATTGACAACTTAAGATGAAATTTATCAACCAATTAGGTGCGACTCTATTTGATAGTTAAATTCATAAATAGGCAATACAATATTTAAGCAAATTTTAGTGATTAATTTAAAATATGTTTGTAAAAATAGACTTCGATATCAAACGTCGTAAGTTTTAAAATACAAAATACATTAACATAGAATGAAAGCTTTCACGGCTTTGGTGAATGAAGAAATCATGATTCTTGGGATTAGGCCGTGTCAAATTAAAATTACTATCCGACGTTTTGCCTTCGA
Organism: Kuschelorhynchus macadamiae; assembly: GCA_030620095.1. Lineage (NCBI taxonomy): Eukaryota > Metazoa > Arthropoda > Insecta > Coleoptera > Curculionidae > Kuschelorhynchus > Kuschelorhynchus macadamiae. Next base: position 451,387 of record JAUTXW010000656.1, read on the forward strand.
TTGCACGAGATATCTTCAGGGATCGGAACACTGTGTTAAGATTGGTTTCCACGTGTGATAGACTGTAGTATCTCTATCGAAGTTTTTTGTATGTTTAAAAATTTCAGTGGATTCTCTAAGATTTCGTTTATGAAATTCTGGAACCGTCGCTAGAACCTTGGTTTCTTTTAAATTTATAATATGGCCAGTACTATGCTGGTCTTCAGCTACAGCAGATTAAACAATTTATTTATTTTTAATATATCGTTCATGTTTCTTAAGTCTAGTGGATACTGAACATCCTGTTTCTCTCATATAGAGTTCTCCACAGGAGCAAGGAATTTTATATACTCCTTTTTCGGGGATCGCCGGTATTGTCCGTTGTTCTTATGTGTATTCAAAATGGTACGTATGTTGGACCGCCGACGTAATCGTCCTGTTTTGTCTATAGAGCCATTTATGTAAGGAAGAACAACACTACCTAACCGTGACTTCTTATCAATGTCCTTTCGTGGAGTTGGATTTTTCTTTTAAGTGAACGCGTAATGTCTTCAATGTAATAGCCATTCCCTCTCAGATCTTCGGTCAGTTTCGATGTCTTCGATGTTACAGAGTTTTGATTAGAAATCCAAATGGTTCTAAATACTAGTGAGTTAATCGATTTCTTTTGTACTGGATGGTGGTGGGAATTTGCATTTTAGTATCTATTTGTATGCGTAAGTTTCTTATAGACAGAATGTCCTAGTGTACCATTTTCCTTTTTTTGAACAAATATATCTAATAATGGAATCGTTCCATTAGATTCAAGTTCTATTGTGGATGGAATATTATGATGCTGTTGATTAAGTGGTCCAGAAAGATAAAGCCAAAGAATAAAAGTATCATCTACATGTCTGAACCAATATTTAGGTTTTTGTGGAGCAATATCCTCAAAGACCTCCATAAAGATATTCGGTATTACAAGAGATCCTATTCCTAAAAAATAGAATAAGTAGATGTAAAATAAGTTTTCACTAGGTCTATTAAGGTATTATCAAGATTATTATGTTCCAATGTATCTGATAAAATGGAAATTGGGTCGTTAACAGGAACATTTGTTTATAGTGATTCTACGTCGAAAGTTCAGTGTTCAGAACTCGTGGAGTAAAGATCCTTGAAGATGCCTTATGCAATCGAAGGAGAAACGTCGAATAATTCCAATCTGACGGAAATGACACATCATGTAAGGCAAAACATAGTTAGTGCCTTTTTACTATATTACCTTAACTTTTATTATTTCAAAAATAGTTCATTTAAAATTATCTTTAAAAGATTTAAGAGTGGGTCTTGTTATAAAGTTATTATATGCTTCAAAGTTAGCGTAAATCCATTTCAATTTTCGGTTCTAACGATCAGCATTTTTCATCTCCAAGAGATGTTGTTACGCGTACATGACATAACATGTGTCATAAGGTACACAGACGAAATAGGTGCTTTTTAGATAGTGACACAACATGGTTCTAATCGAATATGCTGTTAAGTGTAACGAATGTAAGTATATGATATTTAGCTATCAGGTAAGACGATACTAACATAGGTCATAAGATACGATTAATCTGATTGATAACTCTTTCCAATACAAGAACCGCCGACATATTACATCACAAGAATTGACACTGGATTTCCTCTTTCAAATGGAAAAATTTTCTTCTGCTTTGTATTGTTTATCTTTTGTACATTATAAATCAAACTTGAGCTTATCCTCGAATACTAAACATTCTTGACTTTCTCCAAAAAAGTGGTATTCGCCTAATTGATGATCCAAAATACTTCAATGAAATGTCTTTGCCCTATAGATCACCTATTATGCCTTCGTCGCCCATGCGTGTCAGGAAAACACGAGCATCAACACGCATTCATCTCTTTACAGTTCATTAACAGTTACCAAGAACCAACAATTTTGTTTCCAAAGTGTTAAATGTATAGATGTTTTTACCAGCAAAAGTATTTTCTCCATTTCATAGTCTGTATTTTTTAAACTCTTTTATAAACCAAATCTTCCCAGTTATCTAGATACGGAAAATAACCTGTAATAAAAATTTTATTATATTTATTAATTAAATACGTGCACGGTCACAACAAAATCACTCAAAATTAAGATGGCTTGAGCTAACAATAATAGTAAACACTACTGTCGCAAATGTATTAATCTGTCAAGATCAAGATAGGGAAGAAAATACAGGAGTGTCAACATTTTGCTGAAAGCGATGTCAACTAAAATAATAAAATCTTGAACATATTATTTGATACTTACTGATACTAATCTGAATATTATAAAGGGAAACTGAACAAGCTGCAAAAAACATCTATAGAAAATAATGTTCCTAAGAATTTAAAACAATAAAAATCTACCTGCGTTGTGTAATAAACATATCAATCACTGAGTTTTCCATGAACATAAACTATTTGCTCAAATTGCATTTAAAAATATATGTTCATGTGTGCTCTTTTTAGATTTTTGCACAGTTCTAGGTGGCAATCAAATAGACTCCTGTCTGTGTTTGTGTTACACAAATTCACGTCTGTGGCTAAGGGTTAACATTAGAAACAATAAAGTTTCCAAGAGCTTCATAAGCCAGACCCACTCTCTTATGAATCTCTATCGCCCTGTTGTCTGGACACGAACTTATCTTATGCTCTAGATATGTAAATAATGAAATCTAAGATAATTTGTTTAGACACGTATTCTAGTAGCTAGTGACCACAAAAAAGCAAGTATAAGACTTTTTGGAAAATAACGACAGTACCATTTATTTGTATTGTTTTACTTGATAATCAACGCATGTAAAAAGTATAAGTAGGCGTATCTTCGGTAAATAGTTGATAGTGAATCGGCAAGGCTATATATAAAACATAAAATTTCCCGTGGTGATTCAGGTAAAAAAAATTCTAAGGATATTGAGCCGCTTCAAAAATTCAAAATGGCGACCAGCTCTAAAATTCCTATTGATTGTATTGTTGTACTTTTTAGGTGCTCAGTTGCAAATATTACTGTTAACAGTTAGCAGTACGTAAACATTAAACTGGCGGCCAATAAAATTGAACTTATTGTTTAATTGTATTGGTCTTCGTTTTTATTACTACGGAAGTCTCAAGCACCCAAAAATACATTTTTCTTTTTTTTTAAGGCGATCAATAACAGTTTACAGAAAACTTTACTTTATATGTCGTAAATCATATTAGGTAAGTTCGGACTCCGACTATAGAAAACGCATTAAAACTTCGCACATAGGCCGTATACGCACCCCACGTCTATAAGGGGAAATAATAGAAACTATTGTCCCAAAACCCCATTGCGAAGTTTTGGCCCGGGTGTATTTTCGCAGATTAGAGCATTAAGGTGTCAAGAGAAAAGACTTACAAAGGATTAATGAACTCACGATGGAAAAACTTAATGCTAGTTTTCTGACTAACGTTTGTAAATTGTATATTTTTTCTTATACACAAATCTTAACAATCATTAATGTATCACTGAAACCTAAAATTAAATCTAAAAAAAAAAACTATTTTATATAATATACCTGGTTATAACACCTATTATAACCATAAGTTTAATAACAATGATGGCATAGCAATATTCATAAAATCCCCACTGCACGTTATTGTTACTCACAAAAAAAATAGATTTAAGCCAAGTAACAATAGTAGAGAATTTTTGGAATCACAGCTGTACACACAACACATACTGTTACCAAATAGAGTTATATATGAAAGAAAATCATGTATTTATTAAACAAAGGACAAAATTAAATGATCTAAAATTTAAAGTTTTTTTCTTAGAGTTAGATCATCATACCAGCCGCTTTCTGATTGTGCTAACTATTCACTTAGAACAAAAAAAACACTATAAAAACCAGTAATATTGCAGAATATTTTGAACATACACAATTACCCTCTTTAAAAAAAATCATTGCTTTATTGGTGTGATATATTGTATTTACTCAGATGACAGTAATACTGCAGCAAACAACTTCACACAAACTCTGAAAAACATTTTAATACAATGATAATAAAATTGGTATACAAATGAAAAAGAAAATTGAAATCCCCACATTCTTTTACTATTAAGAATAGTGTATTGAATTGCATGTGTTTATTATCAGGTATGGAAAATTAAATCATCAACCCAATAGCAACTTTAAAAAATAAGAGTGCGCCTGACAGGGATAGAATATCAGTTAAATTATAAGAATACATACATTTAGAAACTGGTAAACTATTGACTAATGTCATAAACCTAAGTTTAAAGACTGACACAGCTAGCACCCAATAGCTTCAAAGAATCAGTTGTTATAGCTATTTATAAAGATATCGGAAAAATAAAGCCTATTACTTTAATAAATAACAAGAAAAATATTTGAAAAATGTCGGAACGGAAGGCTAGTGAACTTAAAAAAAAATGATATAAGTGAAGACTAATTTGGCTTTACAGAAGTGTGCTGCTGATGTCATGTATGCCCTAACCTCAGAGAGAGAATAATCTCAATTGCAACAAAAAAATAAACGCTGTCTTTATAGATCTGATCAAGGCGTTTGACACTGTGCCCCACTAGAAACTGTTAGAAATGTTATCGCATTATGGAGTACGAGGAAGAGTGCTGGAGGTTTTTGCCAGCTATCTTTCATAAAGAGAACAATCTTTGAAGATTAAAACAATATAATTAATAATTCTCTAAAAGTAAAAATTGCATTACCACAGGATACCATCTTGGTCCCAATATTTTTCCTGTCTTATATAAATTCCCCGTCCAGCTTAGACACAAATGGCAAAATAATACCTTACAAAGATGACACTGCTATGATTATTTGAGGAGACACTTGGAGTAATCTAAAAAAGTATTATTAAAGGTTTTAAAATGGTAAAGGAAAGGCTGGATTACTTCAAACTTTCTCTGAATATAGCAAAAATTATTACATAGCCTTCACTTTAAGTAATGTCGACAGGCCTCTTTTGATCATAGACGAATTTCTGATAATCCTAACAATAAAATCAAATGTTTTCTAAAACAAAATACCTTGTTATTATTGTTGACCAAAATTTCAAATGGTCAGAACATATTCTTTATCTTACAAAAAGACACCTAATCTACAAATATTATTTATTAAAATATTTTTTTTACCAAAAAATAATGATAATGGTTTGCAAGTCACTCTTATAATCTCTTTTGCGATATGGGTTGATTGTATGGGACGGAACTTAAAAAAGTAATTTACAATCCTTACTATACAAAACTGTATATTAAGACATGTTTAAGAGAGACGGACTGTACTCCATTCATCTGCTATAAAATAAAAATTCCTATCATATTAATTGGTTCTACATTTTTTATAGCTCATTTTTTCTTTTTTTTTTAAGTCATCTATAGCTATAGAATTATTATTTTCCATTTTTCGATCCTATAGCTACCCCGGACTACACACGGCAAGGCGGGGAAGAGAAGGGCGATAATGTGCAATGTTGATAAAAGGTATGGGGGCTATGAGAGTATAGATAACATTTTCTTTTTTTATTTAAGTACATCAGTTTTCGGGCCTCTGCTTTTGCGTTACATATATATTACAAGTAAGTTATGAATTTTTTAATATCAAATACTTTCCATTTTTCGATCCTGAGAGGACCCTTAAGTACCGGAACCTGCGAGGGGGCAAAATTTGTAGTTAACGCCATGGTCTACCTAGCAATAAAAATAAAATACTATTTTATTGAACTATTTTTCAGAAGAAATTCGTATGGACTACACACAATTTAATGGTTGGGGATTTTCTTAATATATTTCGATGCTATAGCACTATGTTTAAAATTAAATCCAAATTACTATTAGTTATACGAGTAACAATAAAAGATTTATGTTGATTTAAAATAGTAGGCAAGCTTGCCGATATGTACGTTACGAACATCTTTAGTGACAGGATTGTGAATGTTTGTATAGTGTTTAATGCCATAACAAAACAGAAAGGAATGTCAGTGCTTTCGCAAATAGGCTGTGTAATCCGAGTCAGCAAACAGCAACAGACGAAGGTAATAGCATATATATACATGGCATATTGTACAATTCAAAAATGCAACAATTTTCAAATGCATCATCTTATGAAGCCAGTTTTGATAGTGGTTTTCGATGATTATATTTTGTCAACTGAAGGTCCATATTTGTCAGATGTCAGGATTTACGCTGCTGCAATGCTAAGAAATGAATTTAAGTGGGACATTCAACGTATCAGGAACTGGTTTAATATCGCGATATATTAATTATAAACTGACGTTACCGTTATGTTAGACCACTTCTACCTCATTCAGGTATTGACCATTAATCGCCAATCAGTGTCATACTTGTGTGAACAACAACTTTCGGTTAAAGAAGCTAATGCTCTACCCCTTATTATCAAAATACATATACATATTTAAATTCTTCGCAAAAACTATGTGCTTGCATAATGCAGTGCGTCTGTATGACGTTTATAAAATATGCGGGTCAATAATTAATTGATATCATTTATAGTGCGATCAATCTGTCTTACTAGCATTTTAAACCTTAATAACTTTTTTACTTTTTTATGAAATAAAAGATTACCAACTTTGCAAGACATCACCATACATTATTATATCTTTTAATTGGGACACCCTGTATATTTCATGTTTATAAAATGGGTCTTTTCTTGCTGGTTATAAATATATAAATTACTGATAAGATAATTACCATAATTTTTAAAAGTACAAAAGTAACCGAATTACGATTTTTCTTTGTAATCAGTAACCGATTATTTTTTGACAAAGTAATTATAAACGGTAATCCATTCCTTTTTCCTTGTACTCTTCTCAGCTCTGCCCATGTGCAATGAACATTACATTAAATTTAAACAGAGCAATAAACAATAAATTCAACGGTATAAAACGACCTCTGATTAATTGTTTTAGACTTACTAGCGGCCATTTCCAGCAGGTAACGCAAATCATGTAATTTCAAAAAATCAGAATTTAGGCATAATTGTTATTACAGAAAATAATTAATAAACCATTGTATTAACTAAAAATTAGTAGAGATCAAACCTTGTGATTTTATTATTTTTAATTAGCTGCACGTCAAAAACTTTTTAACTTAAGCTATTTTTGCGGGTTTTTATTGCTTTTGCTACAAAACCACTGATTGAACAATTGAATTTCTTCACATATTTTTTATTAAAGTTCATTAAAAATAATCCAAGAGAGAAAGCTCAAAGTGGGCCAGGGAATACTCCAATTGTGCCAAATAAATTCGTGAAAATTGTTTTCGTAGAATTGATTCAGCCCAGTCGAAATTTTCCTGACCTCTCAAGAGCCCTGATAGTGCTCCTTTACATTATTTGAACTTTAAAAGATTAAATGTGTAAAAATAGATGCCAACATTGCAAAACTGGTTAGGTTTATTTAATATTTTTCAGTTGTTTATTATTTTGCTACTTAATTTAAAGTTTTAGCTAATTTATGTTTCATATATTTTTCTCTAATTAATAAGACTTCATAAGACAAGTTTAAATTTATTTGACGCGCAGCTACAGGGTAGCCTCGATTATTCGGTGGTACTATTTAAAACCCGTATACGTTTCGTATCGGATTAATATCCGAATTCCTTGAATTCCAAGGTATTAGCTAAAGAGTTATACCTTTAGACCAAATCTAATTTCACAGTTTTAGGTTTAAAATGACAAAAGCAACAATTGAACAAATAATTTCTCGTAAATGTCACTGCCATAGCAATAAGGTCTGGTGTAGCTCTTAAACCTTTATATAAATAAAATAATAAATCAAACAGACGTTGTTTGTTAACTACTATTTTCGTTATAATTTATTATTTAGCATTGAAGTTTGTGCCAATGTCAAAATTGCCAAATATTAAGCGACTGGTGACAATCGGTGCAGTGTGTCCACAATTTTTAAAGCACGCGTTTTTATTACTGACTCGTTCGATCAGGATTGACGACGATCTAGTGTGACTGCCTTCTAACAGACAATTTTTTAAAGAATTTCTTGGCGTAAGACAATATTTTTAAAATAAGAACGAATTCAATCTTTAAAACTGAAAGATAATATAAAACAATTACCTTTATGTAATTGTTTTATATATTATCATGATCATTTCTAACATTTGTAATTCGGAAAACAACTATTTCTTTTAACGAACCTATATGAAACAATTACCAATTTGCTGCTCTTTGTTAATTAATAAATATTCCATTAAAGAATTCTTTCTGGCGAGTTGAATAAACGTTTCACTATCCAGTCTATCCTGGGTATCTTTTCTGTACCACCTGACCTTTATATTGTGCTTTTCGCATAGCCCCTAATCGTTCAGCTACTCTTCTTTCAGGCCAGCCCTCCTTAAGCAGGACAATTATTTTAGCTTTTTCAGTTTTTGATAAACGCGTCATAATTTTAACAATCAAACGCTTTGACTTTGACATTGTGTGCAATCGCACTAGGGAAAACCAGTTCTTCATTGTTCATAATATATTGTATTATACGGATTTTCGATTATCCGAATGTACTGTGACAATAATTAATTAGTCCGTTTAATCGAGCTCGACTGTAATTACAAACCATATTAAAATTAAAAGTTTTCATTATTCACTGATTTTAGTTATTAAAACTAGTATTAAAAGTGTTATCTATACACATTATTAGAGCGTAAATGTTTATTTCTTTAAATGACTTGCTTACTAAGTCGAAAAATGAAATGCGGGGACGTCGCTTTTTCTCTGATGAGGAACAAAAAGAAGTGCAAAAGTTTATTTTATTTATATATTTTATCGAAAAGCCGAGGTTTTCTACAAAGAATATAAAGGTTTTAAAAATTTAAATACGTAAATTTACTAATAGCGTCGCTTCCGGAAACTGGTCCGAAAATGACACCTTCACGGTGCTTGGCTGTCTTTACGCCACTTACAGCACGTGCTGAGCACGTTGCCAACCAGTCTTGCGTGCAAAAGGTTTCTTTTAGTGGTCCGTTAATGATCTTGATGACCTGCACAATTCCTGGAAATTGTCGGCTTCTTGCTTTTATTTAGAATCGGCTCTTAAAACGCTGAGAAAAAACAGAAATATGTACTCGATTCAAGAAGCAACATACTAATTTAAATTTTAGGCATTTAGTTTTAGCTCGGGATCTGGCCCCATTTCTATTTTTCTTTTCTGTTTTAAGTTGGATGTTAATGCTTAAAATGCACTCCTGCCAGTGCGCAGGCAGGGATGATGCTTCGGAACCACGTGTCAAAGGTGTGCAAGAAAGTATGCAAAATATGGGAATTTTTTTTTTATTCATTGCTCAGAAAATTTTATTCTTAATAAAAGTTTGTGCTTCAAGAAAATATAGTTCTTAGGTCAGATATACATGGTGTTCAAAAAAATACAGTTTTAAAGGCCACAAAAACGTAAATAAAAGCAGAGTGATATTTCCATATTTAAAATAGTTAAGGACATATTTAGATTGTAAAATCGGAAAAAACAATTTTTTTTCAGTGTTTGTCCTTAAACATCTCCATAACTATAGTAAATATTAAAACATTTGACTTAGCTTTATTTACGATTTTTGTGGCATTTAAAACTTCGATCATAAAAATTTTATTTTTTTAAATTTTAAGTGTTTGAAATCTACTTTTTTATATTTTTTGAACATCCTATTTATCTGACCTAAAGTTTAAAATTGTCAAAGGTATGTTTTCTTCAATCATCAACTTTCATTATGAATACAATTTTCTGAGAAATTAATAATAAAAGGTTTCCCGTATGTTGCATATCTTTTTTGACTTATTGAAGGTCAAAAAAAATGTTAATTGATAAAAATGTTAAAGCTGAAATTTTTTACATAAAGTTTGTATCATGATAAGTTACAAATTCTTTTACAGCCACACACTGGAGGGGCTCTAGCCCCGCCAGCAGCGATTAAACCTGTTTTGTTGTGAAGAGTATCATCAGTGTTAGTGCTTTTTTCAACATGTTTAAAGCTGAATTTCATATATTATATAAGTCTAATTCTCCATTCTAAATATAAAAAACAAATCCTGCTAGTTCTGCCATGGGTCAAGTCTTTGGCGGGAGCAAATAAAGGACTTTTAATAAACTATATATATTTGCAAATATAAAAAGAACATTTTATTGAGATATTAAAAAAAAAACAAATAAAGCGTAAATTATAAAGTAGCCTTTGCTTACCTTAATTCAGGTTTACTTATATTCGGTTATTTAGGTGAAATATTGAAATTTGGTTTATAGGTATAGAATCAAAAAAGAAAACATTTTGAATTTACTATTTTCAAAAAATTTAAGACAAAATGCAATTTTTTGGAAATAATGTCAAATATGATAGGTAGGATAAATCACGTTACTAATTTTTTAAATGTCATTTTGCATTATTTTCCAAGCAAAAACTTTCTGCATACTTTAATTTTAGTAAGGACAATTATAAAATATGATGCGGACTTTATTGGTCACACTGTACGTACGCTATTAAACGAATTTCTCCAAAGATCTGATTACTCTATCATCGGTACAAAGCAAAATTCGATGAGGCAACTTTAACCAATAAGCCCAAACGATGACAAGTTTCCACGGTAGACCATCTGCCACTCGCGATGTAATTTAATTGGAGCTAAATCGCATAATCTAGAAATTGGAAAACCAAATACAATTATGGATATTTGCTTGATCTGTTCTTTCCATTGCTTTGTTTCTGATACGAATACGTTTGCACTTATTCGAATTATCTTATTGTGTAATAGAGTTCAGAAGAAATAATAGCTGCATTGCTAATTAATTATAAACTGCTGGACAGGGCAAGCGAATTTTTAAATAATAATTTAAATTAAAATATTTTTAAAACGAGACTGAGATGCGGTTTTCAGCTACGACTTGCAAATTTTATTGCATATTATCAGAGTTTAAGGATAAAACTTACCTATGCGAAAAAGTTATTTATAAAGCGTGCTAAAGAAGACTGCAAAAGTTTCATCATTTTATTTGTTCCGATAAATTACCAATCCAAAACCATTTTTGGGTTCTAATTGTTAGATCAGCTTACATTTTTAAAGTTTTTAATCATTTTTGAGTTTAAGTTTTTTTATGAAAAAATTGGAGTTTTTATATCTAATTAAGTTGTTACTTTTTATTAACCGTTTGATGTAAAGTTTTCTTACTAGAAAGTCCTTAAGTCTCATTTTTTTAAATGCATTGTATAGTCTGTATTATGCAGAAAATATACAGGTTGTGCAAAATATGTTAACATTTGTTAATAATCTAGCGACCTTAAAGATCACGTACATATACTTCAACATCCTTTACAATTAAATTAAATTAAAATTTAAAATTTTTTATTTAAGTGTTATGGAATACTCAACATTTTCTCCAAATTAGTATTTTATTTTCTCCCTAACTTTATTATTTTTGAAAATACAGGAAACTGCATTATTTTTAGTTTGGTTTTAATCATATAAGTTTGAAATTTGGGACATATCTATAATTCCATAGGAGGCAAATTTTCCATGAAAAAACAATTCACAACTTCAACTCCTACTTTATCAACTATTACCTTGTGTATGTTTTTATAGATTATTGTATCTAAAATTAGCAATTCAATGATATCACAAGTTAACTTTTGTTTTAAAAAGGACGACTGGACAGCCATTTTTTGAAAATTCAACATTGCGGCTTTATTAAAAAAATGTAGTCACCTTTTACAAAATACTATTTTGAAACTCCAAATTAAGATTATTTTTTGTTTTCTTCACTCCGTGTTTTGCCAAAAGGACAATATTTTCATTGGCACCTTGTATATTTACAGGCGTTTTTGCCCTAGAATTACTTTTTTAAAGATGTTCACATGTTAACTATGAGTTTCAAAATAACTATAAAATAGCCATTTATTTGAAATAAAAACTGTGTTGATTTTATTACGTAAAATGTAAAAAGACAATTTTTTTACAAACCCTTCCAACAACTGTATTTATTAGCAACACGTAACATGACGATACATTTCGAATTCGAGATGAAACTTTCGAAGAAGCTACTGTGTAGCGAAACAAGTTACGAGTTGTTAACAAATATAGAACAAGTGCTTTTAAAAATAGTTGTTTTTGCATTTTATATACATCATGGTTGGCACATCACCATCGTTGAAAATAAAGGTTAGTAAGCGACATATTTAAAAAAACGTAATTTTACGACAAAAATTACTGTGAAAAAAAATATTAAGATGTGATTAAAAATATTAGCGTAAAATATTTTTTGGGTTAAACGAGAAGTGAACACATTTAAAAAATTCTCTTGGTACTCCAAAATGATTTTTAAATCGAAGTATTTTAAAAAAATGAAAAAATGAGTCTAATTTGGACTGTTTGAACAAGAGTTTTATGAATACGGACTGTATTTTTGTATGAGGCGGCCATTTTGAAACCAAATTTACTTATGATATATCGTTCAAAAGCTAGTCCATAAAAATATGCAGGTTCTTTTAAAGTATAGGAGTAATGGTTACTTTCAGTAAAACCGGCAATAACTTTAATTTGTTTTTTCATAGAAAATGTGTCTCTTATTGAGTTAATTTGAGTTATAGAAATATCTCAAATTTCAAAATGAGATTTTTTAAACTAAAAGAATGGTAGCCTGTTACATGTCTCCTGTGTCACCCGGTGTTGGCAGTCTTGTTTTTAAAAATAACATAATTAAAGAAAAAAAATCCGTTTGGAGAAGATAATCATTACTTTTTAAGGGTTAAAATTAGGGTATTCAAGTATACGTGCATGATTTTAAGATCGCTAGGTTTTTAACTAAACTTAACATATTTTTGAACACTGTATAATTTCTGCGTAATTTAACCCTACAGATTATAAAAAAATTAAGACCTTAAGCCTTAAATTTGTATAATCTGTCTGTCTAGCAAGAAAAACTCAAAATGGCTAATAAAAAGTTACAGCTTATTATGTAACACAAATCTATTTTTTTAAGAAAAATTCATATCTCAAACATTCATAAAACTATTCAGATTGTTTTTTAACATTCCACCAAAGATTAAGCTGATCTCGAAATTTTAAAGACCAAAATATAGGGTCCAAACGTCGGCTGCTGCTATGAAGTTGCCGACGTTTAACTATGGTTAAAGGAGCTTTTATTTATTGTCCTAAACCCGAAATTGAAATTTTAAAGTATCGAAATAAAGGACGCTATCTTTTTACTATTTAAAGAAAAGGTATTCATCGATTATAACAAATAAGTCTTTAGACAGCGTAGTATCGATATTTCAGATGTTTGGAGAGCCATCACTGCACGCGACTCTACTACATAAGTTCGTAGTTTTAGAGTAAGTTCTAATAACGATTAAAGATATAGCGCTGCTCGAAATTTTGTGAATAATTTTAACCAAAAAAAAAAAGCATGGCCATTTTTGGCAAAATGATTGTCACAAGTTAGATTTTATTTATTATTAGTTAGTTATTTAGGTCAAAGAAGTCTTTGACTTCAAGGATTTAAATACTTGAATTGAATTTTGTATAGGTATTATTAGAAAATAATTCAGAAGACCGTGAACATGATGGTATTTTAGTGGCGTTAAACTGGCCAAAGTTGAAGGTTGAAACAGACGCGGGATCGCTGCAGTGGGAGCGACTGCAGCTGGGAAACAAATTCTCCTATTAACAAAAGACCTCCTCACCTGATGAATATAAATAAAATTATACATAATCCGATCAAACTCTAAATAGGCAACTCTCACTAAGCACATCAGTAAATGCAGATCATCTTTTCGTTCCCGCACCCGTAATTTTTTTAGGAACGGATGGTAGACGAGCAGTTTTCAAGCTGTTAAGGTGTTGATGTTAAAGTACAATTGAAATAATCGAGTAACAGGTACGCACATTTTGTTACTAGAGCCAGAATACCGTTAAGTCCTTTTGGGTTTTAGGTGTTTTCATAATACACTTTATAACTCTGAATTTGCGTCAATTTGTTCAGCAATTGCTTTAGACGTGGAGGCAGTTCCATCAACATAAGTTAAATGTAGAATGAAACTTTGCAAAGGTTTTGATTCGGGTTTTGACCAGCGACGTACAGGATTGATGCCACTTTAGTAAAAAAACTTTGCTTTTTTACTTCTTTCGTAAAAGGATCGGTTAAAGGGAAGTATTGTAATAGTGAAAAATTCACCCTCCGAGATGTTTTCATATCTTTACGTTTCAGGGTTCCTAGATGCCGAAAAATATATTTTTTCAATTCCGTCGCGTGCGTCGGTCTGTCTGTTCGCGGCATAGCTAGAAAACTACTTACCCGATTGACTTTAAATTTTGATCAAAAATTAAGGGTCATATGGGGTGACCTGGTAATATTTTGGTAAAAATCCAGAATGGCAAAACAAAAAGGCAACCTAGTGAATTGTTAAAAGAATATATATCTCAACAGCTACTTATCCAATTTATTACACATTTTGCACACAATCAAGTATTATATAGAAATCAACTGGTAAAATTTTGGTACGAATCCAAGATTGCGGAACAAAATGGCGGCTTAATAAAATATTTAAAAGTTCAGCCCGAAAAAACTGCTTAATAGAATAATTTCAAATTGTATGTCATAACTAATTGTGGTATAGAGATGAACTAGTACTGTTTGTAATCGTGAAAAAATCAATCGCTCAGGTTTTACATATTTTCGGGCTTTAGTGTCCCTAGATATCAAAAAATAGGTTTTATCAATTTCGTCAGTTCGTCTGTCGGTTTGTCTGCCTGTCTGTCAGTTCGCGGCATTGCTTAAAAATTCAGACGGACGTTAAATTTTAGTCAAAAATTAAAGGTCATATGGGAATGACCTGGTAATATTTTGGTAAAGATCCAACATGGCAAAACAAAATAGTGGTCTAGTGCAATGTTAAAAAAAATTAGTACTATGAAACCACTTATCCGATTTATCTCAAATTTTGTACAAAAATCAAGTATTATGTAAGAAATCAAGTGGTAAAGTTTTGGTGCGAATTCAAGGGGCGGAATAAAATGATTTCAAATTGTGTGCCATAACTAATTGTGGTATAGTAAGACTGTGGTACTAAATTAAGAATCGCGGACAAAATGGCGGTCAACCTCTGAGGTTTTACATATTTTCATGTTTTAGCGGCTTTAGATATCAAAAAAATATTTTTATCAATTCCATCGGCGACAATGAGTGACTTCAAATTTTAGTCAAAATTGAGAGTCATAATATGGGGATGATCTGATTATATTTTGGTAAAAATCTAATATGCCGGAACAAGAAGCCGGCCTAGTGAAACGTTGAAAAATTATTACTAAAAGAACTAATTATCCAATTTCTTCAAATTTTGTAGAAAAATTAAATGTTACATAGGGATGAACTGGTAACATTTTGGTATGAATATAAGATAAAAATGGGCTACTCATTAGTTTCATTTCAAATTGTGTGTAAGCATTAAATGTGATATAGGGATAAACTAATCATACTTAAAAATCAAGTGTGGCATGGAACAAAATGGCGCCCGATAAAAATAATTGAAAAGATAGTATATAGGTGTTACTAAATGACTACGTAATGAACTAAATTGAGTCACACTTCACTATTCCTAATAAAATGATAGAGTCATAACCAGGGAAGTTCCGAATAAAGAAAATTTACTTTTATTTTTATTTCCCTCCTAAAAAAAAAATATTGTAATCGTGAATAAGTCACCCACAGAGATTTTTTCAGATCAAAACATGTTTTCTCAATTTTGTCTATTCGAGGCATTACTTACTCAATTGACTTCAAATTTTGGCTAAAAACTAAGATGGTAATATTTTGATAAAATTCCAATATGACAAAAAAATGGTGACGTAGTAAAATGTTAAAACAATTATTACTACTTATCACTGTTTATCCAATTTTTCTAAAATTTTGCATAAAAATCAAGTATTATGTAGGAATCAACTGAAAAAATTCGGACTGAAAGAAACTACTTAATGGATTGATTTCAAATTGTTTGCTATAACTAATTGTGTTATAGATCCAAATAAAACCTTTTCTGGTTTTATTTGGGGTATTGAGATGAACTAGTAAAATTTTGGAACTAATTCAAGATGGCGGAAGAAAATGGCGGCTAAATGAAATGTTTGTAATGGTGAAAATATCACTCTCTTAAGTTTTACATATCTTCACGTTTTAGCGTCTTTATCAATTTATTAATTTTGTCGGTCCGTTTTTGTCGATATGACTGTCAGTTTGCGGCATAGCTTAAAAACTACTTACCAGATTTATTTCAAATTTTAGTGAAAAATTATATGGGCATAACCTGGTAATTTTTTGGAAAAATCCAGTATGACGGAATAAAAGGGCGGCCTCGTAAAACGTCAAAAAAATTATTACTAAAAAAACTTACACAAAAATCAAGTGTTACCTAGGAACCAACTGGTAACATTTTGGTATGAATCCAAGATGGCGAAACAAAATGGCGGCTTAATAAAATATTTAAAAAATCAGCTTGAAAAAACTACTTATTAGATTAATTTCAAATTTTGCGCGAGCATTAAGAGATAAACGGGTAAAGTTGTGGTACGAACAAGATGACGAAACAAAATGGGGCCAAATAAACTTAAAAAAAAAAATTGCAGAAAAAATTAAATGTGATATAGGGATAAACTGGTACCGATTCATCATAACGTAACAAAACTGCAGAGTGTGTCAATGTAAAAACTACTTACTGAATTTATTTTAAATTATAACCAAAAATGAAGTCTGGCATAGGTAGAAACTGGTAAAATTTGATAGGGATCCAATGTGATGGAACAAAATGGCGCCCAATAAAGAGGTTTTAAAAAACAATATATATGTGTTATGAAATTACTATGTACTAAACTAAATTTGGTCACACTTCGCTATTCCTAATAAAAGGTAAGATTCATAACAAGAGAAGTTCAGCGCGGGTAAAGGAAATTTACCGATTTTTATTTTATCATTATTTTATGTCTATCTTTTTTAATAGTTCATAAATAAAAAAGCGTTTATTTTTAGATATTAAAGAATTGTTACTTCTCAATTGTAAAATAATTGTTAAATAAATAAGTAACTAAACTAAATTTCAACTTTGGCAATATATATCTGCAAATATCCTGTATAAAAGAACGGAAGCTAAAGTAAAGGTGTATTAAGTAAATAATATCCAATTTTCAACGCTGTCTAACGTCAACATATAATTAGGAATTACAACTTAATTTTATAGATTGATACCCCCATCTGCCCGATCCGGATGCTTAAACAAAACTAACCGAAATAATTTTGTTTGGTCAGGCTTCATTTACATCAGGATCTCATTTGAAAATATTCTAAATGTCAATATGTAACGTCATATATCTCTATTAAAATAACATCTCTATTATGTTTGAATGATATTACATCTATATACTTAACAACCCTTTTTTGTGTTTTAATGCAGATGTCAAAATGATATTGATGCATAGGGGTTTAACTAAATAACTAAGTATATAATAATTATCAAGGGGATTTTGTGGTTTTAAAAAGAATATTATATTAATAGTTAAGACTACTATTATATTGGATATATCTTGATTCTCTTAACTATTTATTGGGATGTAACGGCAATAATGTACAGGTCCCACATAAGATGACGTAGGTATTGACTAATCTCAGAAGCTGTATGACACCCAAAATAAAAGTTAAAATACAAAACTTCTTAGTTTAACTCGAATTTTAAAATAATATTACATTTATGTCAACAGGGTGTCTATTTTGGCCTAACCAAGTATCAGCTTTCTTACTTTAGATAAAACACTCCGTATATTGATAGATTTTAGTAGAGTTTTAAAAATATACACCCAACAATATAGAGGGTGCTTATACAGTCTGGAATAAAAACGAAAATGTTTTGCTTAAATGCTTAAAAAATTGGTTATAATTTTTAAGTTTGTTTTGCATGACGAATACTTAGATCAGGCAAAAATCTCGATCAAAAAATTTTAATACAAAAAAAAATAAGATTAAAATTGGGTATTTATTTAATAATTCACAACATTAATTAAAACATTACTATGTTACTAACAAATTACAAATTGGATTTAATTAATATTGCTGCAACTGAAATAGACCCTTTTTTGCAAACAGGTGGCAAAGTTTGTACGGAGAAACATTAATTCTGGACTGGCAGACAACTCACAGCTTAAACAGGTGAACCTATAAGATTTGAAAATTGGAGGAAATATTCCTTGAGTACCCTGGTGGTGTACTAAGGAGGGATTTTTTAAGATTCCATCTGTAAAGAGGTGAAAAGGGTAGTAAAGTTTGTGTGTAGAAAAATTATTTTTGAGTTACTGTGATGACATTTTGTAAATACAGTAATCAAAAAATGTAAAATGGACATATTTCATGATTTTTGAAAATTCACCTTCTAAGAGTGTTAACGGGGTGACAACATTTGTATGCGGAAACATTAATTTTGAACCATCAACCTGAACCTGAAACTTTGCAAGCATATATAATTCGAATGACAATACATTAATTTGATACCATCAAGTTGATCTAATAATAACATTAATTGACTTCAAAAAGCAGGATAACTCCGCGATGGTTTGAACAATTTGGATGAAATTTTTAAGGAATATTCAGGATTTTGCCCTAGTGGTCCCATAGTAAGCATATTAAAAAATGGCGGAATGGTTCTACTTTGAACTGATTTACGCGATGTTAGATTAAACACTATTCTATCAGTAAAAAAGTATGTTGTAAAAATGTTTGATATAGATATAATTTACTTTTATTACCACCATTTAAATCAATACTTGGGAAATCGCCCTCCGAAATTTTTCAGATCTTTACGTTTCTGGGTCTCTAGACGCCGAAAAACATTCACGGCATAGCTAAAAAACTACTTACTCGATTGACATCAAACTTTGGTCAAAAATTAAAGGGTGTAGGGGGATGACCTGGTAACATTTTGTTATAAATGCAATGCGTCCAAGTGAATTGTCAAAAAAGTCTTTACTATAAAAGTATTTATACAATGTATCTCAAATTTTGTATAAAAATAAAGTATGTAGGAATCAACTGACAAAATTTTGGTACGAATCTAAGATGTCGAAACAAAATGGCGGCTTAGTAAATTATTTAAAACTTCAGCCTGAAGAAAACTACTTGATGAATTGATTTTAAATTGCGTGGCATAACCAATTGTGGTATTAAGATAAACTAGATAATGTTGGTACTAATTCAAGATGGCGGAACAAAATGGCGGCCAAATAAAATATAATGTGATGTAATCGTGAAAAAAATCACTCTTTCAGGTTTTGCATATCTTAACGTTTTAGCGACCCTAGATGCCAAAAAATGTGTTTTATCAATTCCGTGAGTCCATTTGTCGGTTTGTTTGTCTGTCTGTCAGTTCGCGGCATAACTTAGAAACGACTTATCAGATTTTTTCAAATTTTAATCAAAAGTTAAGGGTCATATAAGAATGATCTGGTAATATTTTGGTAAAAATCGAATTTGCCGGCACAAGACGGCGCGGCGGCCTAGTGAAACGTTAAAAAAATTATTATAAAAGCTAATTATCCAATTTACTGATAAAATGTTGGTATGAATATAAGATAGCAAAACAAAATGACGACTTAGTAAAATATTTAGGAAATTAGCCTGAAACTACTTGGTAGATTAATTTCAAATTTAGTTCAATCATTAAGTGTGATATGGAGATAAAGTGATAAAGTTTGTTGTACGAATTCTGTAAACTGGTACGAATTAAACATGACGTAACTTAGTTATTGAATTTATTTTAAATTATGGCTAGAAATCAAGTGTGATAAAGGTAGAATCTGGTAAAATATTTGTAGGATTCCAATATGATGGAACAAAGTGGCGCCCAATAAAAATGTTTCAAGAGAAAAGTATATGTGTGTTACTAAATTACTATGTGCCGATTTAAATTGGGTCATACTTTGCTATTCCTAATCAGATTCATAACGAGGGAAGTTCCGGGTAAAGGAAATTTACCGATTTCTTAATTCACTATGTCTTCATATAAAAATTAATTAATTTTTCGTTTTTCTCGACACCTTTATTTCTATTTTCAGAGGGGAGTCGAATCAGAAGCTCATTTATAGTAAAGTATAACCAAGCACCTGGGAGCAGTATCGGGAAATTTTTTTCGAAAATCAGTAGATCCATAGAAAAAGCGGTAGAAGTAGCACAACTACTGCGAATAGTTGCAATTGTCCTCCTCATGTGATTTAACTTTAGGCGACAGGCCAAATCAAACATCACAATGATGTATCGTTCCTGAAGGCTTTACAAGAAACTGTTTTCAAATCTGGTCATAAAAAATAAAAATTTAAATAGTATAGAAATTATAGTATGATATTATGTTAAATAGCTTCCGAGGTTTGCTTTAAAATTTCTGCTGAAATCGCTACATGTCGACGATGCATGCACGTAGATCTTAAAGGAATCCCTTTTCCCTTTAACACCCTCCTCGGTTCGTAGCCATCGAAGGATGCAATACCGTAAAAATATTACTAAATAGTCCTAGTTAGTTGTTGGAGCTCATGGTATTCGTAATTAGTTGTCAACGCGTTCATCTAGAAAGTGAGAGGTCCTGTGTTCGAATCCCAGCGACAGACAAGTTAACTTTTTCAATTATATTAAATTTGTGTGAAAAGCCAACTAAGAAGTTTTGGAAAATGTATAAAAATAAACAGAAAATAAAATAGCAACATTACATTAGTAAAGTCTTACACTAAATAATCAAATGACTGAAATTTCCGTTAGTTATCGGTTTTACGTATGTAAATCGTCTAACGAAGTCTAGGCCGACATTTCCTGTACAGCCCCTGTATAGATTGATGCAATCAATCCGGTCTAAAGCGTTTCGGCTGCCAGACTCGCAGGAATAACATCATCTGGTCGGGGAATATCAATTATTCTAATCCCAATAACTGTATTTCATGGATGTTCCCCTTTTTCGTTTCTGTATATGCGTGTTGTTGTCCTGATAGCAGTCCGAACAGTTGTATTATCTAAATATATGGATAGAAATGACATGTTATATCCATCAGTAATAGTATTATGGAAATTTCGATTGTAGTGTCTTACTTTCTCGCTAGATTAAATCGCAAATCATATTCGACGATATAAAGGTTTCAACTTTTGTAAAAGCTGAAATATTTAAATACAGGGTTGTCAATTTTAAATTGGCACTATTTCTAAGTTTCTTATTAAAAAAGTCGGTCAAATTGGAAAACAATTCTTTTGCAGTGCAACACCCTTTTTGCATATTTCCGGGTGATAAAGAATTAAATTCCGAACAAGTTTTCATGTGCATTAATATCCTAAAGTGAAAAATATAATAATAATTCAGCAGTAATATTTTATTCCACATGATTATGCCATTTAAGAGGATATCAAAATTAATTTTAAAAAGTTTTAAAGAAAAAATAACTTAAATTTTAATGTTTTAAATATCCTCCTAAAATTCTAGATAGACTTTGTTACATATACACTCCTATAAATCTTTATCGTTTTTGAAGATATGAGCAATACAAATTATTTGAAATATATATCCCTCAAAAAATTGAAATTTAAAAACGAAACAAATGAAAAACGGTAAACCAGTTCAGTTTTTGTAGATACTAAACTCAAAAAATAATTATCTGTAAATATTAAGATTAATAGTGAGAGAGAGAGAGAATTTAGTATAAAGGCGCGTCGACGTCTATAGGTCATTTAGCGCCTGTCGTAGTGTTGTTTACATATTATATCTTATGGTATAAAGATGACTCTTTTAAGAACTCTATCACATTCATTAAGTTTGCAGGAGTAGGATCAAAGATATTTTTAAGACTGTTGAAGTTTAAGTTGCAGGCAGTTCTAAATGGATTTAACAAGTTACATTCGAGAAACAGGTGTTTGATAGTTAGTCGGACATTGCAATGATTACAGGTGGGAGGGGTTTCGGATTTCAAAAGGTATTCATGAGTGAGCTTTGTATGTCCAATCATGGATCTAGTAAGGACCGTGGAGTCGCGTCTGCTAAGATGACCGATGTCAAAATTAGTAAAGAATTGAGGTTTAATCTCATGTAGCTTATTGTGGAGCTCCATCATGTCCCAATCGAGTTGTACAAAATTATTAATAATTTTCTTAAGTGCAGGAACGATGTCCCTGCTAATAAAAACTTGGGATAGATTGGTGCCGTTGTTAAGTGCATCCTTAGCCAATGCGTCCACCACTTCGTTCCCTTTAATTCCAATATGACTTGGAATCCAAAGGAAAGACAATGCAATCTCCTTACGGTCAAGTTCCACCAGTAAGTCATGAATATCTTGGCATATAAGGTGTGAGGAAAAGGGGTTTCGGATGCTCTGTAGGGCGCTCATCGAGTCGGACGCAACTGCCTAGTTCCTATGGAATGATTTCTTTATGAAGGTCAGTGCCTTCATTATGGCAAAAAGTTCAGCCGTAAATATGCTACAATGGTTATTAAGAAGAAAGCTACTTGAGCCTTCGGCGCAATAGAAAGCAGAGCCAGAGTGCAAGAGCGTTTTGGAGCCATCAGTATATATAAGGTTTGAGTTAATGAATTTTGTGTTTTGAAGTTCCTGGAACTGATTGATAATGAGTCTGTGGTTGTAATTTTTATCAAAACGTGAAAGTTCGAAGTTAAAGTGATTTTGGGGAAGGGTCCAGGGAGGGAATTTGTTAGGATAGGGGGGAAATATTGAAGGGAGGGAGAAGTTGTATTCAGCTGAAAATTTTAAGAAACGAATATTGCTGCTATGAGTGAGATTACTATTCGTATAAAGAATCAAAGGGATTCTGGGATTGAAGAAGGGGTCGTGGATTGGTAGGTCAGGCTTAAACCAGAGATTAGTAGCATACTTTAATAGAAGAAAAGTACGTCTCTGTTGTAAAGAGATGGTTTCGTTTATGCATTGGAGACGGGGGTTGGACTGGTATGAAAGCCGCCACATGACATGCGAAGACATTTATTTTGGATGGAATCCAGAGTTCTAATGTAGGAGTCTCTCGCTGAGGAGTAAACTACGCAGCCATATTCTATTTTTGATCGGATAACTGATTTGTAGATTTTAAGTAGGGTGTGGTTATCTGAACCCCAATGAGAGTTTGAAAGCATTTTGAGCAAACGAATGTCTTTGGAACACCTGGAGCGGAGAGATTTGAAATGATCCCTCCAATGTAGTTTGTTGTCGAAGATTAGACCTAGGAATTTAATATTTTCCGTTGCGGGTATTTCAGAGTTTTGGAAAGACAAGATATTCATTTTTGGACAATTTCTCTTACGACAAAAGTGAACGACAGACGATTTGGAAGGGGAGAAGGTAAAACCGTGTAAGAGAGAGAACTGATTCAGGCGATTAAGACCTGTTTGTAGGAGTGTTTCTAAAGTTCTAATACTACTACTGCAGTAGTATAGTACTATATCATCTGCGTATAATTTATAAGATAATTGGGGAGGTATAAGGTTGCAAATATTATCCAGAGCAACTATAAACAAGGTAGGACTGAGCGCAGAGCCTTGGGGGATGCCATTCTCTAATGGGTACTCATCTGAGAGCGTTCCATTTATGCGAATTGTAAAGGTTCGGTTTCGCAAAAAATTGCTTATAAATATTGGGAGATGTCCTCGGAGGCCCCATTTAAACAAAGTCTTAAGAATATCATATCGCCAAGTGATATCGAACGCTTTGGAGAGATCAAGAAAAGCTGCAATCAGATGGTGTTTTTTGGCAAAGGTCTCCTGAATATCCATTTCCAGGCCAACCAGGTGGTCTAGGGTAGACCTCCTTTTACGGAACCCAAACTGATGTTTGTCCAATAAAGAATTCTTTTCCAGGTACCAGCAGAGTCTGAAGTTAATCATTCTCTCAAGAATCTTGCTCAAGTGGTTAGTAAGAGATATTAGTCGGTAGCTGTCTGCAGTTGTCCTAGGTTTATTATCCTTATGGATCGGAATCAGTATAGACCGACTCCAAGAGTGCGGAAAAATCCCACTAGTCCATATGACAATGTATATTTCTAAGAGGAAGTTAATGGCAGATAAAGGGAGGTTAGCAATCATCGGTATAAGTACTTCATCCGGACCAGGAGCACTGTTTCTGCTGGAAGAAATGGCATGAGAAAGTTCTTTAGAGTTAAAGGGAAAGTTGTATGAGAATTCTGTATTGCTTGCAAAGTTAATGGTGTTCGATTCCTCTGCTAATTTCCGATTCAGAAAGGAGTTGCTGTAATTCTCATTACTGGATTGATTACTGTAGTATTGGGCAAAGCAATTACCAATGTCAACTGTTCGAGAGATCCACTGGTTGTTCTGTACAAGCCCGTGGATGACCCTTGTTGGCTTACCCTTTAATCTCTTGACCTTATTCCAGATTTCCTGGCTGGACGCCTTAGAGTTTAAGCTTCCAATGTAGTCCCTCCATGAGTTGCGTTTGGCTTCCTTAACAATTCTCTTAGCATAGGCGCGTTTTCTTTTGAAATCCACAAAGTTCTCCATGCTGGGATTATGTTTGAAACGGTTAAGTGCAGATTTCCTCTTTCGAATAGCTAGCTTACAGGCAGGAGTCCACCACGGAACAGGGGGTTTGGAAGGTAGGATATATGATTTAGGAATTGCTAATGAGGCGGCATTATGAATTGATTTCACGAAGAGATCAATAGTGAAATTGATATCAGATCTGTTGAAGGGAGGAATTAACAGCGATTCCCGGTAAAGTGGCCAGTCAGCCTTAGAGAGATTATAAACAGGGTTTACTTCGGAGATATTTGACCACGACAATGGTCTTAGTATTATTGGGTAGTGATCGCTTCCATATGTATCTTCCAAGACTTCCCATTGAAAGTTTGAGGCTAAGTCACTGCTACAGATGATTAGATCTAGGGATGAGAAGGTACCGGACGATGAACTAACGAAAGTGTGGGAATCGGAGTTCAGGAGGGAAAGGTGGAATTGTGCCAGGCAGTCTTCAATTATATCACCCCTGCGGTCAGTGTGTGTGTGGACCCCCAGGAGGTGCTATGTGCGTTGAGATCACCGGCTACTATAAATGAGTGGGTTAGTTGTTGAAACACACTCTCTAGATGATTGTAGGTTAGGTCGAGAGACGGGGGAATATATATGTTACATATTGTAATATGCGAATGGCGCATATTTCCAAGTCCGAATCTATTTGCAGATTTTCATAGTGTAGGGATTCATGGAGAAGAATCGCCACACCACCAGAGGATCTCTCTGCATTAGTTCTATCCTTCCTTTCTACATTAAAGTTTTTAAGCGAGGCATTCTTCAACGGGTTGAAATTGGTTTCTTGAAGTAATATAACGGAAGGGGTATGCCATGAGATCAGGAGGGACAGGTCATGGATACGGGCATAATAACCGTTCATATTCCATTGTAGAATGGACATAACGGGTTATTTGTGTTTAGGTTTTGACTTGTTTGTTGTGGATAGCGAGAGTTCTGAGTCCAGAGATTCATCGACCATCATCTCTAGCAAAGACTCATTTGAGGATTTCGGGGTGTTGGATCTGGAGGAACCTGATCTAGAGGAGGAGCCAGATGGCTTAGTTTTGGAAGATTTCTTTGGGGGTCTTTTGGGGGTTGAAATTGGGGTTTTAGATGAGAGGTGGGTTTTGGAGAGGGATCTGGATGAGGAGGAGTTTGAGGAAGAAAGGATGCTGGAAGAGGGAGGGGCAGGTTTGGTTTGGGGTTGAGATTTAGGAGTGGGAGGTGTATTAGGTGGAGGGAGATAGGGAGAAGGGAATTTGAGGGAAAGATTTTGTATTCTGGTGGGTTTGTGTGAGGAGGGTTGAATATCGCACTGGATGGCGATAGAGCAGAGTTTTTTGGGGTTGCAGCTACTGAGCTGTAGGGTGATATAAAGGTAGGGTTTTGCAAATTATACTTTCTCCTAGCTTCGAAGTAGGAGACTTTCTCAATAGTTCTTATTTTCTGAATTTCAAACTCTTTCTTGAATATCGAACAGCCTTTGTATCTGGGAGAATGATTTTCACTACAACTAACACAAAAGGAGGGGAGAGTACAGGAAATTTCAGGGTGAGCTGGATGACCACAAGAGGGGCATGTTGATGCGTTTTGGCACGTTTTAGATGTGTGTCCAAATTTATTACAATTGTAACACCGCATGGGATTGGGGATATGCGGTCTTACTCTGATTGAGAGATATCCAGCTTTAATAGTGGGTGGAAGAGTGTGGGTATTAAAGGACAGGACAAAAGTGTTGGAATTTGTGGCTGGGTGTCTTGGGGGAAGTCTAAATATAGCTATAACTCCTTGCTCACCGAGATTTAGCAAGATTTCTTCATCTGTACATGTTAAATATTTATTGTAAACCTCCACTTAATAATCATTCCTTTGCGACATTGCCCCCCCCCCCCATTGGCAAGAGCGAGCTGGAAAGAGAGAAAAATAGAGAGTGTGTATGGGTAGACGTGTGTTTAATTTCTCCCATTTTTCAGCGTTTTCCCAAAGCAAACAAAAGTTGTGTATATTCAAAACATGGTCCTTCGACTAGGATGTGTATTCCAGTAAAAAGTGCCCAAAAAGATTGAACACTTGTAAAATCAAAGTAACACCCGTTAACTTAACCTATTCATTTTGCCGGCGATTGCGTCATTCGAGTAGGACCGGTCGGTCATAGCGACAGCGAGGCGTCTCAAGCCGTGACGTTGGAAATCCATCGAAGCAAGATTAAGTGGGTATTCCTTCTTGTATCCTTTTTTCCTAATTTTATTCTATTGGATTCTGGTAAGTTTGTTCCTTATATATTAGTAACTGTTGCATCTTCTACCTTTTTCTTGATTTGGGGTTTCTCTAAACTAGTGAGGATGAGTGAAGAAGAGACTCTAAAGAAGTTGTATAAACAAAGGGGTGGTTATGGGCGACAAACTCTATTTAAAAAGTATGTTGAGGATCTTAAAAAATCCATATCAGGAAAAAGAAATTTGTAGTTTAGAGCGTGAAATTATCATAGAATTAGAAAGCCGCTTAGATGAATTTTCAACTCTTTTTTCGAAGTATGAAGAAACACAGACCGAAATAGAAACATTAACAGATAATATAGATCAAGAAATTAAAGAAAGATCAGACTTTGAAAATAGTTATTTTAAAATGAGTTCTAAAAACTATAATTAAAGAATTTTATGACAGTAAAAAAGAACGTGAGCTTGGTTCCATTTCTAGTGTCTCAATTCATAATCAGAATTTTAATAGCGTAGGGAATTAAGCTCCCCCAATTAATTTACAGAAGTTTTCTGGGGAATATAAAAATTGGCTTGAGTTTGAGATTTGTTTATTTCTCTAGTACATTCCAATATGTCAATCCCTAATATACAAAAATTCCATTATCTGAAGACATCGTTGGAAGGTGGTGCTGCTCAAGTCATTCGGGTATCGAACTGTCTAGTGACAATTATGTAATAGCTTGGAATACCTTGCTCAGTAGGTACAACAATCCTCATATTCTAATACAGAATCATGTAAAGGCCCTTTTTTCAATACCAGTGGTATCTGAAGAGTCGGCTGGGAGTTTGAGAACTATGGTAGATACCATTTCTAAGCATATTCAATCACTAAATTCATTAAATGAGCCAACTGACTCTTGGGATACTCTGTTGATATATCTTTTTCTAAATTAGACAAAAAAACTGCCGAGATTGGGAAGAAAAGCGAGTGAGTAATTCTGTCTCAGTAAATAGTAACAAAATCCTTACTTTAGAGGACTTTAAAAACTTTTTGAAGCAAAAGGCAGATTTGTTAGAAACTTTAGAGTGCCTCACCTAGGTATCATAAACAAGGTTATTGTAGGTCTTTTTCTGTCTTTGACAAATCAACAGAAAATAAAGACTTAACTACAGTGTGTAGCAATTGCAAGAGTAACCATTTTATTTTCTGAACATTTTATAAAACTTTCAGTCAGTGATAGGGTAGAAAAAGTAAAAAGGTTAAGATTATGTTTTAATTGTTTAAGACAAGGTCATGCTTTAAAGGACTGTCGATCAAGTGTGTAGGAAATGTGGTCTTAAATATAATACACTTTTACATTATAATAAACGTTTCAATAAATCAAGTGAGAGCCATCCTCATGATTCAGAGTGGGAAAATACTAAAGTCTAATAATGCAGAGAATTTGAAGTAAGCAAGCAATCAATAGTCAGGTGTTGTTACAAACAGCTTTAGTGTTAGTGTCTGACTCTGAGGGAGCCTGGTCTCTTGAGTCAAATAACCTTTTAAGCGAAGCTTGTGCTACGAGGTTAAATTTGAAAAAAATCTGAATCTTAGTTACAGGGGTTGGTGAGAAAATGACTAATTTAAATTACCGGGTCAGATAAAATTGCAATCCTTGTGAATGGAGATTTCTTGTGTTGTAATACCAAAAATAAGTGGAAACTATCCTGCAGTCAATATAAATATTTCAAATATAAAAATTCCTAGGCATATTCGTTTCCCAGTTATTATTGACATAGACCGTGGTGTCTATTTAAATCTATTGTGTATAGGTGGGTGTGTTTAGGAGATGGTTTACCCACTCTACAAAAAACTAAATTTGGATGGGTTATAGGTGGTGAGATAGGAGTGAGTGAGTGTAATCTTATTTCTAACCTTGAATTACATAACCAGCTTACCGATTTTTGGAAAATTGATGAAAAGGGCAATGAAGATAAATTTCTATCAATAGAAGAAAAGACTTGTGAGAAAATGTTTTGTGATACAACAAAGAGGGATAGTGATGGACGGTTTGTGGTGCAGATCCCTTTCAGGAGTCTGTGTCATTACTAGGTGATTCTAAGCAACAAGCTATGAATAGATTTAAATCTTTGGAGAGAAAACCAGGGTAATTTAAAATTGCGAACTTATCCCGTGAGAGAGATGATATGAATGTGCAAGAGTCTTCTCGTCAAACATTTTATTTCCCACACCATGGTGTGATAAATGAAAAAAGTCCTACCACAAAATTAAGAGTGGTGTTTGATGGATTTTGGTCCTTAAATGATCTTCAGTTTGTGGGACCGACCTTGCAGGATGACTTGTTTTCTGTTGTACTGAGATTTAGGCAACACAATATTGTGGTGTGTGCAGACATTGTTAAAATGTTTAGACAGATACAGGTGGATCGAGCCCAGTGGAGCCTTCAAAGGATTTTGTGGAGAGAAGATCCTACACAAAAATTAGAAACATATGAGTTGGGACATAAGATCTTGCTGTGAAATGTCTTCAGCAATTGGCTCACGAGTTTAAAAATAGGTTTGTACATGGACGATCTCATAACAGGGTCGGACTCGGTGGAGGCTACAAAAAAAATGTGTGACAGCATTATTGAGGACTGCATGCTTTGAGCTTCAAAAGTGGACTTCGAACAATTCTAAGGTTTTAAATCATTTGAGGTCAACATATTCCAAGTCTGTGTTGGTTTTCAATGAAAAGGATAAAACAAAAACTTTAGGACTGTATGAAAAAGAGAGATGTTAGCATTTTGAGGAGGGTCCAGTAACAAAAAAAGAACTGTTTTATCTGGGATATCAAGGATAGATCCTTTAGGGAGGGGCAAGTTTGATTTGGGGAGAACCTTTAGAGCAGATCTTGGGATGTTAAATAAATTAAATTCCCAGACATGTATTAGTGTGCAAGCCAGTTAAGGTGTCACTTCATGGATTTGCTGATGCATCTGTAGTAGCCTATGGTGCATGTGTGTATCTTCGATCAGTGAGTGAACTGGGGAAGTATGTGTGAGGTTACTGTGTTCAAAAACAAAGGTAGCACCTTTAAAGACAATTACTGTACCAAGGTTAGAACTTTGTGCTGCATTAGTGTTGGCTAACCTGGTTGATAAGGTGAAAACCTCATTGTCTCTAAAAATTGACTCTTTTGTGTATTGGAACTGGGTTGAATATTCAAACTCAACCTAATATTTTGCACACCTTTGTAGGAAATCGTGTTGCGCAAATACAATCCTGGGGATTGGAGACAATGACTTCCTGGAGGTGTGAACCCAGCAAGTTGGTGGATTGCAAGGTTTGGTGGTCGGGACCTCCTTGGCTTTCTAAACCCAAAGAAGAGTGGCCTGATTCTACATTTAATCGTGAAACATGTATAACGTGCTTAAAGTCGAAAGGGAGGAGTTTTTGTCGTTTGCAAAATTTTCCTCATTTCAAAAAATGATTCGTGTTTGTGCATATTGTATTCGGTTTATAAATTCATGTCGTACAAGGGTGAGAGCTACTGATGAGTTCCTGTCAGCTTTAGAACTACAACATACGGAAGAAATTTTAATTAAGTTAGTGCAGAAGGAGATGTTCCCAGAAGAAATACAAATTCTGTCGAAACAGAATTCTTTAAATAGGGGTCCTTTTAAGATTAAATCCTTTTCTAGACAAGGAAGGGGTTCTTAGAGTTGGGGGAAGATTGTCTCTCTCAGAGTATGGATATGATAAAAAACATCCTGTTGTTCTTTTAAGCAAACATTATTATACAAACCTATTATTTCATTTGAGCATAAGCGTCTTCTACATGCGGGACCTCAACTTCTACTTGCATCAATTAGAGAAAGGTACTGGCCTATTGGGGGCAGAAATTTATCAAGAAAGGTTGTGCATGACTGTGTAAGGTGTTTTAAGGTGAAACCCGTGATAAAAAATCCAATAATGGGATTACTTCCCAGCGACAGAGTTAAACCAGCACCTCCCTTCTCAACAACTGGGGTTGACTATGCCGGTCCTTTGTTGGTCAAAAACAAAAAGGGTCGAGGTAGTACTAAGGTAAAGTGCTATGTAGCTCTGTTTATTTGCTTTATTACTAGGGCGATCCATTTAGAACTTGTGAGCGAACTAACAAAGGAAGCATTTATTGCAACTTTCAATAGGTTTATCAATCGTAGAGGCAAACCAGTAAATGTGTTCTCAGATAAAACTAATGAAAAATGAATTGAAGCTATCGGTCTTTTTCTCAAACAAAATTATAATAAATTAAGTCAATCCATTAGCAATCAAGGTATCAACTGGAAGTTTAAGCCTTTTCTCCTCAGCAGGCGTAAAATGTTGTAAAGCCCATTTAAAGAGAGTGTTCAATGCTTGTTTAACTTTTGAAGAGTTTTCCTTACTGGGATAGAGGCAGCCTTAAACTCGAGGCCAATTACTCCTTTATCCTCCGATCCTAGTGACCTCTCCCCCCTTACCCCAGCCCACTTTTTGATTGGGAGACCTTTAACGTCACTTCCGGAGAAGGATTTGCGAGAAGAGAGGGAACCGGGTTTGTCATATTTCAAGAAAATACAAAAGTTGAAGCAACACTTTTACTAGATGGTCCATGGAATATATATCAGAACTTGTCAAAAATGGAACAGTTCCTCGAATCGTCAAGTGTTAAATCCAGGAGCTATGGTCCTTATTAAGGATGACAATTCCATGCCATTGCAATGGCCTCTGGGAAGAATTGAAGCAGTGCACAAGGGTCCAGATGGTATTGCTCGAGTTGCCAGTGTCAAAACCATGCGTGGGACTGTCAAGCGCTCCTTTGCCAAACTGTGTCCTCTCCCCCTGGGAACAGAGTAGCAAGAACACCACTAAGATTGTGTAAAACATTAATTGTGTACATGTTTAAGTTTTTAAATGTATTTGTTTCAATATTTTATGAATTTGTTGAAAGGTTAACCTTGTCAAGGTGGGGGGCATGTTAAATATTTATTGTAAACCTCCACTTAATAATCATTCCTTTGCTACATTGCCCGCCCCCCCCATTGGCAAGAGCGAGCTGGAAAGAGAGAAAAATAGAGAGTGTGTATGGGTAGACGTGTGTTTAATTTCTCCCCATTTTTCAGCGTTTTCCCAAAGCAAACAAAAGTTGTGTATATTCAAAACAGTACAATTAGCAAGATCTGAGCTCGTAATAACTCTCTTGATGAGATTTAACGACGAATGTGGCTGGGTTGTAACGGCGTAAGTGTGGAGGGTACTGAATTTCGGGGCCATGTTTGATTGAGCTTCGTTACACACTTCAATCATGAGCGATCCATCATTCAACTTAGAGGTGTTCTTAAGTGTGCCAAAAAATTCTTGGAGAGACTTGAAAATGATGAAGGGGGAAGTTTCTTTGAAGGATCCTTCATTCCTTTTGATAACAAGTGTAATATTTAATGGTGACTCTACTCTCGGTCTCTTGGACCCGTGATTCTTGTTTATTCCAGTAACAGGAACCTGCATCTCGGCCTGGTTTCCTACCGAGGATGCTGCGTAGGCGCTTGCTAACGGTCGAAAGGGGCCTACGCGACCACCCACTGCATCGACCGGAACTGGGGACCGCCTGCTCCGTAAGGTTATTCCCCATGGTTGTACAATCCATGGTAATAAAAAGGACATTAATTGGACGACACTGGACAAGCACAACATGACTGAGGCCCCGGGTTTGTCACACCCGTAGCTGGAAGGATGACTCCCACCAGCACCCCGTGGGGATGAGAGAGATTAGATAAAGTAGAAGAGGAAAGAAGTAGAGCAAAGAAGAGGAGAATTGGTCTAGCAGAACCAGAATAAATAGAAGAAGTACAGGTGTTGAAGGAAGAAAAGAGAAGGAAGGGAAACCCACTCGAAAAGAAAGAAGTAGAATGGGAGTCCAGCTAAGGGTGCCTCGTGGACGCCAACCACGTACTCACAATTAATGAGCCCCCGAGGGGAAGATTAATAGTGCTTTATATTTACGATGTTATAAGACATAAAAAAAATGTTAAACATAAATGTAACTGGGATTTTTATAAAGATTTTAAATTTATTTTCACAAAAACATTTAAACATAAAAAAAATGTATAATAAAACTATCAGATTATCTCTTATTTTAAAAATGTAATGACAGTTATTTATTAGAATCTACAGAAAAAGCTAGACAAATATCCAATTTTTCCTGACTTCAAACACCTGAAAATATTCATCCAGATGCTAATATAAATTACATATTCATTTATTCATTGACATATTTATTATCTAATCTTTACTAGAAAAGTAAGATAACAACATGGGCTTCATTTGTTTCTGTCCGGTATGGATTTTTCATAACGCTTGTTTGAAGTTGGAAAATTGGATATACTTACTTTTAAAATTTCGAAAAGATTATATAGAATATATTTAATAAAATTAGTTTCATTTTTGTTTTCGTAGATTAAAATGTATTAAAATATAAATTATTACAGTTAATGGAAGAACGATTTTGAGAGTTTCGTTTTATATCATTTTTATTTGATGCTCATTTCTCTCTATACCTTATATCTACGGAGATATAAAGCATGTTTACTCTTCAAAAACCCAAAACCAGTAATATTACAAAAGAAATTCAAATTCGATATTTATCATGACCACAATTGTTTAGATTTGTATGTTTGGCATATATGATCTTCTCTGAGCGTTCGAACTGGAACTTTAATTTTCCTTCCTATTTTGTTACATAAATTATTTACGTTATTGATACCTCTTTGGTACAATCAATCTCAGTTACCCTTACTGTATTTAGTAAAGTTTAGTCTGGTGAGGTCAGATCGGGGCATCTTGGTGGTCATACGAAATGTATCTACGCATTGTGGACATTATCCTCGGCTGTAAAAGAACTTTGTTAATTATACATATTAACTTACCAACTTCACTGAAAAGATAGGCAAACAACTTGAAAATGTGTTTCAAATAATCTATTGATTTAACATTTTTGGCAAGATATTGATTATTACTCAATATAAATATTGGGAATGTATCCCATAATTAGTAAATTTTACTAAATAATACTATTCCGCCGATTTATCCTAGGATTCAAAACCACTGGTAATATTATTTTAAAATTTCAAATGCGGTCTCTAGGTTAAAGTGTGGTATAAAAGAAATTGGGGGAAAAAACTATATATTCACTTAAAAATGTCTGAAGAGTTTCCCAACGCGTTTCGACAAAATTATGTCATTATCAAGAAAACCTAAAAGAGAAAAAGGCATTTTGAAGTTAAATAGTGTCGTTTTTTAAATGTTTGGTTGAGTTAAAATGGTAAAATAAATTATAAAATAAATAATTGTTACATAAACAGGTTACTTACGATCACAATAGAAATAAAATAAAGTGCTAACATACATCACATAACGATCAACAGATAAAACTCGTTCTTTGCATGAGACAAATGTAAATAAACAAAATACTGTTTGT
This sequence comes from Kuschelorhynchus macadamiae, assembly GCA_030620095.1. NCBI lineage: Eukaryota > Metazoa > Arthropoda > Insecta > Coleoptera > Curculionidae > Kuschelorhynchus > Kuschelorhynchus macadamiae. Next base: position 485,607 of record JAUTXW010000656.1, read on the forward strand.
CAAGTGACATCTTTGACGTTATGGGTCTCAGAGATGTTGTCGGGTATCGATATCAGTTGAATAAATTTACAATACATTGTGCCTCTCGATAATAAACTCCCTTTGTTTCTTATGTAACATTTTAAAATGTTGTATGATGTTAAAATCATGCAAAGTTTCCCTAAGATGAAGGCCCAAAGCCGACCTTTTTTGGATCATTTGGATGACTCGAAAAAAGGCTGTCATCCTCAGGTCTATGATCCTACAAGAGAATGTACAGGAAAAAACAAATTTTAAAAAATACTAATTTTCATATATTTTTTTTTCGTATATCGATATATATATGAATAAAAAGTATTTTTTTAAATTTATTTTATCATGTACGTTCTCTTGTAGGGTCATGAGAATGACAAGTTGTCGAAAGCGCTAGGCAGATTGTTGAAGATGACTGTTTTTGTAATTCAGAAACTGATCAAGCTGAGTCCTGTTCTCTTCTCAAATGACAAAAGTATCATCAATGTATCGTCTCTAGAGAAAAACCCTATTCACTAAATCCTTAAAGTTATTAAAAAGTAAGTTATTTTCAAAATGTGACATGAAGATTTCAGCCAGTGAGGTGGCAAACTGGAATCCATAGGAAGGCCTTCTAGCATTCTATATAATCTGTTATTTAAAGTAATCTAAGGATAAATATTTTTTAACTAAGACAGGATGCCAGTGGTCTCCTCCCGTGATAAAGAATGATTATTGTACAGTAATCTTCAACAATATTGAGGACTTGGTCTCTGGGGATACTGGGGAAGAGGTTTGCAGTATCAAAGGAAACCAAAAGGAAATTGCTTGGTAGATTAATATGATTAAATTCGTTTATTTACTGAATAGAATTTCTAATTGCATGTAAGAAAATTAAGTTTATCCTTTAAGGTCCGATTGAGCCATTTTCTTGCGAATTAAGCGGAAGCACCAATAAAACTTACAACGACGCGAATTGGAAAATTCGCTTCAACCAAATCCCTTAACGACCCAATTTCGGAAGGCAGCACGTAACGTATATTTATTGAATTGATATCAATACGCGACATCTCTGAGACCCATAACGTCAAAGATGTCACCTGACGAAAAGTAATTTGTTTATTTATAGTTAAGTGTTGTCTCATGTAAAGAACGAGTTTAACTTATGGATTGTGATGTAATGTGTGTTGGCACCTTGTTTTATTTGTATATGACTGTAAGCATTTTGTTTATATAACAATTATTTATTATAAAATGTATTTCACTGTTTTAACTCAACCGAAATACATAAAAAACGACACTATTTAGCTTCAGAATGCTCCTTTCTCTTTCAGATTTCTTGATAATGCCATAGTTTTGTCGAAACGCGTTGAGAAACTCATCAAACGTGTTGAAGTGAATATAGATTTTCCTTGCCCCAATTTCTTTTGAATGTATTTATTAAACTGACTGCTTTCGTGGATTCTATTCTATTTTGTCTTATTTTGCCCACCGTGGACACTTCAAAATAAAATTATTAGTAAATCGGAGCTTTTTAAATTAAAATAATTCTTAAACTTTCAAGAATGCCAATTCTCCAACCTTTAACATATATTCTACGCAATCCTCTTTGTGTTTGGCATTTCAGGGGACAATGGTGGTCTTACTATGGAGTTAAGCATAAAAAGTCGCAATTTTAATACTATTTGCTATGGCAGAAAAAGGTGGTAAACAAATTTCAAACTAACGCCTCATAGATTAGTCAAATTACCTAGATCATGTAGTATAACAGCTTCCGTAGCCTCTGCGACATATTACTGTTTAAAGCTACGCCACTGAAGCTAATTCAACACAGCAATTCAAGCCAGTAAATTCAACAAGCCCAACTAATTACCAAAACTGAGACTGTGTCAATAAGAGAGCGACCTGTTCCGAATACAACTTGCTCCAACTTAAAATAGGGGCTGGCATTGGACTGCAACTTCTTTTGTCGAACTTTTTGCGCGGAGTGGTAAAAAATATTTATTTCGCTGTGTTCTAGCGAAGAGGAAGGAGTTGAGAACAAACCACTTCAATGTTATAATGTTTTCGACTTCTTTTTGTACTTTGTATTCGAGTGTGCACGAAGAGTTGTCTGTGTATATATGGAGTTGTGTTTCGGAGTTAGTGCCGAAGTTACGTGTCTGTAAGTAATTCGAGGGGAACTTTATTTTTGCTCGAGTGAGTTCCGTTTTCATTTAGAGTTTTAAAAATTGATATTGCAGCAAGGAATATTATATGAATTTAGGCCCCGTTAAATTAGAGACCCATGGATGTTTGGTACCTGTTAAACTTTTAAAATTTTGTATAAGTTATTGGGAATGTAAAAACAAAATAAGTGACTTAGTTCAGTGGCAGAAAGTTCTTACTATACAGGATAAGTCTAAAATTTGGGTTTAACACTGAAATCGCTTATTCGCACTAAGTGTGTGGCCGTTTATTGAACACTACTGATAATATTATCCTATATTTTGATTTAGTGTTATTAAAGAAGTATAAACAGTAAATTTTATATTTGGCAAAATGTAGAAAATCTGCACCGTTATAAATAGTATAGTCTTTTATGGGTTTCGCTCTACAAGCTGATTTACAAATGTGTTTTTCATAATAAAAAATAATTTCCATGTTTCGCCAAAAGTGTTATTAAAGGGCAATGGCCGACCTGACAGAGTATTTTTACCTTAATAGATCAGTTAAATTATCAAATTCTTAATCATTGGTTATATTTTGTAGACTAAACTTGGGATAGAAGATACCGGCTGTTTTAATAAAAAGAGATACCCTATATTTATTTTTTTTGCGTAAAATGAGGTATACTTAAAAAACTTACAAAAACTGCAAAATTTAAGTCACCATAGGTCAACATTAACAGGTATACTCCAGGAACTATCAAAAAACAATCTTTAGAGTAGTCAGTAGGTTAATGTTAAGAAAATGATAATTTTAGGCGAACTCAATAAAAACATTAGAGAATGAGTCCCTTCTCTGTACAGAAGTATTTGCTGTTCTCTCTGGCATAAAAAATAAATTAAATCAACGGATTGAAGATAAGTTTTTGCCTTTTTATTCGGCTAAAATTTTAAAAACATTTTCAAAAAATTTACACGACTCCGTTTTGGCAGATTTTATTCGATTCCAAAAAATTACAGCAGTACATTGAGCAGAGATTTGATTTTTCGGATAACAACTATATGTATCAGTTCAAATTTTTTTCCTTAAAAGTTGAAGGGCATATAAACTTTGATTTATTAAGTAACCCAACTATTAATATGAATTTAATTCATTTTGTTGATTTAGATGAGTTATACAATGAATTTTGTGAAATTCGGGATGGATTACTTACTGCCGTGCAAAATAAAAATGAGAATATGAGCTGTATTGATAAATGGAATAATATTTTTTGCAAGAACGATAAAATTCCAAACTTTTTAAAATTGTTTTAATTTGTTGCGTCAATCCCGGCATCAAATGCAGCAACAGAAAGAATTTTTTCACTTTGTAACTATGCCTGGAACGATTGTCGAAATCGTTTAACTACAGAGCATATAAAGGCTGCCAAGATTTTCATAATTTCATTTTAACAAGAAATAAAAACATATTAAGATGTGCGAAAGCGCAGTCAAAATATGATTTTAAAGGGCAATAAAATTTATAATAAATACGAAGTTGTAGCTTTACAAGATTTTTTTTGTTGTTTCTCATTTGTCCTTTGTTTGTTTTTTTATTATGTAAGTAGAGGGGCTACTGCATTTATTATAGCATATATATTATTTTATTGTTATATTTTATTATAGAATTTGAATTAAATGTTTTTCTCATAATCATAATGCAAGTTTACATATTAAGGTGTTTCTTTGTACATTTTTTATAAAAAATAAGTTGTCCCGAATTTTAATCGTCGGTCCCGCGGTTTTGACTTGTTTGACCCGATAAACCGAAAAAATGAGTTGGCAACTCTAAGGCAGTACGGAAAGTGTTGATAAAGTTATCAAAACCTAAAGAAAGAAAGGTGTTTGTAATCCAGAGTTATATAAGGCAAACGTTATTAAGAAGGCAAAAATCAAAGGTTTACCTCATAAAAGCCACGCAAGAAGAGAAGTCGCCGCTCGAATGACTGGTACGCCATGCCGGTAAGGACTTTTTAAATGTCTTTTAAGTAAAATTAATTGATATTGCTCAACAGTAAGTTTTCTCGTGCCGCCCAATCTAAAGTAATGCTTTTTTTTTCAGTTGCCGAATGAAATGATGTGAGATATTCTCCGATCAACAATAGCAGGCAATTCTTGCTAATATTAATAGTTTTGAGGAAAAAACCACACAGGATGTCTACATTCAAAGTTTGATCGATGTTTACAATGTTCAAGATATTAGAAAAAGAGGAGAAGAACCAAAAAGCCAAAAACATATACTTTTAAGTATCACATAAATTTAAACGGAAGAAAAACCACTGTCTGTAAATAAGCTTTCATAGGACTATGTGAAATAACTCATAAAAAAGTAAGGCATTTAAGCACATTACAAGCACAAGGAGAAACTCCTCGAGAGAAAAGAGGTAAGTCAGATGGATCTAGACATAATGCAATACCTTGCGAAGTTTGTATCAAAATACAGGCTTTTATAGAAAGGCTCGATGCAAAAGAAAATATTACTACATTATTACATTATTCCAACAATATAGTCAAAAAGTATCTTCCGGCTTAACGTCAAAAGCATGCATAAAATGTTTACTGAAAAATTTCCGGAACTGGAGACTGAAGTAAAATATGACTTTTTTAATCAGTTTTTTAAACAAAATTTTGATTTATCGTTCGGCAGACCTCAAATAGATGTTTGCTCTAAGGAGGATGATACCATTTTAGAGATAACTATTGATTATATGCAAAACCTGCCTCTTCCACACATACCTTTGCAAGAATTGTTTTACTTACGACATCTTTGGATCTATTTGTATACATAGTCTGAAAACTGAAAAAGCCGTATTTTATTCCTACCAAGAAGGACAGGCTAATAAAGGTCCAAATGAGGTATGCTCTTTTTGACACACTACATAGAATATTATATACCTCCAACTGTAAAACAACTGTATATATTCTCTGATGGGTGCCCGGGACAAAATCAGAACCATACGGTAGGCCGTTTCCTTATGGCGTTAGCAACTTCTGGTCGTTTCACAAACATTCATCATATGTTTCCTATAAGAGGACACTCTTCCAATGCTTGTGATCGTGACTTTGGTATTGTCAAACGAAAAATACGAACACAAGAGAGAATTTATACGCATGATGAGTATGTACAGCTAATACTAGAATCTTCGAAAAATAATAAATTTACAGTCGTCACAGTCAAAACTGAAAACATTACTGACTTTAAAAAATGGTGGCCGAATTTTTATAAAATAATCGTTCTATCGCAACGAAGCTATTCTAAAAATGTACCAAAGGAAGATGAAATATCGCTAAAGATATCCGAGTATTTTCACTTTGAATACCATTCCTCCGATCCTGGAGTTCTTCTGTTACGACCATATATTGACAGCGATATTGCTACTGAAAAGTCTTCTCTTGCAGAACACAGATGCCTTCATCCTCAGTTACCTACAGCATTAACTCATAGAGCCTATGCTGATGAGTTACCTATTAATAGCAAGAAAATGGATAACGTTAGGAGTCTGCTACAGTACATACCCCCTGACAAAATGGACTTTTACAACGAAGTGATGCAGTGGCCCGTAACAGATGCAGCGGAACGTCATGAAGAAGACTTTTAATGTTAGTGTTATACCATTATATTATAAGAATAACGTTTATTTTGGCATTAGTATGTTCTCCATAATATAATAAGTCGATTGTAAACCTGTTTAGAGTATTTTTATACCGATTATTTGGAAGAGGCAATATGTCCAAAAAACATAAAGAAACAAAAATTGAAGCAGTGATGATTGATCTTTGTAAACATACAAAAATATCAGTAACACGAGGTTCTAAGAGATAACCAACATTAAATTACTTAAAATTTAACATGGCTTCTTCAATTTAGATTTTTGTTTCTCCTGGAAAATTACGATCCGACATGTTCCCTTTTCCAAATAACTGATTCAGTTGTTAATAATTTGGGTGGTAGTGGGCATCATGGTCTGTCTAATGAAACTCCTGCATTGATTTTGACTAAATCATTTAAACCAAAAAATCGTAGTTTATACAAATAATTCATGACTAATTCTTGTTTACTGCAACTCTTAATAAACTTAATTACTCTTAATAAACCGGTGAATCCCAAAAGATAATATTGTTGGTTATATACATTCCAGTACAAGGCAGACTGGAGTACGTTTGAACACAGGTTATAGTGGAACGGCGTGCCAGAGGCGTGTAAAAGGTATTAGATTTTAAGTTTTTTTTTAATTTGAGAAAATCGAAACTAAGATTGAGACTGCCGAGATCGACTTTAAAGAGATCTAGATCAGCACTAGGTAGATGCCAATTTATCTCGGAGCACCGAGAGCCATACTTAAACTGGAACTCTAAAGAGTTTCCTACACCGAGTCTAGCAAATCCTCGTCTTTGTCTCATGAACCCGTAAACTTTTTTGCCACCCCACTGGCTTTTTGAAGATTATAAACGGTTAAAAAGTGTATATAGGGAACGAAATCTTGTTATAATCAAGTATCTGCCTAAATTACACAAAAGCTCTTTTAGTGACGAAAAAGATTTGAATTAAATTCAAAATAACGAATTTAATTATGGATAAATTAATTACGACCATATTTCTCTTTTGTCTTCTTCGTTCGCGTTTTAGGTTTTGTATAGACAGGATTTAAATGGTTCTTTCGTTTTTTTAGAAATAAAACAATTATACTCATTTAAGCGGGACCGAAGGGTTGGGAAAATAAATTTTAAAATACGAGAAAAAAATATTGACAGTGGCAAATTAATTCTTATTTGATGGTACAGAAAATGGAATTATGCCAAAAAATGTCACTATATTAACAAAAAAAAAGATAAAAACAGAAATTACTGTTTCAACCATAAGACTTACTAATTACTTAGTGGGCTGCTAGGAAGGTTGCTTACTATCTACCTACACGTCAATTTTCCCTCATCGTCGCTAAGAAACGTACTCGTAACGGGCGCTTGTCTGCAAAGATTTTAGAGATAAAAGATTAAAAGAAGATTTGTACAAACTTATCAAATATTATAAACGTCAAACTTTAAAACGAATCAATCATTTAAAAAGTATGTATTGCTGATGATAAATGCATATATAAACATTTTTTAATATGTCAGAAATGTTAATTAACAATTTACATTAAAAAAATACCCAAACACTTTACTTTGTATAGCCCAAGAAACAATTTTTATCTTTATGAAGGTCTTCAGGATACTGATAAAAAGTTTTCATAAACTTTTTCATAAAACATTTTAAGTTTAAAGATTCTTCAGGATAATGCTAAGTATGTCTTAAATGTGAAAATGCTCTATCTAAAGAGATATTTTTTAAATAAGTCATAAGACCAAATGTTAAAAATTCTAGCCTTATCGACTTTTTCAAGGCATTAATAAAACCATTCTTAAGTATATCTTTTCTTTAACTGAACACTTATTACCTCTACATAATATACATACATACAAAAAGGTTTTTTGAATAAGATTTTAATTGTTTATCCAGACAAACCTATTAATATTAAAATATGTATGAAATATATTAAAAAGGTGTTTATTTCCTAAATCGTAGGTTTATTTAGACATAAAACTCATAGCAATAATAAACTTATGAAATTTTTATACAAAAATTTATATCCTAAGACTTGATATAGTTATGAGAATATTTATGAATTCTCTCTGGTATACGCATGTCTCGTGTAAAACCTAATAGATTTAATAGAATGTTCAAGGAAAAAAAAGTTTATGTAGAAGCTCATAAACTTAGAAAGGATAAAAGTACTTGTGATTTAAATACTCGTAGTTTTATGATAAATGTCTTATAGATATCTTAAAAACATTTTTTAAGCTGATATTGATTTGAAGTAAATTTTCCTATTACTAGGATTTGATAAAACTATAGAATTTTAACAACGCCATCATAAAACTACTTTTTAGCGAGCTTAAATTCAAACTGATTTTACTAGTATCGTGTTTCTTGTATGTCGATATGCCGAATAAAGCAAAAAATATAAATTAAACTACTTTGGTTTCTCCTGAATACCAAAGAAAGCGTCTGATCCAATGTCATATTTGATACAATTAATATGTTTATTATTATTATGAAGTTATCTTTTTGATAAAGAAAATTCAGCATGAAATATATACGAGAACTTTACAAAATTAGGGCAGGATTCGTTAAATGTATTCTACTTTTTTATTTATATACATTTTTACAGCCCATAAGAGCATTTGAAGATATTTTAGCACATTTCTAAACCCGTGTCATATTAAAAGTACGTCTTATCAATAACGCCGACTTTGCGTCGACAAAGCCCTCCTTGAAAAAGTTTTCTTTAAAAACAAAAAAAATTGTGCTTTTTTACCAAACTTGATTTTATCCGGTTTCTTCTCATGGGACAAAAATTTTTATATGTATGTTCTCTAGTAAAAATATGGAGCTTTTTACCTATCCAATCATTTTCGTCCTTGAACGTTCCAACCTACGTAAGTACGGAGGCTCAAGCCCAAACAGAAAAGTCAGCATTAGCACCAAGAGGGAAGAGAACTATTTAAATGATACAACGCTGAATGTGAAATATATTATTTTATTCGGGATACCCTATTCTTTTATTTAGAACCCTTTTAGTAGGTTCTTTAATTTGGCACCTACCACAAAATGCCACTTACGCTATTTTGATTTGTTTTTAGGCAAAACTAAGTAAGAACACTGCCGAGATACAGATTAATCTTTTGATTCCTCCCTATAAAAATCGATCCAGGCGTCTAGTTTGTAGGTGGTAACAAGCAATGGTTACATATTTACATATTATATTACCATCTTTTGAATACTTAGTAGAGTAAAAATCTAACTTATCTAAAAATATCTCTTCTATAGAACCGTTAGACAGATGTGCCTATGATTTTTGACATATTTGAAAATAAAAACATTAATCCCATCTTAATTGGATTAATAAGAGAATGTCTAACATCCACATATTTCATTTTTAAAGGTATCTTTTATGACCACACCTGGGGCACCGCACATCTTTATGGAGACTTTTTGCTTTAAGCTCTGCTCCTTTACAACCTAAATATTGATTTAGATATGGTCATGATACTTTTGCAATATGGCCTCACTTTAAATTTAGTGAGTGAAATCACATTTTGTCAAAAAATAAAGTTATTTCAAAATAGTCAGACACGAATAAAGATATTAACCCACGGTTTTCTCCAGTTTATGTATTTTTTCATGTTCATTTTTTCTAAGTAAAGAAAAAAATACCATTATATTTAAAATTTTAGAGAAAATAACAAAAGTTTGCGACTTTGCCATAAAATGCCATCTGGCAGCTAGGAAAAAAATAAAATCTAAATAATAATATTCTCGAAGAAACTTACACATAATCTCCTTAAAACAAAAAAAAATCGTTAAAATCGGTTAATCCAAACAAAAGTCATTTAATTTCTTTGAATCCAATGTTTACCCCCCCCCTTTATTTGAAAATTTAGAGAAAAAAATTTGAAACCGAAAGTTTTGGAATTATTAGTAGATTACAAAAAAAGTATTTTCGATAAGGGTTAATTGGGAGTATTTTTGAATAAAACCGAGTTTTCTACTTTACGGGTGGTGTTGCGCCCTCTAGCGGTAGACATACAAAGTCGAAAATAATTTACAGCTTTTTATTTTTGCCGATTTACTTATTAATTTTTTTTCTCCGATAACCTAGGGTAAATACTTTCTGAGATATGGCCGAGAGCCACCCTTAGCTGAACACCCTATATATATATATATATATATATATATATATATATATATATATATATATATATATATATATATATATATATATATATATATATATATATATATATATATATATATATATATATATATATATATATATATATATATATATATATATATATATATATATATATATATATATATATATATATATATATATATATATATATATATATATATATATATATATATATATATATATATATATATATATATATATATATATATATATATATATATATATATATATATATATATATATATATATATATATATATATATATATATATATATATATCTTTCTTTTCTCCCAAGAGGCATTTTAAATATACCACTGTCGTAAAAGTCTAACCTAAACTAAAGCCCATAACTAATTACACAAATTTTCAAACATTTTAAATAATGTACACCCCTTCCTTTTTTTTTTCGTAGCGACATCACTGCTTCATCCACAATTTTCTCTGCAAGTATGGAAAGGATTTTAATAAGGTTTTTAACATCTTGTAAAGCAACATACCAGGATGGTTTTAGTATTAAAAACAGTTGGGTAAATTAAAAGGGACATGCGCAGTAATACCATATAATATTCCACGTGAATAGCTGAGAAACTGCTTTAGTTATATACTTGTATAATTAATTGATTAATTGACTTTAATAAATAATGAAATTTTGTTGGTGAACACATAATATATTAAAAAACAATATATAGTTGAACAAAGTTTTCGCAAAAATAAAATTCAAATAAAAAATATAAGTTTTAAAAATCGTATAATCTCAATATTCTTAAGCACCGTTGATTTCTTATTTGTTCATATAAATTAAAATTAATATAAAATAAAGGTAAGCATCAAAAATAAAATAAAAATGTAAAAATAATAAAAAAGCTAGAACTCTATAGTAAAAAATAACACTTTAAGCTGTCTTATGAGTATGAAGTCGGCGGCAGTACCTTGTAATCAAATAGTAGTTGATCCCGACTATAAATCAAATTTCTAAAGTAGTGTAAAATGTTTTTTGTACTTTCCAGCGCCTTTTTGATTTTTCATTTTTTAAATCCAATTTAAATGAAATATTAGCGATGAAACAATATAATTAAAAAATCTTGAGCAATTAATTCAATTTATTTTAATATAAAAGGCTATAAGTCATTTAATCCCAGGTTCCTATTAATCGATAATATCAAGTGTTTTCGTGTTCATAAACAATAATCCAGTGCTCTGGAATTCAGGTCAAACTCATTACACCAATACTTCAAAAACTTTCAAGCGATCACACTTATATCATAAAAGGCTCATTTTTTTCTTTTGTATGTCCGTGAACAGCGTGCAACTTTGAAACTCGATACATTATTTATCTTGGTGGTTTCTTCTCAAGAACGCCCAATTTTATAAGCTCGTATCGAATTACACTAGACGATCTTTTGTGATTTTTTACTGCAGTTTGGTGTTTGCACAAATGCTGTCCCTATTATTCTTAGTCTCTTTGATGTGACATAGAGAACGTAATAGCGAAGAGAGCTTGAAATAGAAAAGTTCAAATAATTTTCTGAAAATTTACAACAATGCAATAGAAAAGTAAACCGAAAATATAAACATATATTTACATTGGACTTCTTGCTATTATAAACTGTTTGATGATATTAATATAGTCATTAATGATATTTTTTAATTAAAAGTTCAGTATTAAAAAAGCGCATTATCAAATTTTGTGAAAATATAATCCCTTATTCTGTGTGTAAAGTCGGTGCAAATTTATTCTTAATTACCTAATCACAAAAATATATTTATATATTGAGTGTTTTGATGTCTAATTCCACGAGTATAATATCTTACTGTCTTTATTAGTTTCGCGCCGACTTCAAGTCAGTTGTATTTTTTTTATTAATTTTTTATTTAATCTTTTCTATTTCGGTTTATACGAGTGTTATGGTAAAAGTCATATTTAACAAATAACCCTAGGTCCATTGCATACGTAACACACATATTTTTTTTCTCGCACTGCGTAAACAATTCAAAATGGCGCCATCTCACCATTTTTACCATTTTTTTAAATATGCTTTCTATGGGACAACTCCGCTATTATCTTGAATATTCTTTGAAATGTTCATCCCAATTGGTGAAGCCATCGCGGAGAAAGCGATGTACATACATAAAAAAATATAGAGTCGAATTGATAGCCTCCTCCTTTTTTGAAGTCGGTTAAAAACTAAAAAAAGCCATCAAATGTAACATGGTGGGTGTGGGGTGTGACTCGTGGTGCTTGGTAAACAGATAAGACAACATTTTTGGTAATCTTTTATGTTAAAGGTGATTAAAGAACAAACATTTAGTTTTGTATTAAGGTAAGAAAAAACAATGGTTTATACAATTTTTTGTATTTACTACTTTGCTACTTTTTTGTAAAATCTTTGATGCCGAAAACGGTATTTTTATGGCTTTTTGTGTTTTTTTAATTTGAATTTTGTTTTTTTCAGACACCTCTTATATTTCAATTATATCAAAATGAAAATTAACTTACATAGATATGTTTACGGAGAGCGTATTAGGTGACAATATTTTTTTTCGAGAAGTTAGTATAATACTTTTTTTTTAATAATATATAATATATATATATATATATATATATATATATATATATATATATATATATATATCCATCCACAAACTAAGTTCCGAACGCGGATATGTTTTAAGCAAATGAGGCGATTGAAACAAATCTGGTCAGAGAAGCTTCTATTACTAAATATATGAGCTTTGGATAACAATTGACTAGAACGTCGTCACAGTGATCTTCGTGGTGCTGCCAACATGAACAAAATTATAAAAAATCCATCCAGTTATGGATTTTTGAAATATAGTAGGTGATTAAGTTTTTAAACGCAAAAAATTCGGCCAGTGGAGATTTTTCGGTAAATTTGTAACTTTTAGGTGAAAAGGCAATATTGTGAAGGTATGATAAGATGGTGGTGCCTTCAGTTTAACCAATGTAGAACAAACGTGCATGATGAAGAACGAAATGGGGACCATCACTAGTCACTGAGAATTTGCTTCAACAAATGAATGAGAAAATTCGTGAGAACAGAAGGTTTACAACTCCGGAATTGCCCATAAATTTATTGCATGAAATTGTGACAGAAAAATTAGATTATCACAATTATATAATAGTCATGCTGTTGACAAATTCGTGGACCATATTGTGAATGGTAATAAAACCAGGATTACTCATGTCACACCAGAGTGTAAGAGAAAGTGATGCAGTAACGGCATAGTAGATCAGCAAAGCCAAAGTAATTCAAACAGGCGTTATCTAACAGGGAGGTCATGTGTCTAGGGCACGGCAATTTGCTCGTAGATTTCATGGAGCATGAAAAAACAATAAACGCAGCTGCTTACTGTGCTATACTACCAAGTCTACAAAGGACCATAAAAATAAGTCTTCTTACGTCCGGATTGATTTTGTTGCATAACAATCTACGACTGCACACTGTCGGTTCTACACAAAAACTTTTGTAGAAATTTATATAGGAAATTTGTAATCATCCATCCTACAGCCCCTATCATGCGCTTAGTGATTATCGTCTCTTTTTCCACTTAAAACGGTTTTTAGCAGGCCATTGGTGCAACACCGATGATGAAGTAAAAACTGTGGTTACAGACTGGATGAACACGTTGGACGTCAATTTCCTAGATAGTGGCTTACAAAAAAGTCTTGTGACACGCTACGATAAGTCTCTGAATCTAAATGGCGAATATGTTCAGATGTAGTTTAAGATACATTTAAGCAAATTTCAAAAAGTTTGTGTCATTGGCTAGCACGCCAATGAATCAGATTTTAAGTCCATACATAGCACTAAAATTTTAGACTAATCTGATGAGTAATTTCTGAGATACTGGGGTGTCTTTTTAAAAAGTGGATACACTGTATATACACAGGCTGGTTAAAGAGCGTTCACTAACCATATCTCGAAGTCCTTCACGTTAGCGTCTTGAAAAGGAAATATTATATCAAAAGTGGTCAGCAGCGATTGACTGAAAATATTTTTAAATTTCTTGATCACAAGAGAGCGCAGTTGCTAAAGTGAAAAAAAGCTTATTTAAATATTGTTTGTTACTTACGCCTTTCCTCCCTTTGCACTTTATTTAGATTTAGATGTAGTCGAAACCGAAGTTTGGCGCGTGTGGTGGCCAAAGAGCCGACGCAACAACAACATAATAGTAAAAGTTATGCGAAAATACAAGTAAACAACAAAAGCATTACCTAGTAGGTTACTAGATAGCAAAGAAAACTAAAAGTTCTAATCTTCAAATGTTCTCCATCATTTAGGATGCATCAATGAGAGAGTCAATGAAACAGCACTTTCAATTTCTGACTTTGTTATACTGTTCACGACAATTCTGATTTCTGATTCTCTCAATGATGTTTTTCGGGTTGTTGGTTGATTTTTATAAACTAATTTTATCAATCACCATAAATGAAAGTCTAAGCAAAGTAAATCTGGAAACCTAACCGAACAAGGAAATCCAATCCAACGATTCTCTAAGAATTCCAGATTCCATTGAGGTTGCCGGGCATAAAAAATGTGATTTCTATAAATACCCGCCCAGACATTTAGTTGGTTGATTTTTATAAACCAGTTTAATCGATCACCATATATGAAAGTCCAAACAAGGTAAATTTGGACACCTAACCGAATAAGGAAATCCAATTCAATGATTCTCTAATAATTTCAGTTTCCATTGAGAATACCGGGCATAAAAAATGTGACTTCCATAAATACCCGCCCAGATATTTAATTTTTGAGGATGCTGAGTGTGCACTACACGAAATAGTCTTGGATTTTCATCTGACCAATACCGATAGTTATGACTATTTACAACGCCGTTAAGGTAAAATCACCACTCATTCAAAAAACAGATATTGAACATGAAGTTTTGATTATTCTTAATAATTTCACTGAGCACTTCACAGAACTGGAGTCGGCGATCAACATCATCCCCGTTCAGATTCTAAATCAATCGTTTCTTAAAAGGATGGAACTTATGTTGTTTACGGATTCTGCTGGTGGTTTTGCGTGATACACTAGATACGTCGGTCAATTTTCTAGTACTAAAGCTTGCGTCGTCTCTTTCATGCCCACTCTTTTTATTTCCGACTGAACCAGTAGCGTCAAATTTGGCAACCAGTTGCAAAACGTAACAGCGGATAGATTTTTTTCAGCATGGCGTTCCTTAAATAAAGCCGCTGTTACTCGCGCAGAGTCATTATTTTTAAAACGCAGTTATATTTATTTCCATCCTTTCTTCCACAAAATACGCCATTTTAACAAACGTCTTGACACGGTTGTAACGTTCTTAAAAATTTCCGAATATTTCTCAAATGCCAGTCTGATAAGTATATTTATGCTTTCATTTCGTTATCGACGAAAATTTTGACTTGGAATTTTATAGTTAGATAGTAATCGATCTTCAAGGTGAGGTACACACCCCTCACCCCCATTCAAAATCAGGGGGTTGTGCTTCCCCCCGTTAGACGGTTACGGGGAGGAAAAAAGCAGACAAGTTATTTCTCCTCGAATCAGAAATCGACGCATCTGAGAGTTCTTTTTTTTCACAAAAACAAAAAAAAAACAAAGTCTAATTTATATCTTCAAATCTCCATAAATTTTAACGAGCTGTCGTTTCGTTGTGGTTGAACATCATAAAGCGAAATTATAGGGTCACCATCCCCACCGCTTAGTTTTAAGTAAAAAAAAATTCTGTTAGATATGGGGGCAATCTCAATCTAAAATATCAAAAAAAAATTGTTTTTGCCCTGTTAAATTAAAGAAGGTACCGCGTCATTGCAAAAACCACGTCTATCTGTCTCTACTAATAAATTATTTCGATAACTGGACAGCTTATATGCTTATATCGATTTATAACAAAAAAAACAGCTTCGTAACATGGTTTCCCTCGCAGCTGATATATTTTAATTTGATTCCACACCCTACTGAATAAACTATTTTATTTTAATGTTAGCTAAAGCACAATATTCTGAATATTATTTGCCTCATATGAGGGAAGTATTTTAAATTCATAAAAAAATCGCCCTCTCGATTTTTGCAGATCTTTACGTTTTAGGGTTCATAGACCTCAAAAAACTTCCAGATCGACGATCTGTCAAAAACTAATTATTCAATTGCCTTAAAATTTTTGCTGAAAATGAAGGGGATATAATTGTAACATTTTTGTAAGAATCTGTCCAATATAGCTTCACCAAATGTTCAAAAAAAACATTATTAAGACACTGCTCATCGAATAAACCTCAAATTTTGCACAGGAATGAAGTACGAAACAAGGTTAAAATGAAAAAAATTCTAGGGCGAAGCCTATATTGCAAAGCAAAAATTTAAAAAATATTTAAATATTCGATAAACCTCAATTTCCTTGAATAAAACCATGTTTTTTTATCGAGGTAAATAATAAATTACAGAAGAAATATAGTTATAAAAAAATTAAAATAATAAATAAATAAAAGAAATCCATACGACGACCCTTCAATAACCAGTGAGTAATTAAAACAAACAAAAGCATCATTATGTCTATATAGCCTTGACTGTGAATCACAGAAACAGATATTGAAATCTGAAATACGAATATATTGTTTTCATTTATTTTTTATACCTCTGGTGAAATACTACAATATAAATTGATAAAACGAATAAATATTTGATATAACCCCGTATAAAAGACACATATTTAACAATTTACCTGTAAATTACTAAATCGAATGCATATTTTATAATTAAAGATTTTTTAAATTTAATATGTCCAGAGTACTAAATTTCATATTCAGAGAAACGGTTACTGTATTTTTGTTTGTATTATATTTTTTAATAAAAACAGAATTTAACGTTTTAAAACTTCAATTATGTATGTTATATTTATGAAGCAATTGCCGGCTAGGTCTGTTACTCGAAAAACCGTGACAAAAATGATTTGTTTGCTTAATTGGTATTTTGATATGCTTTGAAAATACATTTTTTTTTTGTTTTGCTATATTTTATTTCCATCATTTACCAAGCACATGCATTCAAAAACAAATATGAGGCATTTTTAATATTTCAATTAAAATCTCAGTATACAACATGTCCTAATAGTGAAAACCTTTTTAATCTTTGTCAGAAATTAGATGTATTTGATATCTGAGATAGATTACTAATAGGTATATGTCAAAATATAGCTGCAGTTTTATCTATAGGAGACACGAAAAATTTTATGTACCAAAGTTGAGGCCTCTATATTTCAGGGCAGTTAGGAAATATTCCATGTTATCATAACTTTTAGTCATTTGTACTGAACGATCTACTGAAACAGAAAAATAAACTTTGTTATCATTAAATAAGAGAACTGTCTTTAAACATCTGCTTGAGGAACAGTAGACAACTTCCATTCGCTAGAATTATATTTTAAGTCTAAAGCAACAATGATACTCTTATTTATGCAGTAAACTACTGCTGTGTACTTATCTCTTTCCAAAAAAAATCTAAACTCATCCTCTCGATCATGATACTAGTAGAATGTTGGGCCTGGAAATGGTAAATTATTTTAACGAAGACAAGACCATATAGCAACTGTACTGACTCCTTGGCAGATCATTTAATTCGGCTTGCGTAAAGGGCTTCGATTCATTTATTCTAGAGGAGTCTTCAAAATAAATTTCTTTCTTATCTGTCTGCTTACACAGAATGTGGAAATAAATACATCATGTAATTGACCCGATTTGTCCAGACAACTCAAATAAAATTGAATAAACGACAATGTACTACCAAGAAGCAAATGCACATATTTGTACGAATTCAAAGATGTTTTTAAAAATGAAATAGTTGTATGTAATATTTTTATATTTCAATGGCGTATATAATATTGTCAAAAAAACTTAAATATTTTTTTATTTACAATCATATGCGTATTTTATTTAAATCGGTTACAACTTTTTCAGAAGTGTTAGTATACTTAAATTAATGTTTTTTTTTCCGACCGGACAGGGGGCGTTGCGTTTCTGTAGCACCGGGCGGCAAACTACCTTAAACCGGCACTGCCGGAAACTACTAAATTATCGTACATGAACTCATATCGTACATCATATGGTTGGCAACACTGCTCTCCACTGATCCTCCGACCCTCTCTCCGCCCTCTCGACGGGCCTGTGACAATCTGTGGGTTTGCCAAAAGGTAGGATTTTGTTTCTTGGTACTCCAACGTTGCAAAACTTTCTACACAGTTTTGGTTGTCACTGAGTTTTAAGCCCAAACTGGGCCCCAATGTTTACGCAAAAGGCATTATGTCTGACTTACCATTTGGTAAACTAACTAGCCTACATATGTAAAAAACCCTGTCTGGTTCATATAACTCAGAATGACTGACCTGATTTAGCAAAACTGTTTCTGTTCACCTAACAAAATCATGACCTCAGGATAGTGGCAAATCAGTATTATTGCACTATACTACAGCAAAATGGAGACCCACAGGTAAAAAATCTTCATTGTCTTAAATATTTAACAGTTCTTTTAGTATAATCGGGGATTATTTATGCCCTCACCGAAGACATAACTACTTTTAAAATCTCCGCGTTTAAGTTAAAATAACTTTACTGCAAAGACCGTCTATCGTGCGCTCTAGGAATTAGAGCTTAACCTTCAGGGTGAACATATTTTACTTTGAAAGAACTCGAAAAGACGAGAAACTACGAGCTCAGATGAAGAATAAATTTTCGATGTTGTTGTTTGATTTTTCTTAGAAACTGCATTAACCTCATTTTATAGTAGACATTTATTCGTTTAGTACTCCTGTGGCCAAAGAGAATTGTGGGTCTGTTTGTGCCTAATTATTCAACGTTTCTGCCCTTTTTAGTTATTACGGCGTTTGTACAGGATGTCTTAGAGACAGTGGTATAAAAAAATCGCAAGTCTTTAGAGCCAATATAGTTTTATTCAGTTCAACTGTTGACAAGGCGAATTTTTAAAGATATTTCGGTTTTAGAATCCTGAGCTACAAAAAAACATATTTTTTTATTTCCTTCTCTCTGTCATGTTAGATCGTCGGTCTATCTGTTTTGTCTATATTCATCCAATTGCCTTCAAATCTTAGTAATCAAAGGACGCATGTATTGGGAACATTTTGTTTAAATTGAGCATGGCGGCGTAAAAAAATGCTAAAATACACAGTTGATTCCAAATTTTGTACAAAAATCAAGAGGACTAGAAGTAAACTGATAAAAGATGGATGCAGTACACAAATTGTTGGTCACAACAAAAAAGAAGACAAATTACTCCTCTAAGATTCACTGCTGTATCAATACGGCGATCAAAATTAAAGTGTCAGAATAAAAATTACAGAACAATAAAATACAAAGACCATATTTAGTTAATTGCATATAGACGAGAACCACTTGAAGAGTTTATAAAAATTTAAGGATAAAACAATATAAGTAACTTGATCTTTAACATATAAGCCTTTCCTAAGGCAAGGAATAGCAATCCTAGATCAATGTTGTGGCAAAATTAAAAGGTTCTCCACTTTATCAGTTTAGTATTCAACATTATTCTTTTTTTTTTCAAATGTTTCCAAAATTTTTACATATTTAAAAAAAAAATTCTAATAATGTTATACTTAACTATCAATTGTGCTTAAAAATTACTCATATAATTTTTATTTAAAATTGTACAAATTTCACTAATAATTATTGTTCTTTAAATTTACAGAATTTTCAACAATGTGCTTTCATAAAAATTATTAACAATAATTAAGGGAAATTATCCACAACATACACTCCAGATAAATGAATTCCAATCCAAATGTAGTTCCTTACATTCTGTTTTAACTATTTTTTTTATTTTCATGTTGATATTCATCTATTTTTTATTAGCATTTGTGATCAAGATATGGAGTCACAAATTTTGCGGCCACCACCTTTTAGCATTTATATTTATTATGAAAACTTCTCCCCCTTTAATGGCAATAATTCTTATATTTCGACCTTATTTAGGACTTTTAAATGTTTAAACTTTATTACAAAACATTTAAACATAAGAATAATATTTTATTTGCAAGATTGTCCATGGGCGTGTAATATGTTTTATGGGAAAAAACGTATAAAATTGGGCGGAAGTTTAGTTATTTAAAGAAACAGCTAACTAACGAAATTGTTTGTATCCTTGTGTAAGTTTCGCAGTAATAAAAGATATACATACTTCCTTAAATTACCTCAGTTTAGGAAATGGTAGGTAAGCAGCTATTCTCTACGTAAAAAATATCAGACATCTGCGTGTGCCTTATTATGTTAGTAAATTTTAAAAATAATTTTTCTTACTGGCACAAACTGTCATTAAACAAAGGAGAAATGGATTTTAAAACGCAAAAATTAAATCGTGTATTCAGTATAGCTTCTACCAACAAAATTCAGGTATTTTTATCTTTATAAATTATCTGTGGAACAAATTTATTGAATTTGATGAACGAATGGTTGTTCTTAATAGTTCTAAAGTCCAAGACCAAAATTTATTCTCACCTCTGCGCAACTGATAAGCTGATACATAGTGAATTATGACTCTGTGATAGCGCTCCTATGTAGTCTATATATAACTCATAGCTAAAGTCTGACACACACCTCTATTATCAGACTCGCAGTAATGACTTTTTTATTTCTATCCCTTTTTCGGATAATTTCGAGATTTATATTCCGCGTCTGATATTCCTTATTTAGCAATATACTTACATTTCTTAAATTTAGAATATTCAGACGCACATGGGCGGCTACTCCATTTCATGCAACTTCTTCCCTATGCCACGATAGCATGAATACGAAATCTTGGTAGTCAGCCAGGACCAAATCCTTAGTTTAAGTTTGGCATGCTATATTCCTTAACGAATTCCACAATATACAGTCATTCCTCTAGTTTTTCTATATACTGATGCCCTGATTTCTTCGACCTGTGATCAGTCCACATGCATGAGTACCATATCCATTTACTACCACAATATCAGTTGCCAAAATAACAATAACAAAATGTAATGCATTCATTGGTAGTATATCATCTTCTGCGTTAGAGACATTCAGCAATTCGTATAATACGTAATTCAACAATTTATTTTTAATCTAATTCTAACCCAACACTTCGCTCCTCAGACGGACTTTCTCTAGCATATACGAGTACTAATATGCCGGAAAAAGCTTAATAACACCTATATACGTTTACTTTTAAGAACTCGTCTTACCGTGAGAATCATTCCAATATCGAGACGGCGATTTTGCTTCAGCCCTCCACATTCTCGACTTTATCTGCAAAGAAAATGTATTCACGTAATTGATTGTTCGAGTATCTACCACATGAAACCTTCTTAGACTTAAACTATAACTTGGTTAAGTCATGGGTAAACTGTCCCTTCTGTGAACTTATTAGTATACACTTCCATAGACGGCTCTGTTCTGATAAAATAAGGAATGATGCCAGATCTTGAGAAGAGGCCTCTTGGGAATCCTAAACAGAACAAAAACGGTTAGTGTCCCTCATCTAAGGGAAGTAATTTTAATTAATCTTAGACAGAGAAATACACGCAGGTTAATAAATCCTCTTCTCTCAGCAACTGCTCTCCACGGTACTGACTCTTAAGGTTTTTAATCTTCATGGTCTATTCATGTCTTGCTTTTCATCCTTACAGTAAATATTTTTAAGTTTTAACTTTCTTTTGATGAGGATGGTGATTGTCCTAGTGTTCTATTTACAGTACCCTCCGGCACTGTTTAGCGAGATACTTATTGTTGTGTATAAACCTTCTCCTGCATTTCGAAATTTAAATGACTTTAAATCCTTAGAGCGCTGTAAAAATTCCTTAAATATTAAAATAAAAGTGATATATTCAATCAAATATATGGAGTTTGTTGTTTTATATTAGGGTGATCAGATTTAATTTAAATACATTTTAAAGCGATTTTATAATTGGCCCAATGGATTTAATAAATTGATAATTGATAAAATGATAAACTATTTCCCAAAAATTAAGCCTATAAATAACCAAGGTGTAGTTGATATATTATAGAAACACAAAATGTATAATATATATGTTCGTTCTCAAGTTATTTCAACTATCTTTAATTTGGAATATATTCTGAAAAAAAGAAAGATAAACTATATTATCTTTATCACTTTGTTGACAAAAACAAATTGGATATATCAATAAACGGACAGCAAATATATTTTTATATCACTAATAAATAATTTCTACATTATCAATATGTTTTTGATAAGTAAAATACCTATTATACTTCCAGAAGCACCTACATTTATGTTTATGGGTGGGTTGAGAATAATAGTACAAATTTTATTGTAAAAATCACACTTTTGTAGAAAGCAATGTCGACGAGACACCGATGATTTGTAACATTAGTTCTCACTGGACTAATATTGGCTAAGAAAATATTTTTGCAATAGTGTGATTATTTTTTTAGAGGTGAGAATATCACCTGTTTAGTGGGAGCTGCATGTTTATGACAAATGTTTGTTTCGATTTTGTGTAATAATTATTCCTCTTCATTAGGTGGGGAAGACATCTCTTTATTTCTAGATAATTTTTAATAAAATTTGTTTACACTCTGCTAGTGTTACTAAAGTAACTAAGTGGGTTTTAGGTCAATTTATATGTGTTATTTTTTCCCAGTTCCGAGCCATTTAACCCTCCCGAAATTTTCACTATGACGTTACAGGCCATTTTTATTTCAAAGTCTCATTCCCGATTTAATTCTGTAAGTTTCTGGTCTCTTAGATTTTTTGGATAGTTTGCACTGTTTAGAAATCAGCAAAATACATATTATTTCTATTTCTCACAAACATTATGATCAGGATATTAAAATAGTTATGAATGAACGAACATTCTGCTTGCAAATGGTGCAAAATATCGAAAAAAAATCTAAGAGTTCAAGAAAGTTATTGAGCAGACTAGGGAATCTAATTTATATATTTCTCGAAACGTAGAAAAAAATTAACCTTTTTACACTCTGTTTATATGACTTTTTCCTTATTTTTAAGGAAGCTAATCACTTCCTAAATTGTTTAATAAATTTACAACGTGTGTATTAGCTCTTTTACCTCTTTTTAAGTGTTTTACGTATTGTGTTGACTATTCTAAATATATACAATAATTCAAATAAAAGCATAATATTTACTTGTTAACAAAAAAAAATATGCAGGCCCCTAAAGTATTTCCGATTTGCTCAAATTAAGTGTCATTCGTTGGTTTGGTTATAGTTCGCTTTCTTCAAACTGGGTGTCGTTCCTTAGTGCGTTTTAGTTCTCAAATTTATTGTGAGAAATATATATGTGTTGTTCGTTAGTGCTTTATAAGTCCTTGTTAGTGCTTTGTTAGTCCTTTTTAGTGCTTTAAGTAGTTTCGTTATTTGCTTGCTTAATTTTGCAGCCTCAAATTTTTTTTTATCGAGCCAATCTAGATGTCGTTCGTTAGTGCTTTTTGGCATTTCAGTTTCGTAGTGTATCTTTATTAGTATTTGCTTATCTTTGTTTTAAGGTCTGCCCCCATAACTTTTCTTATCGGCCTAAATTAGACCTGTCCTGTATGGTCCGTTAGTGTTTCGTTAATGCTTTTTAGCGTTTTAATTCGTTTTGTTGCCGTTTTCATATTTTCGAAAAATGAATTAGCATATCTTGTTATAAGATCGACACCCATAGTTTTTTCGATTAGCCCAAACTAAAATACGAGAAACACCAGAGAATAAGCGTGATTGTTATGTATTGCATGAACTCAGACTAAGACAAGCCAATTTTTTAGAAAACTGTATTACAGTGACGTTTGTAAAATACAAAATTGGTAACTAAGAATTTTAAATTCCAATAGAATTTAGAAATCAGTATTATATTTGTTATTCAGCCTTTAAGCTACGTTGTCAAATTAAGCAATAATGCATCTAAAAGATTCAATAATATTATGGTATATTCATATATCGTGTAACAAAATTAAGAAAATATCTCATTTACCGCTTAACTGAATTTTTTGAAAATATGTACACTTAGATATGAAAATATGGAGGATCCAATGGCGAGTTCCGCATTGCTATCAAGTTTATCGTTTTTCTGTTGTAGAAGAGTACTTTTTAACAAAGTCGACAATTTTTGGCGAAAATAAAATATCCATACTTTAATCTATTACCTCTTATGAAAATACCTGCACACAGAAGGTTACCTGATACGTTTGACAATGTCAGTTTTTTTATTTATAACAACGGTTCGTTTAAATGAATCATAATGAATTGAAATCTTAATTATGCTGGGTTATGGGGATAGAATGCGAAACCTGCAAGATGTTTGTAACATTCTTATAGGCAAATATCCTAACAGAAATCCAATAACTAAATCTACCTTAAGTAAAATTTCGTAAAACTGGTAAAAGATGCTGTACGGCAGACCTAAAAGCGCAAAAGATGATGATAAGGCTCTGAATGTTTTAATCAGTTTAGAAGAAAATCCGTACCTTTCTACCAGATCATTAGGAACAGAAAATGTCCGTAGACCGACATCTAAAAACAAAGATAGGCGAAGATATACCAGAAAAAGAAAGCTCCAACGAAATTAATCGAAGCACTAAAGAGCAATGACGAGGAACTAACAAACGACGCCTAGTTTGAGTTGATCAGAGAAACTTTTCGGCCTGACCTTAAGATAAAAAAATATATTTCCAAAACTAAGAAAGCACTAACCAAACCAAATAAAGCACTAAGAAGCACTAACGCATGTCACAATATTTGAGCATTTGAGCGGAATTACTTTGAGAGCTAAGTTCACGGACCTAAAATGTACCACAGCATTGAAGTGTTTTTTTTTCTAATTTCAAGACCTTTGGTTTATAAAATTGGGTGCCATTTGTTTTTCTAATTTTAAATCAAATTGTCTGTCTGAGAAAAACTAAAAATTTAGTAGGTTAGCTATATTTAAATTGCTTCATTTGTACGTTATTAAAAAATATATCGTACACGTTTCTCAAACAAATACATTTGGATGCAGCTGCGTTGTTGTAGGACAAACTTACGGCAAATTGGTCTATTCGGTATGCAGAGCTGGTACGAACAAATCGGAAACTACTGGAATAATTTGGACGACAATATTTAGTTAACTAGTTAATAATGTGTGCAATTTTGTTGTTCAATTAGTTACCTCTGTTCGGCGGTCTGTGCGCTGCTGCTCCAATTCTAGAAACTGGCAAAATTAATTTGAATCTATTATATTCGTGTTTTTTGAACTACAAATTAGCATATCATGTAAATATTTTGAATATGTAAAAGACATATTTAAATACAAATCAAAGTTTATTGATTATCCAATATAATGTGTATACATAAAATGATCAAATTACATATATTTTTAATTTATATTATAATAAATTAAGCAGTCTTACCTTGGAGGTAGTTGAATGTACTGTAGGTAAATTAGTTAGGTGCCCAAAAAATTATATTTTCTAAAAACAAAATTTTCTTCGTTAAACAGAATTTTTATTACACTTTAGGGAGTCCTAAATTTTTATTTTTTCTACTTCCAGATATTTTGAAAATACAGTGAAATTTATTTTCTAGAAGAGAGTTGGATATTATGTGAATAAGAAGGTGGAAAGCAGAAAACTTCGCAAATGAAGACTTATAGAATATCGCTTTTAAATAATTTCCTTAGGAAAAACCTGAATTATATTATTTGCATTTCCCTTATAATAGGAAGTATCTGGTCCATAGCTCAGGTTGATCCATCTGTCAGTTTTATGTTGCTACCTTTACATTTTCAAAGTTTTTATATTATAGTGTCTTTCTTTTGCATTTAATAATTCACCACTCTTACTTTTTGGATAGCTTTACATGTTCTTGAAAAAAACACTTTATAACTGATCTGCCACTTTGTTGCGTTATTGCAAAAACAATAAAAAATGCCTTCTTTTACACCGACTTTTTAAAAACTGCTTCAGTATTCCGCTATTTTGTTACGTCATGTTGAATTCGTACCAAATTCTACAATACATACACATTTTATTTTTTTGAAAAATTTAAAATCAATTGGTTAACAAGGTTTCTTTCTTAAAGGTTTTACTTAATTGTTATTTTGTTCCGCTATCTTGAATTCATGCCACAATTTTACCTGTTCATCTCTATATCACACTTAATTTTTACATAACATTTCAGTCAAGTTTGGAATGAATCCTGCTGAAGACGACACTTTTTTGCCATTTTGGAGTTGTGATAGAATATCACCAATAGCATTGTTTGCATCGATATCTACGATAAACATCTGGGATGGCTCAGGATATGACAACACTGGAGGATTACAAAAGACTTTTTTCAAGTTATTAAATGCTCATCTTTCTTTTCAAGAAGTACTGCTGTACTCCCATGTCTTCAAACACCTTATTAACTTCATGTCGCTTTGCCAAGGGTATTCGCCTTGTTTTATCGGTACGGCATCAACAGTATTAATCCGATGTTGAACTATGTTAGCTGTCAGACAGTAAGAAAACGTCTTTATTTATTCTCAAAAGTTCTTTCAACTGGTCACCTGAATTTTATTCTGTAAATATTGTATGGATTTCACCAAGTCTTGGACTACCTTGGGTAAAGTATTTGCAGATCCTGAAGGTGGTAAGTGTATGCAGGTAAATATTGTATTAGCAGGTTGACGTTGCTATCTTGTCAATCTTTTTGACTTGCTGAGATGAAATTGAGAAAACATATTTTTAGTATCTAGAAACGCTAAACCGTGAAGATATGTAAAACCTGGGAGGGTAATTTTTTCAGGATTACATTACTTCCAGGGAAGCATATATATATATATATATATATATATATATATATATATATATATTGTCTTTTCAAATATTTTTACACAATGGCCGAGAGAATATTAATGAGACCGAATATTTGGTTTGCAAAAAATAAATCTTAAATAATTTGAAACAAATGATATCTTATTTAAGACAAAAAGGTCAACATTAAATGAACCAGAAAGTATCTCTATTAATAACAACGGTGACGTTGCTATCTTGTCACTCTTTTTGACTTGCTGAGAATAATCTTCAATATTCATCATTTTAGGGAGGGTTTTTTTGTTATGAGTCAAGTACAACCTGATGTTGGTTCGTGACGTCAAGACCAAGTATGACAACATCCACAATGTCTGCCACAAATATAGCGTGTACGAAAGTAGAACTCCCCAGGGTACTGTCAAGCTAGAGTCATGATTCTGCACGTAAATGTACAAATGGGTACTTTCTGAAAAAAAAAATGCAAAAATCGTCTGTCAGGATAGTTTACCGGACCCGCAAATAACAAACAAATCCACCTAAAACTTAACAAACTATAACTAGGGCTAAATTCGCAACACTATATATAATCTTTTTAGCAGTATAATCTCCTTTTATTCTTTAACGTGGTAAGTTGGGTTTGTGGGTTCAGGACAACAAATGGAAGCTCCTTTTATTTAGAAATTACCGACGTTTTGACCTTTATTAAGCCTTTATCAAGGCTGGAAAAGAACTTACGATATATACATATGTTATATTTCCTCTGAGGCGGCAGCAATAAGGAACGACAATAACTACAGTGAGTATATACTTATATAAGATGTACTAAAAATGAATTAATTAGGATAGCTCATGTTAAACAAAAAAACATCATAAACATAAATGTGAAGCGCTATCACAGTACAACTTAAATGTTAAAATAAAATAAAACAATTACAAAACACTCATCACAAAATCGGTAAAAACAAAGAAGAAAAAAGGAAAATCAGTGGAATGCATTTTCTTCACCCCTTCTCTCCTCTGTTCTTTTTCTCTATACATTTACCCTTACCTATTCCAACAAGAAAGAAGATTTCTTATTGTCGTTCCAGCTGCCGCTTGAAAGGAAACATAGCATATCTATATGTTGTAATATCTTTTCCAACCTTGATAAATACTTAATAAAGGTCGAAACATCGGTATTTTCTAAATAAAGGGAGGTTTCATTTGGTATCCTGAACCCACAAAAATAACCTACCACGTTAATATATATATTATCAAAAAAAAATCAAGTATCTACGCCGACCTGATTCAAAAATCCGAATTTTTTCGGTCACATTTCGTTTTATTTATCATCAGAGTTCATAGACATTCTAACCCTAACTTCCCCCTTTTTCTTTGTCTTTTTTTTCATAAAAATTGACCAGTTCTGTATGAAACTATTACAAACATTTTTAGAAGGTCTGACAAAACTCTGTTCTGGATTTCCTTGCCGTAATTTATCTAAAAAATTAGGATATTGGGAATACCCATAAATAATCATACTTCATACTTTTTGGGTAAGTAACTTTTTCTTTATGTATTTGGAACACTCAAAAATAACCGTACCTCATACTTTTTGGGCAAGTAACTTTTCCTTCATGTTGGCATCTTAGCATCATGACAAACCATCGAGATACAACTTTAACGAGAACCATTACTTGATACAAATAATTATGGACACATTTTACATACATTGGTGGATCGGTACCAGCAGAAGCGCAAAGGCGCGAAAGTCTATTCAAATTCAAGATGCAGTAAATGTAAACAAAAATGATTGTTATAGCAATACGCATTTCAATTCATAATAAAACTATATAATCTGCCACCTTTAGTTAAAGGCACATTGCTCGGACAACCACTCTTGTTTACATGTACTGCATTTTGAATTCTAATAGACTTTAGGTGAATTGGTATCGGGTTAACACCAGGTTAGGCCCTGTATTGGCATCATCAATAGAGCCCTAACACAAATGGCGATCAACATAATCAATAGCGAAGTGTTGATTACTGACGTATTACGACTTCTACAATATTTCCGTAAGAACATTTTACCCAACTATTTCTGTTTACAATTTCACTGTTATTGGTGTTTGCGTTCCTAAGATATGATTTTTTATCTTTTTATACCTCTTAAAAATATCGAAGATCTTCGCCATGTACACCCAAATTCTGATCCATACGGGACACTGTCTTAGACTATATTTGGTGCAAATTTGAAACAAATAATTTTGACCAATATATCTTTTTTTTAAACATATGTTTTTTGTATTCTACAGACTCTAAAACGTCGATTAAAATATGGTATATTAATAATACAATATATTGGTGTTATATAAGGAAGTAAAAATTATAACTATTGGTGTAATTTTTACAAATTTGGTTCTCGAACACGTACACAATTGTCAGATATCTTAAAGACAAATTAAATTAATTGTCAATTATACTTCTGGAAATAAAAAAAAATCAATATCTATGAAAGTAAATAGCTAAACACACACCCACTGACAACGCATCCTATCAAATATTTTCGAGATTTTTTAAGTTTATAAAATGGTACATTTGCGTTTTTCTTTTAATACTATCAATAATATTGTACAATCCATTTATGGAAAACGAAGAGAAAGATATTTCCATCAAAATATATGTGTTCATTGTACAGGACAGGCAACTAAGAAAACATACCAAAAAAAAAATAGCAGAAGAATTTATTAAAACTGTGTTTCCCCTTTAATTTGTCAAGTTAAGATATATCAAAAATATCAGCAATATAATCTAGAGAAAATTATAAATAATTTTGCTTTACCACTTGTTCTTTTAGGTCTTCAAAGAAACGTGGAGAAAAGAGAATTTTTTAAAAGTTAAATATTGATAATTATAAATAATTAAATAATGTCTGTGGAGATGCCTGTGAGAGAAAATGAACTATAGATTTCCATGGGGCTTTCTTAGAGTCATAAAAACAATTTTTATTGGCAAATATTGCCAAAAACCCATGAATTATTACATCTGCATTTTTTTAAAACTTTTTTCTGTAACCGTGCAGTTTCCATATAATATTGTCACTTAGAAAGAAGATAAGAATAATAAAAAATAAAATAATTTAAGGGTCATCAAGTTGACATAAATTTGTAGTTTTAAGCGTAAGAAATATCTAATTTTTTCCTCTCTTAAAGATTTCATGTAATGTCAGAAGTAAATGAAAGCCAATGCCGGCTAACGGCACCTAACAGAAGTAATACTATAAAATCCTATGAATACATTTGAATTCCAAAACATTTCTCCTGGCAGTCCGAATTGAAAACAGACACCCCAATTTTGAATATTTGGAGAATCTTGTCAGTAGCGTACAAGAAATAATTTGAATACGCCTACAAGTTGTCACTTGCTTTTTCTTAAGAACTTTCATTCGATTTATTATTATTAAACTGTCAAAGGTATGTAGTGGTAGACTCTGATCAATAAATCCATCATTTTGAGTGTCCGAAAAAGTAGTTTTGCTAGTAAGTATAAATTATTAAAGAAACAAAAACCCGAGTATTTAATAAGGAAAGGAAGGAATTAGAAAGGTATACATCTTAAAGATTTATCCCCACTTTGTTTCTCACCCAGATATTATGAATTACATATAGTTTTAATTAATTGTATGTATTTCGTACACAATGTGTACGAAATGACCCTTCCTGAAATTTTTGTTGAATTTGTATATCCAATGGTAATATAAATCTTATGAATCCTTTCAACACTCACTCATTAAAATCCGTTTAGACGTTTGGGATTTACTATGGGCTTATATGATTAGATAAGTCTCTACGTCCAACTACGCCCAGCACGAAAGCCTTACTCACCTATTGTTAAAGTTTTCAATATTCTACGGTTTAAACGTGCATTAACAAAACTCAGCAATTGGGGCTTACAATGGCAAATGAAAAGACATAAACTTAATATAACAATTCTAAGCGACAAGAAAGTTGGCGGTCTAGTTCTGTAGCCAAGGGGTATATTAAAAGCTCTAAAAAAGAAAAGAAAAGTTTTCAAAATTATTCTTGGTCAAAAATAATTACCTAAAATTGTTGCATCAGATTCATTTTGTATTTCTGGTTTGACTTTGACATCAATGAAATAAAAAGTTTTGTTTAAAATAAAAGAAACATTTATTGTAGTAGTTTAAGTAATTGTATTTTTTATATCTACAAAGCGCGTGTCTAGATAGTGCGAGTCCTGAATTCAAATTCCAGCAAAGGCTGTTAACTTTTATTTATATTTAAATATATCTCTCTGAATTGCCGTTAACCTATTAGATATTTGTAATAAGTGTCTTATTTTTTATTTGATTAGACACTCTTCAAATACTCAGATATTATTATATGGGTATGACTACTTCTAATGTAAAACTGCAGATTAAGTTGTATTAATGAATTTTCCGAATTTAGTGTTAAATCATTAATCAGTTTTTTTTAATACAGCAGGGAGACCCTTATAAATCCGTCCACTTTTTTTTAACTACCTTGTGTTAATAGAAGAAAAAATATTTAGATAATGCTGCCAATGCTGAATAATACTATACATGCAACGAAAATAACAGGTATATTCCGTATATTACCTAAATAGAATATGCAATACAAATAGTTTGTTTATATTAGATAAAAAAGGTTTTAAAGAACCCAAGGTACGACATCGCTGTCGTATCTTAATTTATCATTGTTTTATATTGACTAATAAATTATATTATACATTTTCTATAATGATTTGTCTGTTTAATAATTATTTTGCAGAGTTACTGAACATTGGTAAGTGGATCAATTTTCAGAAAAGGCTAACTACTTCATCTGCCTACAGTTATTGGCAGGTACAAACATATGGGGGAGCATCCCTTATCTAATCTTATTTTATTTCTTACTAAATAATTAAAAAAATTAAATTAAATTATTTTTTCTAAGCTGAAGTGTCCAGACTAAGAAACCAAAATATGAGTAAGTTTTGGATAAATACATACAAAAGTATGGACCTTACTTTTTTTTTTAGTTTTTTTCAGTTAGGTTTTTCTTACTACTTCCCCCCCCCATTTTTTCTCTTCGGAATGTCGCTTCTGGTTAGAGAAGACAGCTTTATTACTAAATCACTCTCACTAATTGTAAATGCTTTGTCAAAATCATATTGAACTTATGTTAAGTTCCGTCAATCTTTTTAAAGTATCTTCTTTTTTCCATTTTTCTTAGTTAACCAAAACTCTCCTTTTGCAACCAAATAAAGGTTTTCTTCCATTGAATATTCTTCCTCCATTTGCGAGGATTAGTCAACATCTTTTTCTTCAAATTCAGATGAGGATGATGTTTCGTCTAGAACCTCTTTAGTTACTTTTTGAACTTCCTGTTTTCAGTTAATACTCCATGCCTGCTTCTGGAAAAAGCTGAATTGGATCTGGTGCAAATCGTTTATCCGAGAAGTTGATGAAAGATTTTATTTAGTTGGACTGTTAGGTAACTGGTCCGATGTTTCCACTTCTGCAGTAATGTAAGCTAATGAATCAGTCTGGCTTTAACTTAAAAATTCATCATCCCGATATATTGTTTCATTTAACGGTCAAATACCAGCTGCCTTGAACACTACCTGTATGTTTAAAGGCGTGAATGCGCGTGGATATTTTTGGCGCACAAGGTCTGATACATCGAAAATGGTGCAGTATTATAATATT
Source organism: Kuschelorhynchus macadamiae (assembly GCA_030620095.1). Classification (NCBI taxonomy): domain Eukaryota; kingdom Metazoa; phylum Arthropoda; class Insecta; order Coleoptera; family Curculionidae; genus Kuschelorhynchus; species Kuschelorhynchus macadamiae. The sequence goes on from JAUTXW010000656.1 coordinate 518,097, forward strand.
TCTTTAGGGGTCCAAAAATCTCCCTATCAAGGGGCTGCAAATTGTGACTGGTATGAGGTTGAAAAGTAAACATTACAATTTCACACCTTTTTGCCAAGTTTATGGTTTCGATACTTATATGGCTCTCGTGGTTGTCCATGAGCAATATTTTATGCGATGGCTTGGCATGCTTAATAACATTTTCTAAAAATTGGTGTAATTGAATTTCCAACATTTATAAATACAGGCAGTCATAGTAATATTTGAACCTCTCTCAGCCAAAACCTTGCTGCCGAGTTGTTGTATTCCTTTGGATGTTACTACTTTCGTTAGACAGTGTACAGTAGGGATACCACTTTCATCATCATTGTAAATGTTTTCGGAGGGGAAGTGGTGTTTTTTATTAAATTTTTGAATTTATTGAAAAAAATCGAAACTATATGCTTGTTAAAGCTCGTCGTCTTGGAAATAGTAGTAGCTTGGGGTTTCCTTAGGGATATTCTTTTATGTTGCGACATAAAGCTGGTTCCTCTGCTTTTTAGATCTGTCCCAGGTAGATTGGTGTTTACTGTCATTTGCCTTTGCAAAATTAAAAGCAAGTTTTTTGAGTTTCGTTTCTAGATACACAAAAAGCATTCGACTCGAGATCACTAAATACTCCTCCAAAATGTTTTCATTATCTTCCGAAAATACTTTTCGGATGTAGCATTTATACATATACCTATTCAATGGGGTGTCGGGAATAACTGCCTTTAAATGACCCTTTAATCTAATTGTTTTTACATGGAACTGTTTCGAGGATGTGCGGCTGGCAATATTTCGGTTTTTTTGAAATTAATTGCTTTTTGTAGAGCAATTGGAATGACTTTTTGCCTTGTTCTATCTTCCCTGCTTCATGGCATCTACACATATAATATAATTTATTGTATATAATATGAAAGTTTTTGTTAAATTATATAAAAAATATAGTATATTTGATCTCGTTGAAAAGATCTCTTCTGGTTTTATAATTTGCTTTAAAAATTATGTCTCTTTTTTTGCCACGGTCGATAGAGGTTGGAAAACCAACAAATGTTTACATACAGTTATATATGCATTTTTATACAATTTATAAGAGAAACAAAAATCGAACTAGTCAGTGAAAGCCCCAGGTTAATAGTTTTTTAACCCAAAGATATCTACAACATTATCATCACAATTGCAATATAAAGGGATTTATGCTATTATTTTTGGGCAATTGAATTTTAAGAAGACAACCACATATCCAAATGTTTATTGTTTAGTTAACTCTTTATAATAATAATAATAATAATAATAATAATGATAATAATAATAATAATAATAATAATAATAATTAGTAACAATAACGAAAAAGACATCTGGATGCAGAAGAGACGTATGCCTACCTTGATGTCGAATTATGTGGCACACAAGGTTGCATCAAAATCTAAAGAGTCTCTTGATGGCAAATATCGACGCCTGACCCGGCAGATTTAATAGTCGGAATTGTCCGGGCAAAACAAAGTTGGATCAACTAATATGCTTGCCATTCCTATACTTTAATATTCCTTTAATGTGTTTAAATGGAATGTAGATGAGTTGCGCCAGCTGGATCGAGAGACATTTAAAGTGATGCAAGTAAACCGCAGTCTGCACACGGATTAGTCCGTACCCCGGATTTACCTTCCCCCGGTCTAGGGGGCAGGGGGCTGTTGAGTGTGAAGTGTTTGCACGATAGAGTTGTATTGGGGATGGCCTATGCCGTCATCAATATTTCGAATTCGCTTATGACGTTTGTTTAAAATCATGAACGAACGGGTGTGGATGCATTTCTCTTTAAGGCGGCACAAAGAGCAGTAGATGAACACGGTTTCCGACTTGATCTTGAAACTCATGGCCAGGCAATTGATAGAATCTCAGTCACTGCACTTGAACCAAAATATCTTAAAGCCCGTATTATAAGAGCTTTATAGGCAGCATGTACACAAGCCAGTGCATGACATGTACTTCCGTCTTATGAAAGATCGTGTCTTGTCGATAAGGCATACATTTATGCACACATTAAAATGACTTATCAAGATGGTGTATTTAACACTTTCGTGTCAGACACAGTCGCGTCTTGGGTATGGAGGTTCCTGATATCAGATGCAGGGCCTGTCACGAACTTCGCCGTATATCCAAAGGCACAACGCTGCATTGAGAGTGCTTTATTACCACCTTAGGTACTTGTACAAGCTAAATGAAATACCAGTGCTGCCATATGTACACGGGAATATTGAGTCCATAGTTGAAAACGATAAATGCCGAATTTATTGGAACTTTTCGTTTTTCATTATCAAGCAGATTCAAGCCAACAAGCTTGACATAGTCCTCCTAGACAACAAATCTAGCTGTGTGATATTTGTAATCGAGTTTTCATCGCAAGCTGAGGACAACAACGCCCGTAAAGAGGAGGGAAAACGGAAAAATTATCAACCCCTAAAATTTGGAGCTGCACTCCTAGTCACTCTGTAGTAATTAATAAATAAATAAATAAATATATAATGTCTTTATTTCATAGCAAACATTTTAAATAACACACTTGTAAAATGGCGGCGAGATCTAGCTAAGTGCTACTCACATCTAACCGCCTCTTTAACAAAAAAAAAATATCTATATATATAATATTATCAGAAGTACCTATAAATATAGAATTCCAACAACTAGGTAACAAATTAACCATAATCATTATAATAACCATCAATTGATATAATTATTAGTTTGAACAAAGGCTTTAATGTGTTTCTTAAAAGTTTCGACGCTGGAGCAAGCAGTAATTCCTGATGGCAAAGAATTAAAGATTTTCGCGGAATTGTAGCCAAATGAACGCTGAAAGAGCGCAGTACTGTGTCTGGGGACATTAAGCAGGCCACAGTGTCGGATCAACCTACTGTGAATATTCGATCTAGGGATAAGCTTCTCAAACAAATATTCTGGTTGTTTAGTTTAGTTAGAATAATTTTAAAAATCATTGTTGCCATATGTAACAGAAATCTTTCCTGTAAGGTGAACCATCTGGATTTCACAAAGAGAGGAGTAACATGGTCAAATTTTCGATGTCCATACGCAAACTTGAGACATGCATTCTGTAGTTTTTGTAAACTATATTTATCTTTTTCAAATAAAGTTGGCCAATATACTACGTCGCAATATCCCAAACCTGAAAGGATCAAGGCATCACACAATCCCAATTTCACATCGGAAGATAAATAATTCCGATGCAGATGCAGGGTATGGAGCTTGGCAAATCCCCTCTGTGAAAGACTGGAAACATGCGCCTCAAAGCGCAATTGAGGATCAAAAATTAGTCCGAGATTTTTACAAGTGGATGATGGTGGTAATTGTTGACCGTTGATTTTGATAACAAAGTTATCACGCAAAGACAATAAATCACGGTTTTTACCAAACAAAAGAAACTGAGATTTAGAACCATTTAGAATCAACCCATGATGTTTAGAAATTTCATATGTTATTTCTAGATCCCCATTTATATGTTCTTCTGCAAGCTTGGAGTTACATGCAAAAAATGAATAGTATATTTGCATATCATCTGCATATTGATGGGAACTACAGTTTTTCATAAAGCAAGAAAAGTCAGAAGTATAAGCAGAAAATAACAATGGGCCCAAGATGCTTCCCTGGGGCACGCCTCTAGATAATGGTAAGAGTTCCGATGACGAATCGCCAATCACCACTCTCTGTTTCCGACCAGTTAAATAACTTTCGATAAAGAGAAGAGAAGAAGCATCCAGGCCAAAGTATCCTAATTTAGCACACATGATCCTATGGTCCAAGGTGTCAAATGCCTTACTGTAATCCAAAAGTACAAGAGAGGTATTTTTTCCCTGATCACAAGCATAAAAAATATCATCAGTAACTTTTAAAAGAGCAGTAGTAGTACTGTGTAAGGGACGAAATCCTGATTGAGTGGAAGGAATTATTTTATTACTAGCGAGAAACTTACTGAGTTGTTCATGAATTACCCTCTCAAGTATTTTCGACACAGCAGGTAGTATGCTTATAGGCCGAAACTGACTGACATGCCCCGGATTAGCAATTTTAGGGATAGGCAAAACATTTGCACACATCCAGGCCGAGGGATACTTAGAGCTGAGAAGAGAAAAATTAATAATATGGACAACCTGATCCGTTAGGTGAGGGATAACAAAAGACAGCATTTTAAGGTCAATGTTGTCACTGCCCCTGGTATTAGTTTTAATGCTACGTAAAATGTTTTCAACCTGATCATTACTAACCTGTGTAAAATTTAGTTTGTTTTGAATACTAGGATGAGTTTTATTAATATAATGGGCTGAGATAAATTCATTGTTGCTTAAATCGGGAATGGGGATGCTATTGATGAAATAAGTATTAAAAGAACTAGCAGTACCTATATCCCCAGGAGCTGTTCTAAGAGTGGTATTTATATTTAAATATTTAATTGTACGCCAAAAAGCTTTAGGATCCGATTGAAATTTATATTGTAAATAAGCGCGTTTCTCATTTCTTACAGCGGTTGTAACAAAATTCCTTAAAGATTTATATTCTTCCCATAAAGTACCGGTCTTTTGTTTTTTATACTTCGCACGTGCTCTATTACGCAGTTTTATAAGAAGCTTTAAGTTATCCGTCAGCCAAGGGGCAGGAGCCTTTGATATGCGCGCAGTTTTAAGGGGTGCATGGACATCAAAAACCCGACGGACGTTGTCATTAAAAATCTCAACCTTTACATCAATATTGTCACACTGGTAAAAACCATGCCAATCTAACTGCAATAAATTCGCAACAAAAAAATCGTTATTAAAATTTGAATAATCCCGATAAGTTCGAAATGATATTGGAGGTTTTGTTTTTTGAATTTTTAATTTACATTGAACTAAGTGATGATCTGAAATATCATCCATAGGAGTAGTAGAAATATCATAGAGAATATTTTCACGCGATGTCACTAGTATGTCAAGTAACGACGAAGTGTTATCCGTAACACGCGTTGGCGCGTCGATTAATTGATATAGCCCATACTTAGAAAAAAGTTATTTAAGTACAATGAACTAGTGTTATTGGTTTTTGAGAGGTCTATATTAAAATCGCCCCCAAATATGACAGAATCATACTTGGGTAAAAAAGAAACTAAGACATTTTCTAATTCATCAATACAACTCCTCAAATTTGCATTGGGAGGCCTATAAATCGTCCCAAAACACAGTTCCTTACCCTTCATTTTAAATGATATCCATAATTGTTCAAGGGAACTCGAGGAAGGAGGGGTGGAAACAACTTTAAACTTAAAACCATTACCAATATAAAAAGCAACTCCCCCACCACGTCCTCCACGGTCCCTTCTTACTAAGTTATAACCAGTTATATGCAAGGCTTCATCAGAAATTTTATCATGAAGCCAGGTCTCAGAGAGTCCTAGAATGTCCACTTGCTCCGCATCTACAAAATCTGCAAACACGTCAAACCTGGAACACAAAGATCTAACATTCAAATGCGCAAAACTAAAAAAATCGATTCTTTCCATGATATATGACAGTATTTAATATTTGTTCACAGAACTCCATTCTAAGAAGCACTTAGGAGGTAAATAAAATTAAATATTATTTAACGCAATAATGCTCTATGAAAATATATAAACAATAAATAATTTTAAATTTTAGTAAGTCTGGCAACACCTATAAAAGTAACTACTAAATTATAATGCTGTTAACACCATATAACAAAAGAATACCTAAGTAAATATCTGTATATTTATCACAAAAGCCACAAAGAAAAAAAAGCTGTATGTTCCTACAAAATATATTTAGTACAGCATTATCAGATTAACAAAAGGAATAAAAAATGTCGTACATATATCAACATACTGAGCAAAGATAAGATAAGGACTGGGCATATATTTTTATTTATTTGGAATAGCAGTAAAAACTGGGCATCAGTAGTTTATTGTTAGATAGTATTTATTTTTAACAAGGAAAAAAGTATAGCTATTGTTACAATAAATACGCAAATATATATGTATGAACATGTGAATTGAAACACAATAGAATCAATCAGCAGTTCCAAATAGATGTCCCATTAAATGCTTCGCAATAAAATAACAGTAATTATATATTATTTTTGCTAGAAACTAACACCTTCTTGTTTTTAGTTGGATCCCAATAATAAATTTTTCCTCCCGCAGACCAAGCACTAGTTTTGCCGTATTTTTGCTTAACAGCACTTAACAATTCGTATCTGCGACTAGTAAGATCTTCATACAGGGAAATACCTGTGTTCTTAAGCTTTTTTCTAGACGCCAAGACCTCGCTTTTTTTGATGTTTGACAAAAACCGTACGAGAAGAGTATTACGCCCCTCGTCACTACTCACTTTATTTCGAACATTTATCACAAAATCCAAGTCCTGAACAGAACACTTGATTTTTAAAGTTTTCGTGATAAAGTTCACAACATTGCTAGGAAGGTTATATTCTTCCTGAATACTCATGCCACATATACGCACACTATTGCGCTTACTGTTTTGTTCTGTACTGTACTGTAATTGCAGTATTCGATATTGAAGCCCGAGGAGGAATTCGCCCTACATTTTACCTTAAAAACAATCCCACATTGCAAGACATCAGCACAATGGACATTAGGATTTATGCAGAAGGCGGTTGTTCTGGGTTTTCTTGGTCTGCTCACTGCTCAGATCACACACGGCCTTTAATGATTGCTAATCACAGAAGGAATCGGGGAGTGACATGAGTCTTTTTTTTTCCTTCACGACCCTTATTTGTAGGAGAATGAGGTGTCGTGCAGGATCTATACAAAAATAGGTCATAGAAACAAGTTTTTTGTTCATATCCATTGATGAACAGATATCATGTCTATGGCTGGTTTCCAGAGTTACATCTTCCAGAAGAAGTGGTAATTCATTCTGCATAAAATTTATATTCCTATTGAGCCATTCAGTATGTATAAATATTCTTCCGCCTATTGCCATATCATATATGAATTCTGTGTTCCGATCTTATGGAATAAAGGTGAAATAACTCCTTCTGATAATAATGTCGTTACTATCTTTGGTTAAAACAATATCAGTGTAAGGCTATTACTGGCTTGTTCGATTGTTATTGTCATCTTAAGAGTGTGTAAAAATATATATATGTATCATTTTATATGTAAATTTCGAGTAAAACCACAAAATGTGCTTTATCTAAACTTGCCACCACGGAAAAAACCATAAATACATAATTTATAAAGCAAATTACAAAGCAATGAGGGATCTTTTCAAGGAGATCCAATTTAGCGAATTTTATTAATACAAACCGAAGTTATCAATATTTAACTTTTAAATAATTCAGTTTACTCCACCTCTTTCTTTAAAGAACGTTGTTGAACAAGTTGAAAAAGCAAATATTCTTATGTATTTTTAGATATATTCCTGATATTTTTGGTATAGCTTAACTTGACAAATTAAAGAGAAAACACTATTTTAATAGATATTTTTTTCGGCATTCTTTCTTACTTGCCCAACCTGTACAATGATGTACTCTCTTACACATATTTTGATATCTTCTTCAAAATGTAGTCTTTTCATTTCCTATAATTTGATTGTACGATATCATTTGTCAAAAAACGTAAATGTGGCTTCATTTTTTTACACTTAATAAGCTCAAAAATATTTTAAATGAGGCGTTGTTAGTGGGTGCGTATTTAGCTGTTTACTTTCATAGACATTGATTTTTTTAATTGCAAAACTATAATTAAAACTTAATTTAATTTGTCGTTAAAATATTTATAGTAAAAGTTATACACATCATCCTAGACACGTAGAAGGTAAATATTTTGTTGCGAGTTATGTTTCATCGCAAATTTGAACCGCTAGACGCCTCTAACACTATGTATATCCTACACCAAGTCCTTATCTAAACAGGAATTGTATTTCAGCTTTGTCAAAGCAACAATAGAGAATAGCGAGTTGGCAAAAATTGTAAAACCACTTCACAATGAAAAATGGATTCCAAAGAAGAGGAACGATATGGGAAAGGATTTAGAAAAACGTATGATTTATTTCTGGCCGGGTTTTGAAGAATAATAGAGTAAGATCAGCTCATTAAATATTTTCACTTGGATAGATTTACATTGTCGAGATTTCTTGGAGAAAGCACAAAAGAATTTCTCCCTCTTTAAAAGTCAAAGTTGGAGAGGCCAGAGTCAAATAAAATATAGCTCCGGCTGTATAATTAAAGCATTTAGGACCCTTTGTAGTTTAGGAATGGAAAGGAACTAAAATAAAATTTAGATATGTTTTGAAATATGTCGGTATATGTTTTTTCAAAGCGTTGTAATTCAAATAAAAAATAAAATGGAACCACACTTTACATAACGAGGCAGTTTGATTGACAATGCGGAAACATATTATTATTATAAGTGAAATGAATTGTTACAATGTATGGAACATGCGCAATTTTCCTAGAATCAAAGTCGTACCTATACAAAAAACCAGTCTGAAAGATTTTTACTTTTCTCGGAAAAATTAACGGATATATAGGCTGGAACTCTAACATTTTGGTAAAAATTCAACATGGCAGAACAAAATAAATAATTAAAGGTTTCAAAAAACCAGTATAAAATAACTACTTTCTTAATAGTAAAATTTGGCGCAAAATGCAATATTTTGGCCCAAGATGTCAAAACAAAATGAACACCATTTAAATATTTAAAAAATCGTTTTCAAAAAACTACTTATTTTATTGATTTCAAATTTTGCCGAAAAATCAAATATGATAGGGACACACTGCTGAAATATGAATACAGATTAGCGCCCTAATAAAATATTTAGAAAGCCGTTCTAAAAACCATTTAGTTTCTCTATATAAATCATCAGTTTGAGTATCTTCTGTATTTTTTATTATAGTATTTTGAATAGTAATCACACTCCGTAATGCGTTATTAAAAAATTATTTTAGAATTGATTCTACTAAAGCATTGTAAATTATTTTTAGAATTTTGGAATATAAAACATACTCTAAGCTGATAAGTTCTCTAAAATAGTTTTCGAATTTTACCAATAATGCTTACCTTATCTCAAGTGCTAATCCACAATAGCTCCCAAGTATTTAATTTTTCCAATTACACTAATGATTATCACAGGATTGATTATGAATTTTAATGATTTTGTTATCAGGTTGATCTGCCATTGAGACCGAAAATGCAATGAACTTTGTTTTTTTCTAATATTTAGGCCAAGAAGATTAAAATTTAGCCACTCAGACATAACCCTGAGCCCGACCTCAGCTCTCCGGCATGCATCATCCCCCAGTTCCGACATCAAAAATGATACCTGTGTTATCTGCGTAAGAGATCATGAGATATTGTGATATCACCGACTTCGCTATACTGATCATCAACCCGGACTCTCTGAGTTCGTTGACTTGAATTTACGATAATTTTCCCTTATGTCCAGAGTAACAAGTCTGGTTAATAAGCGGTCGTGAGAGACCGTGTGAAATGCTTTGGCGAGGTTAATAAATACAGCTAATGACTTTTTATCTTTTTGTTAGATTATTATTAATTTCATTAATAAAATTAAAGACAACATTTTGTGCTATATCCATTTCTAAATTGTTTTTCGTAAATAAGTTTATTGTTTTCTAAGTAGGTAACTAATTGTTTTTTAACACATTTTTCAAAAAGTTTACTAAAATTATTAATCAATGAGATTGGTCGATAGTTATGTATTTATTCTATGTCTACAATATATTATTTCCAATTTAAGGAGATTTTAAATTATTCAAAACATAAATTAAATATATTATTCTTTTCTTGAATAAGGTTAAAAAAAGAATTTTTTTAACAATTTTGCTGCATAGTTTTCTATATTGATAAAATAATCATTAAAGATATCCGCCAGATTTTTCGGGGGTCTGTTTATTATCATTATTTATACTTTTTATTTTTTGTTTGTTTTTATTTATATTTGCCCCTTGATCCATGATGTTCCAATTTTTGGCTAAATATAATTTGTTTTTGTAATACCATAAAAATTGATTGGCATTTTTTATTATTTTTGTTAATTTGTTCCGATATGCTTTGTATTGAATAATTGGATAGTTAAATTCTTTTTTGCTTAAATCTAGTTTTATTGCACAGGTTTATGTTTTAAATTTGAATAAGTTTTTTTTTTAAATATATATAGCTTGGATCTACATATTCTGTTTACGGACGTCTTGCCAATGTTTTTGACTTAAAATAGTAACCAGTTTTTTTATGACTATTTTTGTTAATATTAGTTTGGATTTTCTTTGCTACTGTTTAACTTTAAATCATTTTTAAAGCAATTTGATAATGGTCTGTGAGAGAGAACTGAAAGACAAAAGATTTTAATTAAGATGTGGTCAATTAAAGCTAAAATAGATTCAGTAGCCATAGTAAGTTTATTTATACAAGAAAGAAAGCCGAAGCTCAGGAGTAAGTTTATATAGGAGTTTGTTAAAATATCACGCTGATCTAATAAATTATTGTTTATATCCCCAGCAAACATTTCTATTTATTTTTCATGACAATTTGTAAAATATTTCTTAATATCATCTAACCTTACGGAAAAGAACTGTATAAACTTTCCACAATTGTTATCACTTCCAATTCGAAGCTAATTTCATGACCAACTTTATCGAACTAAATATCCCAATTTCACCAGATGTTCGAGAGCTATACGTCTAACTGTCCAAACATTTGTTTTGTTTTGAATCAATCAAAACCCAAATGATACAAAAACAGTGGAAATATCGGTATACACTCCACTTCTCAAAGCAAATAAATAAATACTAGAGAACATCAGAGTACAGAGAGAGGGATGCCCCGAATTCAAGGTAGAACATGAGGGATTTCTAACAAATTACGTTTTTGGAAACTGACGTGTATTACCCGATAGGGTTTGTAAAGAGATTCGGGTTTGCAACATCGAGTTTATTTATACAAGGATGTTTCCTTTGAAAATAACAACCTTTTGAGTCTTATATATATATACATATTTACTATTTGGATTCAATTGTAAACTCTCTTTTATAGCCTTAAAATTTACAGGTTTGTTTTCTTTAAATATAAACAAATTGTTGTTCACTAGGAACTTAAAATAACTCGAAAATGCTACAGTTAGATTAGGCTTAACGTGTTAATATTTACTTCAAGTTAATAAATGTAAGCCGATTTAGCTATAAGGATTTAAGAGAAAAAGTTCCCCTATAATCGTCAAATAATATCCGCCGAGATTTTTGCAGGTCTTCACATTTCACGGCCCCTAAAAGCCTAAAACATTTTCTCAATTCCGTTGGTCTATCTATGTGTCTGTCTTTCTACTTAAGCGATTGACTTCAGATGCTGGTTAAAAATTAAATGTCATATGGGCATAACATTTTGGTAAAATTCCAATATGGCGGCCCATTTACTTCAAATTTTGTACAAAAATCAAGTATTAGGTAGGATTGAACTAGTAATATTTTGATACGGATTCAAGATAGCAAATGAAAATTGTGACCTAATAAGATATTTAAAAAATCAGCCTGAAAAAAAGTACTAATCAGATTGATGTCAAATTTTGTGCAAGCATTAAGTGTGATATAAACTGGTAAAATTGTGGTACAAATTCAAGATGGTGAAACAAAATGCGGGTTATATAAAAAGTTTAAAAACCAACGCAAAATTACTTCACATTTTGCATAAAAATTAAATGTGGCATTGGGATAAACTGGTACGAATGTTACATGAAAAAAATGGAGGTCTTAAAAAAATCAATGTAAAAAATTATTATTCAAATTATTTTAAATTGTGCTCAAAAATCAAGTATGGTATAAGTAGAAACTGTTTAGTACGAATCCAATATGGTGGAACAAAATAGCGCCTTGTGAGAAAAATATCTGAAAAATACAGAACAAGTGTTAATAATTGACTATGTGCGGAACTAAATTGAATCTAGACTATTTCTAATACAAGAAAAGATTCGAGGGAAATACCGGATAAAGGAGGTTTTGCGATTTTTTAGAGATATATTGTCAACCTGTCTAACATATTTTATTGTGTAAGACAAAGACCATGGAAATGTAATAAATTTAAATAATTTTTGAGAAGAAGCACTTAAATTTGTTGTTTTCTTCCCGGCTATTAGTTCTGTTATACAAAATTAATATTATAATATTGATGTGTTAAAAGCGAGGATTAAGAAATTTTGTAAATGCGTCCATATCAGTCATTCTCGTCTATTTTTTTTTTAATTGCACGTCTCTCCTTCTCTCTTTCTCTGTCTCTTAGTCTATAGTTACCCATTTCTTGAGCGAAGGCCTCTTCCAATTCTTTCCATGTAATTTTGTTTATAACCAGTTTCTTCCTGCGGTTTTTTGGATGTCACCACGTCATCCTTTTGAGAGTGCTCTAACACTCCGTTTGGTTTGTTATAGACTCCAAGTTATCACTTTTGGGTCTATCTTTCTGAGCTATATGAAGTGGCGGCTCGTGGAAAAAGTATTTGGGGGTTTACCATCGTATAGTTTATAATGCAGAATACAATTCTCAATTAAAAAACTACCAGTGTTTTAAAAAGGCATAAGAAATATAAAAAATATATAAGTGGCTAATTCTACAGTTTAGTTAAGCACAGTGCTTAAATATATAGTCCATGCGTTTTGCTTTGATTTCCTCTAATTAATTTGTCACTAAATTATTAAAATCTGGAATTTGTTGCACTAGTTTTATTACCGGTTTAGGCCGACCGATATTTTTAACAACTTTTTCTTTTAAATAGAATCCGCGAAAAATTTCTCTTAAAAACTCCACAATATACTCGATTTAACAACGACGCGCCACGACGATCCCGCTTCCATGTTTATTTTATGAATTAAGAAATAAACTGATAATAATAAAACAAACCACAAAAACGAAAAAAAATTCTCGTCGATTGATCACAGTCATCAATTTTTTACAGAAACCTACTCGCCAAAACGAAACAAAAATATCTCGTCACCAGAAATGTGTGCCACAAGAAACAGAATTCAGGTCGAGTTAATTAGAGAAAGAGGAGCATAGTTATATCCAATTTATCATCGGTACATTTGAGTAAATATATCGACTAAAATAGACTCCGGGAGATGGCGCCACATTGTCAAGCTCAGGAATTTTATAAGGGGATATTTGAAAAAAGTAGCCTATTAGCGGGACGTTAATTAAATAGAGAGCTTATAATTCAATGTTAGTTTTTTAAAATATTTGAAACTTAAATAAAATAATGAATGAGCATTTTTATTGTGTTCGAGGGGGGCACGTGCTAATGTGTTTTTATGCACGAGCCACCACTGGCTATGTGATCAGCTCATTGCTATTTAAGTTAAGCTATTCTTCTAGGAATATCTGATATGCGCGTTCTTCTTCTGATCTCCTTGTTTCGTATTTGGTCTCTTAGAGTAACCCTGAGAATATGCATGAGTATATGCAGTCTCTTAAAATTTAGGAATATAATAATTAAGTTTTAAGAAGAGTAATAGGACAGTAATTTTCTAAATTAATTTACGGCGACCTCATTATTATACATTTAATTCTCTGATGTGGGTGTTACTATGACCTTGATAATAACACTCAGTGCCATTATAATTTTTTTATCGTTACGTTGATGATTGTATTTGTGCAGTCCCTCAAAAGGAAGCTGAGTATATATTAAACACCTTTAATAATTATCACGTAAAACTCCAGTTTACCATCGAAATCGAACAAAAAAATGAAATAAACTTCTTAGATGTCACTTTACATAGAGCAAATAATATAATATAATACAATCAGAACAGAAGGGTAGACTAAAAAAAACTGGTCATCAAGGTACACAAATTATAAATCTCAGCATCCCCTCTCCCAAAAAAAATCGGTTATCATTGCTTTAGCTGACAGAGCAATTCAACTGTCAGATGTTGAAAATAGGGAAAATTCGATAAATAAAGCCAAACATGCGCTCCTAGAAAATAGTTACCCTGAACATTTAATTAAAAAAATGTTTAAACAGAGAATACATAAATTTTATAATGAAACAAATATACTTTCCAAAAAAAATATTAAAAGTAACTTTTTTACATTACCATATGTACAGGGTGGTCCATTTAAGATGCTCCTATACTTTATCTCAATAAATAAGACACTGAGAAAAAAAAGTTAGATACAAAAAGTATTTGACCCTAATTTAATTGTTTTTTATAATATTTTTATGTATGCAGGGTGTTCCATTATGCCAGGACAGTAACCAATTTTTTTCTTTTAATGAAATGGTATGAATATTTTTAGAAATTCTAATTCTACGCTTGATTCTGAGTATTTTTTGTCATTACATAGCATACGAAATTTTGAGTAGTTTTTGAGAAAAATTAACTTTTCACACCCTGTATTTAGCAGTTTATTGTGTTTAGGATTTAATTCTGCATCATTCCATATATATAGTTTATATTCCAAAAATTAGTAGTTTAGAAGTTATGACCAATTATCTATAATAATTCAGGTATTTTTGTTAAAAATCTAACTAAACCTAAATAATATTCTATTCTAATTTTTTTTTAAATTATAATTAAATTTAACATTAAATCAACAAGTAACGCAAGAAAGAAAGTAACAAATTACTTATTACAAAACATTTTCGACATAACCCCCGTCTTTGCCATACAAGTAGTATAATATTACGGTTACGGTTTTAATTTTCGCAATAATAGAATTTCTAAACGCGTCTTAATTTTACAAGATATCCATGGAAAAACAAAACTAGTTAAATTGTTACCTGGACACCAATAAATACACAGTTTTTATTTGGCATTTAGTTGCCTCTAACTCTTTTTAAAGGAAAAATGGCTTTATACAGTGTCCAAGAGCGTTTAAATCTTCATGAATGTTACGTAAGAAATAATAAGAGTACAGCATTAGCCCTGCGGGAGTATCGGTTATTGTATCCCTCAAGACGGGTACCCACGAAACGTATTTTTTCACGAATTGTTCGTGATCTTGAACGTGGAGTGGTAATCAATAAACAAAAACGGCGCCCAAAAATTGTCCTAACAGAAGAAAAGCAATTAGAAATTCTCCTGTATTTTGAAGAAAACGACGAAAATTCGCAAAGAGATGCATCCCGAGATCTACCGGGAATTAGTAATACTAGTGTTCAAAGGACTTTAACTGATAATAACTACCATCCGTTCAAATTTTTACCAGTTCAGGAATTATCCCAACAGGACTTTCAAACAAGGCTTTTTTATTGTTCTCTCATGATGGTGAGACTGACATTTTTAAAAATATTTTATTTACCGATGAGGCAATTTTCAATACGGCCGGCATGTTCAAACGAAAAAATATTCATTACTGGTGTAACTCAAATGAACATCGTGTAAAAGAAATGAAAAAACAGGGTCGGAGAAGTGTTTATGTGTGGTGTGGTATTATCCGTGATCGAATAATAGGTCCAGTATTTTATGACTTTGAATGGTGAGAGGTATTTAAATTTGTTGGAGAACGAAATAGTTCCGTTAATTGACAATCTGTCGAACGATATTAAAGAAGGACTTATTTCAACAATGTAGTGCTCCATATCACACTGTAGTGCCTGTTAGAAATTGTTTGAATCAACGGTTTCCATTTTGGATTGGTCGGTACGGGACCATAGATTGGCCAGCGAGGAGCCCCAACTTAACACCCCTGGATTTTTTATGGGGCAACCTAAAAAACGAGGTGTATAAAATTAGATGTAATACTGTTCAAGATTTAAAAAGGAGAATTAGGCAAGAGGTAGAAAGACTTAATGCAACAGACGCGGTTAGAAATACTATTGCGAGAATTGAAACCATGTATACTACTTGTATTGCCAAAGACGGGGGTTATGTCGAAAATGTTTTGTAATAAGTAATTAGTGACTTTCTTTCTTACATTACTTGTTGATTTAATGTTAGATGTTTAGATTTTTAACAAAAATACCCGAATTATTATAGAAAATTGGTCATAACTTCTAAAGTACTAATTTTTGGAAT
This sequence comes from Kuschelorhynchus macadamiae, assembly GCA_030620095.1. Classification (NCBI taxonomy): domain Eukaryota; kingdom Metazoa; phylum Arthropoda; class Insecta; order Coleoptera; family Curculionidae; genus Kuschelorhynchus; species Kuschelorhynchus macadamiae. The sequence goes on from JAUTXW010000656.1 coordinate 534,135, forward strand.
ATAAACTATGTATATGGAATAACGCAGAATTAAATCCTAAACACAATAAAAGTGCTAAATGTGTTCCATTTAAAAAAAAGAAGTTTTTTTTAGTTACAAAAACATTTTTTGATGGTCATTTGTGACCACCCTGTCTAATGGATTTTCGCTCTTGATAGGTCAGAGTATTAAATATTAACCATGGATCCATAACCAAAATTCACAATTTTAGTCTTCAAGTGTGAAAAAATCACATTTTTCCAAAAACCTGTTTTTCTGAAAAAAATTAGAAAAGTTAATTTTTCTCAAAAACCACTCAAAATTTCGTATGCTACGTAGTGACAAAAATACTCAAAATCAAGCGTAGAATTAGAATTTCCAAAAATATTCATACCATTTCATTAAAAAGAAAAACGTTGGTTACTGTCCTGGCATAATGGAACACCCCGTATACATAAAAATATTATAAAAAAAATTAAATTAGGGTCAAATACTTTTTGTATTTAATTTTTTTTCTCGGTGTCTTATTTATTGAGATAAAGTATAGGAGCATCTTAAGTGGACCACCCTGTACGAGGTTTGTCCGAACAGATCAAATTGCCAAATATAACATAAATGTTGGTCATGATGGTTTTAACATACTTAATCAAAACTTTAGCGTTCTAAAAACCAAAACACCCAATTTAAAAAGAAGCAACGTTGTGTATGAGATCCCATGTAGTGATTGCTGTGGAGTTTACATTGGCCAAACTACTCAGTATTTAAAATCGGGGCTAAATTCACATAAATACGACAAGGGAAACCCCACAGCGCTCAACACGAAAATCAAATCAACCATAAATTCAATTTTTCCAAGGTAAGAATTTTAAAAACGGAATCTCATAAACGAAAAAGAGAGCTATATGAATCTTCGGGAAAAATAAAAATGCAATTAATGACAAAAAATTCATTCAACATCATCTAAGTCCCAACTCTTGTTAAAATAAATAAATATCTAAATAATACAAATTCTCCGGTAACCACTAAAAAAGTATTATGATTGATGAAAGATTATGATAAGAATGAAATCCTACACCATATATTTCAGTTAGTCTCCAATAGATGTTCTGTATATGTATTTGTTTGACAAAATGACAATGTGCTACGCGTATTTTATTTTGCTTAAATATTATTTGCTGTTATTGACCTTTTGATTTACATCTCATGGTAAGGTAATTTTTGATTTTTTTAGATTGTTTATTTTTGCAATATGTTATAGGAAAAATAAAATAAAAACATTTTTGAAAAAGACATGGAACTACCTGTCGAAACGTCAAATTGAATTAAATATGACAAATAATTAAAAAATCGTTTTAATTTTATGAACACGCATACGAAGAAAAGAAGTACCTAATACTATATATATATATATATTTATTATATTATTTCTTACAAGGCATTTAATTTATTTTATTTTCATAATGTCAGTCCGAGAACCAAAAAGGTTCTTGTGAAAACTAAGCCATTTAAAAGGAATATTAAGTATATATATATTTTTAAATATAGGAACAGGGCGTTTGAGATGTACGAGAAATAGAATAGAATTGAGATCTTGATGCCCTATGAACCATTTTATTTTTCTAAAAAGGATAAACAGATTTTATAATCATAATAAAATAGAGATAGACTTTTTTCAGATATGTCCCCTTTTTTGTTAGGTTAGATTTTCCTTCCAATAGAACGATACTATACAAACAGGATAGTCGCGTGGGCAACAAGTGGTGTTCGGTATATACCGGTTTTTTACTGGTATGTAGCAGTTGTATAATTGTTATACGATTTTACAAACTCGTAATAAGTTATAGAATTTATTTTGTTAAGACAAATGAAAAACTATATATCGAAACTAACCTGTATACACATAAAAAACAATTAATTTGTGTTAGTTAACCCAATTTCTTAGCCGGAATGCAAACATTCTTTTATCAGTGTTTTATTTTTGCTAAAGGGTATACAAACTAATATTACCACAAATAAATTTGAGTTAGCATAAGAGTTGTATTGGACGAATTTTTCTCAGTGTGATATATTTTTTTTATAGTAACCTGGGTTTTGTGATTGTTTCATCATCCAAATAGTCCAACAATGCTCCAATGTTTTTGGATTTTATTATTTCGATAACGCCATTCTGAACTGAGACACACAAAATATTCTTATGGAAATAGAAAGGCTTAAAAAGAAAATTATGTACAGCTGATTAAAAATAGGATATCAGAGACTCTTCATGAAACTTAAAAGTATTAGGCAAAAATACAAGCGGAAAATTTTACTAGAACTGATTCTTTAAAAAAAACTAGTTAATTAAATTTAATTTTTAACCCATCCTTTTTTTTAGCGGATTCTAGTATTTTATTGTTAATTTCCACAAATTTATTGATTTTGTAGCTTTTGTTCTTGCAAGATATCTGAAAAATTAAAATTTAAAACTTTCAGTTTTACAATTTAATTTTACGTATCAGACTGCTATAAATGTCATTAAAAATAAAAATATTCATTAAAGTAAGCCTTTGTTAAAACTTAAAAACGTTACTACTGAAATTAAAGGTAAAAATTAAAGAAAAAGTTACAATTTTTACATGAAACCTTACTTTTTTTTGAGAAATTAGAACAAATGTGTATACCTATAGTTTTACAAGCATCATCGAAAATTAAACAGTTTATTTTCATCATTAAGAATAACAGTTTGCTAATAGTACTAGTACTAACTGTAAAGTACTAAAATAATGTCATGTATGGAACACATATAAATCTGAAGTATAAAAATAACGCCAGGATTATCTCCAATTTGAATTAATCCGTTGAGGGTTTGACATGCAGTAAACATGAATTTAAATTAGTATTATTCGTTCTAGGAGTGAAATAAATATTTAGATAATTTATGTATTTTAAAGTGGAATATCACCTGGAAGCAATTCTGGCCCTATGTTGTAGAATAACACGTTTAATAATAACAGTCCAGTCATTTAACAGATGCTATCCTAAACTTGTTTTTTTTTATGATCTACCATTTGCATGGAAAATATAAATAACTACAAAATTGCTATATACACTGCTTATATTTAAATTCAGTATGAGAATATTTGACATAAAAAATATTTTGTAAATTAAATCTGGTTATGCCAGCGGAGATTCTATCATGAGCTCCCTATAGGACAAAAATTATTTTTAAATGGCTACTTAATAAATTGTTTTATTAACGATTTATTGTGAATTGCCTCTTCAGTAAGGTTTAGTTCACATAACATTAGCATCATCTCAACGAAGCATATAACATACTTTATGTTGAACTGAGTATCGCGACTGGTCGTGAATCAAACAGCTCGTGTATGTTGGAACGAACTTTTTAAAACTTGTTTATGGTGGACAAGAAACTATAATTCACTTGAGCTGAAAAAGTCAAATAAATAATTTAATACATGTTAGACAATGAAATACAGAAATGTTTTATTTCTTAATTCCCTTTTTTTGAAAGTTTAGACATACCACGTAAGTCTGAGCCCCAAGTGCAACGCACGTAAGCCCTAATTAATGTGATATTGTCGATTGCGTCAGCGTTGTGCAAAGATCGAAACATTTTGTAATTCATGGTAATATTTTTTAACAACTTTGTATCATAGCATCATCCCTTTTAAGAAACGTCTAAAAGGTTTCGTGTCATTAGACCATTACCGAGATCCTTACAATTTTTTGGGGTTAAAGTATCATTTGCATAACGGTGCTTGGTTCTGAGATAGATGAAGATGAGGATACCTAGCATTTCGTCTATCCATGTGGCGCTTTAGTCAATACAAGACTGCTTTGCTTGGAGATACCTACTTGGAACTTTAGCTGGTAACACGTCCTCGGCCTGAAAAGGTTCTTAAAAAGAAGTAGGGTGGATATTTGCAAGGTTGTCTTATTATTGTTTAATGTCTAAATCGGAGAAAGTCACTGCGGGAATGCTAGTATTTTTTTAACAGATGGTGAATCAAAAGAAAGTTAAAAAAGCAAAGATGATTTTTTTTCAACAGTAAATGTAAATTTAAATAAAAATAAAAGTTCTTTTAAAGACCCTTTGTGGCCGTAGAAAAAATACATTAGTCATGTGAAAGGGGTAGTTTTCAAAACTTTTGATATATTATACTATTATAAGATAGTGACAGCGACTGTGTCTTAATGACTGATTTTTAAGACAGGAACTCATATGCTGTCTTTCGCATAGAATATAAATAAAATCGCTTAGATCTAATATCTTCAATATACAAATAAATGACTGTTATTTTATTTATTTAAATAACACAAAAATTAGTTTTCGCTTATGGGCGGTAGGATGTCGGATGAATGTTCAAATAATGTAAATTTATTGACAGTCTGCTGTCTCGAATGCGTAAAACATAGAACATTTGGTTTAGTTTTTTTTAGTATTAAATTGTTTTTGTCCGGATATTACTTTTCTGTAAACATTCACCACAATACCTCGAAGAGATGGCAGAACTTGCATCAACAATTTTGTGATGAAAAAAAAACTATTTCAGTAATTTTTAGTCTTGTAAATCCATGCTGTGCCTCGGGTAGTAAGGTATGTCTATCAAAAAAGTTAGTTAATCTGTCCTTTATACCTAGTGCTAATATATACCTAGTGCAAATATCTTTGATATACTTGACAACAAACTTATTGGCCTATAATTATTGTAGTCATTTGAATTACCTCCTTTATAAATGGGAATCACTGCTGCAAGTTTAGGCTTTTTAGGAAACACACAGTCAGTAAAAGATAAGTTGATTTAATATGTAAAAACACCATACACGTAAAATATACATTTTTTAATATTATTAGAAATTCCATCAGAACCACTAGAATCCGAGTTCTTTAATCTATTTATTAATATTAAAACCTCTATAAAAAATATAACTGTGTGTTTAGCTATATTTTCTGTGGTAAAATTTATAAACTTTTTTGGCCTACAAAAAATACATAACATCGTTTTTCGGGCATTTGTTTACTGTATTAGAGGCACTATCTGCTAAATCCGATTAACAATCTTAAACTTCTTTTAACCAGATAGAGAAGTAGCACTTAAAACTTAGTCTAAGCCGATATATAAACCCAAGGAGGAAAGCGCAAAGTTGTGTTTTTCTTTCCTTATCGCTGGGACGAAAAGCCTGTATGGCACCAAGGTTTATGCGAAAAGGGATTTTGACAAAATAGAATCCTAATCTTGGATTTTACCTTTAAAAATAATTTACCCTTTTTACTTTATCGATTTTAATTTGTCTTAATAGTTCGACTTCAGATACTTATTCACTGAACGGGCAAAAAAATGACAAAAGCAATTGTCAAACTAAAACATAAACCTGACAAAAAACACGGTGACTGTTGTGAGCATGAAAGTAGTTGACATAGCATCTACACTAGAGCTACGGATCTTCCTAATGTACCACTGCTTATCATGCTGGCCTCAAAATGCTGATTTATACAGGGTAAGTTAATGAAGACCAGAAGGTAAGCATCCTGGTAGCAGTAGGAAGGAATATTCTACATATTACGATAGCTATTACAGCTTTGTTAACCGTTTCAACCTTCGATAGTCATAATCAGGCTTTTTGCATCTAGTGCTGGTTGACAATTTCCTATCAGATGGCGAGCATATTAAATTTGTTTTAAACAAAGTTTTACAAAATTAGACTGTGCTACGCTCGCTTTCAAATAATAGTCGTATTCCCACATAAAAGGTGTAAGTTTTACTTTAATTCTTGTCATCGGTAATATTATCCACAAAGTGCTGATAATAAAAAATTAAATCACTATCCTAACTTTTAGATTGAGGGCGATGTGTCAGTTTTGTACAAATATTGTCTAATAAAGAGTGTCCAACAATAAATAAAAAGAATCTCGTACTTTGTTTTCACTTGTATTCCCAGAATGATTATAACCATTTGCCTTTCAAGTCAGTGTGAAGTCATTGTTGCGTAACAAAATATCCGCCTAATTAAATGTAGTGAAATTCAGTAGCGGAAAATGTGGAGCATTCGACAATCAGGAGGAATCAACCACCCTGTACATAACCGTTGGTAATTAATTTTTTAAGTCTGGCCCAAGCAAATCGTGACCTTTACATCATAAATTAAGGTAAGTTCTTATCGATATATTATGTTGTTAATTGCAAAGGAAGTATTATTCTTTTCGTCATACTGTAAGATAACCTAAAATATTCCGGTAAAACAGGGTCATACTAATTTGCTTTTAGTGGAGGATTTGACCATTTACATTCGACCTGATCCAATTTTTGATGGGTATTTAGGTCTATCTAATAATTTACGTGGTGAGCGCCAAAATTTTCCGGCCTGACTATGAAAAAGGCAAAGCAGGGTAACATGTTTTTATTATTTTTCAGTATAGTCCGCCTGAAGTTCAGTATACTTATTACATCTCTTTATTAACAATTCAATCCGTTTAAAAATATATTCTTTTTGTTTGTCTACAAAATGCGCTAACTCAACTTACTCGTTAAACCGTCGCAAACGAAGGCCCTTTTTCAAATATACAAACGAATAGTAATCGTTGGGAGCCATGTCCGGACCATAGGGAGGATGATCTATCTGTTGGAATCGACCACGCCTCTGGTCAGTTTTCCGCTACCTTTCATCAACGTAAATAGTCCCGTAATTTATGTAATAATGTTGCATAATATTTTTTTATTAACGGTAGTATTGGTTTCTGTAACATCTGACAAAAAAATTCCTTCACAATCTCATCACCTTTTTTGTTGACAAACAGGCAGACTCTGAATTTTCTTTGGGGTGCCTTACCCTTCGGCGCTACTCCATTGATTCCCTTTTCGATGAAGGATCATAGTAGAGAAGCATAGTTTGATCCCCTCTTACAATGGTTTCTATCACAGGCTTTAGTTCAAGCCAGGTTCAGTTCCAAAAAAAGATCGCGCACACTTGACACGGCGTAATTTTTGAATAGCCGAGATGTTTTTGGGAACCCGTACAGTAGTATTAAAAAGGTAGTCTTTTCTGAAATTTCTTTGACCTTTTAACATCGGTCGCTCACTACCACCTCTTCCACAATGGCAACATAGTCGTCCATTATCACATTCACTAGTCAACCAGTTCTTGCATCATCTTCAAGGTATTCCTACCCCATGCGAAAACGTTTTGCCCATTCTTTCACTACAGAGTACAAAGGCGAACTCTGGCCGTACATACCGTCCAGCCTATTTTTTAAAATTCTAGGTGTTAACACTTTTTTTTCAAAAGGTTTATAATCGCTCTGTACTCAATTTGCGTAATCTGTGACTTTTTCTTGGACATGCTCGTTGTTCAAAATGCTGTCATTAAAAAACTATTTGACGCAAAATGTCAAGTTTTTTGCTGCAGTCTAGTAAGATATGTATTTAAAAGAAGACAAAGTTTTATCGTGACACTAGAGCTGCATCTAGGTCAGGCCGGGAAATTTTGGTGCTTACAGCGTAAAAGTATACAATCGAATAACATAGAGACAAGTTTACGAGGGTGGTGTGAAAAGTTCATTAAGGGATCGTTTCAAAAACAACATACCTAACAGAGAGGTTTTATAACATAAGAAAAAGCACGCTTATATCAAGAATTAAAATAATAAATCTAAATGATAGGCAGCGGGCGTGTGAAAATTCAGATTTAGGTCTTTCTGACGATGAAGACGTTACAAGGTTTCAAAGTAAATATACGAATCGTAAAGAGTTCTCAAAATGATCTAGGTGAAATACATTAAAAAGTGGTCGGATTTGCAGTATGGTCTTTCTTATCGCCAAATAAAGGAATTGACATTTGCCGAAGTCATGGGAAGAAAATAAAACAGCGGAACAGTTTACTTTGTTTTTGTTTCTGCGAAAGATCGCATTATTATCCACAGAAATGTTTTTAAACAACCCCCCACTTCACAGAAAAAAAACGAAGTTATATTGCCGACTGAAAAAAAGTTCTTTGAAAATATTCGTACCTGTCCTAAATCTAAATCGAAAGCAAAGACGATCAAAAATATGTACTTTAACATTTGATCTGAATGAGTTGAGCAAAATACAGGCAGAAGGTGCAACTAAGTAATCTTTGAAATTGGTTCCTGTGAAGGGAAAGGTTGCCAAACCTCCTATAATTAGATGAGTTTTGGAGCAGAATGATGTAGAGGATAAGTCAATTGAGCTAGCTACAGACAACTCCGATTATTTTCCCGTAATTGGAAAGTTAATAACTAGTTACACAGAGAGATTTTGTTATTGTAAAATTTGCGACACAATGTATAGTAATATGTTATATTGGACAAGTTCTTTCAGTAAGCGGAACTTATATGAAAGTAACATTTCTACGAAAAAAAGATAACTCTTAACACTTTTATTTTTCCTTTCCTCTCACTGGCGATATTTCCAGAGTTGAAAGAGATGATATTTTGAGCGTACTGTCTAAAACGGAAAATGTAAGAACATGAAGAACAGCGAATTTATATAGTTTTAGCCTTAACTTGAAGTCTTTTGGTACTTCTGTATCTTTTAGGCCATGCTAGTTTATTCGCATATAATGTTTAATAATATAACTTTAATATATTGCAGGGTTTCCAGTAATATTTGTTTCATTTTACTAAGTGGTCGAATTCACCCTATGCGATAGTGGAACTTACTGCAGCCGTAGGGAGGATTCGGCTGCATACAGGTTTGTCAAAAAACTTTAAATTCAGACACATACAAACAACTGTTTTATATCCGCATTGCTTTCGAATGTGCCATATTGTTGTGTAAGTTGGCCCATATATTAAAATATAATAAATTATATAATTATTTCTCACAAGCGAACTTTTAATGTATTTATATTATGTTTTTATAGACTATGTAAGTAAAGTTGCGAACAATTAGACAGATAAGAGTTCTTGTTTAGAAATACAATAGGCATTCTATAAACGAATTTAATCAACAGTTCGGATGTGCCTTGGGGACTGGCAACTCGAAGTGTTGAGTTGCTCGTAAATGTCTCAATGGATCCCAACCAATCTAAATCCAACATTTTTAGGGGATGTTTTATTTTGTATTAGGATTACAATCTGTCTTTGCTTATACTTTAAAAATGTTGTAATCTAAACGAATATTGAATATTCATGGTTACTAGGTAATAAATATTGTGTTATTTGTTTTGTAATTGTGACGACGACGTCACTCAGTCCAGTACTAGACCTCATTGGGTCACTTGTACAGTGTTATTAATTTATTTTGTCTCATTTTTAAGAGCTACTAACTTTTTCATTTTTTAAGATAGAACCTCCTCAAAAAACACAATGTAGGATTCTTAGCTTCGTTTCTACACGTTTTAACAAAATTTTCATTCAATTATAAAATTGAATATTGTTCACATAAATTATTAGTTAATGAGGCAACCTGCATTTCTTCTCTATGTTAAGTAAGCATTCTCTTGCTGCTTATAAATATTATGGGGTTAATAACCTTATGTTTAAAGCTAAATGAGAAGATTGAACAATATACCTTGACACAAGAGGCAATATATTCCTATTCATTGTAATATGTACTAAAAGGTTTACATTGCATCTTAGACAGGGTTTTTTTGGCATTTTTTATTAGACATACAAGGTGTTTCATTCAATAATTATATGCAAATATCTTTGAGACTTAAAACTAAAAATCACTTTTGATAGCTCACCTAAAAACTGACTAAGACTAATATAATTTATTTTTGCAATGACGTTTCTAACTGAAAAAGTAGAACAGTTATAGACTCTTAAAATTGAAAACATGGCTTGTCCTAGACCATTAATCCGCCTATTTTCATTAAATTCCTGTTACAATTCCCATGTTTCTGCCCGTCTCAAAACTCAGATCAGTTATTGTCATCTCCTTGATGGGATATTCTAGGATCTTCTTGAAAAATTCTTAGATTACAGTTTCGTTCTACGACTTATAAAATTAATTGCATATGATCTTTTTTAGTTTATACCAATGTTGCAACTTACAATAGGGCAGGGGGCTAGATCCAAGGATATGTTAACTGTCTGCTGTTAGTTCATTTGTAATATTTACACCACAAGGGGTCCTTAGACCGATAAATAGATGCGCTATTTCTTCAATGTTTTAATATGAAATATAACTGCATAAAACACGATTCATAGATAATTATTTTACTTGTACCTAATAATATTAATATACCGTTACCTAAGCAAGTTAATTTAGCGACCGAGCGGCCACATTTAAGAACAGGTGGCGGATATGATCGCCAATTACACAAGACCTTTTAGGGTTAAATGGCCCTTAATAAAAGTCGTTCAGGCAACGTGCGCCACCAGTATCGCGAATATTTAATAGTGGATACAGTCGTTTTGCGTTGAGGAAAAAGTTCAAGGCGGACGTTATAGTTGGGTTATAAGTAAATGTATTCGAGTATGTTTGTATTATTTAATTGTTCCGAAGAAGAAAAAAATATACTCAAGATTCATTTAATTATTTATGTGAGAAACACTTGAAACAAACCATTTTATAATTTATCATTAATTATTATAGATATAGCAAGTCATTCATTGTTTCCTTATTTCCAAGGGAGAAGAGTAGACAATTAAAAAATTATAGCCCTTTTGGTTAGTTATTTAATCTTGATATACGAGCTTGTAAACATTTATGACAATAATATATTATTAGCATTATTATTGAATTATTTAGATTTATCTTAGTTTTTTATTGATGGGATTATAATAAATCATTGTTTCTTTTCGAATATTCCATTTCATTTAATTAGGCTTAATTTCTTTTATCTTATAGTATTTATATTATTCAAGAAATCTTTAGATAATTTCATCTCTTTCTAAAGACTAAAAAAAATGCAAAGTTTCCAAAGTCAATGATGCCTCCATCTTAAATGTTCACGGCTCCAAACCCCTCCTTGCTCGTTTGATCCGTCCCCATATTAGTGTACGACATATGTACTTATCCCAAATTCCAGTTCAATATCGCGTCTTAAAGTCAAATTACTTTATATATTATCGGCTATACCTAAATATGTAAGTTTAACAAAAAGTTTTAAAAATTTTAGTAAATGTCTGAATCTGCCTCGGCCTAGAGCTATTGTCAGTTGCAGAATTTGAACAAAATATAGAAGAAAATATCTCTAATAAATTTGAGAAGTTGTAGGAAGAAACTAACATTTAAGAATTTTTTAGAGAGATCCTAAGACTGAACGTTGTATTATCTAGCAGTATCAAAGAGAAACCTGAGATTTGCAACAGGAATTCTGAATGAAAACTGCCTGCTAAGGCAACATTTTCCCAATATCAAGTTTAGGGGCATATTTCTTTTCAGAGCTTGCAAACAGAAAGATAATAAAGCTTAAAGGATATCTCTCTAGACGACATCATTGCTTAATTTGTAAAATTAAAGCCAATGATGGATGATGTTCTCAGGGGTCCAATGGGGCCTAGATACAGTGGCTTGTTCTATAATGGAAGTTAGAATATGTTTTTGCAGAAGGGTATACAATTACGAAATTATTGATATCGTTAGATTTAGTAAAACAGTAATCCCTATGGGTGATCTACCATCAAAGTCTCTTTGAATAAAAGAAAAACTTACAAAACCTATTATTTATTAGGAACTGTTTTGATATAACCCGTACAAAAAAAATACATATCGATAATTTTAGATACCTTACTTCTGAATATAAACCGAATCACCAGCTATTATTAAGCACATAAATTATTGTTTTAAAAAATCGCTAAATTTCCTTTTCCTGCAACTTCCCTTGTTATGAATTTTTCTTTTATTATATAAATAGTGAAGTGTGACTCAATTCAATTCCACATATAGTCATTTAGTAACACATATATTATTATACTGTCCCTCCAAATATTTGTATTGGACGCGTTTAACCGTACCAATATTTTACCAGTTTCTACCTATACCACACTTGATTTTTGGGCATAATTTAAAAATTGAATTGAATTGAATGTGTAGTTTTTGCACTGATTTTTTAAAGGCGCCGTTTTGTTCCGTCATTTTGAATTCGTACCAGTTTATCGCTGTCACATTTAATTTTTCTGGAAAAATTGAAGTCATTTTAATATGAAGATATTTACGTTGTATTTTTAACATCCTATTTGGCCGCTATCGCGAAATCGTACCACAATTTTACCATTTTTATTGCTATGTCACAATTAATGCTTGCATTTCTAAAACATTTTATTAAGCCGCCATTTTATATTGATATTTATGACGCTAGAACGTGAAGATATGTAAAGCCTGAGAAGGTGATTTTTTTCATGATTTTGGCCCGCTATCTTGAATTTGTATTACAAATTCAACAGTTCATCGTTATACTACAATTAATTCTTGCACAAAATCTGAAATCAATCGTCATCTTGGATTCGTACCAATATTTTACCAGTTGATGTCTACATAATATTTGATTTTTGTGCAAAATTTGAGATAAATTGAATAAACAGTTTTTAAGTAATAATATGCCGCCATTTAGTATCTTCATATTGGGTTTTTACCAAAATGTTACCTGGCCATCCTCTTGTGATCATTAATTTTTGACCAAAATTTGAAGTCAATCAGGTAAGCAAATTTTAGGTATGCAGAAAGAACACCTACAGATCGACAGAATCGAGAAAATATATTTTTTCGACATCTAGGGATCTTGTAACGTAAAGATCTGAAAAAAACTCCCTTTTACGAGGGAAGTAAAAAACTAGAAGACACTTTTTTTCAGTAAGGCACCAAAAAGTACAAAATAATATAATTTACTTAAAATATTTTTTTTGTTGCATTCTACCTAAAATTCAATATGCTAAAAATCCTGGTTGTTTTGTCGAATTTATTTGAAACTATATGCTTCTTTAAGAAACCTAACCAAAATGCGTCCTACGCATTTTGGCATAAAAATTGAATTGTCAAGGGTAGAATGCATACATCGTAACAAAATATTTTAAGTACATTACATTATTTTTTACTTTTTAGTCTATTTAGTACTATTTTTGCATATTACTGGTAATGTATTGAACGCGTCTAAACAAATCATGAACCTAAACTCGAGGGGTATACTAGCTGGTAATACCGGTTCCATTTGGTACCATGGAACTGGTCAGTTCAGCTCGATGATACCAAATTATTGTATTGTTAGCTGAATTACATACACTTGCAAAATTTCAAATCGATACGGTAATTACCTAGAAGTATATGAAAATCGACCGGCACCATTTGGTACTAATCTGATAAGCTCGATGGTACCAAATTATTGTATGGCCATGGGAATTACGTAGACATGCAAAATTTCAAATTGAAACGACAGTTAGAAGTAAGTTAAAATCGACTTCCTAAATTTATTTACATACATAGTTACATATACAAGTGAAGCTAATAAAAGCGCCTTAACAAAAACGAAAAAAAAATATCTTATTTAGTTTGGATTTGAGAGAAAGAAGGAAAAGACAAACCATTCATAACATTTAAAAATTCTGATCCCTATTAAAATTATATACAATATCTCCGCGGATAGAGTCGAGAAAATAGCAAAACGACTAAATAGGTTTCAATTTTCAAAAATAATTAGTTCACTCTGAATCAGAGCTTAAAGCAATACCATTTTCGTTGGGAATTTAGGAAGTTGTCGTACCGGGTGCGTAAAATTATAACCCACGAATGCGAAACTATTATGCTAATCCTTTTTGAATAAGTTGTCTGTGTATACAAAAAATTGTATTTGTTGCTTTTGCAAAATAGGATCTTTTTTTAAAGGGTCCCAAAAAAAGTCAATGAAAGTAGGGATACCAAAAAATAATAATGTAAGTCTTGGAAGTTTTTGACTCCTGAAAATATGTTTTCTTCATTTTATGTATTTATTTATTTATTCATTATTAAATAAACCGTATTTGTTATTTATTGTCCAAAGTAGGCTGATGAAACAAATACATATTTGTTCTTCTTTTTGGAAATATTATGAAAGCCTAACTATGTAAAAATAACAAGCATTTAAATTGCAAACTCGGTATATAAATTGGACATAAAAATATTGACGAATCTATTAATATTTTTTTATTTACATGTGAAAGGTTTATTTAATTCCAAAAATAATTGTATGCATCAAGTAGGGCCGGTTTATCGATGCTGAATTGTGCTGCTTGCCCTAGGTTTCCATCGATTGTTGGAATCCTAACCCTAGGATACAATAACTCAACCCTATATTGATAAATCCCTACTCTTTATGCAACGAATGGAATTATGACTTATGTCGAATATAATTTTCTAAATATGACATAAATCCTAATATTTTAGATCTTTAAGCTGAAAAACATCCAGTGGTTATTAGTTTCGCTACTTGCAGCGCTGCAAGTGTCGCAATTTCACTTTCAAAAGCAACTTTAGAAATCAGTTTCTGAGTTTTCTGTAGTAGTAGTAGAAGTTGAGGGAAGGCCGTAGCCATGTTGGTAGGCCAAATTTGGCCCTTGAGGTTTACTCCAAGATCTCACCCCAACCATTAAACCATCTTCCTACCGTCCTTGAACCTTCCAGACCTATTATTATAGGCAAGAATGTCTTACTGCAATCTGTCGTTAACTTCACACCAACAAAATAGTGTGGTGAAGTTTCCTCTTCCTCAAAAAGTCTGAAAGGCTTACTCATTTAAGGCCACCTTGACTTGCTGTCTAGACAACCCTAAGATGGGCTCCGGTCCTATATGCGGCAAGTTGGCTCCAAGCTTAGCTGGCTTATCCGCTTTCTTGTTGCTATTCCACAGTGACTAAGAATAAGGTCAACTCTTTTTGTCATTGCCAGTCTTTCCAGCGCATCACAGCAGTCCTGGACCAAGACCGAACTGGCCGTGGGTGAGTTCAACTTTTTTAACTCTGCTTGGCTGTCTGAGCAAATGACCACGTCATCTTCTAAGCCTTCTTTAACTTCCTCCATCGTTGCCGCCATCATGATGGCATATAATTCTGTCTGCAAAATCGTGCTGTACTTCCTAAGTGGAAAGCTTTCCACCTGACGTCTGTGCCTCGACGATTCGCGACTCGTCCTTGTAGCACACTAGCATATCGTTTGTGAAATTAACTGCCCCGCTGTCCGACTCACCCTTGTCAGGGATTCTGAGAATCTCTCCCACAAAATGCTTGCGTCTCTCATTCGAAGGTGGGCAGCAATTGCCTCCTTTTTGACCCAATTTTTTAGAGATGGCAAGCCCAGCATTCCAAGTCTTAGACATGTCGTCTGGTTCTCTACCGCCGCGCGCCGTCTACCTGTGACTTTTCTGTAACTTCAATAGCTTAATTCGAAAAAAGTCGTATGGTGTTTGTCGAACTTTTGTTTCTTTTACTCTTTTATTTGCAAAAACAGAAACAAAAACACATTCTGGCTTTTGCTTATTCTCGACACTAGTTTCAAGTTTTTAGTAAACCCTTATTGTAAATAATCCTCATTATACTTTCATCGTTCCACATAAAATTGAACACTATTTTTTAATGAAGGAATAATATTTGCTTGAACAATAATGGAATTCTTAGATTAGCTCACAACTTGTGCTTTTTACCTATAACTTTAATTATGTAATTTATATCTTTTAACAGATGATCTATTATCGAAACACAGCAACAAATTACACCAAACTAATGGATTACTTTATACTTTTAAAAACGCATGCAAAATCGACATATACCAAAAGTAGTGAAAACAAACATCAGGGTAGTTTTATTTATTATTTTTCATTTTGCCTGGCGAAAGTCCAAAACAATTTTCTGAGTAATTGGTTTTTAAAGCAAATTTGGCATTTTTATTCTTTAGAAACATTCAAATTGCAACGATTTACTATCAAGTTGAACAAGAAGTTCAATTATAAAAAATCGGCATCTGCTGAAAGCCCATCGAATTTATTTGGAATCCAACTGAGTCTATATTGCTTTAAATTTATTACGTGGGGAACTGCAGGAGGGCAGTTAAGGGTTCCGAATTTATTTGTTATTTTATAATTATGACTGGATTGTGAATAAAAGCAGGGTGGGACCGGATACATTTGGATAAACCATGTCAGGTAAAGTGTTACGTTTCTAAAAACTTCCCATTTTTTCCTATTTGAACTGTATATAGTTTAATAATTATGATACAAGTTCAAGTCTAAAAGTATAATAATTTATATTTTTTTCAAAATATAATCATTTATATATAACATTGCCAGATCAATACAATGTTGAACAAATAAAATATTTAAGTGCAGTGCATGTTACAATTATAAAAGATTTTTTTGTTTTTAAGTTAGCCTTAAATACTATGGTTCTTATTTGTGCAAGTCGATATACTACTTGGATTTCCTAGCGTTTTCGTCTCACTTATAGAGTGACAACTCCTAAATCTACTAAGAGGAGTTTCATATTTAAAAGGCGGGGAAAAATTTTAAAAATAAGTGCTAATTTGGCCAGGGTCGATTTATTTGGCGAAAAATATTTACCCGTGCAATTTATTTGACTGTAAATTTCATAACAAACACAAAAATATTCACGTAACATTGTAGACAAATTAGTCTATAGAAATTGTTGTGCTGTATAACCCTGTACAATGAAGTGGATTTCTTCTGTCGCTTGCTAGTGTAAACTGGATGTTAATAAGTTGGGCAGTTAAAATACGTTCCAAAAAAGTAGAGATTTGTAAAACATGTGTTTCAGGTTGGATTTGCTTATTCCATAGGCGTAGTGCCTGTCTTTCATTTCAGAGAATCCTTATTATCGATATTAAAATATATTTAATCCTTTTTTTTTTTGAAAAGATAAAGTCTCTATAATGAAGGATGATGGCAAACATATTCGGGGGCTATGGGGATGCCCTAACAAAATATCATCTTTTTAATAACATAATATGTAGCTTTATTGACAAGGAATTGTGTTTACGGTAGATATTTAATAGTATTTTTGCAGATAAATCAAACGATGTTACAGAACACCTCCAACCGTAAATTAAACTGTTCTCATCGTCTTTTTGTAAAAAAAATGTTACCCCTCAAATTATAAATTTTATTTTGATCATAGCTTTTTTTTATAATGTACCAAAAAGATGTAACGTTCCATTACTTGTTTTTTCATTCAACCAATCAGAAATATCTGTTTCAAATTAAACTTTAGTATTCGTCATAGAATATCGCGCCAGGAATGGTGAGCCTTCTATCGGCTCACAGATGGCGCCACCGAATTTTTCTTTTAAAATGCTGATTTCTCTTTATTTTTTAAACGAATATTTTACAGACAGTAACTTTTCTAAATATTTTGAACTCTAGAAATAGCTAGTAATGATTTCACATATAAGTTTTGTCTTAATAGAATTTCGAGTTTTACACAGTGGCGTAACTACACCCCCGCTAGCCCCCGCGCATTAGGGGGCCCTAAAATACAAAGATCTCTAGCAAACCACAAAATATCTAATTGGTCATATTTATGAAAAAAAAATCTGTTTGTCCTCACAGATCAATATTAAATAACAGTATTCTGAGTAAGCGTAAAAAAAGCCGAAAGGGACCGCGGCTTCTTTTATTTATGAACACGTGCGCCCAGCGGAGGCGGATTTAGTTTTTTCGGCTCCTTTAATTTTTTTATTTCTGCTCACTTTAAACGCGACATTCAGTTGCGCCTTATATGTATAAAGGCATAGTTTAAAACGTATAGTTTTGAGGTAAGGTAAGGTAAGTGGTAAATAGCAGCTATGTTTTTTAACATGGATAGAGCTAAGTTTTTGGGAATTCATTTAGAGTCCAAATTAAAATGGGATGCTCACATAGATAATTTAGGAAAAAAGCTCTCTGCCGATATTTTTGTCTTGCGAAACCTCGCGGGTGTCCCGAGTACTGATGGCCTGCGAACTGCCTATTATGCTATATGCCACACTCATATATCATATGCTACGGTCATATGGGAACAAGCCGCACAATGGCACAGAATATTTGGTCTACAGAGAAAGCAGTAAGTGAAGATTGTAGGAATCAGTTCGTAGATTTGAAGATTTTAACACTTCCTTGTATTTTTATCTTACAGAACCTTTTATATGTCTGGGATAATTTGCGAGATTTTAAAAGACATGAATTCATACACCACAATACTAGACATAAAGTAAATCTTGTAACGCCTCGATATAGAATTAAAAAATGCCAGAATGGTCCAAATTTTATGGCTTGAAAATATTACAAGAAACTCCCTAACATTATTAAGGAGTTACGAAGAAAACAATTTAAAGATGTACTGACTAGGTTTTTAATAAAGAGTGCTTTCTATACATGTGATGAATTTCTAAAATGTGACTGTAATGATATGTAGAACGTTGATACTAAGATCTATTTTAAACTGTTCTGATGTTTGTTTAACAAGTAAGTTTTTTAATTTTTGATCTATATATTTATATTTTTAGACTAAGGTTTTATAAATGTAAGCATTTTCTCATTATCAGGTTTTACCCTTTTCTAGATTATTTGACGTATGTAACACATATGTACTGTGAATAACATTAATAAATCGCTCACCGGCGACAAGAGTGGCACATCTCGATATTAACCGTTGCGAGTAAATTGAGATTTTAGATTCTAATAATTTAAATTGTATTAAAGAACTACATTTTGAATAAACATTTTAGTTCTTGCTTTGCTTACTTATTATTTTTTAACCTTGTTTAATAAATTGTAATGCATTTTGCAAAAAATATAATATACAACGCCCATTTTTGAAATGTGTCACTATTAAAGAAATCAATTTTAACAAAAAAACATAATTTAGTACGATATTTAGTTAATTTATACAGAAAATTAAAACAGAAAGTTAATGAAGTATATTCTTTATTTGGAATAATACCAAAAAAAAACAAAAATAATACATATATGTTTAATGCAGAGTTTAATATTTTATAACTGAAATAATTTGAATAGTGAACTTCATACAAAAACTTATTCTATATTTGGCAATAAACAGGTCCCATGTTTAAAGGCAAACACATTGTTTTATTTACTCAAAACTTAAACTATTATAAAAAAGGCCGTGAATTTTTATGATTGCCTTATTTCTTAATAAAAACATCAAGTCCTCATATTTTTTTTTTGGTGATTGGTATCGGCTTGTTGTTGGCTTTTTTAACTCAGAACTAGAAAAAGCTGCAAGTGGTGTTCCAGCACGCCTTATTTCATTTATTTTAATAGCCTTAAATTCAACATCTTTAAAAGAAATTTTATAGAAAAAAAAAGTCCAAGTGTTGCTTCTCTACTTTAAATATTAAAACGTCGTTAAACTTAAAGATTTCTCCCATGGTGTTTTTGTTAAAGTTCAAACATGTTCTTGCAGTTAATTTTTTTAAATCAAAAAAGTCGTCATGACTCAACTGTATAACATTAAATGGATTACCCGTTTTTTTGGTCGTCTTTCCTAGTGCAGCATATTGTAATGGTGTATTAATAGGACCTGATTTTAATCCTGGTTTAATGTTCTTTTCGATCAATGAATGAACATTATCACCCTCATTTTGAGTGTGGCCGGTCACGAGGTATTTATGAGTAATTGATTTTATTCTAAAGTT
This sequence comes from Kuschelorhynchus macadamiae, assembly GCA_030620095.1. Taxonomy (NCBI): domain Eukaryota; kingdom Metazoa; phylum Arthropoda; class Insecta; order Coleoptera; family Curculionidae; genus Kuschelorhynchus; species Kuschelorhynchus macadamiae. The sequence goes on from JAUTXW010000656.1 coordinate 553,691, forward strand.
AGCGTCATCCCACATGTAACAATTTACAGATCCTTGTCCTTTTTGTGCAAGATCACATACTGTAAAATTGTATGTCGGTACTTTTGACCTATAGTTAAAACTTGATACTTGGCTATTTGGAGTGGGTAACGAAGCTTGTAAGTCAAAACAAGCAACCTGATACGACTCAGAAATATTGTTCTTATCCCTATCTTTCTCCTCCCTGCTGAACTTCTTTTCTTCAGTGTGGCAATTATATTCTGCATTTAACTGTTTCTTCTCTTCTTCGTTTGAATTTTGGTAAGTCACACACGTTTGAAATTGAGCTTGTTGAGCTATGTTGAATTCGTGATTAAAAATGTTTCTATACATAGTAAGGTTAACAAAAGGTCTTCCTTTTATATAAAGTTTTTCACTGTGAGCCCGGGTATAATGGCTGTCAATTGTTGGGATGAAAGGGATGTGTGTGCGTACACCATCCTTAATAACCCTGGATACTTCTTTATGATTATTGTGTTTCCCCCTGTTATCTGCTCCTAAAGTACAATCCATGATTTTAGCTTTTACTGTTTGAATATAATGGCTGGTAAAGCCCATTGTAGCAATAAAAAAAATTTGCAAATTCTTATTTTTCTCTCTTCTTTTAGGAAGTAAAATGCGTGGTTAGTAGATCTGCCATCTGGTCGACGGGGATGTTTAGGGTTGACTTCTTGCATTAAAGGTAAAATATATGTGCGTTGTTTAACAATATCTGCCATTGCCCGATAGTTTCTGAATAATACCAGTTTTTCATCTTCGGTGAATTTAGTACTACATTGTAGTTTGCATATAGTATCATTGCAAGGTGGGTTTATATGCCTTTCAGGTCTTTCTAATCCTTTTTCTAGCGTATTATACGATTTTCCAGTGTTTCTTAGACGCTTAGCACGATTTTTTGTCCACTCACTAGGTACCGCCTTTATTTTCCTTCTTTTCTTTTTCTCTGTGTTTTGTTCGACATGAGCAGTGTTTTCATTATGTGACGCATTCTCTGATGTAGATGAACTTGTACGGGAATCGCTTTAACAATCAGGATCTCGAATTGAGTCGTCTGATGAATAAGGCTCTTTATCATTAGAGAAATCCATTAACTTATCTGGTACACTATCTGTAACTTCAACAACACTTCCCGATCTGTTGCTGATACATTTTTACCTTCAGTCTCAATAGTCGTAATCTTATAACTGATGTCTCTAACAGTTTTTTTGGGATCATCTAGTATATTATCCGTAATTTGAGCAGCACTTTCTGGCAAAGTCTCAGCAAAAAACAGATGTTATTATTTTTGTGTCAAAAAAAAAGTTTTACAATTTTTACCTTCAGACTAAAAAACGTAGTCTCATAAGTGATATCAGTAACGTTTATTTCGGGATCGTCTGATACATTAGATGTAACATGGGTAACACTCTCTGATCTATTGCTATTCCCTATTGTATTTGGTAAAGCCTCTGCAAAAAAAAACAGCTCATATTATTTTTGGATTCAAAGTAAAAATTTTACAATTTTTACTTTCAGACTCTAGAATCATAGTTTCGTAACTGGTATCACTAAGGTTTTTTCGGGATTTGGGATTGGGCTCTTATTTAAACTAGACTTTCCATTGTAACTTGTCATTACCAATCTTCTCCAATCTGCAATTTTTTTAGAATATAAAATAATCGGAAAAAAAATGCAACTTTAAAAATACATTAGCTAATTCCGACCATTAATAGCATCTGCTTCCCTCGATTACCTTGTAAATTTTTATCCATATTGGAAATATAATTATTTGTTTGTCAGTGCAAAAAAATGTAAAGAAAATATCCAATTACAAGCTTTTGGTGCAACTAAAAAAGAAAAACAAAAAGTCTATATGGGCATAAAAATAATAAAAGGCTATACTGGCACAACTAAGGAAAACAAGTGGAATGTATAGTCTATAGTGACACATTTAAAAAAAAAGAAGCAAAACGTGTAGTCTATATTGGCACATTAAAGTAAAATTAATGCAAACGGAAAGTCTATACTGGCACAAACCGAAATGTGTCACTATTGCTTAGATCTAACTCATTAAACTTACCTTTAGTGCCACTGTTGCACAAACACAAAGAAACTTTCCCCATAAAAATCAAAGGCATACTAAAATGTGCCGGTGATGCCGCAGTGAATAAACGAAATGCTTAAGTGGCACATGCGCCATCTGGGAAAATCCATGCGAACTAACTTTATGCCAGCCTTGTTGCCACATAAAGCATACAATTCTGATCTTAAAATACTCATTAATACAAAATTGCGTTTTTTCGAGATGTGCCACTATTGTCGCCGGTAAGCGAAATGATTGATTGATCGATTTAACATAGATATTCTTAAATGTGATGGTTTAAAGAAATTAATAATAAAATATGGACTCTCTAGGCCCAAGGGACCATTTCCAAGGAATCAAAAACAAAGAAGTTTTTCTGAGGTTTATTACCAGAACCAAACCAAAAATAACAATTGGTTGTGTTATTCTAAAATTAAGGATGTTGCTTATTGTCAGCCATGTTGGTTGTTTGGAACAAACAGATTGGGACATTCTGGTTGGATATCTAGAATAAACGACTGGAAAGGACTCTCAACCAAAATCAAAGAACATTCTGTAGCACAGTCACACTTAACATGTTGCTACATTTATGAGACCTGGAAAAAAGATATAATAATAAACAAAGAGTTCTTAGAAGTAATAAACCGTGAATCCGATTTTTGGGCCAAGTGTTAGAACGTTTATTTCATGTACATTAATGCTTACTAGAAATATGTTGGCTTTCCGGGGGCATAATGAGGACAGCTCTTTAGATTATAGTTAAAATGGTAACTTTTTATCCCTGGTACACTTGATTGCGAGGTTCGATCTCGTGTTGAAAGATATCATTAATAGGCCTGAAGGAACTGTGAAATATCTTTCACCGATAATTCAAAATGAAATCATATTGGCTATAAAGTCAACAATAAAAGAGAATATCCTAGATAAAATTACCAAAGCTCCTTTCTACTCGATTATAGTAGATACTACACAGGACGTCACAAAGCACGATCAACTGAGCATAGTTATAAGATATCTTGAAATTGAAGAAAAAGACGATGGTTTTGTGGATAATATAGCCATTAGGGAAATCTTCTTGGGGTTTGTTGAAATAAAATCTCAATCGGCGGAAGGAATAGCAAACGTAATTATAGAGTCATTAAAAGATTTTAAATTAGATATACATAAATGCAGAGGACAGGAATATGACGGAGCAAATGTCATGAGTGATGCATATTCTGGTGTACAGAAATGTATCATTGAATTGGAAGTAGTATCGTTCGTTGGGACTTACATTCCACATTTACAGAAAATTCATCTATCAAGTTGAAATGTCTTAACCCTACTCGATGGTCAGATAGACTGCGCTCTTTAACTGCCATCAGATATAGGTATACAGATATTGTCAAAGCTTTAAATAAATTGATTCTAAAATCTAATAAAAAAGATGAAAGAGAAGAAGCAAAATCTATACTGAAACGAATTGAAACTTGAGTTTGTTTTTCTAACTGTGTATCTTGACCAACTGTTACAGGAAATAAATAATCTATCGAAGGAAATGCAAAATTCAACAATCAATTTGGACTATATCGCCAATCTTAAAACGGACCATTAAAGGCATATGCGATATAAGGGGCCAGTATGAAAAAATCAAAAAAGAAGCAGAGGAACTTTCACAAAAATGGAAGAAAATTGCATAATGACCACAATTTTCACAAAAAAGAATGCCGAAAATGAAATCTCATTTTGACGAGCTTTGCTGTGACCTAATATACAGAGGAGTTAATATTTTTCATTCATCTATAGACATTATAACATCACACTTACGGAGTAGATTTAAATCATTTAATCATATAAATCAGAAATTTAATTATCTTCGGCCCTTTATATTTTTAGATTCAACTGTCGAAGATATAATTCAAAAAGGAGACAAATTACAAGAATTTTATAACAGGAATCTGACTCCATCTTTAGCATTGGAACTTGCTGCATTAAGAAACAATATAGAATGATATGCGAAGACATACAAAGCATTCAAAATACTCCCGATTTTTTGTTGATAAACTCAACAGGCGCTTCAAGTTTCACAAACGTAATATATGCTTTAAAGTTATATCTCATATTAGTGTAGGCACTTCCGAACGATCATTTTCGAAATTAAAAATCATCAAGAATTTTCTTCGAAATTCAATGTGTCAGGAACGATTACACTCATTGTCAATAATGGCTATTGAAAGCGATTTAGCCGCAAATATCGACATGAGCGAATATATTTGTTGCTGTTTTTTGTTTAATTTTTAAAATTTACCTGCAAAATTTTGATAAATCATGCCGTTTTTTTAGAAATATTTATAGGTAAATGTGTTAGTTGTGTGTTGTGTGTTAGTGTTAAGTTCATTAAAAATGTATCTAATAATGGATTATTGGATGCATTTGAGAGTATAGAAATAGTTAAATGTAGTAAGAAAGCACTAAATAAAGACAGAGAGCCTATTCCCTATAGTCCCCTCTATTGTTTACTTGACAACAGTGCAGTCGGGTGCAATCAAGTGTGGCCACATTTACCTATAAATAGTCTCGGTTAGGATAAGTTACTTTAGTTTATATCATCTGCTGATGATGCTAACTTGATTAGCGAAACCCGCGTCCAGAACGGAAGAAGTTGTGGTTAGAACTCTTGTATTTTGATCTATCTTCCACCACAGGTTCCAGTGTTAGGACCTGCAATTATGAGAAGTTACCACTAATATTTACATGTTTTCTAAAAATTACGTCACCTACAATTTTTATAAAAGGAATTATATATAGTTAAGAGTTGAAATTTGTATTTTAATATTTCAGATTATGTTATATATATTCAAGGTTATTAGACTTTTTATACGACTATAAGACAATATAAATCAAACACGTTTATTATTATATTATTATTTTTTAAGTGCACTTTTTTACTATCCCTGGGGCGGCGCTGTATTATTGTAGAGTTTGCGCCGATTTACAATGACAAATAATGTTAGCAGTTTTTAAATGTACTTTAGTTTTTTTTTATTATTAAATTTTCAAATAACTAAGAAGGTACATTTATAAAATTTCTAAATCTCTTACCTTTATTGCCAGGTAAATATTATCCAATGCTTCTCTTATAAATCTGTTAATTTCCATTGGGGTGAACGTTTTGGACTTTTTTGCTCTGTAACCTTCAGATATTCGTTTTAAAAACGCACGTTACAAGTTATGATAGGTTTCAATACTAATATTTTCTTTAATAGCAAGCGTACTCTTTAACATCGAGTAATGAGGAAGGTTTATTCTTTTCTGACAACTCTTCAAAATAGGCAAGAAGGAGATTTTCTGAAAATAAAATAACATTCTTTTGACTTCGCCACTCCATAAATAGTTTACAATTTTTACTTTTTCCTTGAAATTTCTGGTAATAATTCGTCCGAAGTGGTTTTGATTGCTTCAATATTTGGCGGTGTACTCACTTTTATCGCTTAAACTCATTTTAAAGGAAATTAACTAACTTCTAAGAAAGACATTTAGGCAAAACAATTTATTTTCAATATAAACGTGACAACATTTAAAATTACGGCGGATCGCCTAACGAGCTGATTATGCTCTTTTTTTCATGGCATTCGCGACGAATTGTTTTAACTGCGGTATTAGATACTGTATTGGGCAATACAAACAGTTAAAAGTTTGTACCTGTGTTGTAGCCCAGTTGTAGAAATCATTACTCACGGATATCATGTCTATTATCCACGGCATAGGTAATTAATAACATTATCTAACTAAAATCGCTTTTGTAATAAAGAAAATATTTGATAGTCGCAGATTAAATGAATTTCCATCACGTAACGGCTAGTTCTATTCAAAATCCTATTTTTTAAATCTAAGATGGCGGTAAGAGGGGCAATAGCTCAAGGGCAAAAACTTAGGATATTAAATAAGGTTGACAATTGTGCCAAATCTAAACTTTTTTTGACCTTTTTTAAGGCCTTTAATTTGTCCCTGTGGAATGGGTTAATTATGTGTAAATTTATTTAAGATCCTCGTTTTAATATAATGTATTATGATATAGAAAGCCATTAAGCAACTCACTACAACTTGCTAAATAAAACATTTTGTTTTTGACATACTTTTCTCTCAGTATTACCCTAGCCACGAAAAAATTTAGAATAATTAATAACAAATTCATAATTCATACTTTAACAAATACCGTCGACTTAATTATTTCGGTTAGTTTCCGATTAGTTCACAGTGCACCCGCATGCAAAATAGACTTACCGCTCGTATCCCTGTCCCTCATAAATATGGTCGTCAACATCGAAATTTGCTTGCCCAAAGGCGTAACGAATACATAAAGCTACATGAGCAAATTGTTTATTTTTATTTTATCTTTAGTGATCGTCAGATGAATATAATCGAAGACAGGGGTGTATTTGCAAACTTTCGGGTTCGAAAAAAAAAACAAATTTAAATCTTCATGTAAACAGTTTATAAACAAGAAAAACCAATTTTTATTTTAGGATAGTTTTACTTGTTGATACGTCTAATCTACATTTTTTAAAACCCAAGATGATTTGATTTGACTTGACCAATTTGAATATTTTTTTTTAATAAAATCTCTCTACCCACAAAATGTGTAATCATTGCATAATTGTGTTCTTACAATGTGTTGCTAAAATGGCATTAGGGTTAATGTTGGCTCCAAGGTTGGAAATTATCCGTTTTGTTTTTTTTTTTGGTTTTTCACCTGTATACTGTGGCCTGAGCTTGGCTCCAATGTGTGGACAAGCAAGGCGGAACAAGAGGTCGATATGAGCTAACTTGATTCCATACTGCACAGTGCACTCAATGTCTGTAACCGGTGTTATAACTTTCAGACGAAAAGGGGTTGCCGCGCTACTGGAGGAAAGCCAGCGCAGGGTTGCCGCCTATATGAAAGAGTATACCGTACGTAAAATTAAAACTATCCATATTTGTTTAAAGAGTAAGGTACGTTTTTCATTGTTATGAAATACTTGCTATTGTTTTATTAAGTGCAACTACTACGTTCAAACTCCAAGTCGTGAAATATGGAGGCCACTTTTTATTTTGTAGGTATCAGTTGGTTTTCAAAAGTATAGTCAAAATTTAAAGCTAATGAGAAAGCTCTTGTTGTCTCGGAATCATTGATGTGCCTGAAGTCATTTTTCATTTTTTTTTCATCTTAAGCAACTGGAGTAGACTTATTTTTCGGATGAAAATAATTTAGTCTTAAATTTGGGCTTGCTATAGATTTATAAACTGGTATGTGGATTTAAATAAATAAACTGCTATTCAAAAAGTACGACAAAAGGATTTTTGGACATGAGATGTAAATGTCAATCGTTCTAACACTTCTTAACCGATTTGAATAAACTTTTTGGATTCTAAATGTTTGTTTCATTACGAATCAGCGACAGGGAATGCTTTTTAGCATTGTACACGATGGTAAAGAAGGTAATGTAAACTTATTATAAATACGGACAGGCACGTATGTCCATACGGATTATCGTGTTTACCAATACTTTCGACCGACGAAACTAGCTAGAAAGGGCGTCCAATAATGCAACCGATGTTGCAGGTTGCAGAATATAATGTGATTAAAGAAAGAGAGTGTTTTTTTAATAAGTGTCCGATATTTCACAGGACAATTCCTCAAGTATTTCTTAGATAACAAGATCGCATATGTGTCTGAAAACGCTTCATTTTCAAGATACAGGGTGATAAAATGTTATTTTTATTTTCATTTTATAGATATGTATGTCTATCTAATTTTTAAGAAAAGCGAATCGAATTTGGTATATAATACAACCTTATTAATATTTAATATGATCTACAGGGCGATGGTTTTCTCGGGGCCATGATAGATTTTTATCGCCCTAATTTTTTTAGGGGGACACTGATTTACGTTTTTATAATTAAGTTTCTACTCCTCTTTTAAAACTTTTTGATGTGTAGTTTTTCCAATTATTTACCAAGATATCCATTTATTTATACCTCTTTTTGGAGAGTTACGGTTTTTGTGACATTTAAAATTGAAATAATTTTATAAAATAGCATAATACTTGTAGTAAAAGTAAAAGCGGTACATCGTGTTCGACATAAAAGTACCCACTACACTATCTGGAAATCCGTAATAGATACGAAAAAAGTTTCATACAAAAGTTTGTTTAAATTTGAAGTTCTTTTAAAATATAATGTATGTATATACCATGTGTACAGGGCGTCCCAATTTTGCTAGGACGATGTCTACTATAAAATTTTATATGGAAAACTCATACATAACTTACCAATTTAAACTATTGTCGAGTAGTTTCCGACATAATTAAAGTAATGTGTGATTTTTTGAAAACGAGCTATTTTTCAAATAATCATAAAAAATATCAAAAATCTAAAATTATGCGTTTGGGTGGTAATTTCCAGTTCATAAAGCATCAATGCATATACGGAATACAAAATTTGTGTCCAGACCTGTACAGGGTGGCCATACTACGAAGTCAATCTTGCACCTTTTTAAAGTGATAAAAGTCGATTTTTTTAAATAGAACACCCACTATGTTTTTTATTTATGCAAATGTACATAAAATTGCCTAATACCAATAAAAATCTCAATTATTTCTCGAATATTGTGATGCTGCATAAAAAAAAAACTATAGTAGGCCATGGAATGGATAATATTTCTATTTGCGTAAGTATAGTCCTAATTTTATTCTATATTTATATATTGCTTAATTTTAAATTTAAAACCATTATTGAGACTTAATATTAGAACAAAAACTTCTTGAGTAATATAGCTATCAACATAAACAACATATAACAACAGATAACAACACCAGATTACATGTAAATATAAAAACAGGAAAAAATTAAAACAAATGACTATATAATTAATTTTCTACATACTGTCCGTTTTCTGCTATACACAGTGTATTTCACACTTGAATATTTGCCACAGTGTTTCGGACGGCGTCACTATTATTAAGACTAACAATTTCTTCACAATTTTTTTGTTTTAATTCATTTACAGGATAATTGTTTCGATTTTTATACACTCTGTCTTTAAGTGTGACCCATAAAAAATAATCTGAAGGTGTCAAATCGGAACTTCGCGGCGGCCATGGAATCTCACCGTTGCCATATATACTTAAATTCAATTGCTCTTTTAAAAATGCTCTTATATCTTTTCCACAGTGGTATGGAGTATTATCTTGTTGATATACCAAGTCCACCTGAATATGTTCCGGAAATCATTGAGTTTCTCCATAATTTGATTTCTTAAAAGGTTTAAAAATGTTTGTCTATTCAAATAGTGGTTAAAAAATACGGGTCCTATTATGCGGTTGTTTATATTACCACACCATACTTTAACACTTTGAGGTCCTTGCCTTTCAATTTGCTACAGATGTTTGTTTTTCTCAGAATAGTAGTGATATTTTTTTTGTTTTGCATTCCCGCAGTGGAAAATATCGCCTCATCTGCCCAAGGGATTTTATCTAAAATCCCTTTGTCAATCATTTGCATACAAAAATCCTGTCTGGTCTGATAATTAGCTTCACTTAAAAATTGAACTGGAATAAACTTATATGGGGATATTTTGTTTTCTTTTAATACTCGATATATGGTGGTGATTCAAATTCATATTCCTTTGTGCATTTCTTAAAGAGTTGGGTAGGATATTCAAAGAAATATAATAAAACCTCCATCTTCAATTTTCAGAGACGACAGAACGGTCTTTTTCCCATTTTCTATATTTCAAAACTCTATGAGTTGATAAATCACTGCAAATTTTATCAGAAATTGTTTTATTTATCCTTGCTATGTGGAATATTCGGCGATGTTATCTTAATGCAAGTGCTGGACTTTTATTATTTTCAATGTAACAGTTATACAGATTGAGTCGCTCTTAACTTGAATATTGAGCCATTTTTTAAAATAGGACAAGCAAATTCCGATACAAGAAAACGTTTTTACGTTTAAGAAATTCAAGAAATAATTGAGATTTTCTGTTGAATCTGTAACCATTGAATTTAGATATACAACATATATATATATATATATATATATATATATATATATATATATATATATATATATATATATATATATATATATATATATATATTTGTATATATCTCGGAAACTACGCAAAAATGCCTATATACTCTATACTACACCAAATATAATTTCTTGATTTTACACCAATATAAATAAAGTAAACATTGTTAATCTAAATGATCGCTTTCAGACAAAAAAAAAACATATCGGTAGTATTTATTTAATTTCCACAAGTCACAACTGAAACATCGTTACTACTATAATGCAGTGAGTTGTTTTATTTCCAAGGTGCGTATACCAATGTATTTTAACATGATTTTAACATTGATTTTAAACTGAAGTTTAAAAATTGTAACGTCCTATTTTAACTTTTTATTGTAATAGTTTTTAGTGTGTCAATCGATATTTTATAGTTTCCTATTTATTGTAGGCCAATAATATCCTTTTTAAAAAGCTCTCTCCGAAGCGCGAAACGTTAAGGAACTAAATAATTCTTTTAAGAAAATAAACCAGTACCCAAGAATTTTTTACAAAAAAAATATTAGATTAGTTTAGGAAACTAAAATATATATATATATATATATATATATATATATATATATATATATATATATATATATATATATATATATATATATATATATATATATATATATATATATATATATATATATATATATACATATATATATATATATATATATATATATATATATATATATATATCTATATATATATATATATATATATATATATATATATATATATATATATATATATATATCTATATATATATATATATATATATATATATATATATATATATATATATATACAGGGTTATTCACGCAACCTGTTCATTAAAAATTTTTGATGATGCCATTTAGATAAAAATTTCAAATTTTGGGATTAAGGTAAGGTCAAGGGGTACTTCTTTTTTGAAATATTTCAACTTCCTGTCACTTCTTGTCTAATCGGAAGTTGGTATCAACTTGCTTATTTTAAATGGGACACCCTGTGTTTTATGATATTTTTGGATTCTACGGAGAATTTTAATGCTATTTTATGTAGCATGTCCTATACCTAGGTTCAAGCGTTCTTAAGATATTTGACCTTGAACCGAAAATGAGCCTTCGGGGTACCAAATTTTAAAATCTCATATTTTTGTGAGTTTTGAAGATATAATTTTCATATTTTGCAGACGATCGGTAAATAATCTTAGGTTTCTATTTTTTTATTGAATTTGTCCATTTTTATACAGGGTGTCCTAGATTCAGCGGCAAACATTCACGTTTTCAAAGCCGCTAAAGTACGTTTTTTGAAATGGGACACCCTATAACTTTATGCACTATCAAATGTAGAATTTCATTTTCTATCGAACTGTATTAAGGTTCCCTATACCTATTCGTAACCATTTTCGAAATAATTGGGTTTTATAAAAATATCGTATGAATTTGCTTAGATGTTTACATGTTCCAATGGTGAGCCATGGAAAAACAATTGAGATCCAGTATCCAATATGACAGATAATAAGTATGCGTTATTTATCGAAAGCTGTCAGTGATAAACTAAATCTTCTAAATCGAAATAGAAGAATACTCAAACGCTAATATTCTCAATCGATTTTATATTCATGGAGAATGTTATAAAATTTTGGAGAGAACGTGTCGTGTGTTTAATGAACGCCACCCTGATTTGCCGCCAATGAACAAGTCAAAATTCAAGAGGATTGAAACGAACTTTTTGCGTTTTGGCAAGGTTAAAGTTACAAAAAATGTTCCGAAACCAGTGACAAATGCCAAGGATAACGTAATAAACACATTAGCTTATTTCCACGCAAACCCGAAAGTTCAATACCGTCTGCAGAAAACGATTTGGGAATTTCTTCTTCATCTGTCCAAAGAATCTTGAGTGAACATCATATGCACCCTTATTCCTTCCAAAACGTGCAAGCCTTGTGACCTGGTGATGACGTCCGACGAGTAGAATTTTGCGAATTCATGTTTTTGAAATTTCAAGAGGACCCTCAATTCCTTTCAAAAATATTTTGGACCGATGAAGCGAAATTTTGTAGAGAAGAAATAACAAATAGAAGAAACGAACATTTCTGGGCAGCAGAAAATCCGCACGCTTTACGCGAAACGCGTTCTCAAGAGAGGTTTAGCTTCAATGTTTTCGGTATAGTATTAAATGATCAGGTGCGGTACTGTATTTATGAAGACAATTTAAACAGTGATAAGTATTTGGAAATTCTACGAGGGACGGTTTCTGAATTTATAGAAGAAATTCCTATTGCTGAGCTGCAAAATTATTGGTATCAATTAAATGGGCACCAGCACATAATTCCGCTGCAGTTTATCTCCAATTATCTCGAATTTTTGAAGATCGCTGGATTGGTCCCAATGGCCCTTGGAGATGGCCCCCGCGATCGCCTGATTTAACACCCCTAGACTTTTATTTATGGGGATTTATTAAAGGTAAAGTCTATGCTTCCCCAGTAAATAACCAACAAGATTTACTCGACAGGATACGAACAGCTTTTGCGAATTAGAAAACGGACAAATTCAACGGGCCACAGCAACTGTACAAAGAAGAATTGAAATGTGTCTTCAAATGAACGGACAGCATATAGAACATTTGTAATAATTCAATTTTATTATTTTATTTATTTATTTTTGATTGTTAGATTCCTATAATTTTTAAGTTCACTAAAACAAGTTTAGAACAGTCTCGAACTTAGTAGATATGGTTAAAAATAATGTAAACAATTTATTACATTTTTATAACTTTAAAAAATTTCGTTTCAATCCTCTTCAATTTTCTCTTGTTCATTGGCGATAAATGAGGATGTTTTTCATTAAAAACATGGCACGTTCTCTCCAATATTTTGTAACATTCTCCGGGTATATAAAATAAATTGAGAATATCAGCTTTTGAGTGTTATTTTATTTTAATTTAAAAGTTTCAAATCAGCTGTCAGGTTGAATAGAAAAACACAACAATTGTTTTTCCATGGCTTACTACGGGAAGGTGTAAGCATTTAGCAAATACATATGATAGTATAATAAAAACCTGAATATTTCGAAAATGGTTACGAATAGGTATAGGGAACCTTAATACAGTTCGATAGAAAATTAAATTCTACATTTGATAGTGCCTAAAGTTATAGGGTGTCCTATTTAAAAAAACGGATTTAGGCGGAAAATGTGAATGCTGGCCGCTGAATTTAGGACACCCTGTATAAAAATAGACAAATTCAATAAAAAAAATAGAAACCTAAGATTATTTACCGATCGTCTGCAAAATATGAAGATTATATCTTCAAAACTTACAAAAATATGAGATTTTAAAATTTGGTACCTCGTAGGCTCATTTTTGGTTCAAGGTCAAGTATCTTAAGAACGCTTGAGCCTAGGTATAAGACATGCTACATAAAAGCATTAAAATTCTCCGTAGAATCCAAAAATATCATAAAATACAGGGTGTTCCATTTAAAATAAGCAAGTTGATACCAGTGCAGCAAGTGACAGGAAGTTGAAAATATTTCAAAAAAGAAGTACCCCTTGACCTTACCTTAATCCCAAAATTTGAATTTTTTATCTAAATGGCATCATCAAAAACTTTTAATGAACAGGTTGCGCGAATAACCCTGTATATATATATATATATATATATATATATATATATATATATATATATATATATATATAGGTATTTTCATGATTATTTGCATAAATAAAAAAAATAGTGGGTGTTCTATTTAAAAAATATACTTTTTTCACTTTAAAAAGATGCAAGATTGATTTCGTAGTAAATCCACCCTATATAAGTTGTATAAAAATTATGTATTCCGTATATGCATTGGTGCTTTGTAAACTGGAAGGTACCACCCAAATGCCCAATTTTAGAATTTTGCTATTTTTCGTAGGTATTTAAAAAATAACTATTTTAAAAAAACTTCAAATTTAAAGAAACTTTTGCATGATTTTTTTTTGGTATCTATTACGGATTTCCAGATAGTATAGTCAGCACTTTTATGTAGAACACGGTGTACAGCAAAATAGGCAAATATTCTTCAAGAAAACGACGATATTTATCGTGTGGGTTTTCCTCTGACCACGGAGTTTCCTAGATTTCTATTATTCTTACTGTCGGCTGTGTACCCGAGAGATAATTCGCTCTCTTAAAAGTTCCTGGTTCCCTTAAGCGATCGTGGATCCCCACTCGAGAATGTTTTTGAAATAGGAGTTGTGAAGTTGTACGGTTTGGATAACACTTCTGATAAAAACGTCTAGCCTCATATGCATTCCCATTAGCATGTCCGTGTGTAAAATATATGCTAGTAAGCTCAGCATTGTTAAGGTTCACCATTTTTTGAAAAATAATGGCAAAAGTATGGTTTACTACTTAACTGTACGTCAAAATATTACTTCTGACATGACTATATAAAATAATATTTTTTTAATACAGGTTACATCCCTCCATCTAATCATTCACGGATTCTTTGATTGTCAGGACTATTTAAATTAAATCTTATTATTCAAGAAACTTAGTTATAAAGACGGTGTGAGTTAGTGTCGCCGTAAAAAAATTTTGGGTGAAAAACCTGTCAAGGCCCCGAAAAAACCATCGCCCTGTAGATTATACTAAATAATAATAAGGTTGCATTATAGATACTGTAACAATTATCGAGGATACCGAATTTTCTTAAAAAATGAGAGAGACCGATATATAAAATGAAAATAAAATAAAATTTTAATCCCCTGAAACTTGGAAACAAGGCGTTTTGGCCACATCTTTATATGCACTTTTTATCTTAGAAATACTTGAGGAGTTGTCTTGGGAAATATCAGACACCTATTGAAAAACACCCTGTGTTCAAGGCGCACGAGCGTCGACTAAGGTTCAGAGAAGCGTCTGTATCTATCATTGCTTGAGATATGCAGGGTAGTTTATTGTTATTGACGTTAGTTCACACTCCTCCAAATTATTGTTCTAAAAATGGTTATAGAAATGTTGACTAAAGCAATAGAAAGACACCCCTCTTGTGGATGTGTCACACAGTCATTATAAGAACAGAAAAAAGAAAAATCTAAGATGTTCAAAGCACCAAAAGCTTAATGCCAGCGACGTTTTTTTTAAGCATTTACAAAAACGTATACGGCTTCAACGTCCTTCATTTTCCTGCAAAACATATCAGTCCGTGAGGTCTAGATCGTATATGATTTTTTCTTTGTAACGGTAAAAATAACGTTATTTATAACGTTCGTTCTTGTAACCCCATAAATTAACCACAACCTTTTGATCATCGTTTGATCAAATTAAAAGCCAATGATTTGCTTCCATGCTCTCATAAACTTTGCTGACGGTTTTATTTAAAGACAGAGTATTTTTGTTGTAGAGTCAACGTAAGAGACAATGTTAGATTTAAATGGCTCGTAATGTCATCTGAATAACTATTAGCACATATCCTAAAAATACGAAAAAACCCACCATGGTTTAGGACAAAACAAATAAACATTTTCTAAATGTTCCCGTGACACAAAAATAATGAACGGTTTGCACACTTTAGTCTAATTTCAAAGACTTAATTTCTCTTAGTGCAAATAGAATGTCGGGTAATTTGTAGCCTAATGAATGGGAATAGAGAGTTCAGTATGTCATTATTTGCGAATGTTAGAGGACAAGCGTGGTCAACGTTAGAACAAACGCTGTTAATTCGATGTTATGCCTATCTTAATTAGACGACTGGATAAATAAAACATCAATAAAAGCATACGTCAGCTGTATACGGGCACGAACCGGCGTGAAATGTTGATACAAATTAATTGACGGTTTCGTTTGTCTCCTGTCAAATGTTTATTTCAAATGGAATTCCTTTGTATTGCGGCTACTAATTTGTCAATATGAATTGGGTGTTAATGGAACATTTATTCCAATACGTACCTTTATATATATATCTAAAATAACCAGTGTTCCTTTTGTTTAGCAAATCATTCCAGAATAATTCAATTAGCCTATATATCAGTCAATACGTAATATATATTTGAGTAATATAATTTGAATCTGATATAAGATGGGACGTAAAACATTCTAATGGTAAATGGCTTTCGGTATTTTTTCTAATTTTTTGATATAATGCAGTATCTCTGTGACATTAGCGACGGTTTTCAACGACGAATTAGGTTCGCAGGGTATCCGCACCAATACAGTTTTTAATCTTCGACGTATAATTTAAAAAAAGAGTTTTCGCGTAAATTAAAGTATATTCCACATTTTTAATAAAAAATATGGAAAGGATTACTCATACTTCATTTAAGAGACAAATAAGAAGATTCTTCTGACTAATATTACGGCTTTCGGTACGTACTGGATAAGAGGGCGAATAACAAGAACAAGCCATTCAAAGATACTTTATGGATAGGATTAGACTTTTATTTTTCTAGAGATAGTTGATGCAGTACCAAAGAGCACTTCTACCACATATTATTACTATCAGTGCCGTCGAAGTAAAAATACTAAGACACTGTATTTTTTTATTCGAGGTTTTGGATGGGAATACACTTTCATCTCTTTAGGAACAACTAAGGAGGTACTACTATTACTAATGGCAGTGTTATCCAAGGGGAAAAAACGCGAAATAATATATAAACTTAAAAAGCCATTCAAAGATACTTTAATTAATATTCCAGATTTTGGATAGAATTACTCTTTCATCTTTTAAGGAATAATTAAGGAGGTACTAAAGGGTGTATTATTACTGTCAGTGCCGTCTATGAGAATAAAAAAGAGGAATAATATATATTGTTAAAAATGAATGAATGACATTCATGAAAAAATAAATGTTATCTCATCCAAAACCTGCAATACAAATATAAAGTATCTTTGAACGACTTTTTAAATGTATGTATTATTCCGCGTTTTTACCCTCTTGGACGGCACTGACATCAATGATAGGTGATGAAGTACTCGTTACTACGTCCTCAGATATTTTTGAAGACATAAGAGTGTAATACTATGCAAAATATGGAAAGAAAAATAAAGTATCTTTGAATGAAATTTTAACTTTATATATTATTGCTCGTTTTTACCACTTGGACGACACTGATAGCAGTAGTATTTGGCCAAAGTACTTTTTAGTACCTTCTCGGTTATTCCTAAAGAAATCAAGTTTAATCCCCTCCAAATTTTGGAATAAAAAAATAAAGCATCTTTGAATGACATTTTAACTTTATATATTAATTCGCATTTTTTCCCCGACAAGAGTAGTATTGACAAAAGTAGCTCCACAATTATTCTCAAAAAGATGAAAGTGTAATTCCATTCAAATAATGGAATAAAAAAGTAAAGTATCTTTAAATAGATTTTAACTTTATATATTATATCCTTCAATCGGCACTAACAGAAATAGCATTTGGCAGAAATACTCATAAGTACCTCTTCAGTTGTCTTTAAAGAAATGAAAATGTAACACTATCCGAAATCTGGAATAAAAAAGTGCTTTTAAAATACTTTTTAGCTTTATATATTATTTCGCGTTTTTACCCCCTTGGTCAGCACGGGCAGCAGTAATATTTGGTAGAAGAACTCTTTAGCATCTCTTTAGTTATTCCTAAAAAGTAATCCCATCCAAAATCGGGAATAAAAAATAAAGTATCTTTGATTGACTTTTTAACTTTATATATTATTCTGCATTTTGACGCCCCTGGCTAGCAATGACAACAGTAATATTTCGTAGAAGTACTCTTTGGTATTTCCTCAGTTGTTCTTAAAAAGATAAAAGTGTAATCCTATCCAAAACCTTGAATAAATAAATAAAGTATCTTTGAATGACTTTCTAACTTTATATATTATTCCGCGTTTGTACCCCTCGGACTGCACTGGCAGCAGTAATAGTTCGTAGAATTGCTCTTTGGTACCTCCTCAGTTATTTCTAAAGAATGAAAGTGTAATTCCATCCAAAATCTTGAATTTAAAAATAAAGTATCTTTGAATGGCGTTTTACCTTTATGTATTATTTCTCGTTTTTACCCGGCTGCGCTGGGAGCAGTCATATTTGGCAGATGTACTCTTAGTACCTCCTTGGTTATTCGTAAAGAGATGAAAGTGTAATCCCATTTAAAATTTGAAATAAAACTGTCTTTGAATGCCCTTTTAACATAATATTATTCCTAGTTTTCAACCCCTTATGCGTTGCCAGTAGTAATATTAGGCAGAAGGATTTTTTGGTACATTTTTAATCATCCCTTAAGGTGTAAGTCTGTGTGACATCTAAAAAAAAATAAGGTTTCCTATTATTCACCTTCTTATTTAGTTCTGACAGCCATAATATTAGTCAGAAGTACTCTTTAGTTACTTTTTATTTGTCTTTTAAATGGGGATGTATAATCTTTTCAATAATTTATATTAAAAATATAGAAACACTTTTATTCATGCGAAAACTCTTTTTAAACTTATACGTGGAAGAAAATAAATTCTATTGGCTCAGATGCCCTGCAAATGTAATTCGTTGCTGAAAACCGTCGCTAATTTCAGGAATATTGCAATTATCGACTTCCTGATCAAAATGTATCATTGCACAACTTGATTATATGACCAGATGTTAAGATGCAAAGTGTTAAAATTGAATTCAATATTTTTTGATTTAGCAAGATATAGGTACTATTTTGCAAATTAACCAGTTTTGTTAAAATGGTATGTGCTGTATTTCAGGATAATACGATAATTTTTGATCTTTTGTTAGTTATAAAAAAGTTTTAGAATAGTCCTTTGTATTGTCCATAGCCCTGTTTTTTGTAGTCACTAATTTTTATTATACAACAATACTAATAATAATAATAATAAGACGTTTATTAGTCTCAAGTACTACAAATGTGTGATGCAAAATCTCTTACATTTTTGTAATTTTAATTTAAGACTAAAATGCCTTATTGTCAGCTTTCCAAACCTAGGTTCGGAAGCTGTTGAGGGCCTCCTACAACTAAACAACTTAATTAATATAACAAAACAAGAATAGAAAGTAAAGATAAAAAAGTAATTTCTAATAATAATAATATATTCAAATAAAACAATGTAAGGTAAGCTAAAGAGGAAGATAATAATTAGAGAATAGACCAAAAGAAGGCAAAGAAAATAGAAGTAAAAAGATAAGAAAGATCGAGAGAGAGAGAGAGAGGGAAACACGCATAAAATGCATGATCAAAATGTAAATAGTCAATAAAAGAACAAAATTATCAATGCTGGTTGGCGTGATAATGCACAGGCAAGAAACACATTTCTTATTTTATTTTTAAAAGTAAGATAACTTTCAGAGAAGTTATAAATTTTATATTTATTTATAAAAAATGCTATGCAATAAGAAAATGATCTTTTAAATATTTGTTTTTTATGCTTACGAATAGTCAATATAGAGGTGCGTCGAGTATTTAGTCTATGAATAATTGTTCGAAATGTTAGCCTTCGAAGCAAATATGGGAAGCTTGCAAGGTGAAGTGACGAAGTACTAAATGAAAAATAAAGTTGAGTATCATCAAAAAGTAAAGTAAAGTAAAGGTGATATTTGCAATATTGTAGCTCTTTATAGAAGTTAGACGTGTAGATTGAAAACAATAGAGGCCCCGGAATATTACTCTGGTGAACACTAGAAGTAACCCGCAAAAAATCAGGAAACCTACCATCATGCTAAACTGCCTGGAGACGGTCAGTTAAAAATGATTCTACAAGCTTTAAAGCGCCCTGCGAAGAACCACAATAACTCAACATAGCTACAAGGGTACCATGATTTAACATGTCTAAGACTCTACTGAAATCCAGTAGGACCAAAACCGTAGCCGTACCATTATCCAGTTCCATAAAAATGTCATCAGTTACCTCAGTCAAAGCAGTGATGCAGCTATAACCCTCAGGAAATCCCAACTGTTTCTTGGAAGTCAGTTGTTTTTACTTAAAAAAAATTGAATTTGGTTTTTCATACATTTTTCCAGAACCTTCGAAAGAATAGCCAAAATTGACACCGACCGCAAGTGTCCAAGTTCGGTTGGATTGTTCCCTCTTAGGGAGTGGAATCAGAGGAAAGTAGGACTCTTTTATACATACCTACAAAAAGGGGCAACATCTTAATATCAGATTAATGTTAATAGCGTCTAAACCGAAGGCTTTTGATTTAATATTTTTTAAAATCTCCTAAACTTCGATGTCACCTACTGGGCAAAAATCGAATGAATTCGTAACAATTTTATTATTTTTATAAAATTTAATTAAATCATCGTCTGGCAAAAATCACTAACGCTCGAATCAATAAAATATTTGTTAATTACATCACAATTATTGATAATCTGAAGGCAAATTAGCATGTTTGGATTTTCCAATATTTAGTTTCTTAAGTTCGCGCTATTTATCTCTGTTGCTAATATTTTGAAATTTCCGATTAAGATAAACCTTTTTCTCTGCCCTTATTGCATTTGTTGTTAAATTTCGCAGCTGTGTGTAATAGTTACGATGTTTGGGTAGCTTAGTTCTGCGAAAACGAGTTAAAGCCGCGTTTCTTAATCTTTGCATCAATCTTATATTATCCGTGATCCACGGGCAATATGATTTTTTTTTACCATTAACAGTTTGTAAGGGGGCATGTTTATCAAAAATTCATAAAAAAGCTACCTATTAGCAACTACCATCTCAACTCACCTTTGTTTAAAGTCTGCATAGCTTACTATAGCATTTAGTATAGTTGTGATATACTTGGCTGTACATACACTATAACAAAAGCTACACTTAAGGAGAATGTTTAAAACAATAAACTTATGTTATTATTTAATGTTTTGGTTTTGAATGTTGTAATTAATATTCATTATATTTTTAGTATACTATCTGTATAGTACTTTGTAAAGGATCAATACTTATTGTATTATAGGTGCTTAATAAATAAATAAGTAAATAAATATCGAATTACCATCGCAACATATTAGGTGTTTTTACATAATGTTGTTTCTTTCTGTTTTAGGTAAGAGAGATCAGCCTTCTTATTAATATTGGTAAGTTTAGAAGTTAGGTAGTTGTTATTATATTTCCTTATTATCAGCTTTACAGCTGAGATCAATACCAAAGTATCTGCAGATGGGCCATGATTGCTTAAAATAAACATGAAAAGCGGGAAGTTTTGATGATATAGACCAGGGCCTGTACAAGGCGTGGTAAGGGGCAATGCCATCCCTGACTTTTCCCTTCAATAGCTATAAAAAAAACAATTTTTAATAATAAATTGTTAGGATATGTTCATACATGTTTAAGTATTAGCGAGAACTCCTGAATGTCAATCATTCAGTTTTTCTGAAAATACTTTTGTCAGTTTTATTGGTTTTCATTAGAAATTATTTTTGAATGCACGTGCATTTCAAAAAATGTTTCTCTCCTTAATATACTGTAATACTTCTCTACCCTAGAATAATAAAGTTTTATTCAGTTCAGTTATTCTTAATTTGTATGGTATTCTTAAATTTCGCCTTTTCTCAAATTGTTTACCACTTTTAACATTTTTTAACAATTATTTAACTGCTAAGAACTACATTCTAGTTATCCTCAGTTATATTTACCGGATATTTTAGGAAAAAGTTGTAACTAAGGGGTTTCACTACATTTTTAGAACAGGGCTCTAATTGCAGCACATACAATCTTGTCTACCAAATTATTCTAAATTTAGCTATCTGACAGAACTTTGTCGAACGACCAATCTCCCAAAAAATAATGCTAGGAGTATTATTACTTTGTAGATAACGTCATTTTGAACCATTTTACGCTAGAATCCTAATTTTGCAAACGAAATCACTCAAAACCCTTTCATTCTAAGGATGTCAATTTGTTAGGAAATACTTTATAATTGTCAGTGTTATCGAAGACTGATTATACTAAGAGCAAACAATCCAATAAATGGAAAATAAAATGAATGAAGAAAATGAAGGGTGATGACAATTCTGCCCACCAGGGGCCTCAGTACCATTACGCCAGCAATTCCCCCGGTAAACCCATATATAAGTTTACAAACGAGCTAACAATTCAAGCAAGTATACAAAATAAATAAATAAATAAATAAAATAAATAAATGCTTTATTGTCAAAAAAAATTTTACAATTTTGTGGACAAAGCTGTTGTAAAAAAATAGTTTACAAACATCAAAATTAGCATACATCAACGATATGGGTCTGAATATCATTTAAAACTGAAATGTATATATTTCTTGCTACCTGGAAAATAGAAATCTCTCCCAATGTTTGTATTCAGATTATGGGTTATATTATACTGAGAAAAAAGACACAGTAGGCAAATGCATCGAAATAAATGATAAGTCATGTAACTAGTAGTAAAAATTCAAATAAAAACTTAATACAGCAGCACAATATTTGCAATAATTAGAGAGTAGGCTTATATAGCAAGGGGTGTCTAATCGAACTTATTTAACAATTCGCAAAAACACAAAATGACATTTTTTCATTACCGATTGCTCAATAGGCCACTTTTAAAAACTGTAATACCGTAGACAATATTCTACCTGTAAAATGGTTTAACAGTCTTTAACACTTTAAATAGAAAATCCAAATTAAAGGAACTTAAAAGAATTTTACTTTAACAGTAAAACTGTTCTATATATTTTCCATTCCCTCTTTCGTCCAATAACACTTTCATGTGGCAACAGCAAAATATCATATACAGCTGCAAACAGCACACATTTCCTTTTAATTAAGATTGTTTCCACACCGAGAACTGACACAAAATTGTTAAGTCGATTACGACCAGTAACCCGAACAGACAAATCTTATATGACTAGTACAGACCGCTTCTCCGAAGTCATGTATATGTATGATTGTATTTTATTTTTCTAGGTGACTATTCCTTTTGGAAAAAAAACTTGTTGTAAATGTATCGATAATGAAAAAAAATAACATATCTCACAATATCATTGTTATAAAAATCGTTTCATTCAATTAAAATCAAGAAAAATGTTAAAATTAAACAAACCCTGTCATAACCATGCTGAAAATCTTAAACATCCGATAAATATGTTATGGGGCTGCCCTGCTGTGTGCCCAATATTTTTTGTACGTTCGAGACTAAAGTATGTCCTTTAGCCCTGCCTGTGCCTAAAGAGGTTCATTTAAACCCACTTTATAGGAACTAAAGAGATTCTTAGCAACACATATTTAAAAAAGGGTCAAATTTAACCAATTTAATTATTTATATTTAGATGAATATTTAGAGTAGTACAATTTACAATATTAAATAATCGATTTGTTTCGTCGACTAGTTTTCGACGTACCCCTCGGCGACGGCTGCCGATTTCCATCCTCAATGCTTTTTTAAAGCATCCACAGATGCCCCAGCGTCAGCTGATAAAGAGGCAGATGTTCGTCGAAAACAATGCCCAGTATATAATGACGGATTTGGTAGATTTAAGCATGCTGCTACTTTGTGGGTAGTTTTCCAAACGTATTTTTTCCAACTAGCTGCGTAGTAGATTGATTTTTGGTCACAAACGAAAAATCAGATGAGGAGTCTCAGCATTTCTTAAAGCCATATACTTGCGACAGATTTCAGCAAGTTGGCAGTATCGCTACCTGATTTTTTAACAATGAAATTTCTATTATATTTCTAATTATAATTGAGTGATCCAAATCAGTTACATCTTCCACTCTTTCAACTCATCTAACTCCTTACTTCTACATGGACCTGCAACGCCAAAAATAAGGGCTACCTTCATCATTAAAAACTAGTTCTTCGGGGTCATCCATTAAAAATGCGTCAACCTGGTCACCAGTCAGGATCTTGGCTTTTTTACTTATATGATTCGTTTCTTCTGGGACAATTAGCTTGTGAAATTTGCTAATGTCGATATTATTTTTAACGTTGAGCATAATCTTCAGCATAGAATAATGTGCCCAAAGTGTCGAAAGTGATAAAGTCCTAGATTTCTCCGTGAAAAACACGTAGCGCATCTTTGTTGAAATTTTCCACGTTTCGCTTTCATTACTTGATTTGGACAGCAAAATATCTTCTAGCGTCTCACTAACTGCTTTTTTTAGATCAAAAGTTTCCATGTCGAATTATAATCAGGAAATTAATGACATAACTAGTTTATTCATGTTCTAACTACGCGACTTTATTATTTCAAAGCACACTAATTAAAATTGTATCTGTTACCAGCAATAATTTTTCACATTATAGGGTGTTTTAAATTTGCACCTATATATACATATACAAGTACAAAAAAACATGTATTTATCGCAGGACTAAAGTGCCTTAATCCCCTTGAAATGAGTAAATTAGTTATATTATGTACTATTAAACAGAGCAAACAAATTGAAGTTTTTTCATTAAAACTTTCTAAAGCACTTTTTATTCGCAACTTAAGAGGATATCGGAGTAACTTTTAAACGCGTCGAATTTTGAACCTCTTATTAACCGTCGAAGAAAAAAAATGACCCGAGTAAAATTATGTTGCTTTGTCATTAAGATTATCGGAAAGTTTATATAAGAATATTAAAACATAAACTATTTGTTTATGTTTTAATATTCTTATATGAATAAATATTCTTAATATAATATTATATTCTCTAGAAAAATGTAGACTTTCCGATATTCTGGTATAAAATCTAAATACATTTTTTAACTTTTTTTTTTAATAACACAACGGTTTTTTTACTAAACGGCGAAGCATTTTCCAAGGTCAACTGCCATACTTTGCATTTAGCTGTCTATCCGGATGGTTCGCTAGACTAATGAGATTTTTGTCGTTCACCCGGCGAATACGAAACGAAATACTTTTCGACGCCCTGTACATAAACGATGATTCCAGACACCATGTGCATTGTGCATTAACAGGCACATCGACAAAATACTGAAAATACTGCATTGCTGCATTTTCGCTACAAAGATACGGCATCTCCACATCTCCATTATTTTTATCGAGTGTTTTAATCGATCATGCAATCTACTTTTCAATTTCAACTTCCGGCATCGTATTTCCGTCTGTCCAGCCGCCACCGCGTTTTAATAATAATGTTCCACCGACAATGATGCCATTATGATGGACTCACAATGGCGGTCGGCTGCTGCAGGTGAGTTATTATCAAAATGCCTTTGCACAGGAGCACAGACCAATTACTTCATTCTTTAGTCGCGAATTCTGACAATGCGTTCTTTCAACCGATAAGTCCGCACTTAGATATGGCTTTTTAATCATCTTTTAATTTGATATTTGTTTTATAAAAAAACTATTGATTGTTACAGTTCCGTTTATCAGTTAGTGTGGAAGGTAAATGTTTTAAACTAAAATGAGTGATACAATGTTGAAACTGGACGGCAATTATATAGAGTTTAAAATTAGTACCTGATAACTAGGAAATAAAAAATGGGCTACATATACTATTTGAGTTTTGTAAATATTCATAGTATTTTTTGTATTAGGATATATTCTAAGTTTTAAATAGACAGAAAATTCATTTCATTCACTAAAAAACTAAAATTCCAAAACTAATAAAATAAAAACAAAACAGGATTATTTTATATGACGTTAATCGTACCGAACAACTCAAAGCAAAATCAATAGAAAGGATTGAACCCATATCCAAGCAACGAATAATATCGGATTTCGTCCATCGAAAGTCTTCGAGTAGTAGGGCAAAGAAGTGTGGGAGGCACATCACAACGTTGCCGTTCATCTTAAGAATTGTTCGCAAATTTAGCTTTGAGATACATATGGGCCCCATACACTTCGGTTATTTAGCTGTTTTTGTCCGAACGTGTTTATCAGCACCTGTTTTAGTGACAGTTTATTTTTGAAAATTCAAAACCGTTTAAGGTTAAGTACAGTACATTCCTTTTTATTTGTAAGTATTGTAATCGTAAAAAAATCACTCTCCGAGATTTTTTCAGATCTTTACGTTTCAGATTCCTAAATGCCAAAAAACATGTTTTCCGTCGATCTGTCTGTCGTAGTCGGTCTGTTCGCTGCTTAGCTAAAGAACTACTTATCGGATAGAATTCAATGTTTTAAATAGAGCTGCTTAATGAAATTTGCCCGAAAAAACTACTTATTAGATTTATTTCAAATTTTGTGCAATAATTAAATGTCATGAAGTTTAAGTAAAATATTTAAAAATCAAAGTAAATATCTTTGTTATTTAATTGACTTTAAATTTTGCGCAAAAATTAGATGTGCTATAGAGATACAAACCCTGTGACTCAGATCTTGCCAAGGCCCAATGACCTAAATGATTATTTTGTTAATGGAAGCAAAAATGTTATCTCTAGTATCTCGCTAAGTTTGGACCCTCTTTCGTTTTTCCGTCCATCGAAAAATGTGTCTGATAGCCTTTTCTTAAGCCCTGTTAGCAGCATGGAACTATTGAAAAAATGAATAACATCACAAGCAAATCTATGTGTAGCACTAATGGCCTATCGATTAAAATATTCTAGAACCTGCCGGTTCCAGTCATAGAGGCCCTTACAACACTAATAAAAGAATCCCTTATACGAGGTATATTTCCTGAATGCCTTAAAACAGCTATAATTATTCCTCTTCATAAAGGGGGCGAAAAAACTAACTCTTGCAATTATCGCCCAATTGCTCTACTACCAGTGCTATCAAAAATCATTGAAAGGTTACTAAAAAATCGTCTTACGCCATTTCTCCTTAAACATCAGATAATATCACCGGATCAGTTTGGATTTTTACCCAACAAGTGCACCAGTGACGCCATGTTCTCGTTGCTTAGCGATGTCTTCTTATCCCTCAATAACAATCACCCCACCCCCTCAGTTTTTTGTGACTATGCAAAAGCCTTTGACTGTGTTAGTCATACAATTTTGATAAGCAAGCTGAATTTTTATGGAATCCGGGGTATTTCTTTAAATTGGTTTAAATCTTATCGAGAATAGGCAACAATCTGTAAGGGCAAATGGTTCTGATTCTGATTGTAAATTGATTACAAGTGGAGTCCCGCAAGGTTCGGTCTTATGACCTATTCTTTTTTTGTTATACATTAATAATATCACCAACCTAAAAATCAATGGAAAAATCTCTCTCTTTGCTGACGACACAAGCATAACATGGAGTGATTTTGATACAACGTCTTTACATTCTAATATTTCCAGTGACCTTGTTATGATTAAGGCTTGGTCCGATTCCAATCTGCTTTGATTGAATGTGGATAAAACGGTGGCTTTATCTCATAAGGGGACTTTACAACCACTTCAGCTACTTAACAGCAACATTAAATACGTTGAGTCGGTTAAATTCCTAGGTTTGAATATAAATAACAAACTAAAATGGTCTAAGCATATTGGCACCTTAACTAAAAAACTTTCAACCGCCTGCTTTGCCATTCGATCAGTTTCAAAAGAACTGGACGTGTCTTCTGCCAGACTTACTTATTTCTCTCTATTCGAATCCCATCTCCGCTATGGCCTTCCCTTTTAGAGCTGCTGTACCACTGAGCAACTTCTTAGTATTTTTAGGCTTCAAAAGAGAGCAATCCGCTATTTGTTTGGTCTAAATAATAGAGCGCACTGCCAATACTATTTCAAAAAACATGAAATTTTAACACTTCCTGCATTATTTATTTTAGAAACCGTCTGTTTGATAAGAAAACATATAAGCACATTCCCGGAAAGGCCACAACACGTATATCCTACCAGAAACTCTAGGCATGACATATACCTTCCCATTCCTTCCACAGAATTAAAAAAAAAAATCAATTATTTGTAACGCCATAAAACTTTACAATCATCTTCCGGAACATTTAAAAACAATCCCTATGTTTGCACTTGCACGAAAAAGACCAAAGCGTACCTCATTGAAAGACCTTTTTACTGCGTTATTAATTTTTATAAAGAATAATGTCATTACAAGGTTTTTTTTGCTTGTTTACTTAAATCATGTTGCTGCAAGGCATTTGAAAATATTTTATAAGAAATGAACTGTCTGATAGTCCGTTAACGTTAATTATTTTTGTTACATGTTATGTTAAACTTATACATTTTCTTTTTTTTTTCTAATACACTTTAATTACTATATTAGTTCAGTACACTTTTTATTTAACTTTACTTATTTTTTATTTTGCTTGTATAACGATAACAAAATAGAGTTTAAGGTCGCGTTTTTAATTTCACAATGACATCGAAATTATTCACCTCGCATATGTATTGTTTATTTCTTTTTTTAGGTATGGATCATTAACCGCTTTTTTTTCGAATATAGTTATATTTACAATTTTGTATTTTTGACCTATCGAAAAATTATTTTTTTTCGATCTATATTTCGTTTTTTCATAGTTTTTGTTTTAAGGTAAATTTGGCTTTGTCTATAAAATTGTAACAATTTTCCTGCGACAATAGAGCATACTTTTGTTTGTTTACACTAAATTTTTGATAAGAATTCAACAACAAAATGGCGGTGTAGTAAAAAATCAGTGTAAAAAACTACTTGTTACATTTATTTTAAAATATTCTTAAAAGTTAGGTGTAGCATAGGTACAAACTGTTAAAATATTGGTATGAATACAATATAACGGAAGAAAATGGCGCCCAAGAAAAATGTTTGAAGGAAAAACAGTATATATGTGTTACTGAATGACTATGTGCGGAACTAAATTAGGTCACATTTCACTATTCATAATAAAACTAAACATTCATTACGAGGGACGTTCCATGTAAATGAAATTTGGACAGTGTGTAGTGAAAACCGCGCAATTGTCTCAAAGGACATTACTTTCATTTCTCGTGAAATCTTTATACAATTATATATTATTAAGCAATTCTGTCAGGGTTTATAGATTTCTGCTCAGGTTTAAAAACAGATATAATAATAAATTGAATAAAAAAATCGTTTTTTTATGGCAAAAATTTAACAGCCGCCACTGCTAACAGGCTCTTTAGCAGTTTCATCTTCAAATGATAAGTGTCTTGCCAGACCATTTTTACTATGCCTTCGAAACTTCCTCATGCCCGTACGAGCCAAATTATGGATTTAATGATGGCTTTATCGACGAACTACACTAGCAGGACACATCCACCAAACACTATAAATTTTGTTGCAAAAATATTTGTTTTAATAAAGATGTACTTTTTTACAAGAATGTGGCCTAATCAGGGCCAACCAAAACGTAATTAGATTTTTAGAACACAACTTAATTATAATTTTAAAAAAGTCATCGCTGGAACTGGGATTAGAACACAATGTAATGCAATACAATTTCAGAACCCTACCACTGAGCCATAAGGTTCACACCGAAAGTGTGAACGTACTATAACCAATAGTGCAGGCGGACACGAAAGCATGGTCCGGCTAGACCAATCTTCTTCAAATGCCCTGACAAGACTGTTTAGTAAACCGAAGTGTATCGAGGACATTTTGCATGTGTTTTTCTGTAGAGGCACAACCGTGCAAAATATCCGAATTGTAGATAGAGGCCTATTAACGACAAATGGATATTCAGGATTTTTTGAAGGTGGCAATAGCGAAATACGTATTTAGTGAATTATTGACTTTTTTGTCCATGAGCCTTGGCATTATTTATACGCGCCCTGTAATGAAGAGTAAATCATGATGATCAACGGATGAAAATTGGAAGAAACATAAACCGAGAAATTGAAAAATTCTTATTTTCTTCTATTAGTGGCTCCAGAAATCCATTCCACCCTGGCAACGGTGAGATATTTCCCTCTTTCAGTAATAGCGGCTTAGCACCATATTGAATTTTTTTTAAATTGTTTAATAGAGATTTTAAAAAATCTTTCAAATGGTGTATAAGACTCCTATTCCATTATAAAAAAAAAACAAACTGGCGCTCCGCCGCCATTCTAAAATTGTGACATTTCTTTTTTCCTAAAAAAATAATATTTTATGCCTTGCACGCTCCCTCCAAATTTAATTAGAGATTCCGAACGTTTCAGAAAATAAAAAGGGAAGGGCGTACTATATTAATGTAAGATTTTGAACTGAATCTGAAAAAAATATATATAACTAAGTAATAAATAAAGAATTTCAAGGCCTATCAAATAATAAATAGAGAATTTGAAGGTCTATTAAATAATTTATCGTAAAACCACCCATTTTATTTAAAAAGCGTGAAATTTTTAAATTTATTTCTTTTTTAAAAAAATAGCACTTTACGGCTTGCATATTCCCTTCAAATTATGTTTCGAGATTTGGTCCTCACTGTATATAGTATTAGTTCCTGTGGTTCTATGTACGCCGAATACTCCAGGAAAATTTTGTCAATTTGGATGGATCTTTCAAGAAGTATTTAAAGTACTGGTGTACCGTAACGAGTGTTGTAAAACAGTATTATTATGACCACTTTGCATCTTTTTCTACGAAAGAGTTTTCCTTGCAATAAATTTGAAATACTTTTGAGTTAACCAAAAGAAGTAATTTAAGAATATCTGGTGGTTTCAGTGCTCTTTTTTAAGTGGGTTTAATTTTTTTTCCTTTAAATTTCAACTTTTATCATTAGTTTATTTTAGAATTGCTGCTAATTTTAAAAAATATAGTTAACATATAATAGACTTGCTAGTTTTATTATTTCATTTATTTCAGTACCTATGACAATATTATATACCACCAAGATGGTTTGAAATAAATCACTTTATTGGTTTAGATGTAGAAAAAAAGGCCGATTTTTCCTGTGCTTCCCTCTTGGAATAAGTCCCTTAAAGCAATATGTCACGTAGATGATGTATATAATATTGCCGTTTAATTAATACCAGCATTGAGAGTTGGACACCCAAGAAAGTGTTAACCACATTTTAGAGCTATTAGATAATCTATATTACGGCCAGTGGGATGCCAACAGGAAGGGGTTTAATTATTTTCGGGATAATATATTTCGCTGAATATATTTTTGCATCTGTAGCTCACTGCTCTTCACCACGCAGTATTCTTTGTTCTCTTCTCTGACTCAGTCATTGCGTAACCTCGTATCGAAATATAAACATATAGTCGGTCTCGAATAAAGGTATTTATTGCGAAATATTAAACATACCCGATGCTACAGCATCTTTTCGCGTTTCTTTATAAGATAGTAAGCAGGACTCTCGAGCTATTTATTATCACAAATTGTTTACGCAAAATTATCTACACAATGATATTACGTTTAAATTAAAATGCAAAATTATACTCAAATAAATAAATTATGACCAAAACAAAATTAACTACCTTCTTGTTCGCTCGACAATGCCCTAATATCAGCAACTTAAGACGAAAGGCTCGTTTTGTTCTGTATTTAAAAATAGTATTAAAATATATAATATCTAGAGATATTATTTACCTTTTGGGCAATACATTAACTTCTTATAAGTCGTTTATGGATCCAGATTATTTACAAACTTATTTAAATATTTTTTATTATAGAAATAACCTATAACCCAAACTTTTTATTATCACTTCAAGTACACCGTATATAACATAATACTCGATGATTTTAAATCCACTTTTAAATCAATTTAATTGGATTATTCGCCTATTTAAGACATTCTAAAAAAGCGTTTAAATTTTTCTTACAAATCGTAAATTTCACCTTAACTTTTATAAAATCCTAAAGGTTCTTCAACATAATGGAAAATTTATCCATTTGCTGGCGCTGTTTTGAACACTTACATAGCTTTAAAGATTTAAGACCGCTCTCAAGATGAAGTTCACAAGTTCCAATGCATCGTTTGGCTCTGAGTAAATAACCTTCCTTTTTAGTAGCATGATTTAGCACCGAAGAAATCCACCCGTCTAATGTTTGGTGCTCTTAAAAGCCCGCATTTAAACCCTTAATCGGTCCCAGGGGTGTGTTTTCGGGAAATTAGAAAAGGGTTGTCTAGAACTGGATTTTTACGACTTTGTCCAGCAGTTGGACATTTGTTTAATAGTCATGCTCGGATATTTTGACGATTTTGTTTTACTCGCCTTATAGTGACGGCGGCGATAGTTTTAAGGGGAGAAATGTTTTGTTTTTGCATGTAAGAAAGTTATAAAAAAATTTTACTTAGCATTACTGCAAATATTTGGTCCAGTTTTAGGTACAAATACGTGTTTTAGTTTAAGAATATCGGAGTAAATTTAAATTCTGAATTCTATAACCGAAAGACGGCACACAATCTAGTGAGATGTGCAGCCAAATATGAAACGTTTGATCTTAAAAAAGCCTTCCCTTTTTCAGAAAATAATGGTTGGGTTAATAAAAAAATATTGACATATATTTTATACAATATTGGACTAAAGTCTATAGTTTTCCAATAAACAATTGACTTTCTTTCTACATTCTTTATGAAAAATCAACATACTTTTATTAAATAATAGTACTTATCTTCGGCTGTGGTTGTTAAAAGAAATAAAAAAGTTCAACTTGGTTAAACTCACTCAAACAAATTTTTATTTACTTTGAACTGCACAAAACATTAAGAAGAGCAAGAGTCTTTTTTACTTTTTCATTTATACAGGGGTGTCCAAAAAGGTATTGCATAATAGAAGAAGTTTGACCACTAATCCTAACTTAGTTGATCGTTTATTCGAAATAATACCTGCGTGTTTTAAGTACTTTCAGTCTGTCTGATTTAATTTAATAGATACATTTAAAAATAAAAACAAATGTAATTGTTTACTTGTTGACATTTTTTGGCATATTGTTATCGTCTAGATGAGAATGCAAATTATTACTTGTTCAAAATTTTAACTTAGTTTTAATTATTATAAATCACTGTTTATAATTTGCATTTTAATTACTATCTTTTTTTGAACAGTTTTTGTTTTGTTTCGTACGCCCGCCTGTGAGTAATAAAATTATATTATCAAGTTATGGTTTTAAAGAATTTTTATTATAATCAATATAATATGTTAAAAAAGATTAAAATTCAGGTATAACTTAAAAATTAAATTTGTACATTTTTTAGATTTACTTCGTACATTAAATTAAGTAGGCTAAAAATTTCAAAAACGCCTAGAGGTATCATCTCGGTTTTTAAAATAATATCCAAAAAAATCCCAAATAAATAACTGCTAACTCAAGATACTTGATGAACTTAGTCTGGATGCAATGCTTTTTGGATCCCCATGTAAAAAATGCTAAAATAAAAACAAATAATTTGCTTTATGATTTTGCAATATATACTAGGTATACGTAATTATTCACACAATATCATAACAGATACGATGTTTCCAAATTTTAGGAATCTAGTAATCCTTGTGAAAAGAACACCAGAATGTTCGATAGGGAAGCATTAAATTGAAACCCTGTGCATTTATACCAGAGAAATAACCGATACAAAAAAGAATTTTTAAACGGAATAGTTACTTGTTTCACTAGGCAGAAAATAGCGCGTGGAAATAAAGATGGGTGTGTGCATTCCGTTTTAACAAGTCAATCCGTTTTCACTGCTTTTCAAAATTTATAATTGTCAGATTTAAAACAGCAACAACAGGTAAACTTGGATATAGGGTTTGCTACTGAAAAATATGTAGAATTTTGACTTCTGTCTCGCTCTTTTATACAAAAACAAAATTGTCATTTTCAAGCGTTTTCAATGTATGGAATTTCAAATTTTCCAACCGTATATTCGTACTTAAATACAACTTAATAAAAAATCGAACTAAAATTACACTCCATTATTTTTTTAATTTACTACCACTTCTATATTTTGTAGATTCTTTTGAAAAAAGGCTTTTTTATAATTGGCTGGTTTATAATTTTTTTGTTACTATATTACATATATATTACATAACAAGTGGTAGTTTTCAAACGAGGAGCTATTTAGCATCAGGCTTTAACCGAGTTTGGAAACGATAACTTTGACACGAGTATTGTACACTATTTTTTCTTCGACCACTCAACACTTTCAGTAGACTTATTATATTTTATATTTTGTTCGTTTCAAAACTATTGCCGAAAAAATTGTCACCCGTTACGTCAGCTGTGACATTGACAAAAAATTGTCGTGTTGACAAGCATTTTAGTGTTGACCGCACTAGGTAGATTGGTACCGGGTTAGATAGGCGCCGTCGCATCATTATTCAACACGCGTATGATATATGTGTCAGTGTGTTTTATATCAGTTCCCTAAGTGGTCGTAGGAAAAGTGTTTTACAACAAGGTATGCAGATTTATTTGTTTCTGAAGTAGTACAAAATATTTGCAACTTACAAACAAAATCCTCTAACTTTGCTTCAAGTTTGTTCTTATATCGTTTAGGCGCTAAGTAATCGAGTGGAAACTTAATTAAATTTTATTAAAAGAAAAAGATTTTAGAAACGTTTAAAAAATCTGATGCGTGTGTTTTATAGCCAGGGTTTATTGAAGCTGTAGTTATCAATTTACCAGAGTGCAGCAGGGTCGAATAGGAAAATAGAGAACGCAAGACCAACGGCATAATTACTACACACTGAGCTGACAACTTAGCGCAGTCTTTGGCGGATTTGAACACTGTATATAAAAATTATTATTAAAATCCACTTAGGCAGTTTTGTTTCAGACCATAAATATATCCATTTGGCACCAAGTAATGGATTTGAGAGTTCTAGAGTCCTAGAATGTCTTGTAAAAAAAACGATCGTAATATTTTGCTGCAAAACAATAAACAGAAGGCCTATGTCTAGATCGTTTTTAATACCAAAGAGATACGCGATTCAAGGCGAAATTTTCAGAAGAGACAATTTTTATGATGATGGTATCAAAAAATCTGTCTATGTAAACATATTGGAAATACATTCTATGTCAGTTTGAAATGAAGAGGAAGAACATAGAAACCAAGATGGGTATGGACAATCCATTTTGCCAAAAGTCAAACCATTTAGATTGTCAAATTTTAAATTTCACCAACATGTGAAACGGAATATAAGTTTTGCTACTGAGAAACGTGCAGATTCTTGACAACTGTATCGTTTTTTTTTGAATAAAAACAAAGGCAACTGGTCTAAGTATTTTTTTCGAAACATTTGGGAAATTCATTCCGCTCCTATATTCCCAATTAATTAAAAAAAAACTGAATTAAAATTATGAAGCATTACTTTCCAAATTATATACTACTACGCCAACAAATAAATGTTTTAGAACATTTTGTAAAAAGTCTATCATATTAAAATGTTTAACGTTTTACGACATAGTATGCAGTGCAAAATTATTTAATAATAATAATAATAATAAATGACTTTTATTAATTATAAAAAAATAAATTACAAAATGATCATAGAATGATAGGTGGCGAAGTCTAGCTTTATCCCTACTCTAATTAACATCGAGAATATTTTTTCTAAATTTAAATTAAAAAAATATAAAAAATGCTGTACAATAAGAAGTTAAGTGCTATTTGCAAAACGATTTACATACTATGATTTTAACATTACCAAATCCTAATTAATGCTAATATGACAATTTCGAATTTTTTTTTTCATATAAATATGCGTATACTAGTACAATACTTATGATGAATGAGTGAGGAAGGAGGGAGAATAGTCCATAGTAGAAAGGAAGATTGAGAAATAATAGTAGACTTTCTAGGAAGCAAGCATATCTTTAAGTTTTTGATGAAATGTGTTGATATTGGAAAGTTTCAATTTCTTATTAAGGAAGTTATATAAAAAAATGACCTTTCGAACAAAGTTGTACGAAATCTAGGAAATGAGAGTTGGTTCGGATTTCTTATATTTAAATAATGAGTTTGATAACGGAAGTTTATATTTCGTGCAGATATAAGGGAGTTTTGGTTATTATTAATTTATGTACAAACACAAAAAATTATACATCTAGGCTGTTTCCACATTCATTTACTTCAGTGCTTTAATTTTATGCAAAATATGATTAAATTTTCGTATCCTAGAAACAAATCTTAGCTAGTGTTGATATTTTTTTGTAAACGTTGATCTGTTATAAAGTACAGAAATGGAAAATACAGTTTTACAATACATCATTA
This sequence comes from Kuschelorhynchus macadamiae, assembly GCA_030620095.1. Lineage (NCBI taxonomy): Eukaryota > Metazoa > Arthropoda > Insecta > Coleoptera > Curculionidae > Kuschelorhynchus > Kuschelorhynchus macadamiae. The sequence continues at coordinate 589,767 of JAUTXW010000656.1, forward strand.
TGAAATGCAGTAGGCTTTCACATACTTTTTTCTTAGTCTGAAATTTAGAATATTATAATTAAGAACTACCTATCATCGTTTTATCACCATGCTAACATGTCCAGTAGTAAACCCAAGTTACGTGCATAAGAGACAACTTCCAGAGGTTGGTCATTAATTTTTATTCTTAAACTATTTTCGACTAGATCCTTTTTATTTTTGGGATCAAACAGCATTGCTACATTTTTTATTGCGTTCAGTTTTGAATTATTTCTGCATTTTGTGTAACAGACGCTAAGTTCTGATTTAGGTAATGTTTCGCCTTGGGATACTCCTGGTATTACTTCGACATGTTGGGATAAGCCCCCCCCCCAAAAATTACTCTCTGTTTGACAACCTATCGAAACCGTAATACTGCAAATTTTGCACATGATTCATCGTGTCGAAAGCCTCCGAAAAGTCTAGTAGAATCAAGGCACTTGCACCATCACATTTATCTAACGATGTTATTATGTTATCACAAACGTTCATCAGGACCGTAGAGGTGCATGACTATCCCTAAAAGCTGACTGCATAGGAGAAATATTATGTTGTTTTTAATGGCAGAATTATTAAGTCGAACATATATTATTTTTTCAAGAAATTTACAAATGTTTCAGGAGAGTTCGGCAAGGGATGAATTATAGCGGTTCTCCATGAGTCAGGAAAGTTTCCAAGCGACAGTTAAAAATATAATAATATTTGTTACTGATAGTGTAAGTGTTGGCGTGCCTCGATTTGCCCTAAAAGCCTTGTCAAGAAATTTATTTTGTTTCAATCTTCCTAATAAGGTACGAGGTTTTGTTTTAAGAAAAGTCACTAAACTCGATAATAGCTGAAATTTTACTTTTAGAAATCAAAACCAATAAAATTTAAAAACCCGAATATTTACAAATCTATATTTATGTTTAAGTTTAAATAACATTTTTGACATTATAGATAATAATACAAGTCAACATTAAATTAGCTAAAGCAGGATACGGTACTGGCCCAGGTAAACCCTCTGGGACACTGGCCCAGATAAACCTACGCCAGATGCGAAACTTGGACAAGTAGCGCGTCAATTTTCTTTGGCCTCGGCGTGAGAGACATGTACGGCCTGCACCAAAAATTTTGTCGGAATTTAAAAATTATTAATAAATTATAAATAGCATTACCCGCACCAATTCAAATTTTTTGGAAACAAAATGTTATGAATATTTAGGTATTATAATATGTAAATCACTGATTTTGTAAGGTCCTTATTTTTGCTTTTACTGCGATATAAATTTGATTTAATCTTATTTCACTAAAATGAAAAACTAATTATATTGGTGTTGGTTAAAAAAACGCCAAATGCTCATATTCCTGCACTATTCAGACAATATTGTTTAAATTAGAAAAAAAAACACATCTCTAACTTTTAGAAATATATTTATTTATGCACAAAATTATAAAAAATATCTGATTATTAATTATGTAACTAGTTGATTAGGAATATCCTGTCTTTTATTAAGGAATTACATTGTAAAATGCGTTTTATGATTTTTTTAAAGCAAAACCAATATTATCGGCATCAACAAACAAGGTCTTTGAGTAATATCTAAAACAAAGATAAAATAAATAATCTAATGACAAAAACGATGTATTGGTATAACGTGCTATAACCGAGAAAATCAAATCATATAGAAGCGAGATAAACTGCTTTTAGGTGTCCCGTAAAAAAATATTGTAAACATTTTCGAATAAATGTTCTCAGTTCTTAGAAATGTTCTCAGTTCTTAGTCTTTCAATTATCTGTATTGTACAAGTAACAAGATTCTAATCCGGCCGAGATAGCCGGTGGTTAAACCAACGCCAACGGTCGGACGAAACAGTCTTGTTAATACCGGTCGGTATGTCAACTGGATTTGTTGAGCGGATTTATTTAATTACTGAGTGTTATGTTATGGAGTTAGTATGAGAATATATATTGTTAAAAAATGCTTTTTTTTTAGTATACCATGGCTGCTCCTCCAACACAAACGTATTATATAAACTGTTTTATTACTTGTTCTATTTTTTCAATTATTTTATTATCTACGTAATATGAAATTTTTAGACTAGTTTATAATAGGTAGTTGCGTTACAGTATTTTAAAATAACTTTTTATTGTTGATAAAAACCAATTATTTTCATGTTTTTGAAGACCATTAGTTTAACATTTGCATTTTCTTTAATTTTATCGGTGACTATAGTAATATACTTTTCGCGTAATGGATGACCGTGTTCACCATCATAACGTCTAAGATTTGATTTTCTCTGTCCCTGAGCCACGGCAGTTGGGTTATTTCAATCTTACGGGGATTAATATGATTATCGGTACCGGTATTTTAACAATGCAAGAGGTTCTTCGAATAAAAAATCAGATCTGCGCTTTGGTCAGGAAAAATTGTCGGTATAGCGGTATTTTAAAGGCACACTACAGCTTGTAGATATCGCAAAACATCTACTTTCGAAGTCATCTTCGCATAATTTGTAATTACAATAACTTTTTTCTAAAAGATCTTCCAGCCGCTTTAAGCCAACTGTTAAATCTAAAATTATTGTATTTTTATACTATACTATATATATAACTATAAATTAAGCTACTAATAAAGTACCTACTTGTTAAAACATATTTTGCGTGAACCTATTAAACTTACAATCAGGCGTAAAAAATTAAAAATGTTAATAATAAAACCAACTACCTTACGGGATCTTGAGGTAATTTAAACAGTGATTTATTGCTCCCACTTCTGTTTGAACAATGTATTTTAAGGCATTTTTACAACCACAAAAATAAAACTGTAAAAAAAATAAATGTTTGAAAAATTAAATAATAACATAAGCTCTCGCACTCACGATATGCCGGTCGAGCAAGCACTTTTCCGTGCGGATTTAAAATATCTACTGGACCTCTTACTATGTCTCAGATGGCTGGACATTCGTTTGAGGCGGAGTTTCACATAAATTCGCTATGCATGCGTTAGATAGGCACTTTCGTACCTGGTGTAGATTTATCTGGGACACTGGTTTATCCAAGAAATGTTTTTGGTACTACAACCCGTCCAACACTCACTGTCGATTTCCTATCTTTCGTTCGTATTTATAACCTTTACAGCAAAATCTAATCCCAGAACATCAGAATTTCTCGGATCGTCGTCATTTTGCCGAATATGAATATGGATTCAAATAAATATGAACGATTATTTATTTATTATGAGGCACCGATTAAGAATTCTTTTAAAGAATGAAAAGAAATAATTTATTACAAATTGGTATTAGTGAACTTTAAAATGATTTATATTTATATAACGGTTGAAGTTAAGTTAAAAAGTTGATCATGTTAACAACATTAATAACGTACAAAAAAAGCATGTAATGTCGAGTCGTGCCTCAAGTTTTTATTAGTTTAATACTTTGGCCGCTACTTAATTGAACGAAGACTTATTTAAATTTAAAAAAGGATTCTAAGAGGAATTAAAAAACTGATGCAGGAACAGTATGTTTTCCAGTCAGGATTTACTGAAGTTGTAGCTATCAATTTGCCGGAGTGCAGCAGGGTCGAATAGGAAAATAGAGAATGCACAAACCAACGGCATACTAGAGACTGAACTGACAACTTAGCGCAGTCTTTGGCGGATTTGGGTCGGCGCTCGTGTAGGTTTGTGTTATCGCAACGTCAGGCCTGACGGGTTGAATTGAATAAAATAGGATATAAAGGCTAAGAGATGAATTCTTTCCCCCATTCTAGCGAAATTTCGTTGCTTTATTGGATGCAGTCAGTTGCATTCCTCCTTTTTTCTTGTTTAATCGAAGCTAGACGAAAATGCATCTTTCGTATTTATTTCGAACCTTTGTTTATAGATCTTATACATGGATACAAATTTCCTCGACTTTTATTCAAAATCATTTTTCGTCCTAAACTAATTTTTAATTGTCATTACTTCCCTCGTTAAAGGTAAGTATTGTAATCGTGGAAAAATCACCCTCCGATGCCTAAAAATGTGTTTTCTTAATTTCATCGGTCTGTCTGTCTGTCTGTCTGTCTGTCTATTTGTTGGTCTGTCTGTGTGCCTCTCTGTCGGTTTGTCTGTCCGCGCACGGCTTAACTAAAAAACTACTTCGCCGATTGACTTCAATTTTTGGTCGTATGGGGATGACCTGGTAACATTTTGGTAAAAATCCAATATGGCAAAACAAAATGGCGGCGTAGTAAGATGTTAAAAGAAATATTACTAAAAAGCTACTTATCTGATTTATCTTAAATTTTACACAAAAATCATGTAGGAATCAACTGGTAAAATTTTGGTAGGAATCCAAAATGGCAGCTTAGTAAAACATTTAAAGTTCAGCCTGAAAAACTGCTTAATGGACTGATTTCAAATTGTGTGCCATAAATAATTGTGGTATATAGATGAACTAGCAAAACTGTGGTACTGATTTAAGATAGCGGAACAAAATGGCGTCTAAATAAAATATTTGTAATCGCGAAAAAATCACCTCTCAGGTTTTACATATCTTCTTGTTTTAGCGTCCCTAGATGCCAAAAAAACATGTTTCATCAATTCCGTCGATCCATCTGTTGGTTTGTCTGTCTATCTGTCAGTTCACGGCATAGCTTAAAAACTACTTATCCGATTGACTTCAAATTTTGGTCACAAAGGGTCATATCGGGATAGCCTTGTAACATTTTGGTAAAATTCCAATATGACAAAGCGAAATGAAAATGGCCTAGTGAAATGTTAAAAAAATTATTACAAAAATGACTTATCGAATTTATCTCAATTTTTGCCCAAAAACCAAGTATAAATTTTGTTACGAATTCAAAATGGCGGTTAGTAAAAATTCAATATGCCGGAATAAGATGGTGGTCTAGTGAAACGTTAAAAAAATTGTTACTGAAAAAACTAATTATCCAATTTACGATGGCGATGTGTGTTAATGTAAAAACTACTTATTGAATTTATTATAAAAAAACCAAGATAGAAACTGGTAAAATATACGTAGGAATCCAATATTTTGGAACAAAATGGCGCTCAATAAAAATGTTTTTGTGATTTATAAAGAAAACTATTATATACAGGGCGTCAAATAGAACCTTTACAATTTCGCAAAAATGTATTGTTTCCGAAAATTAAAAATAATAATTTTAAGGTATTCTTGATTTTACTAAAATGATTAGGGGACTTCTAAGAAAAAAACGTGGTTGGGGGTTTCTTGATATCTCAGTTATTTTAAAACTATAATTATTTTTTGGAAATTTGTTAATTTTTATATTTACCTAGAGAATTCTCTAAAGCGTTTTTAAAATACAGTATAAAAGTGCAATTGGACGAAATTTATTAGGTTTTCCGGGTTTAATAATTGGTACAACTATTAATATTTTGATACAAGGGATCTCATCCCCTCTGATTATAATATTGTTAAAAGCCACACAAAGTTTTTAGAAATTTTCGAGCATACTACAAGTAATACTATCGAAACCAGGGGAAGTGTCTCTTTGTTTCTTTATATTATTATTAAGTTCTTTTAAGGATATAGCTTGTAGTAAAAATTGGTGTGCATCTGTCAAGATTTTGAGGATTTCTAGAATAAATTAATCCACCTTTAACCGAGTTAACTTTTTTCCAGACCTTAAGGGCTGGAGTTTAAGCATCAAAGGTAAGTTTACACTTAGCTACAAAATGTTTGTATCTCAGGACGTTTTCCATAGTTGTACAACTTTTATATTATTTAAATAATTCTCTACGCTTGTCTGAAACTAATTGGAATTCCTCATCCCACCAGGAGGTAAAACATCTATCCAAGTTAGTTTTTCTTTTGGATGGACTGACAGATAAATCTATAATTAGGTTAGCATTATCGGACGTTTCATTACAGTTAAGAATTTTTTGATCCAGCTCTAGTAAAAACGACGCCCAGTCAGCGTTTTTAGGGTCCCATCCCAGGAATGGGATATTAGACCCATTATGTTGCATAGACTCATTAATAGTCAACTTAACAGGAAAATGATCAAATGCTCGAGTATCTTGGAGAACTTCCCAATTTGATCTATTATACAGATTAGAGGTTGTGATAGTTTAATCTAGTGGAGACCCATTGTAACTCGGGCTTCCGAGTCCTTATAACTCGATTTTGGAAATTCTCCAGTACATCAGTAAGGGTTACTTCAAAACTTTCGTATTTGAAACATGCCCAAAAGTAACTGTGAGCATTAAAATCACCAGCGATGATACAATATTTATTTACCATGAAAAATATTTGCTGAAATTGATTAGAAGAATATATTACATTCGGAGGTCTATAAAATGATACATAACTAGGAAAATCAATAGTAAAAAAAGCAAATGATTTCCTGATAAAAACGACAACACTGCCCTTGTCTCTAGGTCGATCCCTCCTATTAATATTACAGCTCTTTAAAGATATATGGTAATTAAATTTAAACCAAGCTTCACAGATAAAGCCTACATCAAAATTAGTATTTTAGCTAGATTTTTTAGAAAGTTCTAGTGAATTATACTTAGTTTTGGAACGAAGAGTGAAAATTTTCAACTAATCTAGATCCAATAATTTTACCGATATTTTCACTCATATTAGAAGGAGATATGGCTTTAATAGAAGAGCTTATTTGATATTTTAGATTTTCTTATATTTTATTTGATAAAGTAGCAAGATCATCATAGTTTTTATTCCATGCCCTCGAATAGACCCAATCAAACTCTAGGTGTAGGCTCAAAATTGAGACTTCTATTGTTAACTTTTCTTTTTTTATAACAAGAAGTATCACTAGATGTACTAACAGACAATGATATTTCAGTAACTCTTTTATGAGTATAATTATTGCTTTGTGGTTTGCGTTTACAACTCAGGAAATTCTATGTGATGAGATCAGTGGAGCAAATTTATTTTTTGAGACTAGGCTAGCATAGGAGGAGAGACTAACCACTTTGTCTGCTTCGTTTAAAGAAATATTTATATACCTTCTTTGATATTTTTTTGACTAATATATTTAAGACACTTTTTTTTGGTAGATGAATGAGAATCAGACAATGATGACACTTCTTTTTGCAACCATCGCATATGTTGCTTTCAACAAATTTGTTATTACAGTTTCTACATCGCTCTTGCCTTGTTTAGCAGTGTGCCCATACTCCAAACAATTTAATCATTGGGATACGGGAGAATACTGTATATTTACTGCTTGTCTGAGCCTATACCTATAAATACATTGCGATAATTCTATCAATGTGATTTTCCTTCTTTATCGGATACATATTAGAATCGCCTTTAAACCGATTTATAGGGATAGGATGTTTAATAATTTTTAAAATTTCCTCTTGTGTGAAAGAAGACCCCACGAACTAAGCTTTTTTGTGTAAGAAAAGAAGGAATGTAAGCAATTAAATTATTTTGTTCAAATATTTGGTTGGATACAAGTTTATTTGCGCTGAAAGCTTATTTACAGTATACTTGAACTCTATTACGTCCCACTGGTTTAAGTTAATCGATATATGTTTCTTCTCCGTCAAGGTTATACAGTTTTTCGCTTATGTTAAGTGGGTGTAACTCGCCAAAATTCAAATATTGATGTTGAACAAACAATAAGGGCCTTTGCTATAAAATTTATATTTATTATTAAAGTCAATAGTATTAACTCTTTGTGAAATGATTTTCCTGGAGGGTTATTTGGCTTATCGTTATTAAAAAAATAATTTAAGTTATTTGTTTCCCGCATAATTACTTCGTTATCATTATGAGTGAAATTGACAACTTTAATATTATGCCTTTCGGGAGATTGACTCCCTTCTTCTCCATACGTACGTGTGGAGAAGGAGGGGGTCAACGATAGAATATCAGCAATTATTTTTCTTAAATAAATCTAATCCAATGATGCATAGCACAAAATGTACCAATTTCACAGTACAGAATGTACGAAAAGAAACGTACACTCTATTAGGTAGAGTACTCGGTAGATGAGAGTTAACGCATCCGATATCAAACGCAGCCAAAGCCGAACTAATTTTTAATTTTCAGTTATTTTCAAATATTAAAAATATATGTGTTTCAAGAACAGATCACCACAAAACTGATGTATGAAACCTGCTATACAGTATGTAACCAAAGTCTGGAAAACCTCAAATATCTGAAGAATTTAATTAATTAAATTAATTAAATTTAGATCAGTCCTGTCTGGAATACACGACGAAGCCGCGGCTGACATGTGCAATATTGCCAAGTTTGTCGTTTTTCAGTAATTAATAGGAGATTTTATTTTTTTAATTGGAATACCCTGTATTTTATTACTTTTTTCGATTCTACTAGTTAGTAATAGACTTTGCAATTGAATTTCGATTAGGATATTTATTACTAAATATTTCACAAATTGGCTGCAACGTTCTTCTGCGGTCTCTATTACCCAGTTTCATTATACTTTCTGTTTTCTAAGTTTCGCTTAACGAATCCATTATTTAAAATTGACGTTGACAAAATTCAATACTTCAACTGATATGTAAGCTAATGCTAATGGTTTCTGCTCAGGTGAACAATTAACATTAATAATTGTTAAAAAATGATTCTTTGCTCAAAAACCGTTGAATTTAGGAATTAAATGTATTTTAAAAAATATTTTTAGAATAATTAATGGAATCGGAAAATGTAATAAAATACAGGGTATTTCATTTAAAAAATAAAAGTTCCTATCAACTACTGAAAAACGGTAAACTTGGCAATACTACAAATATCACCCACGACTTCGTCACATTTCCATCCATAGCTACTCGAAATTTAATTGAAATTGGATGAGGTTTCCAGACTCTTATAATAACCGTATATGGTTTCTTAAGTTTATGTTCTGTGGGTATATTTTTTTAACTGTTCAAATATGTTGTCTCAGATGAGTGTCTATTTTCTAAAAAACCTATAGTTGGTACCAAATAACTAATTATTACTAATTAAAAGCCATTTAAGTAGCTTCATATATAAAGCCAGAATTTATTCTATATGGTGTAAGTTTTTATTTTCATTTTGTATATGAATATTATTGTTATCATTATTATTGTTATTATTATTATATTAGTTAATAATGTAATTATTACTTGAGGTTGGTCCATGGCATACCGCCTGAAGTTTTCTACAAGGGAATGCAGAGAATACCAGGAATAATTGAGAAATGCTGTAGAAACCAGTCTGTCAGTTAATCTCAGAAAAACAGGGGAAACACTTTTTAGGAAGAGATTTAAATTGAGGTCAATAAGGGTATATATTATTCCTCTATACATGGAAGTCCAGTTTGCACTAAAGGTATAATACCTATACGTTAAGAGTGTATGTAGAACGAAGACTAAAAATAATATAGAAATTAATAATTAATAGAAAAGACCTGGGAAACGTAAAGTGATTGATAGATATACACTGTTGTGATGAGGATAATGGTTGTCATTTGGTGGACGAAAAGCCAATAAACCAGGATCAAGGTAATGTTCAACCGTGCTTGAATATGTCCGAGGCAAATCGCCCCATATCAACGGAAGCCATGCTTCGGTATCAGATTTTAGCTCAGCAGGTCTTAAGAAGGCAAACGTAAGACTCCTGGATGGAGAGAGAGAGACTAGTCTCCATAGAAATTCTGAGACTAGGTATGTGATCGCAGCTCTGCTTGAGTTTAGGAAACTCTTTCTACTAACTGTAATTACTAATTTCTTTGATAGTTTTGGACCAAAAATATCAAGCAAAATACTTTTTAAGTAAAAAAACAATATATTTTAAGCCATAAATTAAGTTTAAAAAAGGGTTTCTCGTTGTAAGCGGGAATTTATAATACCTCAACAAATTACACCAAAACAGGGTGTACGGATGATGGCTTTAATAAAGATGACAGACGTAAAACATATGCAGCTCGTGCCGCATTTTCATATTCTGCTAACGGTCGGCACGTTCTGCTTGATTCGTTTTACCGTCACTAAGCGCTAAACTTGGAGGTATTTGATGCCAGAATGTAGCTAAAATTGTTTTATTAACAACGTTGTATTTTTGTGTAAAATTACCGGCCTGTAAATTTATTAAAAGGTCAGCCAATAGATATTATAATTATTTAACATGCAAATGTCAAACGGAAAGATGCGTTAAAGTTGGTTCAGACACCAAAACACACCATTAATGTTGCATAAATTGGTAATACAAACATGAAACAAAATGTTGTTTGTAAAAAGAAAAAGGGTGTTATAACTTTGTTATTGTTTTAAGAGTCTTTAGACAACCTTTCTTGGCACCTTTGATTGAAGATCTAAAAGAAACCTGCCTAGTTTTTAATTTTAATTTTTTCTCTGGTAAAAGATTTGAAAAACTTGTTTTTACAATGATGCCGATGATAATAGTAATAAGACTTTTAATTTCACACCCTCAGCGATTTTAAGCCCCAACAAAGGCTATTTTCTCGTGACAAAAAGTTCGTTCACGTTATATTAGGCTAATACAGGGCAATAAATATTTGTCCTGAAAAATTATCAGCATAAGAAATTTAGCCTGAAACTACTTTTCATTTTTCACCTGATATGTATATACAGCATAACAAAAACAAACTTCAACATAATGACTTTCTAAATATTCATTAAACTTTTAACCAACTGGCTTACAAACAATATGAAACTTGCTGCTTAAAGATTTAGTTCTACTCTATACAGGCACCTTTTCTTCAGTTGTGTTTCCATCGAGTTTGGAAATTTTCCATCCAACTTTTGATTAAACCTGAGTTGTTTCACTCGAAACTTATCTATTATTATATGTTTCACGAAAAATACTTGAACTTTCGATGGTTTTACAACTATTTAGTAAAAGGTGACTGATTATTCTGTGAACTTTTCAAATTAGGAGGGGTGAAAACTTATTCGGACAGACATTCTTCTATTATGCCTCACAGAAATCTAAGCAATTTAAATTACAATTTGACTATAAAGGCTCTGCAATGATAACTAGGAATGTAGCAATGATCGAAAGAAAATTTAAACAAGTGAAATTTAAATACCATTTTGTTACAAGAGGGTATGTTATAGTATTGTATCTCATTTAAATTACTATATTTTTATGAATAATATTGATATTAATTTGTAATTAAATATAAGCCAGTGTAGAATAAACCTACATCAAAAGTCAATTCATTTCTTTTGGGTAGGCCCAGATAAGGACGGTCACTTTGTGATATAAAGGAGAGTAGTTAAAATATCAATAATAATAATAAAAGCCTTTATTTGTACAATTTTAAAATTTACAAAATAAAATAATAATAATTATCTCCATAGCAAAGAGTCTCTCTCGGATCTAGGATTTTGAATTTGGGGGTACTAGGTATTACCCTAAGAAAATGATATTTTTTTTTTGCTTATTAATAACGTATAACATGAGGAAATTTTCATTTTCGAATAAAATCGTCATGGAGATGTTTTAGCGTATTCATCTAGAGTACACACACGGATCTAAAGTCGCGTGGAAAGGGAGTGGTTTGTCAGAAGCAGGCCGTTTCCATGGATATACATGGGCCAAACTTTAATACTTTTTCGGGTGAAATAGCAACTTCGTCGTTGATATATAATAGCCAACCCATTTTATCTTTCTGCCCTCATAGTCGCCCTCAAGTAGGTTAGTCACTGGTATCGTGCACAAAATTTAATGATTGGGAATAAATCTGGCCTTTATCGAAATGCATCTGCTAGTGTGGTTGGTCGATATTCTTTCAAAAATTCTTGGTATAGCTTCAACTCTTCCATCACTGAACTCGGTAATGGTGAATTGGCTTTATATGAACGGAATTACTCAAAGAGGTAAAAAATATGCTTATTTTTCTTTTGAAAATCGACTTTTGAGTTTGGTGGTTATATTATTATCAGTTGTTAATAATAATATTTATTGTTAGTTTGCATATTCGGTCGGTTTCTTTTTTTGTAGGCTGGTTGTTACATATTTTATATATTATGGTTATTACATATATGGCATGAAATTCAACAACCTGTAATACTTTAACATATACAATATAATGTTCACTTTCGCCACCGGGTTGTATTTTCTATAATAATTTTTTAAACATTTAATAATGTTACTGACTAAGTCATAGCATTTTCGCAAGTTAATTAATTGAAATATAGCTGAAAATTAGCAAGATAATTATAAAGGTAATATTTATTATACCGGCTAAAATACTTTTCGATCATGTAGTTTTTCTAAAACTTGAACTATGATATTAAACATTTCCAAAAACTGTAAAATTTTATTCTTGTATCAGAAATGGATTTCAATTTGTATCGTTTCTCTGTTGCACTCTTCTCCTTCATAATCCTTTTTAATAAAGCAAATCTTTTACTTGAATTTTCCAAGAAGTTTATTACGCTATATTAATAATACCCATAATATTGGTGACGTGTATTTTAGAAACACATATTGCCAATTTCAATTTATATAAAGCACAGTGAATGTATATACTTCTAACGACTGTATTTGTCTAAGCCGGGCTTATGTGCCTCTAAATTTTCGTAACATACTTTAGCATCCGTCGTGGCCTTGGCCGCAAAGTGGTAAAAACTTAATTGTATTTAATATTAACTCAGTTAGGCCACCCGCGTGCCTCTTCTGTAGAAACAAAACATACAAATGGTTTTTTGGTTTGAGGAAGCAAACGTCAGAGTATTCTAACCAGCATTTTTATCCCTGTTATGTATCGGGGACGAACTAAAAAATTTTATTTAAAGTTGTAATTACTGGTAGTGAGAACTGCTCAGACACCGTTTCGGCAATATAAGATATCCTTGCTCGGCAGACTTTGTTCTGCCCTTTTCGTTACATGGTGAGATGAGTTTCCAGTGGAATTATAGGAATAAGGAGCGCATTCACCATATCGCCCGGATATGTATTTGAGGAAACACATATTGGTTTTATAGAAAAAAATTCAAAAAATAGTGTTGAAAGTTCTCAGTAACCAGACAAAAAATCATGTAAATTGGTGCAGTACAACTCTCTCACGAAGAAGAAAAATCTGACTCTGAAGTTTTAAATATATAATAAATTATTGGAATAAGAGCCGAATTATTTAATGTTTCTGTTATTCGGTATGTCCCATATTAAAAAAAAATGTCACAACGATAATATTAAAAACATATGTTTGTTTTCCAGGCCACCTTGATATAATGAACTATTAATGCATTAATACTTTAAACTTAAATATTTCCAAAACGGCTCATCCAAATATCAGCAATGTATATATTTTTGAAATCAGAAAGAAAATCTTTCATTTGAGGTAATAATATCCAGTTCCCTTTAAAAAAGCATAAGTGTTATTTATTTATTTATTACACTTTGCGATGCGCATTTATTTTTTGCGACATTTCTAAAAGACAATACCCAAAAAACTCTTTAACTTTTGTATTTTAGTTTTTTTTTTGTAGCTCCTAAGAGAAAGCCTCTAAGTAGAGCATACAGAAACAACCCATTCTAGACATTTTCGGTAAAAAAATTTAAAACTGAAATGCAAAAAAAGGCTGGAAATTATTTTTAAGTTTTTAAGATAGCCGCTAGGGGGCGTAACCTATATCATCAATTTAAATATATGGTGTTTCTGGGATTCCGATCTATTAAGATAACAAAAAAATATATATTTTTTTAAAGCCGAAATAAATTCGAGTGTTTTCCGTTAAATACTTTTTGCCATATCTCTAAAGCTAAAGTGGCGGGGGTGTTCAAATGTCTTTGTAAATAAACATTTGTAACTTCAAAACGGCTGAAAGAATTTCAACAAACTTGGTGTCGTTGAAAGAATCTTTTCTTGTGCAACAATCTACCTTATCTGTGGTGATTTATAATTTGGTATGTAGCCACTGGAGGGCATGTTTCGATATTACGAAGGGAAATAGTTTTTTAAAAAATCTATTGGTGTTACTTCTTTTTTCATAAAAAAAAGCAAAATATTGCTCAAACCTAAAATATCGATAAAAAAAGATTTATTGAGAAAATTCAAAATTATGATAAGTTTTTTGAAAATGTATCTTCATATTTTTACGAAATTTTCTTTCTTATGTAAATTGTGGCCCTAAAAAGGACCGATTTAAAAAAAAAGATTTTTAATGCCTCCTTAAATGCCCTCTCTTTGCATGGAAAAGACTGCAGCTTCAATTTCGGCTTTTGATAGGTTGCGATTTGTTGAATAGTCGTAGGTTGGGTTTGAAATATAATGTCCTTTAACCTCCATAAATAGAAATCCAAACAGGTCAAATCTGTGTATACACATTAAGCCGATGCACCTTGTAGTGAGATATATTTCCGAAAAGTTTCGTAGACGGGACTTAATCGGTTCGTCAAGTTTTGAAAATAAACTTTTTTCACGTAGTGTCATCTTGCCGTCAAGCAATTTACATCATCTTATATCCTCGGCTGTCTACTAAAAACGTACCCAAATTCAGCCCCCTCCTTGTAACCGTTTCTTAATACATTTTTCGCAACTTTGTCGATGCGCTTAAAATAATAGCCCGGCACGGTCTATTATTACAAGAAGTAGCTAAATGTTACTTCAAAGTTTATTTCACGTTAAGATTGAGATTATATGGTAATGAGTAATGCCTACGATCCGTTACCCACAACGACGGTTATTTTCCATGTTCTTGTGTAATCGTATCGTGGATTCCTTTATTTAAACCGTTTAGTAAATTTACTTGTCACAACCTCCAGCATTTTTACTTCCTTCCTAAAGGGAAGTATTGTAATCGTAAAAAAATTACCCTCCGAAATAGTTTCAGATCTTTACGTTTCAGTGTCCCTAGATGCCGAAAAACATGTTTTCTCAATTCCGTTGGTCTGTCGTCCAAATTATTATTAAAAATGTATCCAATTTATCTCAAATTTTGCACAATAATAAAGTAGGTATTATGAGCAAATCAACTGGTAAAATTTTGGTACGGATGCAAGATGGCGAAACAAAATATTAAAAAAAAGAACATCTTATTTGAATGATTTCAAAGTTTGTAATGTAATTAATTATTTTGACATAGAGACCAACTCGTAAAATTTTCCTACGAATTCAAGATGTCTGAACAAGATTGCGAATAGAGTCTCTATTCGGACGCGAGAAGGAAAGTAGTGAACGGACGTACTCCTCCCGGATATATATGTTATATATATATATATATATATATATATATATATATATATATATATATATATGTTGGCCCACAAAAAAAGTGGCAAGCCTAAAATTTTTATCAATTTCAATCCTTAATAATTTTTGAATGGATTCTTAGATTCTGTTAATTTTTTTGCAATTTATTTCGATACCTTTTCACAAGGATTTTGTGATATAAATTTAAACTTCGGAATAATACTGGATAATATACAGGGTCAAACGCAAACTTGTGTTTTTTCACCAATTTTTGAGAAGCTTTATAGAATGACCTGGCTTAAATATCACTATTGTCTATGAGTCATTTTGTTGCCTGTTTCTTTAGAATCATTTTGTTTTTTAAATGATCGCTTTATCTTTTTTTTTAGAGAAAGTGCAGCCCTATATGTAAAGTGCTGTTTTTAGTAAATAAAAACATAGAAAGACTGCGTATCTATAGACAACATTTATTTTAAGCAATAATCAAACTTTTAATTTAAATTTTATAAACAACAACTTAAATTAATAACGAGTGTTTCCCCTCTGGTCCTTATCCCATTCTTGAACCAGTGCTTCTCCAAGTTCCTCTAAATTGGCGGGTACATGTGGACGACTACGAACACGCTTACCAAGCTGATCACAAACATGTTCAATCGGATTTAAATTCGGGCTCCTAGCTGGCCATGGCAAAAGATGTATGCACACTTCGTCCAAATATTGCCTCACAATACGAGCAGTGTGAGGTCGGGCATTATCATGCATAAAAAGGAACTCCTTTCCTATGAAATGAGCATACGGTACGACGTGTTCAGCCAGTACATTAATATAACGCTCGCCATTGAGCGAATTTCGGGGTAATATGCGAAGTTCTGTGCGCGCCGCGTGGGAAATCCCAGCCCATACCATCACAGAACCACCTCCAAAAGGTTGCTTTTCTACAAACAAATAATACTCGGGACCACTGTCGTACGTTCCACTGATTTTTTTCACGTGCAACTTAAGTCGAGATAAATGATGTTCTGGTAGCAATCTTGGACCATTTGCTGATACTCTTGACTTTAATCCTCTCTCTTTAAGCTGACGACCCACTATCTCATCACATACATTTTTATTACGAACCTCAAGTAAATGTCTTTTTACAATCACGGCATTCTGAAAAGGCCTTCTTAAGGTTTGCAGGGTAACAAACCTGTCGTCTAAGTTTGATGTAACTCTGGGACGACCCAATTCTATTCTTCTCACAAACTGCCCAGTTTCTAAAAACCTGTTCCTTGCCCTTCTTGCCGTGGTTTCTGGAACACCCACTATTCGTGCGGCGTGCGCAACGCTCCTTCCATCATTTACTAATGCTACAATCTGAGCAACTTGCTCTGGACTAATTTGTCGTGCGATTACTAATAAAAACAACGTTTCCAAACTGACAGAAAGTCTTTTCAAGGCTTGACATTTCAAAAACCTTTTAAATTTCAAAGCACTCTACGCTTTTAAAATTCCATTTTTATTGAGTGTAAGGAAAATTATAGTAAAACATCACTTTACTTACACTGCTCTATATTTTCTAAAAAGAAAGATACGAAGGTCATTCAAAAAACAAAATGTTGCTAAAGAAACAGGCAACAAAATGACTCGATGACTAGACGATAGTGATATTTAAACCAGGTCATTCTATAGAGCGTCTCAAAAATTGGTGAAAAAACACAAGTTTGCGTTCGACCCTGTATATTATATCCAGTATTATTCCGAAGTTTAAATTTATATTACAAAATCATTGTGAAAAGGTATCGAAATAAATTGCAGAAAAAATTAACAGAATCTAAGAATCCATTCAAAAATTATAGGGTTGAAGTTGATTCAAATATTAGGCTCGCCACTTTTTTTGTGGGCCAGTGTATATATATATATATATATATATATATATATATATATATATATATATATATATATATATATATAGACTCTTCTCTACTATGCCGAGCTTTCTTATTCTCTTCGTCATGGCTACAATATAGAGTTGATGGTACTTGTAAAGTGAGTGCGGTTAAAATTAATGCGTATTTTAGAACTTTCTGTTCTCCTGTTATGTATTCATTCAAAAAATTGAGACTGGCTGCATGGCTGATCAGCTTAAAGCCAAAAAAAAACAAGAAAAAAAAAACTTTCTGGGCAACCTTAGCAATTTTCATAAATGACTTAATATAGCAGACTTTCTCATTCTCAACAAGTTTCAGATTCTTCGCAAGTTGTTGGTGAATAATTTTGGCCACATTAACATGCTCTTGATAATATTCGATATGTTACATCCGCCGGTAATATTATGTTCGATGGTCTCGTTAGTTGTTCCGCATCGTCCGCATTTATCAATGACATCTTTGTCTTCTAATATATTTTTCTTGGTAGTTTTTTGTATTTATGACCCAATCTTCTATTGCATGGATAAAGGCAAAGTTTCACTCTGCAAAGACACACATATGTATAAATTTGAGGATATGCTGTTAATGATTTGTTAGAATAGATGGTACGCGTGGTTGTCAAGGAGGTCCTTTTGGATCCCTTTTTGGACTCCATTTGGGTTTAATTTGAGTATGTTTGATCCTCTGGGTTGTATTGAGTATTGCTTAGATATCGAGGTGTGCTGTTTATATCTGCTTGACATACTGCCTTAAATAATGATTTTTAATTAGAGTCATTTAATTTCTTGTATTAAATTGTAAGTTTCTTCTTTATGTTAGTATGATTAATACCTCTTGGTGGTGTAATTCTTAGTAGTGTAGTGTAGTTGTCATCCTTTGTAAGACTATCTGTGATTTGATCACTTGTTTAACGTATACCTCTCAGTGGTAACTAGAGTTCCTTTTACGATATCAAGTATTTTACATTTTTCTAGCCCAAAGTTCATTTGTATCGAGTAGCTAAAGGCTTGAGTATTGTTAATAAACTATGACGTTATGTTCTGGAGTTTCCATAGATCTTCATATCATCTATATATGGTTTATGGTATAGCTATTTTCATTTGTATTTGTTATATTAAATTCATAGGGTAGAGTTTAATGGTCGGCTTATTGGAGTAAGGCACTTACAAAATCATAGGGCACTTGGTGCATCTCCTTGGTATATTCCTATTTAGATTTTAATTAATATAAATTTCATCATACTTTGGCTACTTTGGTCAGATATATGTAGCTGTGTTGACCATTTAGACATTATATGTTGCAGAAAGTTAACTATTGCTGGGTTAATTTTATATATTATAAGAATATCTATAAGAGTTGAAGTATAATTACATTTTTTACCCTCTTTTATGGAAAGTTAGATCAAATTGAGGCTTATAAAAAAAATGTTTTTATTTTACTTTGAATTCATTCAATAAACTTGGACAATCTTTAATTTTGATATGCGGTTGTCAATATTATACATCTTTCAAGAAGAAGTAACTGTTTTTTAACTTTGCTTTGTCATAACCAGATCGCATAATTAAACATTCGTTTTTTTCTTTTGTGAAATCGTAGATTCACTTTACGGTTATTTTCTTTTCATTTTAAAAATAAAAACATTTTTCAGTTTAACATGAATATTTCTTCAGATACCTTCTTGTTCCTTATTTTTCTTTATTCAAGTCTAGCAGAAATTTTTATTTTTAGGTATATAAAAATTCCGGTCAAATTTAGATCCAATGTCGTTTTTGTGTTTATCAGAAAATACATCCCAATAATTCCACACATTTGTCCACGTTAAAAATACAAATTCCTAAAAGGCCAATATTTTAGCTTTCAAAAGAACGTTTTCTTGAAATCAACTTTCTAAAGCGCAAACCAAAAACAGCAAATCTTTTATATCTCACTGTGAAGTAGCTTTTAGTTGATGAAAATCCGGCTGTAAAAATCGAATTGATGGTCGTCTATAAACATCCTCTCCAACCGATTTCAGTTTAATTGGTTTTGGAAGTTCATTATGCGTTTATACGTTTTTCATTCAGACCAGACTTTTTATGGATCATAATTAATTTATTGCTTATAAAATAATAAAAGAATTGTTTTATTGGCTTATCATGGGTTTTTGAAGAACGAAGTACTCGTATGGGGGTAATCGCGTCAATTATTCCATTGAGTGCTTGTACTCATAAAAGTCAACTTAAGTGTATAATAATTGTAGGAGGTCTGGGAAGTAAAACTTTATATTTTCCGGTATGATAATATGAATGACGGATTAAAAAAATATTGCGTCTTGCATTAAAATAGGTAATATTTTGATGAAATAAAGATTTCAGTTTGTACTAAACATAAAAAAACAATATTTTGATTATCCTTTTTAGGGCAAATATTCGTCATTACTGAGAGGGTCGTTGTACACACACGACATACACTAACACAACTAAGTTAATAAATTACAAAAAAGAAAAAGAAAGGACATGGCAGGTTTTTATTGTATTTTGGGTCCTCGATGAAAAAATTTTTATATGTTATGTAAAAAAATAGTTTTTTGTACAGGGTGAACATGAAAAATGGACGCCAAATTGATGATTTTATTTTATTTTCAATGTATTATTTCTTATTGGAGTTCAAACAGTAACTTTATAATAATTTTAACGTTACTTATATTGTAATATCATGTAAGAACTGACAAGTGTTTTTTCTGTTTAAAATTATTTAGGAAATGCACTAGAAGGTATCGTGTAAATATACAATATATTTGAGATATATTTTTACCCTTCAATATTAACTCTACGGGGTATGTTAAAAACTTGATTTATAGCGTGGTGACTTTCTATACTGTTAACAGAAAATAAACGTACAATTAAATTACATTTAATTTAAATAGAACAGATAACTACATGGATAAGGAATATAAAAAAACCTCTTTGCTAATTGGCTTGGTAAAAGAGATACACATTATCTTATTTATTGATAGTTCACTAGTTCAACATTTTTTGGCCTGTTGACTGCGTCTCAAACACACAAATGTCTTGTTTATTCCAAATACCAAAACACACTCGCAACATGGGGTACAAGTACCTAATGTTTCAGCTTTACGTGTAGGTGTTTGTAACTGGATATATATATATATATATATATATATATATATATATATATATATATAGCCAATGTTTTATTATTTGAGCAAATCTTAAAAAAAATGTATAATTAAATTATTTTCAAAAACTTGGGATTGAAAAACCAATTTGCCATTATTTAATTCTCTGACACTAACCCATACACCTAAATCAAGCCTCCCGTCTTTTTTACGCAACTCTGATTTGTAAATGCTTTAGTCTCTGATTTTCAATTATGTTAAGCGTCGCTACGACTAACTCATCAAGCAAAAGCTATTTTTAGAAAATCGCCTAAGTGCAAGCAATATTGCTTAGGTACTAAATCCCCAAAATTCTTAAATACACTTTTTAAAACCCCGTTACGGGCTTCGACAATCCATAGCGTTTTTGTAACTTTTCTGGAGTGTGTATTTCTTTGAACGCAAAATTAAGAACTTTTTGGAACTTTGAGATATGTATAATCGGAGTAAAGTTTGGCTTTTAAATGCGTGATCAGGATAGTATAGCTGATTTACAAATACCGTGATATGACGTAAAAATTGTTCCCGATTTTAAAGAGGAGGTAATAAGTAACTAGTGGTATTACCATACTCACATTTTGTCTTGACAAAACACTCATAAACAACTTTATAAAGCTATCCGACAAACCTTGAAGCATCTTGATCAGAAAAGCCCTAAGATATTTCTTTGCAACGTACCTCTGGCAACCATTGACTTCAAACCTAAACTGTAGATGATTTAAAGACGTTGAACTTTGCTTTTCGAAGTTTCAAAAACTATCTTTTTTTTCATGTCTAAGTTCTGCTTGTATCTCGGATATTCTTCGAATATCCTGACTATTTAAAATAATTTTTAGTGAAATGCTCATATGGTTCTCCCTAAATTGCAATTTAACATATTCAAAAATGCTTGAATGATTTGAACATCATCGATCTTGTGCTGGAATCAAAATAACCGTTTTTAAGTTAAAATGAACTCGAGAATCAAGTATTAGTCTATTGTTTGTAATTTCGTTGCACATTAAACATTTTTCAGTTTGATTTCTAACCAAAACCTCCATTAAAATTGAACTTTTATTATTTTTTTATCACACTTTAGGCACACTTTGGTGTTTTTCCGGATGTTCTGATCTAGTAGAATAAATCTGCTTCTATGAAGAACAGCTACTTCGCATTTTTTTTATCTTGGCCCGGTTTTTATATTAATCTAGAGGACTTTCTCGATATAACAATTTTTTGAAGTAGCTAGAATTAGTTCAATTGATTTTTTAAATCGAAATCATGACATTCTTTGTGTAGGTTCTGATATTGTTAACAGTTTCTATATAAATATAATATGATTTTATAAGCCTTTTTTTCATAACAAGTGTTTTTTTACAAATACAAACCAGAATAAATTGTAATATAAATAAGTAATATTGGCTAATTTAAATCGCAATAAAATATTTAATAATATCTTGAATAGACAGAAAATAATTAGGTGGGTATATTATGCCATGTTTTGGGACATCCTGTATACTATGCTTTGTACTTAACAGCCAAATTTTTTCTGGTTTTCTAATTTAGTGTTATATATAATAGCTAATAGTGCGCGACTGGCTCCATACATACTCTAAAAATTATGAATTTTGGCCTTAACTTTGGATGCACCCTCAATTTTTTATCCTTAATACAAAGTTGTCAGTTTAGACGTTGAGCTCTTAGTACAGAGAATGAGTCAGTATTTAACTAAAGTTTTTTAAAAACTGCATATCTATAGATTTGGAACAAATATAGAATATTTAGGGTCACTAATAATATCTAGAGTCAAGGTTTCGGTTTTTGGATGTTTTAGAGTCAAACTTGATTTCACTCGGCACTCAAAATGGCTCCAATAATACATCTACAGCAAAAAGGTATTCAAAATACGAAGACAATATCATTTTTTAAAACTGTTTTTTGGGTTTTTCCGCCTTAGAAAATTAGAAAAAATAAAAAATAAAATATAATTACCCTATAAATTGAATAGATAGTCTTAAGTTCTGGGTCCACTATGAAGGTGTCCGAGGAACGACAATGAAAAATGTTTCTTTTCTGGACGTTTCGGGGGAAAGTCTACCCCCGTCTTCATAGTGGACCCAGAACTTAAGACTATCCATTCAATTTATAGGGTAATTATATTTTATTTTTTCCAATTTTCTAAGGCGGAAAAACCCAAAAAAATAGTTTTAAACCATGAATCCGCCACTACAATTTCGTAAATATCATTTTTATTTTGGTTTGATTTATTTAATCAATATTGATTTTAATAATTTTGTCATAAATAATGCTCTCTTTAGCTAGAAATACAGATGTTTTTTTAAAGAATATTCACGAAAGAGGTTCCGATTTTTAAAATAATTATGAAAATAAAAAAAACTGTTTTAAACGACAGTAAAATAATAGCCACTGGATCAGAGTATTTGTTTATTTTATTAGGAACAAATGGGTTTTCATTATTAACTTATACCCAAGAAAATAAGGTTTCAACAAATAAATACAAGATTAAAGATAGCTTCCGTAGATTTGATTCAATATTCAAATTTTTATAGGCACTGTGATCTTTAAATATTTAAATACGCATTATTTTAACTCAATTCGTAAAGAAGTTAATTGTATGCCAGTAAAATTATCTATATCAGTGACTCCTGCAATGTTATGGCTTAATATCAGTTATATTTGTTCTCAATTTAAGAATAATAACGATTTAAAAACATATTATTATTAATAAATCAAGAAAAAACAATAATGTATGTTAATGTTTTACGACATAATATTTAAGGAATCATTAATATTGATTAAACACACTATAACGTTTTTAAAAAATGCTTAATAACCATTAACTATTAACCACTAGAAAATATTGAGAGAAACTGCATACACACTCGGGTATTCTAGAAAGTAAAAAACGTCGAACAAAAATATATATCTCGAAAATATTGCGACCACAAACATGACAATACCCAATACAATAGCGCATGTTTATGTTATGTTATTATATTATATTGACTGTTATAGAAGGTAAGAAACTATGCATCCAACGGAGCATTTTAAAATGTTTCCTGCGTAACTATACTCGAACCGAAAACAACATATTGCCTAGCTATGTGGCCAAATGTTAAATTCGAATTCTAACTTGCCGTCTTGCAGATACTTTTTCTATAAATTATTTTTTTCTGCGTGCAAGATAGCAATAGAGAAATGAAAAATACCCAGAAAGGGACAAAAAATGTCGAAAACAATCAGTACTTACTGATAAATTTCGATAGTTATCGATATATTGATACCTATCGATAGTTATCATTATATTGATAGCTATCGATATATTATCGATATATATCGATAACTATCGACGTATCTATAAAAGGAATGTATGCTATTGCCTATTGTCACGTTTTGACAACCAGCTGGTAAAAATGAAAGAATTAACTTACTCGAAAATAAAAA
Source organism: Kuschelorhynchus macadamiae (assembly GCA_030620095.1). Lineage (NCBI taxonomy): Eukaryota > Metazoa > Arthropoda > Insecta > Coleoptera > Curculionidae > Kuschelorhynchus > Kuschelorhynchus macadamiae. Next base: position 613,432 of record JAUTXW010000656.1, read on the forward strand.
AAAGGCGCGTATACAAAAATTAAGAGAGAGAACTTGTTTCTCCCATGCGTTTCTGTTCAAAATCAATAATCTATAACCCCAAGAAGATTTATCGCCCCAAAACACAAGCGCGCCTCAAACCGCTTTACGAAAGGGGTGAAAACTAAAAACAATCTCCTAATGTAACAGTCTATCACATAGTTTTCTCGTTAGATTTATTGAACCGTGAGGTAGAGTTAGGAAAACTTCCTGTACAGACGGCAAATTCTATAACTGAACGAGAAACCTGCATTCTTCAACACCACCCTGCGTTTGAAGCGGGATTATAAAATTTGTATAGGCGGATATGTACGAAAAAGTTTTTCAATTTCTATGATTGAATTAACGGGCTGTTTATAGTTTGAAAGTCAGTCTGCATATAATAATATAAGTCAATGCTATATAAAGGGTGTCTCCAGGAACAGTCTACCACAAATCTATTCAGATTGCTTTTAAACAAATGGTGCATACAATTTATATAGCAATTTAGCATTGTGGGTGCAACCTATAAGGTAGTATTATTAAAGCAGTTGCATACTACAGGTTACTTTATAACGTCTTGCGCGAAGGCCATTTTTCTAATAAATGTTCGTTAGAATATCATGTGCCGGCTGACAGAGCTTTTAGTGACTTACAAAATATTGTCTACAGCATTTTATTAAATTAATATGGACATAGAAAAGTCATATACTAGGGATTGGCGATATTAAATTTTACCTATAGATAGGCGATAGCTCGTCACTTGTCGATATATTTTATTTATCAATAGTTCATTCATTGGTATCTATATCGGTATATTTCTGACAAAATTACTGAAGGACAAAAAAATGGTCCTCAACCTTCGTATGGCGCATACTTTTCTTGTAAATATGTAATCCGTGTATCCATAACTATTGTTCTTGGCTACTTATCGGCATTATTGCTCACTTATCGGCACTTATCGATAAATATCGATATATCGATAAAATGTCCATCCCTAATATATTCTACATAACTGCTCTATAAAAGTTCTGTAATTATATTTAAAAACTCTTATAAGTAAGTAATAGAGTAAAAATTCTAAGGAGTAATTTTACGTTTTAGCGGAAGTTGTATGTATGTTCTTATAGAAACAAAAAATAAAGGGATATTCTATAAATTAGTTTTATAACATATTTGTTAGAATAATTTTTTAATAAAAACTTGAGGTTAATTAGCTTTGACGGATCAAATGGATTGTCAGGGACTTTTATAAAACGTTTGTGTATCAAAATGATTTATTATTCAAATCAATATAAGGGTAGTTTCCTAGTTTCAAATTCGAAATAGTAGAAGGTATTATCAAAATGTGGATATATAACTTTCATGAGGTTTTTTCATTAGTTTTGTTTAAACCAGTGTACCCACCATATAGCTCAAAATCTTTTCTCGTAATGAGCCCTTCCTCAAATTATCTAACTGCTTATTGCCAATTTACGAAATCTTTACATTGTTAGGTGCTTGTACTTTTAGCATTCATATAAAAAATATTGAGTGGGTATAGTTTTTAGAGTAGTTTTAAGTTACTAGGTTTTTAATTTGCAAATTTAAGTCACACGTGAGGTTAGCGACCTGAGGGGATACGCATGAAGTGACTTCAGTGTGTGTTTTAATACATTAAAATACAAAGTCAAATGACAGAACGCATATTTAAGTCGTGACGTAAGTTTATGTGCAGCACGTGAGCTCTCGTGACGTGATGACAGTCTGCTTCAGCCTTTAGTGTCGGAGTCCTATGTTTTAAGTAGTGCCTTTAAGAATAAGTAAAAAAATGCCTTAGCAATTAAGATGTACCCGTTTTTTTATATTTTTTATACATTTTTTTTAATTATTTCTGTATTCACATTAAGTTGGTTAGAAACTAAACCGTTACATAGCTAAAAATATTGTTTATTGTTAAAAAAACATAATTTTCTTTATCAGTACCCAAAGAATATAACAACCAGTTTATTTTTACGTAATAAACACATTTTTAACAGTACACTGAGTTTAATCAATAATTAATTTGACAATTAGTTAATATTGCATAAAAATAATATGGGACATTTTTTAATTTCGTTTTTGTATGTATATTATCTCGCTTTTAAAATCAAATTATTTTATTGTTTCGTCCATTTTTTGAAACAAAATTATTTACTATTACATTTTGAAATATATCAACACTATTAACATTCTAGTTCGAAACAGACGTTTTGCTTTTGTGGTTTTCAACTTTCAATTCAGATATTTGAAGAACGACTGAATCCGCTTTTGACTTTCTGAAGAACATCATGGTAAAGATTACAGATTACCTCAACTACAAACTAATAGCTCTCTGCTGACTGAGCAAATGATAAATAGCCATGTCATCGAATTTAAGTATTTTTAGCAATGCTGATGAAAATTATTCCTTTAAAACACAAAACGCGAACAACTACCTGAATAGATGAACAAAATGTAGCGAAAAATAAGAGCTTAAAGCAAAAGAAAAAAATAAAAACATATGTCTGTATGTGCCACCTTAAAACAATATTTTCACAAGAAGTACCAGCAAGTAACTCTACAACAGAATTATACTCATTTAGAGAGAAGAAAAAAATATATCCGATTTTCTTGGCTTATATTTTTCTTAACTGAGGTTGGTTATTATTTTTAATCTTATAAATATCTTGTATTTTAAAACTTTCTTAATCAAGTTGTTGTAGTTTTTACAGGCAAATAAATAGGTTTCCAAAGCAAACATATATTTACTTTACACAAATTACGAACTTAAAAAGTAGTATGTGTAGTTGCATCGTAAGGTTCGCATTGACGTTAAATGAAACCCAGCTACGATGTGAAAAAAATATAATAATAATAATCATAATAAAAGTGTAATAAAACTCGGTTAAAAATTTAGATGACACTAATTAACTTGTAGTAAAGATTTCCTAACAGTCTCAAAAATAGACTACTTAAACACATACATTTATAAAAAGAAACTATAGATAAACAAACTTTTTGGCAGACATCCCCATCCGACGCACAAAACATAAAAGACGGTATTTCACGGTGCAGTAATTTGCTCATTTATTAATGAAAATAGTAGTTTATATTTGATCTTTTTAATATTATAATTAACAGCTTAAACTCATCAAATAATAAATTATACAGATTGATGTCAAAAAATTCTTTTGAAGTAATGGCAATACAATTTTATTTTTAAATCTCAAATCTTTTTCATGAATCTTATATCTTGAAATGCATTTGCTTTTTAATATATTTGAAGAGTTGTTTAAGCTTAGCAGTTTATGAACAAAGTTGACGAGGTTGTGTGTTCTTCAATTATTCATGTTAACCACCCGCATTCAGATACATTTCCGAAAAGTTCTCATATTTTCGTAAATAAAAAATTTGTCTACAACAGGTCTTTTGGAATTCTGTATTTTGTACTTGTCAGCTTCGTTGATTCATGGACCGTATATGAATTCACAATAAAATGAGATATGCATTACTAGACTTTTCACAAACTTTAAATTTTGTATGGGACGGATAAAATATATTAATTTGTTGACGCGTTTTTTGTATTTGCAGTAAAAAGTAAATTTTCCTCTATTTTTGAGCTTAAATTTTTTAGGAACAAATAATAAGGGCGTATTGTTAATATATAAACTTATTCAATTTTTTACTAGGTTTACCTTCGATTTACTACCATTTCAAATTTATTTAAATTTTCCTGAATTTAACTGTAAATTACGGAAGCGTATAAGGGCCACAATTTTTTTTATTTTTAAATTCTGACTTTAAAGTCGGAATTTAGCAAAATTCTGAGTTTAAAGTCAGAATTTAACAAAATTCTGAGTGTAAAGTCAGAATTTAACAAAATTCTGAGTTTAAAGTCAGAAATTAACTAAATTCTGAGTTTAAAGTCAGAATTTAACTAAATTCTGAGTTTAAAGTCTGAATTTAACGAAATGCATTTTTGACGTCTCCTGCCAAACCTGAAATTGGTGTCAGGAGATAGATAATTAAATATTAAGACAGTTAAGTGAAATCCATTTCGTTGCAAGTAAATTCGTTTGAGATTTACCGAGCTTCAAAGGTTCAAAATTGTCATTGTTCAGGCGACATTTTCTCGAAAACAGTTAAATTTAGGCATGAGAAAAGTAACTCAATAAGTGCTTGGATTTTTTAGAAAAATATAAAAATTTAATAAAATATAGGGCATTTCATTTAAAAAACGGATGATACCTCCGGTTTGAGGTAGAAGCGGCAACACCGCGCAATTTAAAATATTTTATAACGAGAGTATATTATGTTCATCTATGGCCAAAGCCAAATTCTCAAAACATCCTATTCGTTGGTTCTCCAGATATTTCTAATAGGACACTCAACTTGAATCACCTTGAAACAGAGGGAGAGATCTGTCTGAGTATGTTTCGCGAGACAGCCTTACATCGTTGAAACATATATGAACCGATAAAACGATAAATAAGTCTTAAGAAATACTTATTTATCGTTTTTTATTACCTTTTCTATTTTTTGAGCCTTTCAATGTATATGTTTTCTTGTATTCATTTTGGCTTTTTTTCAGCAATAGAAATAAATAAAAATATATAAAATGAACTAATTAAACATATGTATAATTTGTCAGGGACTTATTTAAGACTCAAAAATCAAAATAGGAAACTTTTATTTTGTACCCTCCCCCCCTTTTATCATTTTTTAACTATCAGTAGTTTGGTGGAACAATTCATAGCGCATTTGCCATTATTCAAACAAGAATATTGAACTTGTTTTTTTGGTTCCAGTCTGTTATACAATCGTACGGACTAAATTCTGACTTTAAACTCAGAATTTTGTTAAATTCCGACTTAAAACTCAGAATTTTGTTAAATTCCGACTTTAAACTCAGAATTTTGTTAAATTCTGACTTTACACTCAGAATTTTATTAAATTCTGACTTTAAACACAGAATTTAATTAAATTCCGACTTTAAACTCAGAATATTATTAAATTCCGACTTTAAACTCAGAATGTTGTTAAATTCTGACTTTAAACACAGAATTTAGTTAAATTCTGACTTTAGACTCAGAATTTTATTAAATTCCGACTTTGAACTCAGAATTTTGTTAAATTCTGACTTTAAACTCAGAATTTTGTTAAATTCCGAGTTTAAACTCAGAATTGAAAAATAAAAAAAATTGTGGCCCTTCTACGCTTCCGTAGTAAATTATGCTCTTCAAATAATAATAATTTTTGGAAGCCCCTACTTCTTTGTTATCACCAATCTGACTTAATTTTATGATCTGATATTTCACTTTTATCTACTTCAGCTATGGCTAAATTTGTAATTGTTTCGGATCTGTGTAAGTCATTAGTAAAATTTAAATTGTTTTCATTAAGAACAACTTTTGCCGCTGACGCTGTCATACATTTCATAATTTGCCAAAATGTTCCCAGTTGAGTTTGAACTGAGGAAAAAGCGATCGACTATTATGTTGCAGTTTGTCTTTAACACCAGTTTCTTGAATAATCTGTAGCAAGAAAGAAAATTGTTGTATTTTAAAAACGTTAGTTTTTTAGTGGCGAAAATGCGAAATGTCTTTACGACTGTGATCATTTGCCACGCAAGCATAGCAAATTTAACATTTTAACAAAATTTTTCGCACACGTGTAATGCACCGTGTTTTTCTTTAGGCCATTTATGTTTTTGGCACTTTGATACTTAAAATAAAAACGATATTCAAGAATACGGCTAACAGAGGGGTGCTAAAACATAAAGTCATAGTAATCATGAATAATTATTAGGAAATTAAGGCAGAAGAAAGGATGTATCTACCTTACTAGACAAATATCCTCATTTGTAATGTTCCTAATCAATCATTTGCTTCTCGTCAGTTTGATATATTCGCCCTCGTAGGTTTTAAAAAAATCTGGATTTTACTTGATTCTGCTACTTAAGGATTCATCGTTTAGTTCTCTTCTTGAAAAAAACTGCACAAAACCACATAAAGCTTCCCTTCCTCGCCAATTTATATATATATATATATATATATATATATATATATATACATTACGTGAAACAGTTTTTTTCTGAGGGTAATCCGAAGTGTTTTCATGGCATAATTTTAAATTTTTTGTAGCAACTTTTGGTGCGTAGAATCTGAAGAACTGAATTTTCTTTTATACAAATTGCTTGCGTCTTTTGCCTTCTTAAATGCAACATTAGAGAATGGGTTAATAGCCAAACCAAACTCTCTATTGACTTTCCCTGATAAATTTCATTGTCTCGTATCTTATAGTTTTGATTTTTTTTGTAGGGAGATCCATCTTTTTTGCACATTATTCCCCTATTTTTGCATAATTATTGATATACTCTATAGAATATAGAGTGTGCTGTTTTTCAGCAAGAAATTTTTCGATCAACTTTTGTAGAAGTGCTCCTAATGGTGACTTTTTTACACACACACATATATATATATATATATATATATATATATATATATATATATATATATATATATATATATATATATATATATCTATATACATATATATATATATATATATATATATTTATATCTATATATATATATATATATATATTTATATCTATATACATATATATATATATATATATATATATATATATATATATATATATATATATATATATATATATATATATATATATATATATATATATATATATATATATATATATATATATATATATATATATATATATATATATATATATATATATATATATATATATATATATATATATATATATATATATATGTATAGAAAAACACTTTATTTTAATCCCTAGATCTTACATCTCCAAGAACCCAAACTTTACTATGTGTTTGTACTAATAAGTGTAATAATAATGTGTTAAACGTCCTTTACTTTTTTGTATATGTAAATGTGATGTTATGTCCTATATTTCCTACTATTCATTTTTGAAAAAGGCCCGAAGTCACGACCGAAACGTTAAAATAAATTATTAATACATGACTGTCAAATAGTAATTTTCAAAATCAAGGTCCATATTCCAAGAACTAACAACTCCAGGAGGTGATTCCTTAGGTGATTTTAAGAAAAAAAGTTTGTAGGAACATGTGTACGGAGTTGTCTCGATTCTGAAATACGGGATGTTAAGGTTTTAAAAAAAATCGGTCTTTTATAAACATCATAAATATCCTAAAGCCGATTTGGTTGAAATTTGGCAATATTATTTTTAGCATTAAGGCGCTAATTCAGCCCTAGCGAGTTATTAAGTCCAGTGGCATCTTAAGGGGCACCGTAAGCATTATTATTGAGAAAAACAGTACGCCACTGACTCTTTTTGCAGTTTTTATCGTTTTTTGAGTTTAAGCAACTAAAAATACAACTTTTTTTTTTCTAGTGTTTTGTTCGTATCTAGCCTAGTTTAAAAAATAATCTAGCCTAGTTTAAAAAATAAAAATGACTTTAAACCACTTTAAAAATTATCCGTGGACAACATTAAAAAAAGTAAAACTATATATTAACTAAAGTAGTTGAACAAAATGACTACCATCTGATAAAATACACAATTGCAATCGCTTCGTCATTGATTGTCTGGCACGTTCAAAAAACCCTAGAGTATTCCTTATGACATTGCAATTTTCGATAATTCGATTTCTCAAGTAGTTTCATTTAGAATAAGAGTTTTAGAAATCAGAGCCTTTAGATGACCTAATAAATAGAAATCTAGAGGATTCATATCAGGACAACGAGCTGGCCAATTGAGTTGCTGCACGTCCGACCCAGCGATTAGTAATGTCGAAATGCTGACGAGCAAGGACACTAAAATGAGCTGTGGCCCTGTCTTGCATCAACTACATAATCGCTCTTAAATTTAGGGATACATCTCCTAACAAATTGGGTAGATTAGGTAGTCATCAATAATGCCTACCCATAAGTTCAGCTAAAATTGTTGCGGAAAATGACTTTCTCTAATAACGTGGGGATTTTCGTTGGGCCAAACATCGTTGTTACGATAATTAATGATAGCATGTTTGGTAAAAAATTAGCAATCACCTACAAAACATTAATCTTTAACCCGCTTTATGTGATATAAGCACAGTAGATTTCTTAAAACTTTCCAAGCTGTTTTTGGGGCTCACTTAAGCTGCAGAGGAATTTTCCTGGTACTATTTGAAGGATCTTCTTCGACCGCATTAAATATAGTTTATTCTAGTTCAGGCGTTGTTACAGTTTCTGGTCTTCCACCACCTGTATTTTTATAAAAACTATCAGTTTCACTTAATCTTGCATGTATCGTTTTAAATGTTTCAGCACATGGAATTGCTCTGTTGGGATATCTGTCTTGGTACGTTCTTCGTGCGTCTTCCGAATTTCCATTTGGTAATTCCTAAAGTGCATGTCAGTCATTCCAGAATTACAAAAATTATTCACAATGGAATCACTGCTAACTGACAACATTAAAATTTACTGATATGAAAGTGACAGTACTATCACTGTATGCTGATACTAGTAAGGTAATAAAAAGTTGTACTTTTAGTTGCTTAAACTGATGAAGCTATATAAACTGCAAAAAGGGTCAGTGGCGTACTTTTATATCTCAATATTGTTGGTTGCGGTGCCCCTTGAGACACCACTGGATCTAATTCAATCTGCCAAATTTTAATCAAATCGGCTTAAGAAATAAGAACGGGGCACAGGTTCCTAGGAACTTTTTCTTAAAATGGCCTAAGGAATCACCTTATAACCACACATATATATATATATATATATATATATATATATATATATATATATATATATATATGATAGTATGTTTTCATTCCACTTACACCAACGTCATAACAAGAAAATGATCCTTGATCCTTGCTATATATATATATATATATATATATATATATATATATATATATATATATATATATATACATACACATATAAATATATAAACAGAAAGATGATTATGCAGATTAATTCCTAAAAAGAGAAATAAAAATAAATCAAACGTGATTTATCACCTTGGGCTGGAGTGTCATGGCAGGTGGCTAAGGTCACTTCCGTAGATAAGTCAGAAGTTTATCCTAAATTTTGGGTTTTTTTCTGGCCAAATTTACAAATGTGGCTGGCTCCTGTTAGTGAATCCACGTTTGTTTGTTTGTTTTCTAAGATTTTCAACAACTTTCCTATATCTTTTAACTTGGTTAAACTGCTCTGCTGATGAAGTCTAATAAGACTGAAACACGTGTAGCGCGATTACCAAACTTCACACCTTTTTTTTGCGGACATGCTCACTATATATATATATATATATATATATATAAGGGCAGAAGGAAAAGTCGGTCGTGAAAGGTAGTCTTGGTTGGTTTAATTCGTTAAGATTTACCGTTTCGAGAAAAATCACTTGAAAATTACCTGTCAAGGCATTAGACTGCATTACCCTTAATTTTCAGAGGAAGTTGAAACGAAAAAATGTAATTATTTACTGGACCCAAAGTAGGTTTAATTGTCAATGTAAGCTGATTTTGAAATCATTTTTTCTCGAAAACAGTGTATCTTAACGAATTAAACCAAGGGTACGTTTCTGTTCTAGAAAACTTTGTGTATTAATTATTGTACCAAATTGTAGTTAAGATACAATACATTAAGAGCTGGTCGCCTTTCATCTGGAACGTTCTTTAACCCCCATAATCAACGAATTTCCATCGTAAATTAGCTGCATTGTAGGTCTCATTTTCGACATTTTCACGGATAGAATTTACATTTAATGTGTTCGTCTCCCTCTTAGATATTCCCAACCCCCCTTTGAGCGGATATGTGCGTCATATTACGCTAGTGACTTCACGAATTTCCACCCTCTAGAATTATTAGCAACGATGCCAAGTCAGAAAATATTAAGCTAAATGTTGGTATATTGAAAAAATTGTTCGATAGAAAAAAGATAATAAAACAACCATTTTTTTTGTTCATTGCTAAATAAAATAAGTAGTACAATATTGCAAAAAGATTTTAGTCCATTCAGTTATGATACTAATAACCATATTTCTGTAGCAACCATGTGCTTTTGCTCTGCTATACGGGCTAACATTTTTTTATATGTAAGCAACCAATAAAACCTGATCTTGTATGTAATTTTGCATGTTTTATGTTGGTAAAACGTGGTATATAATTGAATATATATATATATATATATATATATATATATATATATATATATATATATATATATATATATATATATATATATATATATATATATATATATATATATATATATATATATATATATATGTATATATATAAAAATATTGGTCTCTTAGAGTAGAAATGGAAGAACAATTTGAATTATTTAGCACGTTTTACATTTTGGTCACATAATATGAGACTGTTAAAAAAATTACTGAAAAGAAAAGGAAATTGTAAAATATTGGGAGAAATTATTTTTAAAAATTACAAATTGTCTTCTTAAATAATTTGGCGACGAAATCTGGCAACATTGGCCTTATATGCATTATGTAGCTATTAAGTGGTGCATCATTACTAGTTAATGAATGATTTTAATGTAGGAAGCAGACGTAACAAAGTGCATGCTGAGTGATATGCTTAGTTTTAGTCTATTTGTATTAGTCACTGCTTGCTCGAATACCATCTTTCATTGGAATATATGCCGAATACTATTTTAGTGGTAAAATTGTTAATTAGTTAAATATAAAGCGATATTACTATAAGTTAATATTATTAGATTTTTAGCCAAACTTCAATCGGTTTCGAAATTTTGCATTAAATAATCTATTTCCCTGAGTAACTCCAACAACTTAATAATAGGCACTAAATGCGATTTTTATGAACATATTATAAATGAATTTTAAACACGATCAGGTGCATAAAAACGGATACCGTAAAATTTCATTCAAGTTTAATGATTGAATTTTTTTTATTTCTAGCTCGATTTTAATATATTTTTAAATGAACTGTAATTATTTTAAGTAAAAAATCGTTAATTTGCATATTAAAGATAACTAATATGTTTTTTTTCACCAAACATTGAAAGAGCTGGTGGAAATTAAATCATACATTATGTCAACACATGAATTTATTTCCACAGCCGCGTTAAGCTTTTTCTACTTTGAAATTTGAAGTGGACAATATTTTTGTGATTTACGTGTGAGATATAAAAGGATTTTTTCGAATTCACCACTATTTGTACTATTATTACAATATCTCTTCAACTAAATTAGATTTTAATACAATTCATTCATCAGTGGCTTTTGAAATTTTTTATATAAAACATATTTTCTGAATTTGAGGGGGAGAAAAGGGGTGAACTTTATTTTTCCATTTTTTTAGAATAGCCCTTCAACTAAATGCATTTTTAAAAGAATTCCTTTGTCAATGGTATTCAAACACTTTTACCTAAAAACACCTTTAAAGGGGTGAAGTTGTGTTTTTCCCTTTTCTACGGTATAACTTTAACTAAATACTTTCGTTACTAGCTTTCTAAATTAATTATCTAAAAACCTATTTCTGGATTTTTAGAAATTCCTCTTTTAATGGGGTCAAATCTGTTTTACTTTTTTTACAATTTCTATTTATTGAATTCTTTCCTTATTAACTATTTAACGATTTCTTTACTTTTCCAAATATCATCCTTAAGGGAGTGAAAAGTGGTGAATTTTGTTCTAATTTTTATTACAATATCTCTTTAACTAAATGAGTTTTTTAAAACAATTCTTTATAATGAGTTTCAAAAATAACACTGGCCGCCAAAAAAAAATTTTGTTGTAACACAAATCAGAATAGCATAATCTATTAGAATGGATCTATCCAAGTACGAGAATGACAAATAGAAAGTTGTAGCACGTAGGGTTTTTTTGTTAGAGTTGTAGAACCATATCGAATGTTAAGACACTTAATATCTATATAAAAAATGATTTCAGAAAATTCTTAACCCTGTTTATTGACTATGTTTACAGTTTTCGCCTATTAAACATACCATACATCTAAGAGAAAAGCAAACGAGACAAAAATTAACTTAAAACACTAATTAAACTTTATTTTTTCCGTTTATGAGGTGTCCTATCTTCTTTCTTCAAAAACCAACAGTAGTCACCCATCATGGCTGGATCCCATCGTCCTTGGTACCGAATTTCCATTATTCTGATATCTTGGTGAAACCTTTCACCCTGCTTGTCACTAACAGCTCCCAAATTTTTAGGAAAAAATGACAGATGGGAATGAAGGAAGTGAATTTTTAATGACATTCTGGCACCAAGCGCTTTATAGGCATCTAAGAGTTCATTAACTAATTGTTTATAATTTTCATCCATATTGTTGCCTAAAAATGCTCTTACTACATTAACAAATGAATTCCATGCTCTGAGTTCCTGCCTGATAAGCTTTTCCGTAAAATTGACATCGTCCAGAATTTTCTGATTTGTGGCCCAATAAAAATGCTTTCTTTTAATTTGGCATAACTTAACTGGGAAAAGACTTGTCTTAGGTATTTAAATCCATCACCATCTTTATTCAAAGCCTTCACAAAGTTTTTCAACAGCCCAAGTTTGATATGAAAAGGACATTTTTGGGATCAACAAGAGGTTTCAATTTAACATTTTGAGATTCCGGTTGAAATTCGCTTCTTTCTGGCCAAATTTTTGTTACAGAATACTGATTTATTGCGCGACTGTCCGATAAACAAAGAAAACAGCAATATTTTGTAAATCCCCCCTGAAGTCCCACTAAAATCGCTATAACTTTTAAGTCCTTACATATCTGCCATATATACCTATTGTAGTTTATTTTATCCAAAATCGTGCACATATTTTCGTAATTTTCGTTCATTGCAACTGAATGGGCAACTGGTATATAGGGTTTTAAATTTCCATTATGCTAAAACACAGCTTTTAAGCTATATTTAGATGAGTCTATGAATAAGCGCCACTCACGGGGAGAATGTTCAATATCAAGTTCCTGCATTAAACTGTCTATATCAGTACACGCGCACAACGAATTTTCCATACTGTAGAATTCAGAAAACATAGCATTTCTTTTTCTGAAATTCCTAATTTTTGTGTCTTTGGCCAATAGGTTCCATTCCTTAAGACGGGAACCCAGAAGTTCTGACTTGCTTGGATAACCCCAAATCACGCACTAAATCATTTAATTCAATTTGAACAATCAAATGTGGCTCGCCGGAACTTTGACCTGTGGTAAAAGTGGGGTCGGTGCACTGTTCTTCTAAGCTGCTGATGATGCGTTATCTCCATTATTTCCTAAATCAATAGCTTGCTAATTTAAAGGCGCAATCGGCAAATTTGCATTATGAGGAACAGGTCGTATGGCAGATTGCAAAATTGGATATTCTATATTGTGCTTTCCCTTTTTGGAATAACCTTCAGTCTTTGTCAGGCAAAAATAACAATCGTCAGAATAATTGGTGGGTTCTCGCCATACCATTGGAACTGAAAAAGGCATACTTTTTCTCTTTCCCTTCATCCACTGCACCAATGATACACTACAATTAACACAGCGCACATGGGGAGCCCACTGCTTATCTTGATCCCCAATTAACACACCAAAATATTTAAAGTAGGTTTTTTTACATTTTCGGAAAATGACCTGGCTTGTAATTTGACCAGAAATTCTCTACAAATATAACAAAATTTGTCAGGAGAAATTTTGCAACTTCGGCGCGTTTGACTCGACATTCTCGTCTTCACATAGACTTGCTTATCGATACACAGAGAACCACTCAATTCGAAACTCAAGAGAAAAGTGATGTTTAACCTTTATTTTATGTCTAATGTTGTAAACAACCCAGTCTAGGTAATTTTTCCGTTATAAAATGGACCCATTTTAGCCGCCCCACAGTAAAATTGTTTACCTGCCAATATAAAAGGTTCAAATTATGCTATTAAAAAATGGTACGTATTAGGGCTTTCCGAATATTTTTTTTTTATTATTGGGAGGGTATTTCCATTGTGAAAATAATGAGCTGGCCTGTGTTAAAAAAATCTTGTCAGCCATTGTAATTATCTAAAAATTCCATATTTAAATTTTCGAAATTTTACCCTTAGGGGGGTGAAATCAATTTTTACTATTTTTTAAAATATCTCCTTTTTAACTTTTACGATTTATTTAAATGACTTTTCAAACAATTGTTTTGCTAATGGCCTTCAAAAACAATTAAGAGGTTTCTGCATTTTTTAAAATGCCATTCTTAAGGGATTTTTAAATGAGTTTCAAAACAATTTTTTCAATAGATATCAAAAATATTTATCTGAAAACCGACTTCTGGATTTTTTAAAATCCCACTCTTAAATGTGTGAAATATGGCTTTCTTTTAATACATTGATTGTCGGTATGTTTTTTCAAAAATATACGACTTGTATAAAAGATTTAAGGATGAGTTTATATTTTATGTCGCCTCTTCCAGAGTTACCGAAAGGAGTGATTTATGTATTTAGGCACCAGAAAGGCAGACTAAAAATGAAGTTGGTAAAAAAGCAATACTTTAAATGGTTTCACATATCTCTATTATTATTTTTAGTTATTGATAAAGAAGAATTTTTGGTTTTCCCATTTGTATTTGTACGTGCATTTTTAAAGTTTTTTAGACAAAATGTATAAATGCATCTGATTTTTTGTATCTTTAATTTTTTTTATTCAATCCCAGTATAGACAGATCAGAAGTTAGTTGATCCTAGGCCACAAAGATGCAAAGCTATTGTCAAGAATAAGGGACATTCAACATTATTGTTATAGACATAGTTTTGGTTTTCTATTTCATTTCAGTATTGATTTGATATCATATCTTTTGTGTGAGCCATTTTTCACCAAAACGCTGAAATACGTGAAGTAGTTTAAATGGTTGTTCTTTTTTTTGTAACAGCTTCAGCCTCTCTGCAACCCCTTAATTTGTAGGCACCCCAATTTTTTTTCTAATGACAACATAGGTCATGTGGGGGCTCTATGAGAAGGTCTTCTAAAACTGAACCCAATACTAGCAACAAATTGGGGTCCGCTCATTTCATTGCAGTAAAACGAGTCTAAATTCGTTTGTAATTAAAATTAACTACCTAAGTAGATGGTTATGGTGTGATGCGTCTGATTATCTTTAGAGGATTGATTAAACGATAGTGGTGATTATTATCGCTCTATACGTTAAGAAGCAACTTCCTAATATCACAAATTTTTACATTACAAAATGCAGGTAAAAAGATACCAAAATTCTTGAAATTCTAGCACAGTTTCTTCTCACAAATGGTTGTTTATTTGACAAATACCTGCAAACACAAAATAATAAATTCAGTTAATCTTTCAGTTTGATCATTGAATTGCAAGCAAGTATTTGGGTTTTGGAACTTTGACATTTTTGAATTATGGTGCTCTTAGAAACGCCGCATATTGAAATTGTATTATTATTGGGTTGTGGAGACAAAGTACGGAGCTAGAATGTAGATTGTGTGGTATTTAAGAAATTTGAAGCGCATGGGTCAATTAGGGCTTTATCTAGACGGGCCCGACCATCAGTACAAGAAAGTCTACATTCTTCAACTAATACCTTAGCGTTACATATGGATCTCAGTAGTGCTTCTGTGCAGCGATTATTAAAGAGCCAGAAGTACCACCCGTATAAAGTACATGAATGTACAAATGAGTTATCAATAGACATAGTTATCGATTCTGGTCTGATCAAAATCCACAGTGGATGTGTGAGGGACATACACAACATCCCCAAAATGTGTGGGCTGGTATAATAAAAACCGAATTTTAGGACCATATTTCTTTGAAGAAAATTTTTCCGCTAAGCATTACTTAGGTTTTCTCTCATTCAATTTAATACTGCATTAGCAGTAATGTTTCCTAACGAAAGTGATCCAGATATTCCCCATGAAAAAATATTGTTTCAACAAGGCACCGCATTTTGGTACGAATGTTCGAAGGTACTTAGACGAAATTATTCCAAATCGGTGGATAGGTCGACGGGGTCTCATTGAAAGGCCATCAAAGTCTCCGGACCTTATACCATTAGATTTCTTTCTATAAGGGTATTTGAAGGAAAAAGTGTTAAAAAATGGACCAAACAGCGTTGAGGACCTATAAGATAGAATAAGGATGGAGGTTGCTAATTTACCAACTGAAAGTATTAGAAGTGCGGTTGGTAGTATTCACCACAGGCTCAGTTCATCGTAAGTAGAAGGTGGAAATCACGTTCAGCATATGTTACATTTGCCGAATCAGGTGAGTGCTAAGGATTCCCCTCGAATATTAATTTTAATTAAAAAAACCTATGTGAACTCGTTTTACTGAAACAAAATCAGCAGACCCCTAATTTGTTGTTTGTATTGGATTTAGTTTTAGAAGACCTTCTCATAGAGCCTCCACATGACCTGGGTTGCAATTTGAAAAAAAAAAGTTGTGGTGACTATAAATTAAGAGATAGCAGGGAGGGGTCTGAAAATAAAGTCGAACAACCACTTAAACCACTTCACGTGTTCCAGTGTTTTTGTGAAAAATGGCTCATACAGAAGATATTAATTGTACGCGTTTCTTTTAATCAACCCTGCATATTGTTTTATTTTGCTCAACACATGTAAACATTGATTTTTTATGACCATTTTTATAAAAAAAATCTCTTATTTTTTGACCATCTCTTATCTAGGAAAATGAATATAACTTAAAACGGCTCAAAAATATAACGTATTTTTTTGTTGAGGTTATATATACATTTTACTAAATTTATAATTGGATTTACTTACTCTATAACATGTTAAAATTTTGTAAATATTTAAATTAAATAGAGACTTATTTTTCATAATTTCGTTGTGTATTTACTGTGTAAGTTTATGTTATAATTTATCACTCTACATTTTAAAGTAAGTACAACTGGATCCAATTTTTCTGCTTGGATTCTTAAACGATACCACAGTTCCTTTACAAATTAAATTATTTGTATGCCGTAAATTCTAGCGGTTTAGGTGAGCAAAGTTAAAAGCTAAGCATTTAACTGTTTCCGCTACATGCTCCTTTATCAACATCAAAATCTGAGTTATGTAAAAGGTACAAAGTAATGGACGATTAATCGTTTGTTGTGTTAAAGCTTTCAAGAAAAGAGATATATTTAGGACTTAACCTGACCGCAACAGAAAACGTCCATCACTTGGTCATTCTGCACAATTTGAACTAACCCATAGTAGCCGCTTAAAATATTCCAGAAATTTATACCACGTACTTAGTCCCATTAACAAAGAACAATGTCCTGAAAATATTAGGGAGTTGCAGTTGAAATCCTTAACGTTAAAATTAATTCCTGTATAATAATTTTGATAATACCCTAATCAAATGTAGAAATATGACAATGGTCATTGATAAAGTAGATAAGTAACTACTTTAGTCGGAAATAATTGTTTTATATCTGTGAGAAAACTAAGGCTAGAGTCCCGAATACTGGGCACTGTGACTGAAGTGTAGAAAGGAACAGTGTGTCGTTTTAGAATTCTTAGGATAAGGCCGCATCAAATTAAAATTATTATACATCGTTTTACATTCGATGGTTCAGGCTATCCCCAAAGAGTCATTTGCACCATCAAACTACAAGTCAAATAACCTTTATTAGGAAAAAAACGTAATAAAAATTCTTTCTTGTTTCACTTGATATTATTGATGGGGAGTTTTTTTATATAAAACTTATTCAGTCAGCTTTGTTGTGTTATTTACCCAATCTACAATAGATTTTGTATTCTATAACTATTGACCCTCTAAGAGTTACTAAGTATATTTTTCTCACATTTCCTAATAATCTTTCTTTAGTTTAGTATGCCACCCAAGACAAAATTCTATCTACGCCAGTGGCATTATTACATTATTTAGCACAGCATTGTTTAACTGTCACTAGTTTAAATTAAGTATAGGTCTTTTTATCGATACAGCATACAGCTTCTGTTATATTATAGGTAAATTTTTATATCGAGGCATCAAATTATCGAACATGATAATTATCCGGTAACATCCCATAAAACAATGCCCTCTACGATATATCTCTAATACAAGGCACGATAAACGGTTTCACGGTCTATTGCTTCCTTTTTTGAGCACAGAACAAACGAAAGTCACCCCAGGAATAAGCTAATGCCATTTCTCGTGACGTCATACGCGTACGTTAGGCCTGAGACGGAAATGCGATCTCTGTGCGAGGTCGTTGTACTTTTTTTACTATTTCCGGGTTTAGTTATCATAATATCATTAGCGAACATTAATCAAGCAATTAACTTTCACCAAAAATTAGCGAAATCTAAATGGGTCAATTGTTACTTCATGCTATTGTTTGATAAATAAATTAAAATGAACAAATATATTTTACTTAATACTATTCAATACCACTTACTACACTAATTTGAGTTGCAGAAATGACAAAATATAGTAGAATCCCAAAAGAGTATTCTTTTCGCAACGTAAAATATAAATAAATATAATATTAAATGAAAATAGTTTAAGCAAGTGTGTATCCCAATATGTTGACTAGTCTGCGTGCGATAGTTTTAGATAGACATCAACTAAAATATTTTTTTACTAAAAAACCTACAAATGAATTTTTTAAAAAATATTTAAAAAAACGCTATTTGAATCTTATGAATTAATTAAGCTAAAACTTTCAACTGCTTTTTGTGTTGAGAATTGCTTTTGTTAAAGCACTCAACTGGAAAAAAAGTTCCTCGTCTTGAATCATTTTATTCTTCCCTAAAATCAGTTTTTTTTTTCGGACGAAAAACTAGTCCCACCAGAAGAATGAGCAAGATGCGACGAAAACTATGACCTGCATATCGTCGAAAGTAAATTATATTAAGTTACTCGTAATTTTTTTGTGGTATTTGTCCAATAGCATAAGTAACAACCCCTTATACATATGCGTTATATCCTTTATAAATAGAAGTCTTGGAGCTCATATTCCGATACTTGCTATAAAATCAAAAAACTTACTCCGTCGTATTAATTAGGTTTGTAACTGATA
The DNA here is from genome assembly GCA_030620095.1 of Kuschelorhynchus macadamiae. NCBI lineage: Eukaryota > Metazoa > Arthropoda > Insecta > Coleoptera > Curculionidae > Kuschelorhynchus > Kuschelorhynchus macadamiae. The sequence continues at coordinate 632,450 of JAUTXW010000656.1, forward strand.
GATAAGTAAAACAATGGAGAAAATGCTGATATTTTAATTTATTACCTTGTAAGATATAAACTATAACTAAACTATAAACAGGTAATACTGCTTAGATCAGTAAAAGTGCACAACAGATCTTTTTACTTTTGTAACTCACCGCTGGAGCAAGCCATCAAATTCTATATGAGAAAACTCAAATTATTGCCTTCGACATATTCAATTGCATATATGGAGAGAAGCCTCTCATTCACTTCTTAACATTTTGACTATCCAGAGAGGAGCTATTAGTTTGATTAATGATCCGAATTTTACAAGGAAGCTTGCATGAGTAGAGCATCGTTGCATTGTAGGCGAGTTGTCTCTATTTTATCGGTATTCCCATGGAATTTCTTCTGATGAGTTATTATCCATTACGCATTCCTTAGTCACTCCTGCCATTGAGACACGAGCATCCACACACATGCATAACTTCACCGTCCAAGGACCTTCCAATTTGTTTCTCTCTTCCCTGATCTGCAAGTCTTTAAATCCTTCATCAATAAACTTTCCCTCTCTTCTCTTAAGGCAACCACGATGACTAGTACTTAGACCTTTGGCCATCGTACTCTGCTCGTAGATAAAAAAAATTGTTACCAGTTGTTTCATGTTCTTCACGTCGTCAATATTTAGATAATATAATTCTTCTCGCTGACAACAACTAGCAACGCCCAGTGTTGGAACTGTAAACCTGTAAATCATCGTTTGCTTAAATATTGACGTAGCGGCTATTGCTTAACAACTTTTCTAGCGTGATTAAGTTTCTTTTTCTAGAACGTCGATTTTTAAATTCGTTAGCTCAGAAAATTGTTTTTCACGAAAGAGAAAAATTCATTGAGTTACCTGATCCATCAAATGTTTCCTGACAAAACAAACGACCTTGGGAAATATGATTGTTTCAATAAGTCTTCTTACATCAAGTGGCATATAAAATATACTCACATAAAAATATCGACCAACAAACATTTTTTTTAATGTCACATCTCTTAAATTTTTAACTAATCAGATAAAATATTATTTTGTGATTTCAGTGACATAACACACTATAGTTTAATTTAGCAATTTTTGAATACTGTTCAAAAATAAAAAAGAATACAATAATTTTTTTTACCTGAAAGTAATGGTAAAAACAACTACTTTAGTGTGAAATAATACAACTTCAGAAATATAAAAAAACTTAGTGAAGAACAGTGCCAAAAGGAGATTGGAATTTTCCATGGAGATGGTAAATTGGTACAATAGAAATAAATAGGCTTAGAAAAACCTACTGTGGACTAAAGAAAGCTGCTTCACTAACAACAGAGGAAGTTATTCGGCAAAATACTCGATTTTGTTCAATCAATATCCCTCGTCAAATACTAAAATCAGGCAAAAATATGTCATACAATTAATTATTAATATAACATCTATTTTATTAAAACCAATTAAGGTTCATATTCCTTTAGTAGATATATTCACTTAATACTAAACAATACTTCTTTCTTTAAAACTATTAAAATACCATAACTATTTTAATTGTTCACGTTCGAAAATCAGTTAAGAAAATAATATTTTAAGGACAATCACGTGTTAGACGTGAACACGACAAAATGACTACGCCTGACAAACTAATAGATCTTCCGTAAACCAATAAAAAACCACGTACGCCAATGCCTCGAGCTACAAAAAAATGCCCACAAACGAAGTATAAATATCAAAAGCAGTTGCAGCAGCGTGGCATTTACGAAAATAGTGAAGGCATTAATATCAGGAGGGTTGGCAAATGTTAATTATAAATAATGCGAAGAATAATTGGCATGGGTACAATGAGTCAGACCCACCCCTTTCGGAAAATTAATGGAAGGGGCATTAAAAGAGCGCCCATGCCACGTATTATTAATATTCATTTGAAGAAAATTGCCGTAAGTATTTGTGGCTTCATTTAAATATCCCGTTTTCGTTGTTTTCGTTTTGGCCGGTAAATAAGATGTCACCAGAAATGCACTATTTCTAATTTAATTGTGTATAGAGTTGGTGCTCTTTTTAAACTATAATCATGTGCTTAAATATAGAGCTAAAAATAAAAAAAATTATACATAGAAGGTTGATAACCTTGACGAGCTTAGAAAGAAGAAACATTCCTCTACTGGTTTTTTTATCTAAGTGAATATAAAATAACGGTCAAAACATTTTTTTAACTGCTTGTAAATGTAGTTATTATATATTATCTAAACTAGGGTTGGTACCTAAGAATATTCGACACGAGATACATAAAGACGAATGACAATCAATTATCCACCGACGACTAAAAAATGGTTCCACCTTTAAGCCTAAGAACGATAAGCAACTATCAAATGATTAGTAAAAAAATGGTCCACTGATATGATAAATAATGCTCATTTCATGTATATTTTTTAATAAACCACTTGGCCCCTATAGAAACAACGGACATGCAACGAAAGTGGGCTGGGCGTAGTTTTTAAATATCGCACAAATAAGCCGTTGGAGAAACATATGTATTGCAACTCTATGTTATGTTCTCAAATCTATTGCAGGATGTTAAGAATGGAGAAACCTGCCTTCTCTAAATTGACACAATTCGTTAAACGTCACTGCAGGTGTCAACAGCATTCTTCCTGTAATAAGTTCATCTTTGATAAATCCTGGACAAATTGCGAATAGGGGTCTTAAAGGAACAATATGAATCGGCGGAAAGCCATTTCTTGATCTTTTTACATATGACAATTAACAAGACATATTTGGAGGTTAAGTATAAGTTATTTTTTAATTTTTAACTATTTGATGTACTTTTTTTTTAATAAGTGTTATTATTTAAGTTTTATATTTTTTCTGCGGGGTGGAAAGAAAATTATTCATAATTAAGAATGCGAGAAACCTTCCCTTCATTTAATTAAAAACTTTATGCATTTTTGGTACTTACCATTTTTAAAAGTTACAACTCAGTTAATCTAAAATAAGTTTAAAAACACATGTGTCAAAATTATAATAAAAATTAAAAGCACGAACTTACATATAACATTTCCAAAAGGATAGGTAAAATAAAAACGGGATCACTTATATTTATTTAAATGAACAAAAAAAATTAACCGCTCAACAAAAAATCGACCGTTTCATTTTTATACCTTTTCTTCAAACTAATTTACCTTTTTTGAAAATCAAGTTTTTCGTATGAGGAAAAAAAGAACGATTCTTTTTGTAAGTTTTATTTGTTAACAACGTATTGTATATAAGGATAACAAAAACTACCATCAATAAATTAACAGTGCCCTCCTTGCTACGGCGGCCGTGGGGCACATAAGGTAATGTAAAAGTTCAGAAATTTCCAAAAACAAATTTACGCATTTTCAATACGGGATGTTGCCAAGATAAAATAAATATCTTCAGACGTTTCTCTTAGTTTTTGAATTACGCGTTTTTGACAGGGGCTAACACTACTAAACATACAATTTGGGTATCTCAAGGATTTTGGTAAGCTATCTAGATTTCAAATGCTATTTCAAGAATTACTTCTATGATCGAAGACTTTTTCTTCGGGAATAAATAACCAAAGTATAATTTGTTCATTTAATGAAATTAAATCGCTTATTGCAGAAAGGGTACATGTCACAAAATGACTGTTTTGAGAAACAAAACAAAATGTGTTTGTTTTAAATTTTGTTATCTAGATATTGGGGGTAGGTATCATATCCTTAAGAGGATATCTTATTATACTACTTAGTGATATTTTTTTGCTTATTTAATGGGATTTGATTCCTAAAAAAATTAACGAACATTTAAAACATGTACCCTGCAATCAACTTCCAGGATTAAGAAATAAAACACGTTTTTTTTTTCAAAAATTTGCATAAAGGAAGTTTACATGAAATATTAAACTTAAATGAATAAATATATTTATTCACAGCTAGTTTTAAACAAAACGTGCGTGTTACTAAACTTTGAATAAACTCCCTCGTAACAACACTGCCTGCTTGACTGCTGATGTATATATATATATATATATATATATATATATATATATATATATATATATATATATATATATATATATATATATATATATATATATATATATATATATATATATCTATATCTATATAGCCACCAGTCTTTGAAATTGATAATTTCTTTTCCGTCATTTACAACATGCACCTTTGTTTTGCGTCCAGGCTACAATTTCGACATATTGATGAAGAGTATAAACCCTATCAACTTTTTTTAAATGCCCTTTTAACTAGGCCAAAATCCCTATTGCAGGGTTAAAAGAATGGCCTCTAATAGGAAAGTATTGCTCAATTTTATCAAATTTACCAGAATCTGTTAGGTAGAGGCACATTCTTATCAAGGTATAATTTTTGATTTGCCCAGGGCAGTTATCACTAAAAATGTGGACTCCAAACCGTAAAATTTTGACAATGATGCTACTTTTTCTTCGGCTGTTAGTTTTGTGAAACATTTAAGCCACATGCAGCTCCAATTGATTTGCCTTACACTATATTACCTTTGTAGTTCGTATAACCTGTGCCTTTAGTGCTAAAAAATATGATAGTTTAACACAAAAACTAATAATATCATTAAGTAGTGGAACCTACCGATTTCTTCTGATACGATTTCATTTGTAGTTATCTGCGTTTAATACGCCTCGTTTTTTTTAATTAGTTTTAACAGGCTCGACTGCCTCAATTGTCGACTAAATTAAACGGAATAATAACAACAAACAACTGATGTTTTAGAAATGACACCCTGTGCAACGCGCCACAGATCTATTGAAGAAAGAATACAAGTGCAAAAAGCCCAGCCCAAATCTTTGTATGCCTCTCTGAGCAATGCATATTTTATTTGTAGATTTTCTTACTAGAGTTAGTGTTTCAGCTCCGTATGTCGAGAATTTTCATGATTTGTTAAAAAGTCACGCATGTCGCCAGCACATTACTTCACCAACAAGAGTAACATCCACAGGTGCAACACCCATTGAAGTTATTACTAATGACAAGGTGTTTGATGCTGATGTTTCTTGTTTCAGTGTATCTGATCACAACCTGGTTTCTTGTTCAGTGAACTTCCATTATCAGAAACCTCTAACCTACTGTAAACAAATTCGTGATTAGAGCACGGACTTGACCTGTCACTGATAGACTATATCGCCTAAATTATTTGGACGAGAAAGTTCTGTTTATTACAGAAAGTCTGTTGCGGGTTTTTGATAAGCATGCTCTTGTCATTGCAGTTAAATGTAATCCTAGAAAACACAGATAACCCTCAAATCTTGTAACAACTCAAAGGTAATCTGCTCACACCTTCATAAATGAGGTAACTCTAAGTCTAACTAATCTTCTAAGATCCCCGATGACCTTTTATTCCAGATGAAATCAACTTTCATTTTGTTGGCTCTTCTCATGCTACTTCGGTTGATTATGATTATGTTGAGCAACTTAGGAACTTACAGTTTGGCAACTCGCATTGGCATTCGAACTTAGACCCTGCACTGTCGACCAAATTAAACTACTGGTTTTAAGACAGAAACCACATACTTACAGCGCGAACCTTATCTCAGCGAAAATACTACAACTCTCCTTGGAAGTAATAGCAGCCCCGTTAACTCACATTACCAACGTATCTCTTTTGTATGGCAAATGTCTCTTACTCTGGAAAATAACTTATGTGAGACCTATTCCGAAACTAGTAGCTTCCTCTGTGTCCATTTAAAGGTTCGAAGGAGTCTTACATAAACAGCTTTGTGACTATTGGGATGGAGTGGAATTCTCCCAGTCTCAGTCTGGTTTTCTCAAGGGATTTCGAACGGTTACGGCACTGAACCATTTTGTTGATGATTGTCTGATTGCTCTGGATGATCGGAAGGTGGTCTCTCTTACATATTTGGATATGTTTAAGGCCTTTGACTCTGTGAGTTTTGAATGTCTTCTGGCGATAATGAAATTCATGGCCATAAATGGCCACACTCATAATTGGTTCAATGGCTATCTATATGGACGCGAACAAAAAACTATTCTTAAATGTGCGGGCATTCCTCAGGGATCAGTGCTGGGACCCCTTCTGTTCTCCATTGCGGTGGCTGATTCACAGTTCGCGCCTAAAACATGCAGTATTCATTTTCATGCTGATGACGGCCAACTTTTCTGTAATTTTGCCTCAACTTCCATGAGAGTTGCTGGTGAGCTGAATAACCAGGATTTGGATTCAATATCTTAGAAGAAGCAATGTCAATTACAGACCACTTCGGGGTGTTTAGACTAACTTAGACATCGGCCTAGAACCAAAACTTTTACAATCTTCTACAACCAAATCTCAAGACTATTGCCAAGCCTTATATTGGACAAGGTATATTGCATATACCTTATCCTTTTATATAATAATGACTGTTTGTATTTTTTTTATCTTTACACAATAAATTGACTTTGAATTTGAACTTGAATAATCTAATCAGTCACCCGTCTACGCAATTAGAAAATTTGCTATTTGTCTAAAATGGACACCAGAAGCAGACTATCATTAAGTGATTTTTGAGAACTAAGGTCTTCTTGAGTGCTGATCTTAAAATTTCTTCCGATCTTACCAACATACTTTGAATTGCAGTCTTTTCATGACAATTTATACATACTAGATTTCGCTAGTAGTTGTTCAGTTTTATCTTTAGGTTTTGAACCCTAGTTTTAAAGATATTCTTAAAATCAATGGAAGATAAACTGAACCTAAAAATAATATAAACACACAAATTACTGTAGTCGTGTAAAAATTACCTGCCGTTATTTTTCGCTTTTTAGGGTCCCTGTTCTATGCTCTCTCATTTCTGCCAGTCTCTCAACCTGTTTCTCTACCTGTCGTTCTGCCTGTATGCGGCATAGCTCAAAAGCTACTTATCCGATTGACTTCAAATTTTGGTCAACAATCAAGGGTCATAAGGGGATAAAATGGTTACATTTTGGTTAAAATCCGATGTGGCGGAACAAAATGGCCGCATCACAAATTATAAAAAAAGTATTATTAAACTACTTATCGGATAGACTTTAAAATTTACCCAAAAATAAAGTGTGATATACCGATAAACGAGTAATTTTTTGTATAATATAGCTATAATGAGGAACAAAAGAGCGGCCTAATTGAATATTTAAAAATTCAGTATGAAAAAAAATACTTAAACAATTGACTTGAAATTTTGGATAAGAATCAAGTGTGACTGGGAAATTTTTAGTGCTAATCCCATATGGGAAAATAAAATGGCAATGAGATAAGTTGTTTCTGAGCTATGCTAGCTGGACCCCACGAAATGGGAGAACATATTTTTTGGGATCTAGGTACCCTAAAACGCAACCATTTGCAAAAGTCGCGGAGGGTGATTTTTACGATTACAATTAGTATAGTATTAGTATTTTTCCCTCGCGGCGGAACTAAAAAACTGTTTCTTTTCCATTGTACAGAAAAATGGATATATTGATTACATCTGTAAAAAAAAATCACAAAAAAAGCAAACATTTCTAAAATGCTTCAAATATATTTATCAAACCTTTAACATAACATCACCGCCTTCCGTAAAATCATTCTATATCAAATATTTACATCATTTCTTACTCCTCCGTTCCAATTTCCTTTCTCTGCCACATCCAGCCACATTATAAAAATCAATTTGCGGCTGTAAAAATAATGAAGCTTCCGTAGTAGTGGCACATTCTGCGTCTTGCGAGCAGTTTTACACCCTTCGGGGGAGTTACCCCCTTCTTACGCGACACATTGCGGAGGGTGGGGGAGGGCAAGCAATTAGTGCTCGGCCACCTGCGTCCCTTAGTTGTGTGACACGCGTCGCTTTGCTTTTGTTTCGAGGCCGTGCCTCAAATTCGCTCTCTTTTGTTTCGCGGCCAGCCGGGACCGTTTGGATTGAGTGCGAAACGTCACGCTGCACGGCCCTTTGTCTCTCTGAACAGTTTTTGTTCTAAGGTTTTGGAGAGGAACAAATGAGTTCCTACGATTTTTTCTCAATTTATGATTGATGCCGAAAGTAGAAAGCGCTTTGGTTTTTATTTTATTTTTAATTAATTATCTCAGAACAAAGCAACAAAATATTATGGGGTTTTTGGTTAATGACCGTTTTGTTTTAATTTTGAGAACGACAAAATGTATCAATCAGAGATATATGATCTAAAAGTGCTAAAAATCGACAATTAATTTATTATTATGAAGGAAAATATCCAACTTCATTTTAAAATATTAACTCAGTTTTCCAGGTGAAGAATGGCATGAAAAACATATTTTATAAAAACTGTTATAACTTATAATAACATAAATAAAATTTTTAAAATGGGTTATATTTAGTTAATAAATAAAAATATTACATATTATTACAGAATGAAATCACAAAAATCACTACTCCGCTGGCTAGTAGCACGACCGCCATTGAATTAGACTGTTAAATTTTGACTTTTGTTGGGAGAAATAATGTTAATATATTATGATCTGCAATACCGCAGGCACTATGATCCATTTCAGTGAAACGACAGTAGTTATTTCGCTCTTTTTAGAACTCATCAAGACGCCATAGACTAGCAAGCCCCATATAGGTCAAAAGTACACAATGGAATCATAGAAACAACTACTCCGCTGGCTAGTACTACGACCGTCAATGAACTAGATTGTTAATTCCTGACTTTCGTTGGAACAAATAATGTTAATGTATTTTGGTTTCAGGCTATGTCGACGTCACAACAAGGATACCATGATCCCTGTCTGGGATATGTCCTGCAATGCTGCAGGCACAATAGTTAATAAGTTTTGTTATTTATTAGTACGTTTTTTAATGTATTTTTTGCTTTGAAATATTGCACTAAAATATTTTTCACGCCATTCCGATATTATACGACATTAGATATGTTCTGTATCTTGATAGCGCGGTCATAGTTTGTTTTCAAACTTTTGCAGACGATGGGCCATTAGAATTTTAATTTTTTTTTAAAGGAGAATTAAAGAAAGTACATTCATAATGTTAAATAACAATAATTGCGTAGCTTCCTATTCAATAAGCTTTATTAATAGTTAAGTTCCTTTTTTAGATACAGAAGTTGCCAAATGAACTAGTTGATTACTGGGGTTCCAAAAAACTAAATTGGCCGAAAACAAATTTGTCGAGAAACATATTGACCAAAAAGATAATTTTCGCTTAATACGTCAATAGTCAAAAAATTTCATAGAAAAATATCAATGGATGTTATCAAAAAATTCTTGATATAGTTATGGCCTGCAGTTTCGACCATAAAATTTTTGAAAAAAACTAATAAAATGGGAAATAATATATCTTGATATATTCGTTAAACCATGCCGGACTATATTCTGTAAAAAACAACATAAGAAAAGTGAACAAACTCTTCGAAAATTAACGGAATGAAACTTTTATTTTTCTACATTCAGAAGAAGGTAAATAATACCTCACAAACTGATAGTATGCAGGCGCAAAAATATATTTTTCGGCTAATTAGATTTTTGGCCAATTATTTGTTGTCCACTTGACTTCCGTCCAATTGACGTAAATTCTTCATTACTAACATCATACACATTATAAATAAGTACATGATCTCATAAAAATACCAGTAACGCCGTCACATAGAAAAAAGACAAATATAAAAACGTCAAACACTTCACTTACACAGTCAAAGACTGCTATAATTTGTAATTGTAATTTTCTATAATGAGTTTAGCTAAAATCTCCGTTTTACGTTATTCAATTTTAAAATTCTGTTTAATTTTCTGTTTAAGTTTTTACATCGACGGTAGCTTTGACGTCAAAACTTACACCGAATTAGCAAATTCCAGGTCTTTAGTTGTTTAGTATCTTATACTTTCTTTTTCTTTTAACTGCATCTGCTGATCCCAATTCCGACCCAGGACCAACAAACTATTTCTACATTTCTGCAATGGGTCCCCTTGTACATGTATATCCTTCCTGGTAACACTGCTTGTAGTAAGTCATCGATCAGCCCATTCCTACAAAAAAGGTAATGATTTTGCTTAAGGGGCGTTCTCTTAAGTTTGCATGACTGTATAACAGCAGAGCAAATATGGGGTATATGTCATCATTTGATTGTAAAATAAAATACGCCCTAAATGGATCTCAACTTTGTATTGTATTTCATATAGTTGGGATCCATCGAGACATTTCCGTGTAGCTTGACGGCCAGTAATGCCAGTTCGTAACGCAGAGCATCCGATCGGCTGGTTAAAATCGTTTATAGATCGGTTTTACGCTATTACTCGGCAATCCTACTTTACTCTTTAAAGTATAATTTTTGTATTATATTTCCAAATAAGGCAACAGCGAGCTAAATCTTGTTGCGTACTAATTAAACGGCAGAGCGAGCAATTGATATCGTTAATTTATTTGTTCCTTGTAGATTGTCTATTCGATGTATAATCAATCTTTGGTGAAACTATCTCATCTCATCTTTTGTTCACAACCTGTACAAAAACGATTGACACTTAGGCTTAAGTAGGTGTTTTCGTAGCTGACAATTGGCAATCGTAATTTTTGTTACAAATTCCAGGGTTCTTCTCAATATTGTCAGACATGTAAATTAATTATTTCCTTAGTAAATTATTTTTTTCTCTCATAAATATGAAGTGCCGTCATGGTTTTTCTACTTTAGCCAGCGGCGAACTAGATCGTTTGAAAAAAAATTAAAGAAAAACCAGTAATATCTGTAACCCTAATAATTTTTTCTTTGTTGCTAATTATGTTATTGTATATTTAATTAATAATTCTTTAAAACATGCTATATTTCCCCAGATCAACTAAAATTGGCTCTAAAGAGCTACTTTTAAAGAAGGGAGATCCAGAAGTTTTTGACAACTATAGACCAGTCAGCCTACTCCCTGGGTTCTCAAAACTTTTTGAGCTTGTGGGGTGCCCTCGACTTGTCTCATTCCTGAAAGAGTGTGATCTGCTTTTCACAGACCAACATGGGTATGTGAAGGTCAATTCCAAACTACTTTTCAGTGCACATATAGCACTTTTGAGAGTCTGGAGGTAGGTAGGGCGGCAGTAGGAGTTTTTCTGGACCTCTCTAAAGCATATGATTGCCTCGATAGAGACCTACTACTAGTTATATATGGAATTAGAGGGACTGCCCCAAATTAGTTCAGATTCTATATAAAAAATAGATGACAGAAAGTCATTGAAAATTTGAGAAATAACCTTGGAGTTCTGCACGGAAGTATTTTGGGCCCGATCCTTTTTATAATTTTTATTAATGACCCGAACTATGAAATTTCTGAACAAGATTCGATCTTGACAGCATATGTAGGTGATACTAATCTTTTGCTTTCAGACAGGGACGAATCAGACCTGCCGAATAATATCTTTTTACGTACAAAAATGTGGTTTGGCAAAACAGACTTATAGTGAAGAAGGATAAAACCAACCTTATACTTTTTAGAACAAAACTAAGCCGAAGGAATAAACCAGATAATATTCAAATCGATGTCAACAATATACTAAAATTTGAAATTAAAACTAAATTTTTAGGGGTTCAAATTGATGCATTTCTAGACTAGACCGAACAAATAGATGTTTTAAGTAAAAAATTGAACAGTGTTTGTTATGGTGTAAGAAGAACTTCAAAATATGTATCTGAAAGAGCGATCAGAACCATGTATTTCGCAAACTTTGAGACTTCAGCAAGATATGGCATTATCTTCTGGGGATATAACTCAAATATTCAAATCATATTTGTTATGCAAAAGAGACTATTAAGGATTATATTTCATATGAATTATAAGGAAAGTTGAATGAATGTGTTTAGGGAAAAGAAGATTCTTACAATCTATGGAGTGTACATATTTGATACAATATTATTCTTTTATAAAAATAGGCATACGTTTAATATAGATAGTAATCATAGCTATAATACTCGTAGTATCAATGTAAATTATCCTATCACCACTTTTTGAAAGAGGACCCTACTACAGAGGCATACAATTCTTTAATAAGTTATCAAATGAAATTATAAATATACACAGTGTTAAGTAGTTTAAGAACAAAGTGAAAGCGTTGAGTAAGACTTTTGTTGTTGACGTCATTTCTGTTCGTGTTTACATATTATTATAATATGTAAATATAATGATAAATAAAGAGTTATCTAATCTCATCTAATCTAAAGCTGTAAGAAAGTTGTCTTTACTTTTCTGGAATAGATGATATTGTATTCCAACCGGGCCTGATTCGGCACACGACGTAATATATAAATACAAAAATCTTGAAAAAAAATTTAATGCACTCTTTCCCTTAAAAGGTTTCCCTGTAAATCACATACAAGTTTGTAAACAAAAAAATGGACTTTAGAGGGCGTCACTCATTTGACTCGTCGCGAAAAACTAAAAAAATTTGCGGATAATGGTATCTAGGATTATCGATTTTGCATGCATACAAAGTTTTCAGATAGATGGAGCTACGCATACATATCCAAAGCCTAATATGACGAATATGGCTCGCCTATTTTAATGAATTTAAAAAGACCCCCGGGTCTTAAAAAAGATCCAGATTTCCTATCAGTAGTGGGAAATGAAATTAAGTGAAAAAGGTTCATGTGGAGGTAAAACAAGTTCATGTTAAAGAGGTTCGTGACAAAATTGGAAATAATGTCCCAAATCTTGAAAAAGTAGCAAGTAAACTGAAAAAGAGAACTTTTGCTGGTCAAAGAGGAGTTTCTGGCGATAAAATCAAACCCTTAACATTTGATTGAAACTTTCTTCTTTCGACGAAGAAAAAGCCACTTTGCTAATAGCATCATTAAGAGGGCCGGAACTGGACTTATTACCGTATAGTATTCCCGCCAGTCACCCACAAAACTATGTACACAAACAAGTACCTTGTTCATTCATTAGAATTTCGATTTGAAGATCTGTACCTTTAAGTAATATATAGAACCCAGCTCAAAACTAAGACAGAAGCCTAGCGGATTTCTTCAACTTGGAAAACTACTACTAAAAATGGTGTATACTGTATATAGTAAGTTAACTTACTAACTTTTTCCTTTGGAAAAGAATATTTCCCACACCTACAGTATAACGTAACATAACTTATAAGTATGTTTTTCCTCGGAAATTTTGATAACAGTTTTAGTCAAGTAACTTACTATTTCATTCTCTAGAATATTTTTTTTTCTTAAATATAAACTTGGTAAATCTTATATTTTTAAAAATATCTACTTTATCTAAAAGATACTAATTAAAAAATTCACCCAAAAATCTTTTATCGTTCAACAAATTTAAATTTCGGATAAGAATTGCATTAATAGCAGATCCTTAAACTATTATCTGCTTTCCAGAAACATTGTAAAAAAGTTGTTACTATGTTTTACTATTTCTCGGGAAAACGGATCCTGAGACTGGCACGTAAAATGATCATCATCCGCACCCTATTCCCGATTGTCCCTGAAATTTATGACGAAACTTTAATTCCACAGACAATACAAAACCAATTTATGCAATTTCGAAATCTATTAGATGCTATTAGTCATATCTACCGTACCGGATGACCCCTATCTACCCCGAATACACGTCGAAATGCAAAATATGGTCCCAAGAGCCCAAAATATGCACAAATTACAAGGGTCGTAATCGTTATGTACCCCGCACTATGTTTTAGATACGCACGGAATCGGTATTAGGACTCTTTTGAAGTTTCAATTATAGAAAAATTTCGAATTGAATGTGGTTTAGATAAGAATTTAAAGAGTGTGTGCATTTGTCATGGTGGCTGAGGGGTAGATAAGAATGCTTCGTTTGAAGTTATGAGAATAATTAATGGCACTGTGCTTGCCTTGGGTCTAAAACAACGTGAAAATCGCACAGAAATCTGTAGTATTTCGAAAGTTATAATAATTTCGTATGTAACTGATCCAATGGGAATTTTTAAAGAAAAATGTTCTCGTAAATTATGTTAAACATAAAATATAAAAACAATGGTGTATTAGGCAAGAAACAAAGGAGCAACATTGCCAATTTGTGTTCCAAACTAAATTTAAAATAGATTTATTTAAAAACCAATTTTAAGGTAGTTCGAAACGAAAAAAAAAATCTTGATATGAAATTTGATTTTCATGCCTTACATCAAACCTAGTCTTTGTATCCAGTAGAAAGTATTTTTTAAACATACATATTCTTTAAAAATGTCTGCAAGTAGGCCCGATTTTACGTGTTTATTTCCTTTTACTTCCCTCGTAAACGGGAAGTATTGTAATCGTGAAAAAAAAAACCTTCCTAGATTATTACAGACCTTTTCGTTTTAGGATCTTTAGATGCCAAAAAACCTGTTTTTTCAATTCCGTCGGTCTGTCACTCTGTCAGTCTGTGTCTGAAAAACTATTATATTTATTAGATTGCTTTGAAAATTTGTGCAAGGATTAAGTGCAATATAGGGATGAATTGGTAAAATGTGGTAAGAATTCAAAATAGCGGAGCAAAATGGTGACCAATTAAAATGTGTGTAATCGTGAAAAAATTCCACTCCAAAATTTCACATAGTTTCAAGATTTTTGGTAAATATTCAGTGTCCAATTATCACTAAAAAACTAACCATCCAAATTACCCCAAGTTTGACACAAAAACCAAGTGTTACATAGAAATGAACTGGTAATATCGGGGTCAATCCAAGATCACGGGAAATTAGCATGAAAATTCTACTTACTAAATTATTTTCAAAATTTGTGCAATCATTTAATCTGATAAAGAAGGGATAAACTAGTAGCATTATGGTACAAATTCAAAATGGAGACCAAGCAAAGTATGTACAAAATCAACGTAAAATAAAATTCTTATTTAATTGACATACAATTTTTCACAAAAATTAAATGTGATGTAGGAATAAACTGATATGAATCTAGGATGACGAAACAAAATGGCGCTCTTAAAAAAAATGAATGTACCTTCTTTACTTTATTTTATATTATATTCAAAAATCACGTTTGGCGTAGGTAAAAAACAAAATGGCTTCCAATAAAAATATTTGAAAAAATAATATATGTATATGTTTTATTAAATTACTATGTACGTAACTAAATTGGGTAACACTTTACGATTTCGTAAAAAAGGAAATATTTGTAAGGACAGAACTTCCTGATAAGAGAAATTTATCAATTTTTTACATTGTGCCTACATTCAAGGCCCAGGTATCCACTTGTATCCAGGAGCAAAGTAGTCTTGTTTATCTTCGTTGCCAGGAGTGTAGTATCTATTAAAACTGTAATGCGCCGTTTATCAATTTTTTTATCTCTTATTAAAATAGTAGTAAGCAGCAATATGTGACGGTTTCGTATAAAAGGCAGACGAAGCTACTCCCTCTTGAATAGTAGAAAATATAACGTCAGAAGTCCAAACTGCCTGACCCCCGCCTTATGAGACTTTATGAATGAAAAAAGTAGTGGCGGATCTAAGTTGGCTTTATTTAAAAGATGTTGTACACGAGTGGAGTGCAGGGGTTAAAACTCGCTTTTAGTTCAAGATGATAAAAATTTTTAGTTAGTAATCTTAGACGTTGCGTTTTATATATAAAACGTACACCTGTTTAAAAAATGAGTTTTTAATTTTTTGTACCAAATTTACTTCCTTTAGTTAATAAACATCTGAACGTTAATGCAACTGATGTAATCTTAAACTAGAGTTTCTAGCTAAAGATTAATTAGTTTCTTAGTTGAAAAATACATTTTATTGCCAAATAAAAGAATACATGATTTAGGTAGATTTATTAGTAAATTGTGGTCTTTTGAAAAATTATTCAAAATGTTCAAGTCATCATTTTTAAAGGTTTCAGCCTCAGCATAATATTCTGTAACAAAACAAAAACAAAAATATTGGTATGGTCAGCGAAAGATTGTACCTTACAAAAATGTAACGACTTTAGGATGTCAGAAGTATAGAGCAAAAATAGAAGCGGGCCAAGAACCGAACGCTATAGAATTCCCGAGAGTATCTTAGCCTGATCAGAAAAACTATTTTGAAAAAATACTTTTTGTATTCTTTACATCAAGTATAACCAAATGAAAAAATTAACATTAACACCATTATATTTGGGCTTTGATATAAGTAGATCATGATTAATAGTATCAAATGCCTTCAAGAAATCAAGAAGAATCATTAATGACATTAGTTAACGCGATGGATGTACCATAATTCTTTAGAAACCCGCACTGTGTTCTGAGAATTATATTATTTTCTGCGTAACAATTATACATCTGTATATGTAATAACTTTTTAAATATTTTTTAAATAGTTGGTAAAATAGTTATTACTCTAACGGCCGGTTGCAGAAAGTTGAATTAAAGCTTAGAATGTTTAACGGAATGTCAAATTTGACAGCGAGTTCCTAGATTTCTATAGGCAGCTTGTCAAATTCGGAAACTCATTTACATATTCTAAACAACAATTAAGTTTGTGCAACCGGCTGTAAGATCTTTTAAACTGAAAGGTACTTTAGATAATGTCCAATCGATATTTTCCAAGTCAGGGAAATAATTTATTTCTATAGAGCAACTAATATGGGTTATGTATTTATCAATAAATGTACTGCAATAATGGAACATCATTGGCGAAACTTCATCAACTCCTGTAGCATTACTTCTAATATTATTTAAAATTTTATTGATATCGGAAACCCTTGCCTTTTTAAATGTAAAATCGATACTCGGATCATACACATTGTGATGGTTATAATTGACCTTATTAGTTCAATCAGATGTATTTTGAAGAAAAGTTAAAAAAAAAAGTTATAGTGTTGGGGTCAGAAAGATAATAAAGAATCCCATTGTTTTTATTATTACAAATAGTTAACAATACCGTATGATAGTTTTTTCGGAGCATGAGGAGTTGAAATTTTGCTTCTTTGCCCTTCTGATGTAAGCCAATTTTTCAAATTTTCTAAAATGTTTGTAAGTATTACAATCTTCAGTTAATCTAGTCCTTTTAAACTTTTGTTATTTGTTCAGGGTGGCTTTCGTTTCGTAAATAGAGATTCGCCTCGATGTCTTATTGTTAATTTTTATTTGAAAAGCTAGATACTCCAATTGAATATGAGTTTCAAAATGAAATCTAATTATTTCTATCTTATATACAGTTATAACGTAAGCCGCCACATCTTCCCTCTCTTCTCTATCCCTTCTAAAAATTTGTTAACCAAGAATATCAAATAATCTAGAGTCATCACCATCGGTCGAAGCTTTTATACAATATGTCTTAATTTCTCTGTGAAAATACTAATAAACTCTTTTTTTGAAATATTCGTTGTGTCCAAACAAATGTCCAAACAGATGCTTATTAAATTAACAATTAGATAAGATTTTGCACATCGAATAATAAATTGGGAGGGGGGATAAATAACATAAATAAATAAAACATTTATTTCTTCTATTCCTTCTAAATAAAAATACTGTAGCGAGAAAAAAATAAATAATTTCCACAGCTGTTAACAACACTGAAAAATCCCGAAACAAATTTCAAACACTAATTGCTGTAACAGTTACCACTGTCATCGTCTAGAAAAAAATGTCCAGATAAATCCTACCCATTCTTTATTTTACCTTACGTAGTTTTTAACAAAAATAATGGACGGTCGTTATTTCTGTGAATGCTTTTCAAGCAAAGCATTTGGCAATAACGCGAACAAATCGCTCCTGGAACAAACTAGCTACACTACAATGCGGTTTGAGCAACAGACAAAGGCAAATAAAGGACTATCCGGGAAAAGGGCACACTATAAATATGGAATACTCAGAAGAAAGCGGAACAAAGCTGATAAAAATTACCTTCGAATTTGTGAGCTGTTATCGTTTGGAAAGAACTTTTACCGTAAAATAAATATCCTATGTAAATGTATCAATTTTTCACGAGTTTAAAAGAAAGTTTATAAGGTACATCAACAGAATGTTTAAAAATCATATCCACAATATATATATATATATATATATATATATATATATATATATATATATATATATATATATATATATAGGAACTTGAAAGTGAATATCATATCAATCTTATTTCACTTTTCACGAAACTACCATAGCCTTAATAAAATGACGGAGTCACCTTAAACTTTGCAATCCATTTTCTTTAAAAATTGTTTGGAATTATTTTATTGTTACCTAAGATTTTCTGATAATATGAGAATTTTTTTACTGCAATACAAGCACAAACTATTTATTTTGCCTGAGACGGACTGTCTGAACTGTCTGTCTGACTGAAAATCTTTCTTGCATAGCTTAATGCTCTATTACCAGTCATTATTCCCATCATTTCTATTCGTGCTTAAAAGTTCATCATTTACTTTTTCAGATGCAATTTTTTTTGTTGGGGATTATACAAAATCCATCGAGCAAAAAGTTTCTTAGTGGGAAAACTTTTCAAATATTCATAATAAACTTGTAATCCTCTTTATCTGACATATCCCTGTTTACACATATTCGTACTCTTTTTTCCCGAAAGCCTTGCAAACGACACCGAATTAATTATTCCTTTCGGGCTCATGCTTTACCCGCGACAAAAAAACTCCCCGTACTCTAGATTACGCATGACGAAGATGCACAGATGGCATCATATATTACACTAACAACCGACTGTGACAGTAGGCTGAGATATATGCACCTCTTCCTCTTAGGGCCACTTTAAGACGGAGGCTTATGAATATACATAAGTCAGTGTATGTGCTAATTTGTACTTCGAGCAAAGTAACACTTAAGAATGTGCCAAATGCATTTGTTTGTATTTCTTAAAGTAGGGACAATTTTTAAAATTTGTACTCTCACTAAAATAGAAATATAAATTGGAAAACTATTATTAAATGTAATCAAGCAGCTAATTTTTAAGTGGAATAGATCGAACTTAAATGAGTATTTAAAAATATTACATTTTCAAGAAAACTTGTATCCAAAAGTAAAAACTGTGCTTATTCTTTTACAGAAATAAAAATTGGGAACGATTAGATCTGAGATTCAAAAAAACGAGAAGCACCTGATTTGAAAAGTAGTATTTAGCGAATTTCTGAGAATTTTAAATGGCCAGACAACTAGTGTCATATTGTAAATAATAAACTCAAATTAATTTGTAATATTACCAAGATATCCAATAAAGCACCGGAAATTAAAAAAAAAAAGAAACTTATTTCTTTGGGTATAGTGGAATCAACCTACCAGAAATTTTCGTGAAAAACGAACTGCTCTTCCCCGCAGATTCTTTGTATAAACGTGTTGATGGGATCACAAAGCAAGAGATTGTAATCCAGCAGTATCAGCCGCTTACAAATTCAATCATCATAAAAATTTCGCGCTGGTTTGGAAGTGTCTATTATGACATTTCGGAGAATGCTGAAGGTTAGAATATTTGGCGGGATCATCAATGGTTATGAATGAACGAATTTCTTATCAATGGTACGATAGCGCAATTAGTTAGAGTAATGGACTAGTGATCCAGAGGTGCGGGCACAGCTAAGCTGTGGTGCGGGTTCGATCCCCACTCATACTATGGCTTTTGCCGTTGATTATAAATATTTCTAAAAAAATATTTCACAGTTTAAAAAGAAACTGATAAAATACTTCTATTCAAAATTTGGCTTATACGGGCATAACGTAAAATTATAGATTTACTAAGGTTAAGTTATATGGCAGGATCAACAATGGTTATGGTACTGGTGGGTTTGAATATGTACAAGTTCTAATGAATTACTTATCAGTGGTATGATAGGTCAATTGGTTAGAGCAGCGGTCTTCAAACTTTTGTCTCTCATGGAACACTTCACATGATTATAATGTTTTAGGGAACCCCTACTTTAAAATGTAGAAATGTATTTATTTGAGAAATTATCATGTTTTATTTGGAAAAAAATGAAATATAAAAGTATAATAAAAATATAATAGTATAATAAAAAATAAGAACACCATCACAATCATTTTAGTGGCTAGGATATGCTTGCTTCTTCCTACAAATTAATGCTTTTAAAATCTGGTTTAATAGTGGTGATTTGAATTCTCATTTCCGGTTCGGCGTCTAATTTATTCCTGTATTTAGTTTTTGTGCTGGTATAAATGGAAAAAGATTGTTCACAAAGATATGTTCTGACGAACGGTAGAAGAATATCGATGTCACACTTTGAAATTTCAGGATATTCCTTGTACACCTCCAACCAAAAATCAAAGAGTTCTTCTTGATTAAATGAAATTTTTAATGTAGAACCAGACGATATCTCAATTAATTGTTCTTTTTGTTTCAACGTTAATAATAATTGATCATCATGGCTTTGTGCAAATGGATTTTGCACCCAACCATGTGACTCGTTTGTAATTGGAAAATAGTCTCTAAAAGTTTTACTTAGAACGTTCAAATAGTTGATAATATATATTTTAATGTCTTCATTTATGTTAATCTGATTAAATACTAAAAAATCGTTTAACTTTTCGAAGCATTGTGTGTCGTTTTTCTGTACATACGATTCTCACAAACTCAACTTCATAATAAAAGCATTAATTTTATTATTAACTTTAAAAATATTTGTTTTTGTTCCTTGTAATAACACCTTTAGTTCATTTATAGCAGAAAATATATCAGCCAAATATCCTACTGGTTGACACCATTTCTCGTCAATTAATTTAAATGCGTATGCATGCTGCTGTTCGTATAAGAATAATCGTATCTCATCTTTAAGGTCAAAAACTCGACTTAGAACTTTTCCACGGGAGAGCCATCGTACTTCCGTATGTAGAAGAAGCGTCCTATGTAAACTTGATAGGCCTTCGTAAAGAAGAGTGAATAGTCGGGAATTTAACTATCTGGATTTAATAAAATTGACAATTTTGACTACGTCGTCAAGAACGTCTTTTAAATCCTTTTGCATTTTCTTAACGACCAGAGCCTGGAGATAAATGCAACAATGAGAATGTTCAATATGAGGTGCTATGGCCTTTATTCGAGATACTGCGCCCTTGTTTGTTCCAAGCAAGGACTTTGCTCCATCAGTACATATATGCAAACATGAATTTCATGATATTTCGTTGTTGATCATACACATATTGATTGTCTCAAATATTTTCTCCCCTGTGGTTCTATCTGGAAGGGGCTTACAGAAGAGAAGGTCCTCATGAACAGTTGATTTGAAAATATCACTCACCATAACAAGTAAAACTGCTAAACCAGCAACATCAGTTGACTCATCTAACTGTAATTGAAAACCATGAGGTGACTGTTTTATGCGTTCTATTAATGTTTTTTCGCAAAAATTTTATGTCTTTGATACGTCTGCCAACGATTGTATCAGGGAGAGGAACCTCGTCGATTTCTTTTATAAATTTTTCACCAAGTTTGCAAGCAATCAGGTCTTTGGCACAAGGTTTGATTAAATTTTCTCCTATTGTATAAGCTTCTCCTGCTTTAGCAATTCGGTAACTGACAATGATATGTTTACAAAATGACATTTTTTTATTTTTAAGTTTCCCCCATTTTCGTTCGAAATATTCTTTGCTTTTGTCCTTCAGATTGAGGTGTTGAGTTGCCTCTGCAATTGTGCCGGATTTAGGCTACTGTTGCTAACTACCTTTTCACACTGCACACATAAACCGTTTGATTAAAATTCATTGCCAGTCCAGGTAAAATCAAATTTTATGTAACTTTCGTCATCTTTTCTCCGCTTTGGTTGATTTTCGTTCACGCTTGTGTTTGGTTTTATTTTTCGGCCTTGTAATTCTTGGAGTTTTGATTCGGAATCCTTTGAGCATGAAGGCAAGGAAATATCTTCGGTTGCTAAAGAAATGTCATTCGATTTCTCCTCCACCACTGAACATTTATCTGAAAAAAATTAAAACAACATAATATAAAGTCGAAAACAGGACATATTTGTATAAAAAACAGTTCGCCGAGTCCTAATTTCGAAGATATTTAATACTTATCAAACAATAACTTATTCACATCCAATTACTCTCCGCTGATTATAACTACAAATCGCATTTCAAAATCGCCAAATTTACGACATTATCGATAACAATTTGTAAGTGACCACTGGTCGCCTTTTTCTTCGCCGAAAATAAATATTTTATAATTTTGAGGTTATGTTATCGGAATCCACGCATCCAAAATTATCATTATTAGTGTGTAAGTAATACTGGCATAAAACTTTAAAAAATTTCTCCCCTGTGGTTCTATCTGGAAGGGGCTTACAGAAGAGAAGGTCCTCATGAACAGTTGATTTGAAAATATCACTCACCATAACAAGTAAAACTGCTAAACCAGCAACATCAGTTGACTCATCTAACTGTAATTGAAAACCATGAGGTGACTGTTTTATGCGTTCTATTAATGTTTTTTCGCAAAAATTTTATGTCTTTGATACGTCTGCCAACGATTGTATCAGGGAGAGGAACCTCGTCGATTTCTTTTATAAATTTTTCACCAAGTTTGCAAGCAATCAGGTCTTTGGCACAAGGTTTGATTAAATTTTCTCCTATTGTATAAGCTTCTCCTGCTTTAGCAATTCGGTAACTGACAATGATATGTTTACAAAATGACATTTTTTTATTTTTAAGTTTCCCCCATTTTCGTTCGAAATATTCTTTGCTTTTGTCCTTCAGATTGAGGTGTTGAGTTGCCTCTGCAATTGTGCCGGATTTAGGCTACTGTTGCTAACTACCTTTTCACACTGCACACATAAACCGTTTGATTCAAATTCATTGCCAGTCCAGGTAAAATCAAATTTTATGTAACTTTCGTCATCTTTTCTCCGCTTTGGTTGATTTTCGTTCACGCTTGTGTTTGGTTTTATTTTTCGGCCTTGTAATTCTTGGAGTTTTGATTCGGAATCCTTTGAGCATGAAGGCAAGGAAATATCTTCGGTTGCTAAAGAAATGTCATTCGATTTCTCCTCCACCACTGAACATTTATCTGAAAAAAATTAAAACAACATAATATAAAGTCGAAAACAGGACATATTTGTATAAAAAACAGTTCGCCGAGTCCTAATTTCGAAGATATTTAATACTTATCAAACAATAACTTATTCACATCCAATTACTCTCCGCTGATTATAACTACAAATCGCATTTCAAAATCGCCAAATTTACGACATTATCGATAACAATTTGTAAGTGACCACTGGTCGCCTTTTTCTTCGCCGAAAATAAATATTTTATAATTTTGAGGTTATGTTATCGGAATCCACGCATCCAAAATTATCATTATTAGTGTGTAAGTAATACTGGCATAAAACTTTAAAAAATTACTCTGATTTCAAGCAGAAACACACCTCTACTGGACATTAGGTCACTTATTTTAAAATGAAATTGTTAAGAAAAAGAAAGCGTTTATCAGACAAAAAAACACATTAAATAGGAATATGTACTTATTTACCTTTCTTAGCTAGCCTATAACACTAGAAACAGCTACTTTTATTAGCAGAATAAAAAAAGAATAGCACAATAATAATTATCAATTATTAATCCAACACAGTGTAATTAAACTGAAATGAACTGTTACATAACCAGCTGATGACGAGTGGGAGGTAAGTGGAAATTTACGCCACTGGCTCGTTTTTTCTGTTCAGTTTTTTTTTAAATATATTATTGTGCATTACTCATTACTTTTTCACGGAGCCCCTAAAATGATAGAGGGAAAGGGTTCCGCGGAACACAGTTTGAATATCGCGGGGTTAGAGCAATGGACTAGTGTTGTTTATAAATATTTCTAAAAAAATATTGCACAGTTTAAAAATAAACTGATTAAATACTTCTGTTCAGGAAATCTAAGGCTACAACAGCTTGCAAGTAAAACAGCGGTAGCTGCTGAAGCTTTTTCCGCGCGATCAATTTTCAATTTAGAAGTTATTCTCCCACGTATACAAAATACGATGATAAATATAACTAATAATAAGTTTGTGAATTAAGCTTTGTTTGAAAAAAATTACCTCGGAAGAAAGTCAGATTTTCACAGTGAGGGATCTTTAAAATTCTCAGAAAAAACAAAACCTTCATAACAAAGTTTAAAGATTTCCAGTGATATTGAATATCGAAATAAATATAAAGCAATATTATAATTTTTAAGGTTTTTATTTGCAATTTTCGAAAATTCCTAGAAACTACTAAAAATTAAGATGAATAAATGTATGATTCTTCAGCACGTAATGAAAGCAAGGTTTTTAATGTAATAATATAGTTATAGAGGCTCTTTGGAAGAGAATACCATAACGAGAAAGGCACCAAACACTTATTTAGAAAAATGCGATTAATTGTAAAACCGTAAAATTATTAAGCACCAAAAAATAAATTTTTTCCATATTTTGGAAAGTTTGCAAATAAAAACTAATTAATCAATAAATAAAACTAAGTATCAAATGTTGTAGCCACGGATTTATCCTTTCAAATTCATTTTTAGACGTAAAAAAATGACACATTTCGGTAGAATTATCATAAATTTGGATGTGTTTACAACGTTCAGATTTTTAGTTTGACAGAGAAGTCAAAGCTAATTTTGTTGCAACGGTTATGCAAAATTTTGGTTGAATTTACAGAGGTTGGCAGAGGGTCTACCAACTATTAAAAAAAAGTAGCCATGCTTTCTAATTTACCTGATTAGTATTTAAGGATTTGGACACCGTAACTGAATTTCTGAAGTTTTTATCGAAATTCAATAAACATATACATAAATAATGAAGAAAATCCGATTTTTTTTATTAAACTTTAATTTGTAATGGAATTGTAAATTAAATAAAATATACGGATAATAAAAATAAGGGCGGCTTTTCCCTGTCCCCTTCCCATGCGGCGCGCCCATGATTGATATTTTCGACTTCAGAATTCGACTCAATGTATAAAATTTCATAATCTAGTCTTTCAACGTTTTGAAAATATTTAGAAAAAACTATTTCAGAGCAGTTCATTTTCAGGGCTATAGCTCGAAGCAATTTTCGATATAAGTTCACATAACACTTTAGTCTTTTTTATGACATACATTACTCTGTAAAAATATTGACCCTGAATTTTGGGACTCCCTGTGTTAATTTCGCATAAGCTAAACAAAAAAGTTAAAACTGTTAAAAAAATATTTACGTGCGTTCATCTTTTATCTCTTGATACATGTAAAGATTTTAATTACTCACAGCTTAAGCAATATGTTAGAATATTATAATACGCCCAGCGTACTTCACAAAATCCAAAATGCAGCACTCGGTGACTAGAATTGCCGCGTTGTCTACATAGTTTACACGTAGTGTACATAGTTTACACATTATCTTGATGGATTACATATTTTACGTAGTCCATGCGTTGTTTACACTAAAACGTAGGTAATCATTGTTGATGCGTAGATGCCCATCCCTGGTGTATACAAAAGAACTAGAGGAAAATGTAAAATAAAAATCTTTTAATAGGAAAACAAATAAGAACGCTGAAAGAGGTTAATTTTAAGATTAGTCGTTTTGTTTATTTAACTAATATATTTTGTGAAACGGAATTAAAAAATCAGGTTGGTTCTTGGAATTAAACCATATTAAAATAGAATTGCTCAATGACCTTTCGCCTCTGCTTGTACGACGCGCCTTCAGGGATATTTAATTTACGATATCACTAGATCAACCCTAATAGATCTAGACAAGCATTTTATAAGAACTGAAATTGGAGGAACAAAATAAGAGCCTAATTATTGAAAACCACATATTTTGTTATAACTAATACAGCCTTTTTTTTTAAATTTTATTAGTTTGAAATATATGTCAGTTAATGTTCAGCTAAAATTTTGTCACTAGTGCACCAGCATACGAAAGTTGCTTTAAGTGTAATAAATATAATAAGCGTAATAAAAAACACCAAATAATTTAAAAAAAATATATTTAGGAATATTTGATTTAGAACTAATATCTCGTCTAATATATTTTATTTGATATCAAGTCTTCATGTATAATAAAATTCATGTTAGGCCTGACAAATGTCTGACATATCTCGAGGAATCAGGGACTATTAACCCATGCTATTCGAAGGGCCCAAGCTTATTTCACCCTCAGTTTAAGCGGTCTGTACACACATGATGCAATATTAAAACAATAACAAGTAAAGGACCAATCTGCATGTTTAATTTCCGTTGTCCTTAGTGCTGATACCCAAGTAAAAAGGGTCTTAGTCCTCAAGGGATGAGCACAGGCAGTATGGGATTACACAGTGGCGGAACAAGCTGGCCAATGGCTCATTGAACTTATAAACGTTTATCAAATACGTTGTTTTTTTTTAAGTTTTGTTGTAAAATTTTTTGCGCATATAGGGATTAATTGAAAGAAGGAGGAGGAGAACATCTGAGTGAATTTACATTTTCGATTCTGCAATTTTACATAAACTCCTGTAATCTGCAGTGTGACAAGTCAGTCTGGGTCAACGAAAAAAACCTAATTAGTCTTACGAATATGCCAAATATTAAACCAGTTAATAAAACAATCGTAGGGCTGTCTATAGACTTAATTATTACCCTTGGTTGTAGATTTAAGCGTATCATCATCTTCGTTGGGTTCATTAGATAAACAATACTTTACTGGGGCTTTTTGGAATAATTATTACGTATTTAACTTTTAGAATAACTAACATTCAAGTAACTTTAGTATTTGAGCTTTCCAAATAATAAATGCTTTTCGCAATCCGTGAATCATAATAACATGGGTATTTTACTTAAGGTAAGTATGTTAGAGTAGCACATATTTAGGAATAGTTATTGAGGATTGGAGTTGGCTTGGGCACCAGAAGCTTATATTGTCAATGTTCAGAGAAGGTTAATTGAAGCCAACGCCATATTCCGTTTTCAATCTTGGTTTCACTTTCGATTCCTGAAAATAATTGTCAACAGTGTCACCAGAACGACCGAAGAATTTTATTGGTTGTCGGGTAACCTATATCTGAACTGTCATTTATTTGACGGGTGTTCCGTTTTTAAAATGTTTTTCGGAAACCGCTGTCAGACTTTTGCCAATTGGACCGGTAGAGCGCGGAATACAATGAAATTACGTAAATCGTTTTCATTCATTTACGTCAAACCAGGAATGTATAGTTTATTCAAAGTCAATTGGAACATATATATCGTACACCGTTCGACAGCACGCGGTAATAATTATGTCACTGTTTGACAGCACGCATTTGGCAAAGCCTTTGGTTTACAATCGACTGGTGGCATAATTGTTTCGTTGTTTTTTGCTGTTCCAATTGACATTGTATAAACTATACATGTATTTTAAAGACGATACGATGAGAGACGGAAGAAATACTGTTTCGAGAATATGAAAGTTTAATGCTGAAACTTCTTAAACTGACAATTTGTGAAAAGTTAAGTGTAAGGTATAAATAAGTAGTACTTAAGCAAATTATAGCTTTCGTTCTCGGATCTTAAGCAGACAATGACGAATTAACTGATACATGCATAACACTGAACTCAGCAAGAAATCATATTGCCGGTTTTGCTGTGAGGTACATGACACAACCGCACATTTGGTCAGTTACTGTGACACTTGGATCTACGCCAGCGAACATTCATAGTTTTGTAAGGAAAATTTGTTTTCAAGCCTCCATATAGCAAACTCGTGTGATATGCTGGGTAATAAAATTACAGGCCCACATTTTTTTGACGATACATTAGTTGGTAATATATCCTTATATTTTACAAAATAACTTAACAGATTTATTAGGAAATATATGACAGTCAGTCTCGAAATAGATTTTTCCGACACGATAACATTTTGCCACACGCAGTTCCAAATTTTTTAAAGATTAGATTGAGAGGTACGGGCCTATTGCGTGGCCTCCAAATGGTCCTGACCTAACTCTCGTTGATATGTTTTTATTGTGACACCCAAAAAATAAAATTCATAAACATAATATAGATAACTGAGAGGGCATAAAATATTTTATTAGACAAGAAATAAACTAATTAAATCGGGAACTTTAAACAAAATGCTTTAGATCACTTAAAAACACGTTTTGAAGAATATATCAAGAAACAATGAGGAAATATTAACTGTAACAAGCAATTTGCTTAGTATTGTTTTAAGTTACAATTTAGTGTATTATTTTTTAATAAATACTTTACATTTTAGTAAATTCAAATTATTTCTGTTTGGAGCTTAATATTTCCGAAAATACTGAAAAAAAGATTACAACTTTTCTTTGGAAAACTTTTTAAAATATCTTTCCATCGGTACAAAACATACATGGTTTCCATTTAGAGAAAAATACATTTTTAGGGACCACCTGTATGTTTTTTAAAATATTTAAAATCCCATAGCTTATTTTAAAAAAGAGTAATTAGCCGTACAAAAATGCGTTTAGATTTTTAGATCTTAAACCAGAAAAAGTTAGGGGCCTGGTACTTTATAAGTTGATGATAGCCCCGAAAAAACACCTGCCATTTCTTCATTAAACAAGAAGTTAAATGGCGCCCGCCAATGAATAAAAGAACATACAATGATATACGAAATCACTTGGGGACACACATTGACGGAACTAGTTTCCCCTTCGCGCAAAAATTAAAATTATATATGTATATCTCGCACCCGCTGTGAGTAACTAAATTACGTAGATTAAAAGGATTAGTGAAGCAAATTTTTGTAATGAGTTTTTAGTTTAGTCTTTGCGAGGGTAGAGCCTTGACTTTGATGTATCATTTAGCGGCGAAAAATGCTGTTATGGTGGTGTGTAAACACCGAAAAACTCATATCTTGTTGTTTATCTTTTATGAAAAATAATTAGGAAATTATTCCGGTATCTAGATGAAGGTTACAATGGTGTAAAAGTGTTTGTAAATTCTTTCATTTCAATTTCAATTTCAGAGTTTAGAGATTATAGAAGTACGTCTGTATGTTGGATTGAAGCATTTAGTTTGGATTACAAAAATAATAAATGATAAATGATTTTGTACTAAAAACCTAAATGCTTTACGTTAATACTACATGCGTGTCACTAATTAAAATTAAATTATCTTACACTAAACAAAGTAGTCGATTGGAGCAGAGATCTTCAGTATTTTAGAATAGTTAAATAAAATTATATTAAAGGACATATAAATACATTATTTGCTACTAGTCATTAGAAATTATCAGCTCAACACCAACTACGACAATTTAACAACGTATTCAGTTAATTATTTTAATAGGCCTAGATTGCAAAGAGATCCTGGGTTCGAGTCCCAACGAAGGTGCGTTAACTTTTTAAATTTTAATTTGTCTGAAATGACAATTAAAATAATAATTTACAATAAAAATACAGGCAATCAATAAGCAACTTCAATTTAAAAACTAGTCTGGCTTAATATTATTATTCGGAGATCTGTCTCGGACTCCTGCTGAAATCACTACATGTTGACGATACATTCTTTTCTCCTTTAACAACCTCCTCTACTAACATAAAATTGAATAAGTTAAATTCTCGTAGTTGGTAATGAGCTCAGTATATAAACAAAAACAATTATTTACATCTGCATTTCGTACCAATGCAATTTTACAATCGACAGATATTTTAAACAATACCCTCTAAGACTAGCCAACGTACTAAAAACTTTAGGACTGTCTGTTAGCTGATAATTTATAGCGTCAGAAATATTTAAAATTCCCGTTTTAGCTGATCCTTCCTCTCCTTCCTTTAAAATGTACTAACCCCCCATTAAAGTGTAATTAACAAAACTTTCGCAAAAATCGCAGTAAATAAACAGTCAGTCTTAACAACAGAATTGGTCTGCACCACTGTTTATCCAGGCGAACACGTTCTGAAGAAGATGCAAAGTTATCGCATTTTCTTATCCTGCATTCCCCAGAGCACTGTTAGAACTTTTTAATACTCACCCAAACAGCTATTATTGCTTAATAGAACAATAAATGGTAAATTTGTAAACCGAGAAGTTCGAACACTCAAATTAGAAGTTGCAGTTCTTAATATTATTAAAGGGCAACCTGAGAGGGACAAGTAATAGAAAAATTGCTGAGGAATTAAAAACCGATGTATCAACGGTATAGAGGATATTAGAAGAACATCAGTTATATATATCATTATCACGTACAGAGGGTTCAAGCTCTCTCACCTTCAGATTTCAAATCGCGGATGGTTTTTTTGACAATGGTTTTGTCGATTAAAACACCGATAATCTTTTTTTCAAAAATTATTTTGTTTTTCGGACGAAGCTATTTCTGAAAAGGTGTAATCCAAAACTTCCACAACAGGCGTATTTGGGCTGAAAATAATCTGCATTCAATAACGGAAATCTAGACAACAACATCAGTTTTCCTTCAACGTTTGGATAGGAATTATTGATGAACATTTAATTGGGCTATACTTTCATCTTTTGAGAATAACTGGTAACTCATATTTTCATTTTCTACAAAAAAAAATTGCTTCCTCTTCTTCGAACTAGAAAACCGCTGGTCAGGAAGAGGTAGACATCAGTTTTGGCCGCCTCGATCCTTGGATTTAAATCCTTTGGTATATTGTATCTGAGGTAATCTGAAAAATTAGTTTACACCACCTCAGTACAGGGCTCAATGCATGCAAAGCAGAATTTTTCAAGAAGGTTTTATAAATATGAAATGGCTTCTAGGTACAACTTTGTTATGTTTTTATTTAGGTTGCAATGTTTTAATTAGATTTTTCAAATAAAGATTTAATTCATAGTTTATTTATTAATATAGGAGGTTAGTTTGAAAAGTGTTTGTTAATAAATTATCTTTAAAATTTGACTCAAGAAAAAATTTTACGTTAGTACAAACCAAAATTATTATTTGTTTGGTAGCGACCAGCGATCCATAAGCTGCACCGACCGAACACGGCTTCAAATTTTATTTTTTTATATCAAATAGGTATTTTTTTTAAGTGCAAAAGGAAAAAATTTCGGAAATAAACCAGGGTATCGAAATTTATTTTTTTCCAAGGCGTTACGCAGTTTTGTTTTTAAATTTAGTTAACAAGAATGATAAGGGTTGTCTATTTCAACCCCTTCCAGTTATTTTTAAAAAGTGAAAAAATACACAAAACTGTCTTTTCATAGTAGTAATACTTTCCCAAAATGTTTACATTCTCTTGCTTTTCAATTAAAAAAAACAATTTTTTTCGCCATATTTGCACCGTAATTTTTCCTAATGGTTAACTATTGATGTAACGTTTATATGTATAACAAGCTGCCCTTTATTTTTAACAAGAAATCTCACCCTAAATTTGTTTTGCATTTGTTTTAAAACATTCTATATAAATCGCCTGTCATTTTTGTTCTTTTCTTTATATACTTATACGTTCGATGGGAATCCCTCACAGTCCCAAAACCGCGTAGCCATCATCTTCCCCTTCAAAAATTTACTTTTAGTCTTTTTGGGTTAAGGAGATCCATTGAATATCCCCTGCATCGATTTTAACTTTCTAGGTTGGTCCCAGTGTTACTTTCACCTATCGTTACCAGTTGTGATTTTGCAAATTCAGCCAAAGCTGCCAAGTTTGTTTTTTAATATAAATCGCTTTTACTTGAGATACTTTTCTTTCCCGCTTTCCAGCCAAAAATTATATTTTTCTCCTTTTGGTTAAAGGAGATACGTTATGTACGAAGGTTATGGATTCTTGGTTTGTAGGTTGATCCCAGTAATACGCACACGTCCCATCACCAGTTATTTTCTTGCAAAAAACGTTCTTACCAACAGCCAAAGCTGCAAAGTTTTCTTCATAAAATTCTAGCCAGCAAAACTTTTCTTGCTATTACTGGTATCCCCGTCTTCTTTGGAACCACTGGAACCTTAATCATCCGATTAACAACAAATCTTCAACCTTCATGATGTTCGCCTCCGTTTTTGCTTCTGCGCTTCGTGTTACCTGGATTGAATTGCTGCATATCGAAATTAACTACAACAAAATATAAATTCTCTCTTCTCTATACACACTAACCATCCCTTTATGTATCAGGTTTAGTTTATTTCCTTCTTTTGTTAAGAATTTTATAACGCTTCTGTATTAGATTTTTGCTTCCTTGTACTTAAACATATGCAGAAACACAAAACTAGTTGTATTAAATAAATACACAAAGATCATAGTAACTTGATAACAAAATGAAAATTTGCTATTTGTCATTTGTTAGTTTCATGGCTAGGTAGATTATATAAAAACTCCCCTCGTGTATATAAATTGTTTATTTGAAATTGATCAAAATTTTAATAGCTATTTTCACGTGATAAATTTATATCTGCATCCCACTGTACTCTAAATCGCATAATCATTGACCTCCGGATTCAAGAACTATCCAATTATTTTTGCAATTTGAACCTATGAGAATTTAGATTTTTATTACGCGAATGATGCAACGAGGATTTGGCGGATTAATTGTTAAATTTTTTAACGCATAAACTCCGCCTAGCTCGTTTTGAATAATAATTATTATGCAAATTCGAAACAGATTGAAACACGATATATTCCGAGGGGCAGTATGAAAAATTATCATAATTTCGCATGGTAAATGATAAACTTGAATGTTGATATTTGAACTACAGTAAAATTATATCGAAATGACCATGTGGATACATTTTCAGGAAATTCAGTCAAAGAGTCTTAATTTAGAGCTTTCGCTTTAAAATATGTTAATGATTTTGGAGAGTAGTAATTTTATGAATATAAATGAAACTTTATTTCATCATTTCCCATATATATTGCTTGCTGCTGCTAGGTCACGATTAAAAAATTTAGTTAATTGTGTATATATAAGTTTATTTTGGACTTATTTGTGTATATATGTTTGTTTTATTTATAATTCCATGGCATTTCATTAAGTAAAAGAGTATTTTTCGAAATTATTTGGTTATTGTGTCTTAAAACAAATTAATATTATTTACATTAATATCCTTGACCAGGGTTAGTTTCACGGAATAGAGCATTAATATTAAGTACATTAAAACGGTAAGATACAATATTAAATTACCACATAATCCTATAAAAGTCTTGTATAATAGGATATTTCAAAAATAGTTTACTCACTTGTTAATAGAAAAAAAACAACTCTAAATTAAAATCAATTTTTTAAAATGTTTACGAACCAAAAGAAATTAAAATAAACGATTTTGCTAAGTTGGCTGAATGACATTGTGTCTAACATTACCGATAATCTGTCGCACATAAGTTTTATTTACGAAAAAGTAAGAACGACTTTAAAAAATCACTAAAAAGTAAATAATAAAATTTAATTCTTAATATTAATAATTTTTAAACTTGGAAATTTGACTGTATAAAGTTGGTGTCCAACTAAGGCCTTATTACTAAGTAAATTACAACAAACACATTCATTGATTTTTATTGTTTTAACCTACTTTAAGGTCTATTTGCTGTTCTTATTAGTTTGACGCCGACTACGTAAGGTCAACTTTCAGCTTTTTAGCGTTTTTATTCAAGTCGGTAGTTTTTTTCTATTAAAATGGTATTTCACTGCTTTTAATTTTATAAGAAATTTAAATTATAAAAATTATAAAACACCATAATATCAGTTCTGACATAAAATGTTTAGTATGATATAATATTATCAACATGAATTACGATTTATAATTATCTAGAAATAGCCTGACAAGAAAAAAGTTTGTAAGGGGGGGGGCCTCTAGGTACCTTTTTAAGCATTTGAAGATTTTCAGTAGAAATATTACAAGTGCATAAAAAATTTCCAAAAAGTTTCGCAAATTTTCTCAAAAAATTTTGTTGCACGAGTGATATTTTAATAGAAAATATCACGAGTGGAAATTAATCTGAATTATTTTATTTACATCATAATATAATTAACAAAATAAAATACTTAGTAAACAAATCACGAATACATCAATTTAAATCTTTTTTATCAAAAACGTAATTATTATAAAATGTATAGTTTTGAGATCGATTGGGAGTATTTTCATTATGTATTTGGTTACATACATTTGACATCAAGTTAAAACAAACATTATTTAGCAAGACGCTGTCCTTTGGGATGACGTTTCTTGCAACAAACATGTGTTGGCTTCTGTTTTGCATCTTTTCGCTCCCGTCTTCTTCGAAGCGCCTTTTGCCAAGATTCTCTATAATTTGTGAGTGGTGCTGGTTATCCATGGATAGGTACGGTTTTTTTAAATTCGTGTTGGAATGTCCTGTTATTTTGAATAATCGTTGTTCATTAACCGCGGATTTGGCTAAGCACGTCACTACTGTTGACCGGTTTGAATGATTAATTTGTTGAATGATTTTGTTTGCGCCCAAATCCAATTTCAGAGTAGAATCTATTATCCAACTTTAAACAACATTTCTTCTGGTATTACCTTATACCATTGCTGAGTTTTCATGAAAAACGGATTTCGAGTTAAAAAATAACCTTTCTGTTTGAACACTGGTCGACCGTTTACTGACCAGCTTTTCAAAAAGGCGAACTGGACAATGTTTAGTTCCTTAGTATTCCTTATTAGCCATTTTCTAACGGCGCATTTCTTAACTCCTTGTGTGATTTTCAAAAACACTGGATTGTATTCGATTCTTCCTGTAACAATAAAACATTTCTTCTAGTATTTTAGGAATTTAAATAATATACCAGTATAAAACCATTACCATGAAATTTTCTTTTTTTGTATATACAAATTTAAGCAAGACCAATTAAACAAATTAGTAATAGCAAAATCTATAGTGCTTACCTGTAAATAATCCGTCGTTGTATGTTTCCTTTTAAAATGCGAAAAAAGACAATTTGATGCTTCACCGCCACCCCAAGCTAATTCAACAGCAGCAATATGATAAAATTTTCTCTGAAGGCCCCCTGGGTTATCTTGTGTCCAAAAATTGAGTATTTTCACGTAGTCATCATGTGAGAAAGGCGCTAAACTTTCTTTTCTTTTTGGTTTTTCTATTTTGCATCGCGAGCTTTTCGGAATGACTCAAATCTTATGTTCCATTTCTTAAAGTAATATTCTTGAACTTGTTTTGCGGTATTGTTCCACATTGTCTTGATTCTTTGTAATCATGTCCGTTCGTTTTCCTTGTTTAGTTTAGTTTGTTTAGAGAGGTGTTCTCCTCCAAGATATAATTTCTGTTCTGGCAAAATAGTGAAAACTGTATCCACACTGAGAGCTTCGACTTTACTGTATTTATGGGAATACTATTTTCAGCCGCACTATTAATAATATATGGTAGTTTAATACTTCTTAAAAATTTCAACTAAGTTGCTCAAATCTTCCCTGAGTAACCGATATCTTTCATATTTATTTTGACGCTTTAGTTGCTTTAACTATAGGAGATACAAAAAAAACTATAATACTAAAGTTGTAGGATCTTTCTTTAATTATGTTATTGTTATCAAACTTTTCTAAATATTATTTAATATTACCGTTGATTGAAGGAAAAAGGAAGATGCGCAACCTTATGGGCGCATTCGTGGCACAAAAGGAGTCCGAGATGTAGCTGGCGACATCGTCGCCGCCAGGAAAGGTGGCCGAGATTTCCTTGATTCTTTGATAAATAAACCTTTATGTGAAAATCATTTTTCTAAACACGATATGTATTCAAGTGGCGAAAGACAATTACTGAAGAAATATGCCGATCCTTTATTTCGGACAGGTAAGTGTTTTTTATTTTGTATCTTAATCTTCGAATGTCCTTGCTAAAATTAAATTCAAATAAAGAATAAACTATGCAGGGTCCTAATAATCTTACAAATGTTACATCGCAGGAATTTGATGTTTTTCGAATCTCTGAGCATTGGAACTTTCTTCTTTTGATATATATATATATATATATATATATATATATATATATATATATATATATATTATATATATATATATATATATATATATATATATATATATATATATATATATATATATATATATATATATATAATATATATATATATATATATATATATATATATATATATATATATATGATAGTATGTTTTCATTCCACGTACACCAACGTCATAACAAGAAAATGATCCTTGTTTGGAACATGTTCTGCATCACAGCAGACACAATGATCCAGTTTAGTCAAACGACGATCGCGATTTCGCTCTTATTAGAGCTCATCAGGCCGCCATAGACTAGCGAGCCCGTGTAGGGCAAAGGCACAAAATGGAATCACAAAAACAACTACTCCGCTGGCTAATACCACGACCGGCATTGAATATATATATATATATATATATATATATATATATATATATATATATATATATATATATATATGTGCTTGTAGGTAACGGCCGTATACTACCAATAGTATAAAGAAATAACGGGGATTCTGCTAAAAAGTTTATAGTACATTTTTTTTCTAATTTCGGAATAATTCATTTCTTCTTCA
Source organism: Kuschelorhynchus macadamiae (assembly GCA_030620095.1). NCBI lineage: Eukaryota > Metazoa > Arthropoda > Insecta > Coleoptera > Curculionidae > Kuschelorhynchus > Kuschelorhynchus macadamiae. The sequence continues at coordinate 668,779 of JAUTXW010000656.1, forward strand.
GGGCTCTCTAACAACATAATTATCAGAAAATTATGGACTTTCACAACTAAAAAGTACTTACACTAATTAAAATGCAAAGAGAATTTTGAGGAAATTTTCAGAAAATATAAAATATAAAATTGGATAGATTTTAACTACTAAAATTTTGACATCATTTGACAAGAAATAAACAATTTAAAACCAATTGTTTTTCTATCAAATAATAATGACAGAAATAAGTTAAATATGTCAAATGTATAATTTTATATTTTATATTTTCTGAAAATTCCCTGAAAATTGTCTTTGCATTTTAATGAGTGTAAGTACTTTTTAACTATAAAAAGTCCTAAATTTTCTGACAATGAATGCATAGTCATAAAAATAATGATTTGGAAAATAAACCACATAGAAAAATCAGAATTTTGTCGAATACATAATTTTTTCAGTTTCGTTTTCTGAACGTGATGGTAAATTTAATACTTACTATTTTAATTCACTGAAACAATTTATGTCTGGTTTGTTATTTTAAAAAACGTGTTGGTGCTTTTTAATATTTGTTGTAAAATCTATAAAACACTGAGCTAAAGTTTTCAGCAAGTTCAAGAGAGAGTTGTACTGCACCGATTTATGTGATTTTTTTTAAATGATCGTCTGGTAACTGAGACCTTTCAATACTATTTTTTGTATTGTATACAGGGTGTTTAAAAAAATCGGGTCACCGATTGATCACGATTCTTCTCAAACTGCTTGACGTACAAAGATGCATTTGGGCACATAGGTTGGTAGTAGAATGTAGAGGTTGGATAATTTTGTATTTAAAAAAAACGGTTTGTTTTTCGAAAAAACGCTTAAGCTCATGTATTTTATTTGGTTATTTAACCTTAAATAATACAATATTTTTTATTTAAAAAAATGGTTAATATTTCGAAACAGCGCTTGATCTGGTATATGTCATTTTATTTTAAATGTATACAGGGTGTTTTTATTTTGATTATGTATTATTTGTAAATTGCATGTTTTGTTTGAAAATTTTGAGATAAAGTCATTATATTTCAACTTTGCTTTAATTATACTCAATATACAAAGCTTCTTTACAGGAAAAATCCCTCACCCCGTATTACATTATCTAAGGTGACAATTGGGAGAAGCCATACAATATATGGAAGAGTTTAAATTGTGGCAAAGTTGCGCAATTTTGTGCTCAATCAAATGCCGTTTTGAAATTGAGAATATTTATAGTATTTCCAAAGATATCCGGGAAAAAAAGATATTTTTTAAAATCGTTTTAATTTTATACGGAGTTTTTTTAAAAAGATATTTTTCAAATAAATGTCACATCATCACAGCACTTTTTTCCTTCTACCAAAATGCATTACTAAGTTTACGATTCGACGATTCATCTCCGAACGATCATCATAAACTTTGCTTTTTAAATAGTCAAAAATATTGTGTTCATCTGAATAAACTATAATTTTAATTCTAAATTCCACAGCATATCACACTTAACATTTTTCTGATATTTCGGACTAAAAAACCCATCTTTAATACTAGTTAATAATGACTGTGGAGGAACGGAAAGCCCAGGTCAGGTCAAAAATTGAATTACCTACGTGATCTTGAAGCGGCAAAAATGTGGTAATTGTAATGTAAAATATATTTGTCACTACCTCTCTTATTAGAATTAGAAAAGAAGTACCTAGTTTAAAAATATTTCACTTTTTGTTCTACTCCGGAAGTTATTTAAAAATCCATTCTCATTGCAATTTTTTTCGTCATAAATTAGCACTGATGAAGGGTTTTATTTGTCAGAAACATTGTAAAAATGATCAAATTTGGGACAGTTCAGAACAATGTAAAAAATAAATTTTGTCTTGAAAAAAGTTAAGTAACAATAATTTGGAAATTAAAATTTAGATTTAAACGTAAACCTAAAACAATCTGCTTTATTTTGTAATCATAAAATAGCACAAGGTTTTTTCCTATTGTCAAAACTTATATTAAAGGAAAAAATGTCTCAAGCGGAAATTTGGACATTTCGCATAATTGTTTAAGTAATAGCAGCAAAATGGCATTAACAAAAATATAATATGCTAATATTCAATTTTTAAATTTAATATTTAAAAATATAATCTACAGGTATAGCGCGCGCTAAAATTTATAATTAAATAACTAAATATAATGTTGTAGTATGTAAAACAACAACACCAGTTGCGTAAATAGTATCCATTCAAAATTTATGGATAGTGCCTATTTAGGAGTTAAATGTAAGTTTATTTTCACATTTTTTCTAAATTTTCATTTTATTTTTAATGCAAACATTTCATATTTATTTACTTTTTGTTTTTATTATGTATTATTTGTAAATTACATGTTTTTTTTGAAAATTTTGAAATAAAGTCATTATATTTCCACTTTGCATTGACTGATCTATGCTCTAGTCATTGCAAAAAAAAATTAATATCTTTTATGAACAATATTTTTCCTTAATTTTTAATTTGTTCAGAATAATGTAAAAAATAAATTTTGTAATAAAATTTCGATTTAAACGTAGACCTAAAACAATTTGCTTTATTTTGTAGTAATAAAGTAGCACAAGGTTTTTTCCTATATTTACGGAGAAAATGAAAAAGTAATAGGAGCAAAATATATAATATATAAAATAAAAATAAAATATGTAAAAAATCGGTAAATTCCTTCACCCGAAACTTCCCTGGTTATGAATTATTACTTTTATTACGAAGAGTGAAGTGTGATCTAAATTAGTTCAGTACGTAGTCATAGTGTATATTATGGTTACATATACTGTCGCCATTTTGTTCCATCATATTTGTTTCCTACCAGTATGTTTACCATTTCCTTTCTACCTATGACACACTTGACTTTTGGGCATGATTTAAAATAAATTCAATAAGTATCGCATTTTCACATTTAATTTTTCTGCAAAATTTAAAATCAATTGAATCTTGTTCAGTTCTCTACGCTCGTTTTTATTTCGCCGTTTTTTTGTTTTTCCATCTTAAATTGATACCTATATTATCAGTCTTTACCTACTCCGTTGGTCAGCAGATATCCCAGATATTAAGTTTCAGAATGGTTTTCATTAACAATCCCCTTGTTGTTATGTTAGAGTGTATTATTTGGGGTTAAGATCCAGTAAAGAAAACAAAGGCCCTTTTTTAAATTGCCGACATTTCGCCAATTTATTTTTGCATCCTCAGGGCACATAGATTTTCTATCATGCATGAAATCCATTTTAGTCTTTACCTACTCTATGGGTCCGCAGATATTTCCTAACCCCAAACAATACACCACTCTAACATTACAACAAGAAAATCGTTAACGAAAACCATTTAGAAGTTTCATATCTGGGAAATATCAATTTATCAACCAAGTAGGTAAAGACTGATAATAGGGGTATCATGCAGGATATAACATTTATGTGTCCTGAAGATGCAACAATAAAGTTGCCAAACGTAGACAATTTAAACATAGACTTTTGTTTTTTTTAATAAATCCTCCACTCCAAAAAATACACCACTCAAACATAAAAACCAGAAGATTGTTAACGAAAACCATTTAAAAACTTAATATCTGGGAAGTATATGCGGAACAACGGAGTAAAAGTTCTGATAATATGGGTTTCGTGCAGGATATAAGATCGTGTCCTGGGGGTGCAATAATTAAGTTGCGAAACGTCGACAATTAAACAAAAACTTGCTTTTTTTTACTGTATCTTAACCACAAATAATACACCACTCTAACAAACATTTTTTAACATTGTTCAGCTATATTGGATTTTAATCAAAATATTATCAGACCATCCCCATATGACCCTTAATTTTTGGTCAAAATTTGAGTTCAATCGGGTAAGTACTATTTTAGCTATGTCGCGAACATACAGACCGACAGACATATAGAGACTGTAAAACGTAAATTGAATTGAATTAGTAACACATGTTTACTAGTTGAGCCCTATACCACAATTAGTTATGGCACACAATTTGAAAGCAATCCAATAGTAGTTTTTCTGGCTGAATTTTTAAATATTTTATTATACCGCCATTTTATTCCGCCATCTTGGATTCGTACCAAAATTCAGTTGACTCCAACATAGTACTTGATGTTTATGACAAAAATTTGAAATACGTTGGATAAGCAGTTTTTTCATAATAATTTTTTTTTAATTTCACCAGGCCGCCATTTTGTTTCGCCATTTTCGATTTTTATCAAAGTATTACGAATTCATACCCATATGACCTTTAATTTTTGATAAAAATATAAAATCAATCGGGTAAGTAGTCTTTAAGCAAGTCGCGAACTGACAGACAGACGTACCGACAGACCGACCAACGGAATCGATAAAACATATTTTTTTGGCATCTAGGGACGCTAAAACGTGAAGACGTGTAAAATCTGAGAGAGTGATTTTTTCACGATCACATACTTTTTATTTGGCCGCCATTTTGTTCTTGAATTAGTATCAGAATTTTACTAGTTGGTCCCTATAATGCCACATTTAGTTATGACACACAATTTGAAATCAAATCATTAAACAGTTTTTCAGGCTGAATTTTTAAATATTTTATTAAAATGTTACCATTTGATTTCAACATAATACTTGATGGTTTTGCAAAATTTGAAATAAATTGGATGAGTAGTTTTTTAATTTTAATTTTTTTAACAATTCACTAGTCTGCCATTTTGTTTCGCCATATTGGATTTTTACCAAAATGTTACCAGGTCATCCCTATATCACCCTTAATTTTTGACCAAAATTTGAAGTCAATCGAGTAAGTAGTTTTTTAGCTACGCCGCGAACAGGCAGACAGACCGACGGAATTGAGAAAACCTTTTTTTTTCGTCATCTAGGGCCCTAAAACGTAAAAATCTGAAAAAAGAGCGGAGTCAAAAAAGTGATTTTTTTCACGATTATAATACTTCCTTTTTACGAGGGGAGTAAAAAGAACACCAGTTGCGTAAATTGTAAGCATTCAATATTTATGGATAGTATGTATTTAATAGTTAAATGTAAATTTATTTTCACATTTTTTCTAAATTTCTATTATCTTTTTAATGCAAACATTGCATATTTATTAATCGTTTGTTTTGAATGTGTTTTCTAAATTAGGTTTTGTTTAACGATTATGAAATAAAGTCATTATATTTCAACTTTGCTTTTACTTATCTATGCTCTAGTCATTTAAAAAAAAATTAAAATGTTTCGTGAACGATATTTTTGTTTCATTTTCACGTGATTTACAGGTTATGCCAATTTCTAGGGTGACAATTGGGAGAAGCTATACGCGATATAGAAAAGTTTAAATGGTGGCAAAGTTGCGCAATTTCTGTTCAATCTTTATATCTACCTCTTTTATTAGAATGAAAAAAGAAATATCCAATTCAAAAATATTTCACTTTTTTGTTCTACTCCGGAAGGTATTTAAAAATTCATTCTCATTGCCATTTCTTTTCGTCGACAATATGACGTGATTAGATTTTTGACCCGATGCTTCGTTTCTCATCATAAAGTAGCACTGATAAAGGGTTTTATTTGTCAGAAACATTGGAAAAACGCTCAATTTTGCGACACTCTGTACCTTTATTAGTTCAGAATAACGTAAAAAATAAATTTTGTCTTAAAAAAAGGTAAGTAACAATACATTGTAAATTAAAATTTAGATTTAAAATAATCTCCTTTATTTTTTAATCATAAAATATCACATTTTTTTCGTATTGTTAAGACCTATAATTGCTATGGCCCTGTTAACGGCTAAAGCGATAGAATTTTTGTTAGATTAAATAATAACGTAATAATCAGTAAAGCATAATAATATTGCGCGGCACCGTCTTCCACGAATCTTATCGTTTTCCGATCAACGCCGCAGCCGACGCACATCACAGCGAGAGCCGAACGACTGTGAATGGGTGTTTTATGCTTTTGCCGTAGAGCGGCTCTACCGTACAGCAGCGGAAACGTAAGTGGAATGAAATCAGCACTGCCACGAATTCGTCCATAAGGTTGCGCATCTTCCTTTTTCCTCCAATCAACGATATTACCGACATTAAAATTTACATAACCTTGCAAGAAAATGAATTCCTCCACCTAGGTCGGGGAATGTACCTCAGGGTATGTTAATAAAAGTGTTAATTAAACAAAATATTTGGCAATATATTAGAGCTAGAGCATTTTAAAGTTTTCGTGAAAAACCCCTCGCACTTTTATTTATACGGGCTGGTTCCGTCATATACACGCAATGCTTTGCCTTGAAGCCTTAGTGTGGAAATCCCATTAGTTTGCGAGAGAAATAAATTTCTACCATGGGCACCTCCACCTCTCTTGCAAAATGACGGGATTTCCGCCCTAATTAGCTCTATCTCTCGCACTGCGTCAATGAAGCGTCACAAAGCCCGGTCCATTAACTTATTATGTCTATGACTAAAAAAGGGGTAAATCAAAAAATTGCTGGTATGATGAAGTTTTATCTTGTTTCTGGTAGTCAGAAAATTAAAATGACAAGTTGGCGTATGTACTATCTGTTTAAAAGGATAATTTCCTGCTGCTTTATTTATTTTATTCCTATAATAAAGTATAATTTTGTACCATTTCTTATACTCGTTCTAAATCTAAACAAAGTTCTTTTTTCTTTCAGGTACGTCAATATTCAACACCTAGATTATGAGTAAGTAAAGAGAAAACGGAAATATGATAAAATAAAATAAAAACTAACTGACTTCACGATTTGTTTAAGCGTATCTAGATAATATTATTTTACAAAAATGTATTTAAGAGATATTTGTAGAAAATATATAAACAACGGCCTAAAGTGGCGAATACTGATTTTCACTTCCCTCGTAAAAGAGGAAGTATTGTAATCGTAAGAAAATCAGCCTCCAAAATATTTCGAGATCTTCGCGTTTTAGGGTCTCTAGATCCTATCCAAAAAACTTGTTTTCTCTGTTGTCTGTAGATCTCTCTGTTTGCCTGTCATTTCGTAGCATAACTACTATTCTGATTGACCTCAAATTTTGTTAAAACATTAAGGGTCATATGGAGATAATCTGGTCACATTTAAGTAAAAATCCAAAATTGCAGCCTGCTGAAACGTTAAAAAATCCTACTTAAATTCTAATTATCCAGTTTATTTCAGATTTTTTACAAAAATCAAGTATTATATATAAATAAACTGGTACCATTTTGATACGAATCCAAGATGGGGGCTAGATAAAATATTTAAGTCAGATGAATGGCCATCAGCCATTACAGAAATATGTTTTTGGAAAGAAATCTGGCAAGTCCATAAGCAGGAACTTTGTTAAGAGACATTTGATCAAGTCTGTTACCAGACTTGATCAAATGTCACTTTGGATATTTCGAGGAAAATAATTTAGTTTCTGCGTGCACTTGATCCACAAGGTTTCGAAGGTAAAATGGTCTGCTGTGGACCTTTGGTGGCGGAAGCAGTATTGTCTATAATGAATAAGTTTATACCTTTAAAGGAATTCGAAAGACCAGTATTGATATACTTCTCCATTGCCTTACTCATAATTGGGAGTAGAGATATGGCTCTGAAAGTAGAGGGAAGAGTTTCGAATTTCTTTTTGGGGACAGGTTGTACGCGGGTAGATTCTCAGCTATTATGACACTTAGAATAACCCGATAAGGATAGGGGCCGGTTCAGAAGGCACTATCAAGGCCAGAGGATGTTTTGGTATTAATTGTTTTGAGAATAAGTTGTACTCATGCATTTTGTTTGGCAAATGGAAGGGAGAAGTGAAGACGATAGATTAAAGTAGAATTTGTGGCTAGTTGTTTTGTAAAAGCATAGATGTCGAGACAATTTTATCACCAGGAGTTAGGGGTAGAAAGGAATTTTTGAAATTTTGATTAATGTTTTTGGCAAGCCGCCATAAGGATTGGTCACCATTTTGGCAAGAAAGAACTTTGCCTTTCATGCGTATGTTGAAGGCATTTTTGACGTCAACAATTATGCGATTATAATGATTTAGTTTCGTATTTTTAACCTGTAGATTTTCTGAGGTACGGTTCTTAAGGAAATTGTTATGGATACGGATTTTCTCTAGTTTGGCATTATTGCAAGATTTTGAATAAAAACCAAGGTTTATTGTTGGGATAGGAAACAGAATTTAGACCTCAATGAAACTTAGGGGAGAGAAAATGGAAAACTGATAAGACTCTGGATGATTGGTAAAATATTGTCTGATTACAAAGGCCTCTGCTGCTCTAACTTGGGCATCGGTTTTATCCGAACCTAGCCATTCTTTATTATGAAGGTAATGGACTCTCGTCGAGGTCTCTATCTGTTTTCGCTTGCAGTGGAATTTTTTTTGAACAATACTCTTTTGGACAAAAAGATATTTATATATAGGTAATAAGTGAAGTCATAAGGTCGATGTTTTGCATACATATTTAGGCTATACCTATACGAAGTTTTAAATCTATATGTTGCATGTTATACGAAGTTTTAAATCTATATGTTGCATATTACATACGTTTTTGCAAAGAAAGCTATATTTTAGGGATTTTCAACAATTTTCTCGGAACTAATCAAGGCCTTTTCTACCGGACGTCACTCAAGAGTTACGAAATCTCTACAATTTTTTAAAAAAAAATCGTTTTTTAGGACCTATCTAATTTAGTATAGAGAAAAATCATGTTTTGACAATTTAGGCAATTGTTTATATATTTCTCCTTATTATTTTTTGGATGGATTTTTGTAAAACAAGATTATTTTTAACTTTAACAGTTTAAAAACTCACACAATAAATTTCCTTACAGCATGTCATAAATTATTTTTGAATTATTTTCTTGGCCTACAAGGATTTTCTGTCACACTTGCAGCGTCAACTTTCTGAAAACTCGCTGTATTATTAGTCCTGAAATGTCCTGCTTCGAGGTCCCTCTAATTATGCTAATTAAGGAAAATGGCATTTCAAGCAGCACAAACGAAAAGGCGTCAGAATTGTCTCTCTAGTTTAGTGTCCTCAGTTTTTTTAGGGCGCAAAGAGAGACTGTTAAAACACTTTAATTAAGGTCGCGCTCTCCCGTCCTGAGCATCGCTAATTTTTTCTAGGCGCCATAATGGATCATTTAGGAAATTAAATATTTAACAGCAGATTTATGAGAAGAGTTGCCAGAAACTTTAAATATTAAAGCAAAAGACACTAAGATTTATTTTAAAAATAACGACATTGCATGTATAAATTTATTTATAAAAACTATGATTTTCGTTGAAAAATCGTCTACAAACGTAAATTCCTCTTTACTTGTACTAGTAATGGGTACAGAACAGTTTTATTAATTCTTTCTCAACTGAGTGTTTTAATTTCGGGTAGTGAAGATTGCTACAGTCGCTAAGGCAATGTTATATTACATTACAGATTAGTCGAGGCACCATAGGAGAAAACGTTGAATATCGTGTAATTATTTATATTAATAATCCTTGTTAAATAAAAGCAAAAGTATAAAATGGTTATAATAATATATAATTTTATAACAATTTTATATGTTCCCGGGGTTAAATTAGCAACAAATCAGCAATAAATCAACAATAAACGCATGACCAATCATTAACACATCAAGAAAACCTCCATTAAATTAGCAAATCTCCAATGAATTAGCAAAGAAGCCAGAGACATATGACCAACAAAATAAAAATTTATGTTTGAGCTGTAACTATTAAGAATTCCTGTAACTAGCTTCAGTCAAATAAAAGAGGATGCCTAGTGTACGAAACTTTTTATTGTATCATCTAGCTTTCGAGAATGCTTATTCTCTTCTGCAAGACCTTTCTGATTTTAAAGGGAAAACTGCTTATAAATTTTAGGGAAAAATGTTTGGAGTACTAACTCAACCATCTAATGTGAATAATTTAAATGATATTTGGAAACGTACTCCAAATACAGAATATTTAAAATTTGGGGTCTCTTCTCTGCACGCTTGGATAAAGGGCTTTACTAGACATAGTTTACCGTATCTCAATTCAGAAGTGGCAAATCAGAAATAAAACTGAGAAAGAAATAGTACTAAATCGTAAAAAAGAAATAAGATCACGTCTGAGATCAGAAATGGGCTTAATAATAGATATTTGCAAATCTGGCTTTGGTACCACGAATCACGGCAATACAGGCATGACGTTTTTTTCAGCAGCCTTCTTTATTTTCAACTATTACTGGCTTAGTCGCAGAATTAGTAGAACATTTTTCTGTAATTTTGGGAACTATGTTATGTGGCTACTCAGTCAACGTACAAGCATTCAAAAAATACACAGAAAAACTGCAGAGAAATACGTCAAATGCTATTCGTGCTAATATATACCGTCCAGCATTCATAAAATCCTTATTCATGGTGCTAAAATTATTTAGGCAGCTGTACTTCCAATTGGTGTAATTTCAAAAGAAGCTTTGGAATCTAGGAGTGATCTATTTAATTGCCTATTAGTTTTCTCTGATCCATTGATATCCAGCCTATCTAAGTCATATAGTTTTTCAAAAAATAGCCACAAGATTGCACTTGATAGCAGGGTTATTGAATTATTATCGGATCCTGCGATACCTAGTATATTAGACTCAGATAAGTAACATATCTGTAATTTCTAAGTTACAGTCAGATTCATAATTATCTTTATTTTTTTAACAATCTCCAATGTTAATGATTTTACATAAGAAATAATTTTATTTTTCTGTTTGGTCTAGCCAGTTTCACTACATTCTCACTCAACAAAAAGGTTAGGTGCTAGGTTAGATAGTTTAAAGAAATTTTATGTTTTGGTTTAATTATTATCTCTAAGAGAGGTGCAGCTATAGAAACATATTTATAGATTAGTTCTATAGGACACACTCCATGGTAAGTATTATCTGTCTAAAAGTTCAACAAAAAATCTATACGAAAGTCGCCTGTTATGAAACACTCTGTACATCATGCAGTATCTAATTTCACTTTCTTTATGCAATAGAATATATAAATTGGGGTCGGTCAGGTTTCCCCCCCCCCCCCGAATCAAACGAATTTCTAAAATATTATTTTGCACAATTTAACATACAATAAATAAAATTTTGCACACTATCCCAAGAGAAACTAAAGCAGTTTTAAACGGGGGGGCTAAACTTGACAGTTCCCCCCGTCCTTCAAAATATGTAAATGTTTTTATGTCAATAGATTCACCTAATATTGCACAATTTCGCACCCCTATTTTTAAAATTTGCACACTCTCCTAGAGAAAGTTATGGAGGGTCGAAAATTTACATTCCCCCCCCCACTCTCGTCTGTCACGGAATTGAAAAATTTGAATTCTACTCGATTTACCTAATTTTGCACAATCTGGCACACAGACACGTATTTTTAAATTTTGCACACTTATAAGATATGGAGAGTCGAAAATGTCCCCTCCGCCTTCTCCCGTTTGTCACGAAATTAAAAAACTTCTACTCGATTATTCTAATTTTGCGTACATGTAGGTGGGTGTATTACGATACAAGTGCTGTATGACTTCAAGGCATACACCTGATATTTGCAAAACGAGCGAAAGAAGATCAGGCCTAAATACATTTTCGCAGCTCCGACCGTGAGGGGCTAAACGAATTTTGAATTTTGTGGTGAATCATAAAATCTTCAACACACCACAATTTTCTCCAACAAACTGTGCAAAACGTGAAAATAAGTGTGCAAAATTAGGTGAATCGGCTAATTTTTTAATTTCGTGAGAGATGGGAGTGGGGGAAACGCAAATTTTCGACGTACCATAACTTTCCCTAGAACAGTTTGCCAAGTTTAAAAATAAGTGTGCAAAATAAGATGAATCGAGTAGCATTTTTTTTTGTGTTCGTGACAGAGGGGGGCGAGGAAATGCAAATTTTGAAAATCCTATAACTTTCGCTAGGAGATTGTGCAAAACAACTTAACAGTTTTTCAATTTCATGACTGACGGGGGGAAATGCAAATTTTCGACACTCCATAACTCTAGGAGAGTGTGCAAAATTTTAAAATAAGTGTTTAAAATTGGACAAAATTAGGTGAATCGGTTGACATAAAATCATTTATATATTTTGAAGGATAGGGGGGAACGGTCAAGTTTGCTCCCCGTCTAAAAAACTGCTTTAATTACTCGTTGATGGCTGTGCAAACTTGTATTTATTGTGTGCAAAATTGTGTAAAATATAAGAAAAATAATGGTAAATCTATTTTTAAAAATTCGTTTGGTTCGGGGGGGGGAACTAATCAAAAACGTATGTTGATTATTAATTTTTTTATTGAGATTTTATGTTTTACGCACTGTGCCTCGGTTGCAACCGCCGTCCTTTGTCCTTTTTCATTGAAATAAACGTTATATATTATTATGTCCTTCACAAATATTGACATATTAAAATAAATAATTTTTTTAATAAATAATTTGAATTTAGTGGTTAAACTAGAAGATACTACCTTCCAGAAAGTTCATGTTCTCGAGTTTAAGACCTCAGTCGCTTAACCTATCAATTATTTCGGCAGAACAAACTCTAATGAAGGGATTATCCTGCGCAAAAGCTTAGCACAAAATCCTGGTCAAAATGTCACTACAAGAGATTTACAGACACCATAAGCTGTTCAGCTAAACGTACGGCGTCAGTTTCCAGGATTTCTATTGTATTATTACTGAAAAGCGTTGTCCCTAGAGCTTATTCAAACTGTAGTAACAAAATAAAATTATATTTAATGGCATATGTGACCAAAAATATAGTTAAAATACTTATAGCGTAGTGTTCCTGGCAAAAAGAAATATACTTTTTCTTAACGTACTTAGGTGTAATTAGCTCTAAAGTCTGGAGTAAGAAAAGTTAGGAAATTTAATGCTGAGTCATACTTTGCTCTTAACTCAGTATTAAATGAAATCTGTTACAAGAAAACGGGGGAAATTTACGTTTTTTCTTTGAGGATATTGACTTCTAAGTAGAGGTCATGGAAATCAGTTTCTTACTATAAGTAGCTGGTTAATGAATTCTTAAGTTCAATCCTCAAAGAAACGTTGATGCTTTCTATAATTTTGTACGCACTAATAGCAAAAGGTAAATAACCAAATATTTTTAGAGATACGTAAGTATCTGCTTTATTACAAAATCATATCAACTTTTATTAGTATTTTACTATTTGTTAAAGGTTCGAATAACGTGAAAAAAGGAAGCACCGATTTAGTATATATGGAACAATTTGTATTTACTTCTCCATATAACAGCCCATATATCTTATTATTGATACACTATTAGGGCGTCCGGAATCCGACTCTTTATACAATAAGGTATATAGAAATTGTTAAATGCATGTTTTAGGCAGTTTTTTTCAATCGTATCTGCCTACAGACTCTATAGCTCTTAGCGATCTCGTGATATTTAGAAAAAAAATTGCGTTTTTAATATTATGTTGTAACTTTTTTTTAGCTGAAATGTTTTAAAATCTAAAACAGATTGCCAAAACAACGTTTTGTGGTGATGTCAGATTTTGATTTGGCGTTTCATAAACGATAATTCATCATCAATTTTGTTTTCTTAAATATAGTCCTGACTTTGTTATGTCCTTTTTACTTCCCTCGTAGAAGAGATTTTTTCAGATTTTTACGTTTCAGTGACCCTAGATGCCAAAAACATGTTTTCTCTATTCCGTCGGTCTGTCTGTCTGTGGGCCTGTCGGTCTGTGTTTTCGCGGCATAGCTCAAACATTAAGTCAAACATTAAGGGTCATAGGTGGATGATCTGGTAACATTTTGGTAAAAATCCTATATGGGAAAATAAAATGGCGACCTAGTGAAACGTTAAAAACATTATGACCAAAATTCCGATTTATATCAAATTTTGCACAACAATCAAGTATTATCTAGGAATCAACTGGTAACATTTTGGCATGCATCCAAGGTGGGAGAACAAAATGGTGTAATTGTAGTAATTGTTGTATAGAGATGAACTAATAAAACTGTGGTACTAATTCAAGATGGCAGGACAAACTGACAGCCAAATAAAACTTTAGTAATCTGAAAAAATAAACCACTCAGGTTATACTCCCTAGATGGCAAAAATATGTTTTTCAATTCCATCGATCCGTCTGTCGGTCTGTTTGGCTGTTTGTCAGTCCTCGGCATAGAAAATTACTTATTATATAAAATAAAAATTACTTACCATGACTTCAAGTTTTAGTCAACAATTAAGGATTATATGGGAACGACTTGGTAATATTTTCGTAAAAATCCAATATGCTAGAAAAAGATGGCGGCTTAGTGAATCGTTAAAAAAATATTACTAAAAAAATAATTATCCAATTTCCTTCAATTTTTGCACAAAAATCAAGCGTTACTTAAAAATGAACTAGTGATATTTTGGTATGAATATAAGATAGCAAAACAAGATGGCGACCTAATAAAATATTTAAAAAATCAGCCTAAAAACTCTTTATTAGATTAGTTTCAGATTCTGTGCAAGCATTGAATGTGATATAGAGACAAACTGGTAAAATTGGATTACAAATTTAAGATAGCGGAACAAAATGGCGGCCAAATAAAATTTTTAAAAAAATCTACGTAAAAAATCTTATTCAATTTACTTTAAATTGTGCGCGGTATGTGTCAAATCAAATGTGGTACAGTAGAAACTGGTAAAATATTGATATGAATCCAACATGATGGAACAAAATAGCGCCCAATAAGAATGTTCGAAAAGTATATATGTTTTCCTAAATAACTATGTACTGAACTAAATTGGGTTACATAAATTGGCCTAATGAAATATTTAAAAATTCAGCCTGAAAAAACTGCTTAATGGTATTGATTTCAAATTGTGTGCTGTGAGTAATTGTGGTATAGGGATCCATTAATAAAGTTGTGGCACTAATTCAAGATGGCCGAACAAAATGGCGGCTAAATAAAATATTTTTAAAAAAATCACCTTCTCAGATTTTACAGATCTTTGCATTTTAGCGCCAATAGATACCAAAAAATATGTTTTATCAATTCCGTCGGTCGGTCTGTCTGTTAGTTCAAGGCATAGCATAAAAAGTACTTACCAGATTGACTTAAAATTTTAACTGGTGCAATGTTGGTACAAATTCAATATGATGGAATAAAATGGCGCCCAATGAACATATTTGAAAAGACGGTATATGTAAAACATATATACTGTGTCTATGTACTGAACTAAATTGGTCACACTTCACTATTCATAACAAAAGGAAAAAAATCATTACAAGGGATGTTCCGGGTAAGAGAAATTTACCGCTTGTTTAACATACGTTTGACCTGTCAATTTTTGCAATGTATTATACTTAATAATAAAAAACACTATTTTTCAACTATACAGGACAGGCCTATTGTGATGAAACAACCCGTTGTAAATTGACAATTTAAAAAAACGGTGAAATACGTCATATTTATTCATCATTTCTATGTAAAAGAACGTTTTTCTGCTAAATAGGGTAGCCCTAAGAAAATGAGACAATATTCTTTATTTTTACTTTTACTAATCCTTTACACAGAGAAGCCTTACGAATACGAAACAACCCCAAAACGAACACGTGATTTTATTTTAAAGAGGATATTTTATAAAAAAGTTAAACACTAATTATTTTATCTTTCTGTCAAAAATCTTTATTTCTTACTGTACAGGGTAGCCCTAGCAAATAGAATAAAAGAGGTGATTTCAATACAAATATTTTTTATTTTAATGACGCCATTCAAATTTATCGCACTATTGTTGTTTGCATATACACCTCAACCTGAAGAGACCATTTTCATACGTATATTTACTGGGAAGTATTATGTTTGCCAAAACACGTTTTTTTAAATCGCGTTTATTATAACACTGAATTGCAAAGTGATATTATATTCATACTATTCTCTCTAAAGCTACTCAATTTGTAAAACTTTGATGTGAAAATGTAGTTTTGAGTATATTTCCACACATGATAGACAAGATGACTGACAATTACTTTCGGTACGTGAAATTACTTCGATATTATTTTCTTGGTGAATAATATATTAGCCGCAGCTTCCATCTTATATATTACAAGCCATATTAAATGCACTCCAATATTTTGTCTGTAGGTACTTTTATTCTTTATACACAGAAACACAGAAATCGTTTCGCTACCTGCTATTTTGTTACCATTTGAGATATTTATTTCAAATTTGGAATATTAACATAGTTTCAAATAGAGCTGAATACATAATAAGTAAAATGTGGAAAAGTGGAAATGGTAAATAAAAATTTGCGGTTTATGATATTTAATCGGGAATTAAAACCGAATCGACGAGGATGATGGCACAAACACAAGTCCCAAAACGGAACTTTCTAAAATTGTCATCAGTCAGGCCCGAAAGAGCACATATTTCAGTTCCTGTGTTTGTGTTTTTTTTTTCTGAAATTATTGCAGTGTACTGTTTATTTCGGACAATCTGTACATTTTTATTTTATAAAAGGTTAAGAAGGTTTAAGATTATAAATAAAAAAATAAGAAATGAATAAGCCATTAAGATTTATTAACAAAAAATAAACCCTGTCCTAGAATAGCTAAACCAAATTAAAACTAATAAATACAACTTTAAGTTAATACATTTTGAAAATGTACTCCTTGGACTTTTGGCATATGAAAATTTGATTCACAAATTCTTCACTCAAATTTTGAAAGGTCTGAGGATTTATTCTATTACATACGGTCACGATTCTACGACGAAGCTCAGCTATAGACTCTTATTGTGTCTTATAAATAACTGAACCGCGACGGCCAACCCAACCATCAGGATAAGCATCGTCTAAATAATTTCTAACATCACAAAAATAATGGCAGAGCATCATCTTGTTAAAAAAATATCTCCATTAAATTCATTGGGATTTTGCCCGGCATCTTCAGCTATTATAGGTTAGATAGTATTTTGAAGTATGTCAAGATAAAGCGGGCCGTTTAAATTTTCCTCAAAAAATAGTAGTCCAATAATATAGTTTCACGTACTTCCAGCCCACAAATTAATTTCTTTGGGTAGGTACTGCATATGCCCTTCTCGAAATCTTTATCGCTCAAATTTCTACAGGTTTGTGTTCACTATACCATTTCAGAAAAATATGATTTCATTAATAAAGCAGATATGGCTTATAGTCTGGATTTTTAGTAGTTTTTTCAGAAATGATTTAACAAAACTACATTCTTTTATCTGGGAGATCCCCCTGTACTCGGTGTACAATTTTATATGCGTGAAATTTTTTTTAGAATTGTATGTTTCTGCTACCAGCTTGGTGGTTTGTTGTGGGCTTATTACCATTGCACCTACGACGTAGATTTGTTGTTCTTCGCAAATATACGGTCTTTCAGTTTTTGGGGCATTTTTTACTCTTCCAGTTTAGCTAAATTTTGAAACAAGTAATTTTAAATATTTTCGGTATATTGTGCGATTTGGATAACACTTATTAAATATATGCACGGCCGCATAAACTTTTCGATCAACCCCAGTAAGAATAATTAACTGCTTAACATTTATAAGCTAGACTATGGGCATTTTTTGTCGATAACAACACAGCACTTTTAAATTTGTATATAGACCCTTATTTTATTAAAAAATAGTTCCAGAATAGCACTAACCTGATATTTTGAAAATTTGACATTTCCTTTTATTCGGAAATACGTTACTTAATCCTCGAAATTTCGTTTCGATATTCCGAACAGTTCGAATAATAGAAGGGGTGAGGGCGAGCTTTTTTGTCAATATAACGAGCCGCCATTTTGAGTCCGTAAAAAAGAAAACTCAGGTAATGAATAAAGTAGTTAAAGCCCTATCAAATGATGTATTATTGTAAAACCCCAAAAAATAACAAACAGAACGTTTTAAGACCTATTAAACGGTAGATTTTAAGACCTATAGTCCATTTAAAAAACTTCTCAAAAACGCGATAAGACAGCATTTTAAAATTTTCACATTTCTTTTTTTATTCAAAAAGTAGTATGTTATGTCTTGTACACTACTTTCAAATTTCTTTCTGATATTCCCAACTGCTCCAAAAAATATAAGGACGGAGGACGGACTTTTAAATTCGCAAAAAAAAGAAAAATCGGGTATTGAATAAATAAGTTAAAGCCCTATCAAATGACGGATCGTAAGAATTACATTCCCCAAATGTGTTCAAAATGGTGTTTTTGTTAAAAAAGTAATATTTTACGAGTTGTACATTCTCTCGAAATTTCATTTTAATATTCTGAACGTATTCTATTCCTTGTACACTCCTTCCAAATTTCGTTTCGAGATTCCGACCAGTTCGAAAAACAAAAAAGGGAGGGCGAAATTTAATCCTCACTATGTAAAGAATATCAAATCAGTAGATCAAGTAAGTGTATCAAAACTAGCATAAAATATTTGACCCGGATAAGTTACATAAAAAAAATTAAGAAGAGTTGATTTGAAAAATTACAGTAAATATTCCAAATTATTTCCTTGTTTGGAAACTGTGTTCATTTAAAAGAAAAGAAGTGCCTTGTTAGCAAAATATGTAGGAAATTCTTTAATCTACGATGATATTCGTAATAATTATTTTTTGCGTAACTAGTGCCGGAACCAACATATTCCCGAAAAAGTGGTTTTCAGCTTCATACAGCTCAAGCTCGAAAACTCAGGATATTAATTATTATATTAACAAATGTGCTAATTATAAACATTTCTTAAACTTTCTTCAGGATAAAGAATTTTACGTCTCTATTGATTCGACTAGTTGTATTACAAAGCGCTTGTTAAAACAATATTCAATTATTCAACTCGATAGATGATAAACCTGAAATTTTTAGACGACCGAAGTAAAAACTGAGATCTTTGCTAAAAATGAATTTCTTATAACTATCTGGTTACGAAATAAAATAATAATAAACTTGAACGAAAATTGCATAATCGGTAGACCGTTTTGAGTTAATGCAATTTGATCACCACAGCTAGGAAATCTTAATTATCCAAAAATGCATGTTCACTTCGTCAGGATATCTATATCTAATTAATCTTTGTCATTACTTGATTGCCTTAAAAAATTAGTAAGTGTTCTTTTATTTTTAAATAGATCTCGACACCGCATTATACCACATGCCGTATATGAACCCAAAAGGGGTGTTAATGTTTTCCTGTGCCACGTTCTTATAGGTTATTTATGTTATATTTTTGCTTCCTTAATTAGTGCTTTGAATCTTACGTAACCGCTGACAGGGTTAATTTGGGCACCCCTAATGAAAATTTTGTTTTATCAGACGGTCGGGTGTACGTCATAACATTGTATGTATATGATTTCCTAGAGTAAAATAGACTATATTGGTCACATGATAGTGTAGAACTAAGAGTAAAAAAAAACTCCAGCATTATATTCTTTTATTTTTATTCTTCCATTAGTTAAATCAAATTAAGGTTATTACACTCTCTAAATTCATCTTTTAGCCACAGTTTAAGTTACATAAAGTTGAAGGAATCTTTGGCAATAAAAATGTGTTTGTGTGTGTGGCACATAGTACTTCCTGGTAGATACATGGCTTTCTGACCTTGATATTATGTAGAAAATTTAATTAAATATAACTTATTTCGCCATTGTTTAAGAATATTAATCGTTTCTGGAATACATATATATTTAATTTCCCCCCTAGGAACGCCCTGCGTAGAAGAAAAAAAATCATTTAGAGAAAATAAATCATATTTCTACTGTTAAAAGAAAAATTTAAATTTTTAATTTTGTGTTTTAACTTTGTTTCACTCCCCTAAACATAACCCTATATCGAAAAAATCGGTATTTTCGCCTTCGGACTTTTCTGGTACAGGCTTCTACTAACTAATAGATAACACCGTTTTTATATGGATGCAATTATTTGGTAATAAATTTATCGAATTTCTATAAAATGGAATTTATTTTTTTTTAAGTTTTAACCAAACAATTAAATAGATTCATAAAGCATGTTATCTTTTTGTAGTGAAATTCTATACGACGAAAATTTTGGTAAAGGCAAATTTACCGAATTTTTATTTATTTATTTTTTTTTTATAGTATTATTATCATTATTGTTATTATTATTATTATTTCTCATAATTTTATTCACATAGTCTGTAAAAAAATTAATTGTTATATATCATTTTCCACCATAAAAAGGCTTTATGCCGGGAAATTAGTTTATCCCTATTTCAAACTTGATTTTTGTGAAAAATTTAGTCAATTGAATAAGTAGTTTTTTCATACTGAATTTGAATTGAATCCCATAAGGATTTTGGATTTTTCTCCAAAATGTTACTATTCCATCCCCATATGACCTTTAATCGTTGACCGAAACTTGAAGTAAATTAGATGAGTAGTTGTTGAGCTGTATCACGCACAGACAAAACGGCAGATCAAAGGAAATGAGAGAACATGTTTTTCGAGATCTGAGGACCCTAAAATCCCTAAGACAATTTATTATTGTAAAAACTGCTTAAGCTACAAGGTTGTCAATGTCAGTGTCAAATTATACATAACTACAATTTTGAAAAAATGTCAATTTTTCGCAATTTTTTTCTCTAATATTCTTTTAAAAAAACTCCCGAAAATTGGCTATATACGAAGGTCTTTTCTACGGGTGATACAAAGGAAAATTTTTAACTCAGTTATTAAAGAAACCCTATTTGTTTGTAATTTTTAAAGGTTTATTTATTAGCCGAAGCTTTTGCAGTCAGTTTTTTTGCCAATCTCATCAATATGCTTTTTTACTGTAATCTTAGTCAAAATTCCTAAAAATTACCCATATAATTTTTGGATGTTGAACTAGCTACCACACAACTACAGCTAAAACAATTGTCACTAGTTATACTTTTAACACTTTATGAAACATCATTATATAGACCTTTATATAAAATGAAATTTCGTCCCATGGTTCTGCGAAACTGTGAGAGATTAGGAGCTTGCCTGAGAAAACGTTCATGTATTGTGTTTATTATTTAAAATTTTATAAGGGAGTGTTTATTTCTGTTGCCTAGGTGATATATGTAGAGCAATATCTCAAATCTATAAATGCTGGACACATTCGACATCCCATTAGGACGATACAACATATTAATCGGATCTCTTTATGGAACTCTAAAAACTTTTAATGCTTTGTTTTGTAACACATGGATTGTTTTATATATATATATATATATATATATATATATATATATATATATATATATATATTGTTTACGGATTTTTAATTTTAGTAAATAGCCTTTGCGATACAATACACCCACAAATGATAAAATCTCATTGCTAATATGTTTCACGTGCCTATGCCACGAGAGCTTGTCATCAGTTAATAATCCAAGAAAGTTAGATTAATTTCTATACCTAAGTTCTACTAAAATATATTAAAGTTTTGTCGTACTCCACTCCACTCCACATTCGTAATTTGGTGATCACTTGTGGCATCATCATACTAAAACAAATTGCGTTCTTTGGTTTAAATAATCCACAAGCCAGTAATAAGGTGTACACTGTATTTCCAAAACACGCATTTTTTGCAATAAAACTAAGTAGTTTACAGTACAACAAGCTTGCGGTAGGTCTAACGACACTAATGCTCATATATCCATGATCGATTTTCACTTTCATTTTACTAATAAGATCTCGTCCATACATCTCCGTGTCACTTGATTTGTGGGAACCCGCACTGCCCATCCCCGAGGTAGCTAATTTCATTGATGTGTTATGATTGATTGTTCGATAATTTTTGAAAGCATAGAAAAAAATTCGTGGTTACCCTTCTTACATAACGTTCACACATTCGCTGTCTTTAGATGTTCTGGTATGACGCCAATTTGAAACCAAATGTTGATAATCTTTGATACAGCTAGTGCACACCCTTTCTTCATCATTTGCATATTTGACACACTAATTCCGTCAAAACCAGAACCCTTTTTTATCTAATGAAGCAATTAATATTTCTTCGATATCATTGGGCAAGCCTAACGAAAATAAAACTTTTATGAAGTAGGATTGGTTTCTATAGGGGATCCGGTATTTTACTTTCTAAATCTGGATTAATATTAATAAAATAGTTATTAAAGGCATCAACTATTTTTGTGACTTTCTCAATGTTTTCCCTGGATATTTGATTAATTGGACGAACTCATTGCTTTTATTGACTATGTTCCAGGTTTTCGTTCTCAAATACCTGCAAAAGTTGTCATTAAAATATATTTTTTGGCCCACTTGATGCTACATACAACGCTTTTACTGTGCTGTTCATGTTGACCAGGAATCAATCAGAATAACTATAAGAATTAACAAACACAGACTCCAATTTTCTATACAATATTATACTGTCAAAATTTTCTATATTATTTGTTAGACTATATGCTTTGTTATAGATTACACTATCTCTGGTTTTCTGCAATTATTTAAATTTATAGTAAATGATACGATCTGCAGTCGATGATCGATGTGAGAGTGATAAATCAAACACAGTGCAGTCCCCTGGAAATTGGATATCACATGATCTATTAAGGATGTGTTATCAGAGAGTCTAGTACGATGCTCTAAATTACTAAAGTTCAGTCCACATGACTGAGTCGTTTCACTATACAATCCAAAGGCATTGCTGTGATCATTAAGAAATCTCGAATATTGAAGCTCGGGGTTTATATACTGGTGTAATGCGTATATTTAGTTTTTCTATTCTGCAATCATAAAGGCTGCTTTTTGATACCCAAATAGTGTCTGGCCCTCTTTTCGACACTTCTTTTTTCTCTATGGCTACCTCATATTTGAAACCGGTCAAGTCTCAAATTTAAAAATCAAAATTAGTGCGCATGTAATTGCCACTTTTGGCATGAGTTGTCACCAACTTGAAAGTGTTCAACAGTAAATATATATTTAAAAAAAATGCTTTTTTTAAATGTAATGCAAAAAAAATAGAAAAAATTAGTATAAAATAGGCGTTTTATAAGACATTTATTCTCACACGCCCTTTGTAGAGCTCGTACTATAAAATCATGAAAATTTTGTTTTAATGTTTTAATACACTATTTGTATTTCTATTGTGAGCATGTGCATATCTGAATTATGTTCAATGAGTATTTTAAATTCTATTGAGTCCGCAATAAAAATATCAACTCCTCCACCTAATTCATCTCTTATGACAAAAGTATTATTAAAACCATGCAAATTAAAATACTATTCCTCCCGAGTAGTAAACCACGTCTGCGCCTCCGCGAGAACTAGGAGAAGTCTTACGATTTTAGTTTCTTTAATTAATATTTTCAAATGATCCATCTTATTTGTTAGCAATCTAATATTTATAAACAAAACATTGAGTTTATTTTCAACAAACTTTGCTGGTCTAAAGGCATTAAATGCCCATATGCCATTTAATATATGCAAGTTGATTAGATTTAATTATTTATCCTGCATGACCCAGTACAAGTGAAAACTAAATCGACAATAATTTTAATTTCGGCAAAATATTAATTTTTTG
This sequence comes from Kuschelorhynchus macadamiae, assembly GCA_030620095.1. Taxonomy (NCBI): domain Eukaryota; kingdom Metazoa; phylum Arthropoda; class Insecta; order Coleoptera; family Curculionidae; genus Kuschelorhynchus; species Kuschelorhynchus macadamiae. Next base: position 692,219 of record JAUTXW010000656.1, read on the forward strand.
CAAGACAAACAGCGAGTCAAGTAGGTAGTTGTGCGTATTGCCCCAGAATACTACTCCATATCGCAAGTGTGTCTCCACCAGGGAATGATAAACGATTCTCGCTGGTGTGACACCTATCTCCCGAGACACCAAACGAACGGCATAGCACCCAGAAGCCACCCTTTTAGCCAATTTCTGTATATGAGTCTCAAAATTCAAATTTCTATCAATCTAGACTCCCAAAAACCTAAAATCCAGCGCAACCCTAAGCATATCTTCTCCCAAGGACATCTCATCGACATCATACCTAAATGATACTAAACTAGTTTTAGTGACATTCAGTGACAACAAGTTTGCATCACACCATTGCTTGATCTTAGGCAGGTTAGCCACTATTTTGTTATTCAAAGCCTCCAAGCTCACATCATGCCAGAGAACCGTTGTATCATCGGCAAACAACGTGAAATTTCCCTCCATATCAACATAGGCCAAATCATTGATATACAACAGGAATAGGATCGGCCCCAAAACAGAACCCTGAGGCACCCCACGTCTTATCTCATTAGATGACGAAACATTTGGACCAATAGCAACTTTCTGGATCCGACCCCCAAGATAACCTTTGAACCACTCCAGAACCCCACCCCTAAAACCATACCTATCGAGGTTTTGCAACAGTATTTCATGACTCACACAATCAAAGGCTTTTGACAAGTCACAAAACACTCTCCAAAAACTGATAAACTGCATCATCAGTACTCCTAGCTGTCTGGAAACCAAATTGACTTGGATGTAAAATGTTATTTTGTGTAAGATAGGAGATCATGCGCTAATTAATGTTAACATTAATATTTTAAAACAATCTTGTGGTGATACACTCTCATGTACTATTAAATGTTTTTGCGGTAGTACGTACAGTAAATGGCAGCGGAATGGCTATGAGTCAACAAGATGGATATTGTCAAATTTTCAAACTCATTTACTGGAAAAGCATATTAAGGTGGATCAAATATCTAGTAGTTGCAATCCCGCCACTGCAAAGACGACATCAAGGTCAATATTTTCTTATTTTGAAAGAATCCCCGCTCCAAATTCTGCCAAGAAACATATTGTAAAATATTTCCGTACTACCTAGACTAAGACAAGAAGACACTGAAAACAACCCCCAAGCAAGCACATCCAAAGACGTTCGTGAGCGAGTTGAGGTCGACCAGCCTATAAACAATCATGCAATTAATTCTCCAGGATATGACAAGTATTGATTCGCTATTTTAACGTTGAAATATTAGAGCCCAAAACATATTTAATTAAAGCCGAAACCCAAGAAATAATTCACAACTCCCTTTCGTCAACGATATTGCGGCTCTAAATTGTAAATTTTTGCAAATTTGTCCCGCGGCTATAAATTCAGTATCTGGGTAATTGAAGAGTCCTGTTGGGAAATTTCTCCCATTTTAGGACACTGTAACTTTTATAATTAAGTGTTCTAATGAAAAAACTTGCCACTAGCGGTTTCCGAAGTACAGAATAGTGGCCAGTGGCTCACATTGAAAATGAAAAATATTCCTAAATATTATAGTAAATTTCCATTTCAAGCTGAGACTAAGATCCAACTTTTTTTTTAACTGAAGCGTGATATATACACAAAATATTTTTTCTGCTTCTGTAAAGCCTCCTGAATGCGGTAATTAAAAATTTCTCTGCGGAAACGCCCAATTTTATTTTATTTATTTATTTTTTACTTTTATCGTAACTGAAATGTGATGCGTTTACAACATAATTTTTTCTGACTTCTATAAAGCCTTTTAAATGTGGAACTTAAACAGATTTCGTGTAAAAAAACCCTTATTATTATTTTTTTAGTCGAAATTTGATACATTCACAATTTTTTTTTTGGTTTTCATAAAACTTCCTAAAAGCGGTAATTAAAAAACGTATCTGTGCATGGAAACTCCAAATTTTTATTTTATTTCTCTTTGAAGTTTTTTTGGTATACCGGTATATAGACGTTTCGTTTCTTAGTTATTCGCCATAAATATTCAATATAACTTTTGCACTATTTTCAGCATTCTTTTTCCTAAAACTAATTGGTCAATACATTCACTCAACAGTCATGACTATCCAATTGACAAAATAACCTAACTTAATTATTAAATACTTCCTTTAATAACGAAAAAAATAACACCACGAAAAGACGCCTTTATTGCTTACGTTACATTGATTTTATATTTTTATGTTGGTTAAGCTGATATTCGAAAACAACTGCCTTAAGAAATGTAAGTTATATCTCTCTTTCAAATTTTCAGTAACAATCGAAAATTGAAAATTAGTTTTACCTTTGCATCTATTTATAATTTCCGTGAATAATTATTACATTTTTTACGCGCTTTGTATAAGATATCCGAATATAAAACTTTACATTTTACTTTAAAAATAAAAAACGCATGCATACGCAAATAAAAAAATAAACTTCTTTTGGCGCCGGTATAGTATAAGTCTGTGATGTTTTAATGACATTTTTGCATACTGGCATACTTCTGTTTTGGTTTTAACCTAGTACTAATTCGATGCGAATGCATATAGCGGTACCGATTGTAAATATGGGTGGAAATCCTAGATTTATAAGGCAAAACTACCGTCAGGTCAATACTATGGCTAACATTAGGGCGGATCCATCCAACGAACCCATATATATGCCATATATTAATTTTTCTATTTTACTTTTACTTAACAACTTTCTAGACACAAATAAAAACACAGTATTATTGTAGAATTTTTAATTGTTTAAATTTGAATAGTTGGCGCTTCTTTAATTAATGGACTCTTTTAGATTATGTTACCAACATAAAAATAAAAAACCCTGTATTTTCTGGCTAGACACATCACGTTTATTATTATTTAACTTTGCACGAACTTTTTGATATAAAAAAGTAATTAAATCAAATAGTATGCTTTATTCAAACAATGTTGGAATGTCTACTACCGAGTCATTACAGAAATCAGGAACTGTATGTAAAAATAAGATTTTCATAGAATTTTTTTTAATTTCCATATTCAGGGGGTTTTATAGAAAATTAGAAAAAGTAAATAAATAAATAAAATAAAAATTAGGAGTTTCCGCAGAGAATGTTTTTAATTACTGCATTCAGGAGGCTTTTTCTTTGTAAATATGTCACATTTCAGCTAAAAGAAAGTTGAATGATTTAATTCTTATTTCTTAAAATTAGACCTATTTTTGGGGAATAGACCTCAAATTACTTAAAGTTAATTAAAGAATTCTTCTTACAAGACTGCTAAGACCTATTTACATTTTACAGCGCACCTCTAATTAAGTAATATCAAATATAATATATATATATATATATATATATATATATATATATATATATATAATATAATAGTATATAAATTTACCATATCAATTGCTTGCGTCTTCGTTTGCTCGTAATATTACTAAGTATATAGGAAGTATCTGACACGGTGTTTCTCAGTAGCGCAACTTTGGTCTACTTGCTTAGAACTATTTTAATGCGTATTTCAAGACTATTGGAAATTGAAACGCATAACAAAATCATATTTTAAAAAAACCAGTAGGTTTGCTAACTATAGGTCGGAGGCCGCTTGCGACGGCAAAGTTGGTTTACCCACTTAGAATTATTGTATTGGGTATTTTAAAGCTATTGGAACTTAAAACGCAAAATTATGTTTTAAAGGAACCAATGAGATTGTTAACTCTATGTCGTAAGCCGCTGCGAACTGGCTACAGAACAGAAGTACTGACCGACGGCAAAGTTGAGATCCATTTAAGAGGTCTTTTATTTTCCATTTTATCGATCGTCTATTCCGAGCATAATCAGTCTTTGGTAATTTGCATATAGCAGAATGCTGTCGAGGGAACCTAGATCTCACTTAGCCCCTTCGATCAAAAATGTGCCACGCATTTTTTTTACAAAGGTTCTGAGATGACTGGGGGTGACGTCAATGACCTGTCTAGTAGTGTCGTCGAGAAACCATTCAGCTATTTGTAACAGAATTGGACTATGGCAACTAGAAAAATGCCTTTACAACAGGGGCGTGCAGTCCATGGAAGCAAAAAAAATTACAAAACATCTTATGAACGGCTATCCGTGTGTTGTGTGATCGTAAATCGCGTCGTGCATGGTGCGATATGGAAGACAATAAATGTGTGTGAATGTGTGGTGTGTGTCTTAATAATAAAGAGATTTTCAATATTAAACTTCGCTGGTAAGCTTCAAATAATTTCCAAAGGAAGGGCAAAACCGCCTATCAAAAATTTAACCACAAAAATGTAAAACTGTATTAGACATTTTTATCCGGAGAAACAATACGAACAATTTCAATAGCTAACAGGGTGTGAAAATATAAGTAAATTATTTTGTTGGCAATGTTTATTTTTTGAAAATGAAAAAGGTCTCTGGAATGAAACTGGTTTTTTCGATTTAAACAATTTCCATAAAGCTGTAAAACACATTATGTGTACCAAAGCGCATTTGCAGGCCGTCATCAAAGAAAAAGTCTTCGGCAAAACCAGAATTGAACTTAATAACCAGTTGGAAATTAGTCACCTCCAACACAATGAACTAGTCGATAAAAATAGGCAAATATTAAGAAGACTTATCGATGTTGTTTGTTTTCTCGGACAGCACGAATTGGGATTTAGAGGTCATGACGAAACAAGAGTTTCTTCAAATAGAGGAAATTTTCGAGATTTACTTAGTTTAGTGGCTAAATATGATGATTGCTTAAAAAATCATTTGAGCAGTCTAACGTTTTTCACGGAACGTCGAATCGAATCCAGAATGATTTAATTTCCGCTGTTGCAACCATTATTCTAAAAATAATTAAGCAGGAGATTGACCTGGATGAAACAACTGATATCACTAATTTTAGCTAATTATCTATAGTAATACGCTACCTGAAAACAGACGGAAGTATTCAAGAGCGATTTTTAGGTTTTAGGAATGTGTCCGAAATTCGTACAGCAGATGCATTATATACCGTAGTTTATAACGTTACTAAAGAAATTAATGGAGAGAAAAAATTAGTAGCTGAAAACTATGATGGAGCTGCAGTGATGGCAGGACAATTAGGGGGTCTGCAAGCTAAAGTTCGAGAAATTTTCCCAAGTGCTGTGTTTGTCCATTGTTTTACTCATATATTAAATTTAGTTTTATCCCAGTTCATCAATCACATTAAAGAGTGTAAAGTATTTTTCGTTACTTTAAGTGGCATGCCTTTTTTTTCCAAGTCAACAAAACGTACACAAGCTTTGGACTCCATTGTCCACAAACGATTGCTCAAAGTAGCTTCTACTAGGTGGAACTGTAATGGAAGACTTGTGTTAACAGTATCTGAAAATCGTGGATCACTGTTTGAACTATTTGAGAATATAATAGAAAATAATGAAAGGTGGGACTCACAAGCAATACATAGTACGAGGGGGTTTTTGGTCTGTTTGAAACGAGATTTTAATTTTAATTATTTGTGGAACATATTTTCAGAAATATTTCCATTCTCGGACAATGGTTTTAATATATAACAAACTAAAACAAATGATATTGCTTTTTGCCTGAAAAAAATGGATGATTTTAAGTCCATGTTAAGCCAAAAAAGAAATGACTTTGACCTATTTTGGGAGAAAACGATGACGTTAAATGTAGAGCCACAAGCCAAGTTTCTTCGAACGGACAAGGTCGGAGATGTTCAAATATCATACAGACGCCTCTTTATGAAATAATCGATCAAATTCAGCAACAAATAAACTATAGATTTAACGGTTTAAATGATTTTAAATTCCTCGAGCTGTGCAATTTTGATGCATTTAAAGGAAAAACTTTTCCAGAGGATGCGTTTAAATCTCTTCTTCTTCATTATGGCCAGTTCTTGTGTTACTGCGATCTGAGCTAAAAGTGATCTACGAAACTGATGACATTAGCGCGAAAAATAACGCTAAGGAACTAATGCAATTTTTAAAAGACAAGGAGCTGGAAGATACCTACACCGAAGTGTCGAAATTGTGTGAATTAGTATTGACAATACCTGCCACAAGTTTTTTTAAAACGATTTTTAATTCTATTTAACTGACTCAACTAAAAGAAGAAACAAAACTAGTATTCTGATCTGTTACACCACTGATAAAAAGCAGAATTGTTTTGCCTGAGGAGTTATAAAGAGCTGTAAATGTAAAACGGTCTAACTCTTTCAGTGCCGTTCGAAAGTTTTGTATTTAAAACTTGTACAGATACTGGAAAGTTTTATTAGACTTGCTCTTATAGCTTTTATTCATCTTTCTTATAAATACATTTATTGCTTGAATAGAAACTTTAAATGGTTATAGTACAGTGTTATTAATCTATTATAACTTGTTAAATAATCTGAATCTTTATCTCTAAACCTTGGACGACTCTACTCCCTTAATTGGTAACTATGAAAATATTACCTGTATTTATATTTTATTTTGTTTATCTTGATGTGAATAGCTGATTTCCTGACAAAGAAACCCAAAATTGCACACATTAGCAATAAAGCTATTTGGTCAGAAATGTCCATATCCGCTTGAAGGTAATAATAATCTTTTGAAGGTCATGCTAAAAATGTTTATGTAAATTGAATAATACAGTTTTAGTTTAAACGCTTAACAATTCGCAGATACATAATATTGGTTTATTTCTACTATGATACTGATATGAATTTTCCAATGCCAGTAATATAATTTAGATTTAATATGTAATTACAAGCATATATCAAAATTTTCACATTGGGTATATCTTCTTTAAACATAATTAGGTTTGTGCAGTCAGTGCTAAAATTTCATCAAGTTCTTCTATACAGTAGCTGAACACTGCCTAGTTTATAGAATACAAATTCACACAGAAGACTTAAAGTAGGACTCTTAAGTATACTTGTTATGGTAATTGGAGGTTTTAATTTATTTCTGCCTAGAAGTTCCTTTAGAATGAGGGTAGGCTCGAGGGTAGGTAACTGCTAAACATTTTCAGTTATATTATCTTCTTTTGTTAATTGATATATAATATATATATATATATATATATATATATATATATATATATGTATGCTTAAATAAGATTATAATCTATATAATAACAAAAAAATGTGTTTTATTTACTATCAATTGTGTTATGTAAGGCTTCAGGGGTCTGCTTTCAGTATTTGTCAAAGTATTTACTCAAGTACGTATGAATATTAAGTAACATATTCTGTTACACATAGGATATTTTACTTACTATACCCTTTGAAACCAAACATATTTTTTTAAAATACTTGAGTTTAAAATACATAGCTTGAACTAGCCCAAATAAAAATATGAGTTATTTTACATCAGTTTAATGACTATTTTTGTATTTATTTACATCATGTAGTTTTTTAAGAATTTTTTGAAATTAACAGTTTGGTATGCTAATCCCAACGAACTACATAATTTTCTCATATATGTATCACTAGAAAATTAAATAATACATACCTGCTCTTCAAACGATATATACGTTTATTCCAATATACAGCTTAACGACCTGCAACTAATGCAAGTATCATACGTCCAAAATTCGACGAAAACGCACAAATAGGTATAAAAAAAAAATCACAGAAATACATTTTAACGTCTAATTAACGTTCGTTCATAACCACAAAAACAAAACTAATAAATAAAGTCTAGCGATAGACATATTTCCGTCTCTATTTTCACCGTAATCATAAAAAAAGATAGAATTATGACAGATACATAAATTCCGATAACAAATTTTACAAAGGTGTACTGTAAAGTTTTGAGGCTTTTATGTAATAAAAACATGGCTAACTTGTCATCTTAATCGGCCCTGGGTTCGCCTCACAATATACGGAATGAATTGACATAATGACAAGGCCCTTGCTGACACTGCCGCAAAAACCTTGTTTTCGTGAAGTGTGCGCCCCCTGGCTACCTGAACCGTGAAGTTTTAGGAGGTCCTGAACCGTGAAGTTTTAGGAGGTCAGTTTGAGCTAGAAGCAGGTTGGAATATGGACGCTAGGCTTACTAAATAAGCCTTGATTTCTTTCTATGGCAGCTATATATTTCGTTTGCGTGAGTGCTGCTCCCTATGCAAAATGTTTGCCTTTATCTACTGCATCCGTTGATTTGACCAGATGTGTTCCGTTATGCCCGATTTTGACGTGTCTCACTTTCGAGTTCGATTAAAATGCTCCTTGACTCTTATATTAAGAGAGCCTTTGGTCTCTCCAATATACGAGTCACTACATTCACAATGGATTTGATAAATGCATTTTCTTCTTTTTAACTGATATCCTTTGGCTTACTTTTTGTTAGAAGGTGTCTTAACGTATTTCACAATTTATAAGCAATTTTGATGTTGTAATTGATAGCGAGGTGTACAGGACATGGAAGAAATATAGTGCCTACATCTCAGATAGGATACGCAGCAAGTTAACGCCACATTATAGCAAGCCACTTCATCTCTCTAATAACAAAAAAGTCGTGTAAGGTCCATAGTTGAATGTGTGAGAGCTGGCCATCTTAATCCCTTTAAAGTCGCAGATATAAATAATATATTTTTCCGGATCTGGACAAAGTTTTAGATAAGAACTACGTGAAACAATCTTCATTTCTACCTCCACATATCAAAGAGTTGACTGTCACTAGAGGGACTCTGTTTCTTTGAAAAGAACATGCCGAAAAAATTCCAAGCATCCTCAAGTTGTGTTTCAAGAAAACGAATTACGTTACCGGATTACAGTTACAAAGATATTGACTGCAATTGTTTTATTTATATCTCATTTCTTATGGTATTTTTTACTTAGGATGACTACCAATTTTGTCAGAAGAATTTGAAGACTTAGAGCATGTTAAATTTTATTCTTATTTTTAGTTCTAAAAGAAAATTTAACAATAGTTTACTATTTGTAGATTAAACACTAGGAAAAAACAGTGAAGCCGACCAAAAATGTGTTCATTTTTAGAAAATGAGCTCCTTTTTCCGTCTAAAATATGTCCTTTACAATGTTTTTTTGTATTTTTTTAGTTTAATAAAACACTAGCAATTATTTTTATAAGACCTCTTCTTTTATTGACATTTTAATTACATTGAGAAAATTACAAAAAATATAAAACATTAAAGTTAGGCTGGTGTAAAAATATATAAATACTCATGAGCCTCTCTTCCCCTGGACCCTATGCTAAAGTAAGGTCTTTAGTTCATTCACAATAATACTATATTTAGCTCTAGCGTGAAGCATTTTTGTCGTAAAATATAGAGTGGAGAAATTATTAATGAACGATTAAAACAACAGCCTGTTGTCTGCCAGACATTAAAATATTTCATCTCCATTGTTTCACTAAAGATAAAAATTGAGAGCAATAAATTTAAACCGTCCTAAGGATGAGATTTTATACCATAACAAACAATCATATTATTACTGAAATTTCTTCTGTTGTGTGTCGAGAGATGGTAATAAATTTTATCCGTTTACATTTACGATAGTGATTTTTATATGATGTTTGGTTTTCATTCATTATATAGCATGACCATTGAAGAACGTGTATTTCTAATAACAAACAGACCGATAAGAAGAAATTAAAAATGTTTTGTACATTTTGCATAATTTATCATGCTTTTCCCAATTGATTAAAATACGTAAATTATTAAAACCTCTCTTATTACAAACTAGTGGTAGGAATGGGATATTTCACATTAAAAATAACTGATAATAGTCTCCCCGGTTATGAAATTCTAATATAAAATTAAATGATTTCTATTATTTTACCTGGCATTTTCTGTAGATTAGATATACGATTATTAGATTCCCATATCGAGCTAAATGTAAATAGCAAGACCATACAAGTAAGGTTAGTAGACGACTAATTTTACCTAGAAACTGTAAGATTATCATTTCCAAAACACTGAGATGGACTGAGATGGAAGAGATGGACAGCAAATGACTGGAAAAATTTTTATTCACCGATGAAACCCGATACAATGTGTTTAAATCTGATGAAATGAGTTCTATAAGAAGACTTGTTAATAACGATATGGGTCTAATCCATTTCATCAAAGCTATATTTGATAGGTTTGATATATAGGGATATGATGCAGAATATTATGCTTCCCTATGCGAAGTAGGAAATTGCACTAAAATTTATGTATCAGCAAGACAATATCCCGAAACACAATTCTATCATGGTCAAAAACTGAAAATGGCATTAGACTATTGGATTGGCCATATCATCCTCCCGATTTAATTCCGATAGAAAACCCATGGGAAATCGGTACCCGCGATTTCATTCCTGTATGGCGATAATGAAAGGGTTATAAAGACGTACTTAAATCGCATTATTTAAATATCTTTTTGTTTTTTGTTGCATTTTCTTTCAATTTTTGTCAACAGGGGCTTGGGAGATTTTTGTTTATAAATTATTTTCGGTTTTTTGGAACACCCTGTATATATTTTTTTAAATATGTAAAAAATAAAATAAATGTTCAAGCGTTTTTTTGAAAAACTAACCGTTTTTTAAATAAAAAATATTGTAATTTTAAGGAGCGGCTTCATCCTCTTAATATTCGATTTTTGAAAAATCCCTTCATATTGAACTTCCACGTCCTACAATCAATGACAAAATTCAGCTTTTTACGTCAAGCAGTTTAAGCAGAATAGTGATTAATCTATGACCTGATTTTTTGAAACACCCAGTATGTTTTTTCAAGAAATTTTTAGTTTTAGCGTTTTTCCAAAAAACCAACAGCTTTTTAAATAAAAAATATTGCAATATTTAAAGGGCGGTTTCACCTTCTTGAAATTTGAGTTTTCAAGAATACGTACTTATCGAACCTCTACATCCTACTGTCAACCTGTGTGTCAAAATGCTGCTTTTTACGTTAAGCGGTTAGAGCAGAATCGTGATTAATCAGTGACCCTATTTTTGAAACTCCATTTATAAATTTACAATATAAAAAATAGTGTTGAAATGTTTCGGTCTCCAGACGATCATTTAAAAAAAATCATATAAATCGGTGCAGTACAACTCTCTCACGAACTTGAAATGAACTGAAAAATTTGACTTACCCACGGTTGCACAAAACTTAATTGCTGTTTAGAATATTTAACTGAGCTTTCGGATTTGACAAGCTACTTACAGAAATCTAGGAACCCGCTGTTAAATTTGACATTCCGTTAAACATTCTAAACTTTAATTGAGCTTTGTGCAACCGGCTATTAATGTTTTAAATATGTAGATTACTCTTCATCTTATTTTGTTTCATAAAATTAATATGACTTTTTCATTTTTAATATTTCTAATATAAAAACTTTACGACAAAATCGTTGAACAATTTAAATCACAAAATATTTCGATTGTCAAAAAATAATTTTGTTTATTTATATAAAAAAGAAAAATTAATTTGTTGCTTTGTTTGAGAATGTACATTCCGTTTAGACCTACGCAACCCGCACCAAATACTCGTTCCTTATTTGCTGGAATATTAGTCCAAATGTAAGGTTGTCTCAAAGTAAGTTTGTGTAAGTATAAGAACCCAAAAAAATCCTAACACAGTCCGAATACTTAAACACGATGGACTACAGAAGTATAGGTTTTGATAAAAGAACTTCGCCCAATAGAGATCTAATCCAACCTCTTTGTAACGAAAGCCAACCGCACTACGCATTGTGCTACGAGTCTTCACTCCAAAAATATAAGGATCTTTACTTATTTTCAATTACACCATGCTATATTAACGAAAATGCAGAAGTAACAACTCTGTTGCCGTGTACGCTTACAAGGCCGGATAGCTTTCTAGATAATCAGGACAGATTTATCTAGTTTAAAAGCAAATTAATTTAAAAGTTCTTATTTGCTCATTAAAATTTGGACGGTCCGATTACGCAAACTTGAGGGGGGGGGAGGTAATAATTTTACAGCCAGTTAGAAACGGCTATTTGATGTATTTCTGTACAGAATTTTTATATGCATACCGCATACCGAAGGAACTACGGAATGCGGCTCGTAGAGAGTAGGGATTTCATCACTGTAATTGAGCCTCCACTCCTTGCATTTGACCTTCTTACGGGCTACATTCAGCCTTCCTGCTACCCTGCTACCTGCTGCTATTCGTATTTCGTAAATTTCTTTTTTCATCATTTGTAATTTTTTTTTGGTTGACGCATTGTTTGCGCTTTGTTCGTTTATTGTCGCTTCTTGTCCCTTATGTTAAGCAAATCACGTCTGCCTTTCACTGAATATTTTATCTAAATTTTGTTTTTTTGTTGAAAGTGATAAGCTTACGAACAGTGAAAACAATAATATTCTGAAGGCCTTTTTTTCGGAACTGGGACTAATAACAAATTATCAAAGAAACAGATTGCCCCAAAAAATTTTAAATATAGAATAGAAATAAGGAATATGAAAAAAAACGCTATATAAAATATTCGAGTATCGAATTTATTTATAACCCAAAAATCTGTTGATTAAGAGTATGGGTTTCCACAGTACTATCAGAAACATCCACATTCTTGGATATAGGTTAGGTAAAAATTTTTAAAATTTCAAAAAAAGTAAGGCCTTATGTGTAGATAGCTAACAACAGGAATACTTCGTAACACAGGAGAAACTTTCCCTTTCTTTACTTTTATCATAAGGGGTTCTGGGTATTGGAATTATGAAAAATAAGTTACCGACAATTTTTGAGACCATCACGTTTCAGGATTCATAAAAAGTTAAAAACTAGTTTTCGAACTTCCGCATAAGGGTCAGCCAACTAAGAAGGATGCAAAATAAAATGTACTTTGTACCTCGTGCAGTAAATGGTAAATTATAAAAAAACAGCATAGTAAAGTATGCAGCATGTAATGAAATTGACAAAACTATTATGAAAAGTAACCGAAAATATCTAAAATATCTAAAAATCTAAGATAAAACTAACACAAAACTAATTAAAAATATCAAAATATTTTAAAAAATTTGTCTCTACATATCTATCATGATATGTATTGTTTAATAAAGCGTCTATATCAGGAAATGAAACAACTTAACCAAAAATATTAATACGAATTTTTTAGTTTATGCGATATGGAAATAAACTTTTTGTCAACTAATTACCGCGAAAATTACTTTGTCCACCACATTAATTATCCACTAAATTCACACCTCTGCTAAATTGACCTCACCGCCAAATTATCAGATTGCCTAGCGGAACAAAATGTAGGCTAAATAAACTGTAAAAAGAAACTTTTTGTTATTTTATCATTTCATTAGTAATACAGTATAACAGGGATGAGAGTTTATTCTTTTGATTCATGGGAAAATAGAACGTGCTTTTAAATATATTAAAGAGTTCAAAACTAACTTGAGCTTATATTCGGAGATCATTGCTTTAACAGTAAAAAGAAGTTTTAATAAACGAAGTACTTTGTAGAAAAAAACAGTTTCCTACGATTAAGGGATATTCTAGGAAAACCATTACTCAGTAACAGAAAGAAACAGAAAGATTTTCAGACACAACATGTAGACGATTGTAAAAGTGACATCACCAGAAGAAAAATACAGTCCATGTATGAAAAGCAATTAGTGTCGGACGGAACCAATCAACCCTTCACAAAAATCTCTTAAAAATAGGATTCAAAATCGGCAAAAGGCAAGTAATGATGAAATCACAAAGATTACGAATCATTGGACATGCTTATGTACCACAAATTATTTATCTTGATTAAACTTGGTTCGATACCCATGATACTATGCCAGAAGGGTGGCTTGTCAGACCAAAACACCATCAAATAAAAGTAAACGAATAACTATTTTGCATGGTGGGTCTGAAGATGGCTGGGTTTTAAATTGTCTGCTATTATCTGCAAAGCACATAAAAGATTCATGTTTGGACTACCATAAAGACAAAACTGCCGAGTTGTGTTTCCTTGAACCCAATGTTATGGTTAATAAGTAAAGTTCCATACCCACCCAATACCAAATATGAAAAACAGGAATATATGTTAGAAAATGACCTCTATTTTGATTTGAGCTATAAAAAAGTAACCTTCTGAAAGTATCAAAAAACTATAAATTAAAAAAATGAATATGTTTGTGATAGTATGACTGAGAATATGGAAGACACTGTTTTGCGGCTTCCTTTATATTAATGTGTGTTTAATCCGTATTAACATATTTGACATCATGCTGTTGATCGCGAAACTGAATTAGGATTAAGTTAGAATATATTTTTATTTATACAGTATGTCCCAATTTGTCCTTTTATTAACCCCATCTGGGAACATACTATACGTATTTTTAATTTTATGAGCTTCGTACTACTCAGTTTTTAGCCATTTGTTTTCACTCGCACCTATCAAAATAAACATCTCCAAAAATACTTATTAGTTTCATTTATCTTATGTGCATTAATGGCAAAAGTGCCAAAGTCTATCTCTGCAACCTTTCATAAACAGATGGTCAAAATCTCTTTATGTGCCCACTTACAACGCCAAAAGTCATAATCTTATACTTTAGGATGCGCTTTAACTAACTTTGCAAGTTTAAATTGAAGCTAATCAGAATCTAAATAACATTAGTTAACATATTTTCGAACTGGCATTAATCAAAATCCTATTAGTAGCCAATTTTAAATTGACAATAAACCAAACCAAATTGGCACTTTTAACTTGAATTTGAAAACTACTTAAGGTAAAAAGATTTAGTATCTGCGAATCGACCTACTACAAGAAACGATATGGTGGACCGTAATAGAAATGCCATTCAAAGTAGCTCTATGTAGAAGTGGGGGCTGCAGTCCAATCGACACAGGAAAAATTGCAACTTTGCATTGACAATGACGGCCGACATTTTGAGCATGTGCGAAACTAGTTTTCAGTAATTTTAAATATATTTGTTGTTAATTCATTGTTAGTTGTTATTTCGTTTCATCGTTTTTTTTTGTTGTTTCACTGTTTTTTGTTTGCCCAAACCGAGTGCTGCCCTGCCCCACTCTAAATTTAGCTCATTTTATTTCTATCCTTCTGTGATTATGAGAATGAGTTGTAGTAGTTTTGTGGCGTAGTTAAGTTTGTTCTTTACAGTTATGCAAGATTACTAAAGTTTGGTGCTTTGATTTTTTTCCAGTTTTCAGGTTTTCCTGAAATTTTGGGATTGATTGAAATGAGAGATGAATATAATTTCCACTTTATCATTGTCTGTTTTTCTCCTCTACAAAACGGCAAGGTTGATTTTTTAATCCGACGTTTCGGATTCGAGACACCTTCAGCAACTTTCTTAATTTAAATGCGGACCTGGATTTTTTTATTTCTCTATCTCGACGTCCTCTATTATTCTCCACCCTGTACAAAATACTTATCCCCGCAATAATATAACTCTCACTTATTTCTTTAACATATTTACAATATGGCACTATTGCGCTTTTTTCAAAGCATTAAATCCGAGTTGCCATTTACAAGTGCTATAAATTCCAGATGCACAAGTCTCTTTTGTAATCGAAACACTCATATACCATGCATGAAATTGCATCGTACTGTTACCTGTTCCATAAACTGACCGTCAAATGGGCCATTAATAATTTTAGTCCCCTCAAATATCCAATCGTCATGTACAGTCGGCCGGTGCGTGTACATGTCAGCTGCTTAAATCGCGTGTACAATAACAATAAAAATCCGCGGCACATATGTGACGTCGATGGACCCTATTTTTATGATTTTCGGAAATCGAAAGTGCCCTTGTCGAATAAACAGCGCGATGGGGCGCGATTTTTTACCCCATTTCGGATTCCGTTTGAACGGAAGTGAAAATGCAAAAAGTCTAGTGTATGTCGAAAAGGTTTCGGGGCCAGATCTCCGGAGGGGCGAAAGTTAATACAGGAAATCAAAAGGATATAGGTGCATAGGAAATATACCCGGCGCTTATCTGTTATTCAAAACCTATTCGATTTATTCCCAGTCAAGTCTAGAAGTTTCAAATAAACGTGTCTGATTTTTTCCATTTATTGGCATGAAAGTATCGGTATGCGAGTGCTTTAACATCTAGTTTTAAGCCTCGAATGACACCTTCTTATTTGGTGTGAGAGTATTATTAGATGAGTTTGCAAAAGTCTTTCGTAATTTTTGGGGCGCATCTACAACAATAAATAAAGATGATAATAAAAAAGTGTATGAAAAACATATTGTATATTAACAATTATTTAAATACGAGTTCTTCTTTACGGTTGTTTGTAAAAGCACAGAGGTTTTTAATACTTTAAATTTCATTTTTATGAAAACTGCGGTGAATAAAGACTACGCTAAATTTAATTAATTTAAATATTTTATCTATAAAAACTCTCGGACTGTTTATCTTAATAGTATTGACATCTATAATAATAATTTAGATAGAACGAGGACTATTTTCAGCGGCATATCTCTTGGGGATTTTGTGGTGTAAACTCCCTTACCTCAGGAAAATCTTTACCATACGGCTTATTGCAGTGCTAACAAACAAAAAAGTTAATAGCTTTAAAAATCGAAGAAAAGAGAATAGAATACACAGTAGTTTAGAAGACCCATGTGTAGAGAAATTCTATAAAAAATAACACCCTTTTATGTTCCTAGTGAAATACCTAAAATGAAACAAGTTACTATACCAAATTGACTTTTTGTGCGAGTCTTATAACATGCAGAACTTATAAAAGCCTTAAAGAAAAATAATAATAGTACACCAGGAAAAGACAACATTTAATAATCAATGTTAGCTAATCTACCTGAATGTACAAAGAAAGCACTTTTAGAGATATTTAATGAAATATTTAATGGAAAACAGCTTATCCCTGTAAAATGTACAGATTATATAATAATATAGTACCTATATTAAAATCAGGCAAACTCCAAAAATCAACAGACTCTTACCGCACCATACCATTATCATTATGCTTACATACGAAATATTATTAAAAAACCGAATAGAGCTCTGGAAGGGCAAAAAATGGAAAATATCCTACTACTCAAAATTGGTTCACTTAAGAAGTTTTGGCAGACCTGATCACATACATTCACCTGGGGTTCACTGAATACATCAGCTTTATTTATGGCCAAAGGGGCTTATTACAACGTTAATTACGAAATATTAACGAATAAAATGATTAGTAAAGGATTACTAAAAAAAAATATTCAAAACTCTGTATAAGAACCAGTGAAGGAATATCGGATCCCAGAGTAGCTAGATAGGACTACCCCAAGGAAGCATTTTAAGCCTTATCCTACACATAACCTACACACATATTTTGAATTACTATTTGACAATAATATCAAAGTCCTCCAATTTACAGATGGTGTTTGTATATACTCGCAAAATGCATCTATAGACAAATGCAACAATAATATCAAAAGAAAATTTTCAGAAGTCTTAGACACAATTCTAGATAATATTGAATATGATACTAACTTAAGAGAAGCAGATATCACATACAGTGGACGGAATCTACTATCTAGAAAAGAGGAAATAAATGTAAAAATCCAGAAGTAGAGTAAGCATTTTATACATGGTTTCTGCAACCACGCAATAAACAGGTTCAAATGTCGTCTGATATTTTGCGCACTAAAGCAAAATATTTTGATGAACAAACAACTGGTAGAAATGATGTTTTGTCTAGCTCAGGATTGATGGACAAATTTAAGCAAAGACATGGTTTTACGAACAAGAAAAATCTGTTCCTGGAAGAAATATATCCAGTACTGTTTCAGGGAGCCATAAGCTTCCCCTTTTGATTTATAGGGAATCCTAGGGCTTTTGAAAATATTGAGCTGCCTCTAATATATAAGGCAACCAATAGAATAGATGACAAAGATTTTAATTTTCAGAATCGTTTAAAATCATTTTATTCCAAGTGTAACCAAACTTTTAACTGAAGCTAATCTACCCATTAATGCTTTCCTGATACTGGATCATGGCCCTTCACGCATATCTGAGAAGTATATCAGTTTTAAAGTTTTGTTCTTGCCGCTAAACTTTACCACTCTCAGACAACCGATGGATTGGATCAGAATTTAATCCAAAACATTTAAATTTCTTACAGAAAAAGCTAATCAAACTACATAATAAACTCGCAAGAGAATAATCATATTATGCAGCTTTTAAAAACTATAATTTAGAAGATGCTGTACAAAATTAGATAAGGCGTGGAATTCAGCGAAAAAATTATGAAAGAAAGTTGGTCGCCGTTTTTGCCTGCAGAATTAGCATTAAAGTTGAATAATGAAGACCTTATTCTACTCAGGTAATTCCTAAAGCTGGAACCTAATGATGATACATGTTTAGATGTGCAGGCTGTAAAAGTAACTTTGAAAAGTACTCATGGGAATTTAAGGGACGAACAAACCAACACCTGGGCATTAGGCTTAAATGAGTTTGTCAAGGAGCTTACAGATCTAGAGATACTTGAGGAAGCAGTCAAATATAAAAAATAATGTAGTATTAAGACAGTGAGGTCGAGTGTAACTCCAAAATTACACATGGAGATACCGTAGAATCCTTTTATGTATATCGTTAGTGTGTGCCTATTCCTGTCATCGAAGTAGAAACAGCAGAACCACCTGTCTCGCGGTCACCTTACTGACAAATTAGTATTATTTGTAAATCTAGTGACTATGAAAATGTATACTCTAACAATACTTAATTAAGCCCACTCCTACTGGAAAGTCCTCTACAAATTAGAAAGTTATGCCTGCATACACCGTAAAACACATCTAAAACATCACCATATTTTCAACGTCAAGACAACTTTCTAAAAGATCTCAAAAAGCATTAAACCACTTAAAATTAAAGATCACTTCGTAAAAAAAACTTAATTCTGGAAGTTATAGCCACTGTTTGGTCGAACATAAGTTTACAGATGGTTCTGTAATAAATAAAAATTAAAAAAATCTATAAAGCATTAGATAAGTTTTTTACTTATAGAAATCTTAAATTATAGACAAAAAAACCCACAAAAAAAGAACAATATAAACAAAAAAAAAATCTCAAAAAAATTTGTTAAATTACAATAAAAAGTTAAAAAATGAACATATAAATGTGCAAAATATATACAAAAAAATACAAACAGAAAAAAAAAACATTTAAAAAACAAAGAGAGAAAATTGAGATAATTATTGTAATTTTAAAGGGCTTGATTAAACTGTAAAACGAAGTTATCATACCCTCAGTAAATTTTATTGTGATAAATTATTAAATAGAGATAAGCTAGCCAGTTGGTCTAACCAGTACCATAGAACACATACACATTTTTTAACGGAAAAGGAAGAAATATGTCTATAAACATGCATCTTTAAATATCTTTTCGATGGCACTGCAAATATTATTTGTAAATAAGAATCTTCCTTAATATTCTTAATATTACCTAACCAAATTTAGATAAATCCAAATACCGAAAAACTGATTTTTGCAAACTCTGGCGCCCTGTAGCTTTTGTGTAACTAATTCAGAGAATTAGGTCTAGGGCAAAATATGTCGGAAATTTTAAAATCAATGATTTTTTACAATTTTTCTTCCGGCAAATATTTTCGATATACCCTCTTTTTTACATGTTTCAATTTTTCAGCCGCCAATTTCTTTTTATGGGTCATTTTAATTTAATAGGAATCATATTATCAGTTTTTAAATTGACTTCTAATTCAGTTATTGGAAATACATCTGTAAATATTTTAGGCTATGCCGTTGCATTACTAATAGAAAAAAGTTGCCAACAAAAATTTTATTGCAGGCAGCTGTAACAGTAGATCTGCGAATGTTGCATATACGAAGGTTTAGTTATCTAGGTGCGGTATAAAAACTAAAATAGCTATACGATTTTACTTTATTGACTTCAAATAATGTAATATAATAATTGTAATAGTTCTATAATAAATTTCAGTTTGAAGTAAAAACGCAGTTGATTAAACTTACCTTTCTTGTTTGCTTGCTCCAACAACACATTTAAATTAAACATTTCACTTACTTTTAAACTTAACATTCTACAAAAAACATAGATGCTTCAATACGGCAGTCAAAAATAAATAGACCCTTTTTAATTCTAAACCGTTTTTAGCTTGCAAACAGCTCTTAATATCCCCAATGACAGACGGCGTCTCGTTGTTTAAAACAATGCCTTTATGCCTTTATTATTTTACACGTTTTACAAATGAATGCGCGAATTTCAAGTTTGATTTGACTGAGGGGATTAATTCAACGAACAAATACGCTTTTACTTTCAGTTCAACATTTTACAAGATAATTTTTTCAACGTCCGTAATTAATAATAATATTTGGTGTATATAAGATGCTACAGAAATTAAACCATTTGATAATAGAAATTAATGCTAAAGGCGGCCAGAAGTACTTCAACAGAAATTTAAAAAAGTCGGGAGACAATTACTGACTACAGACTGATTTTCTTGAATACACCTTGATGTATGCGCGTCGATGAATTCAAGTTAAAAACAGAACTTCTGCGACGCACTTGTATATAATTTTTTACCCACACACTATCAAATATCAACGTACAAGCATGAATGACGTGTACATATGATACACATACACTATCGAATATAAGTATTATAACAAATTAAAAAATCAAAAATGTGCATGATATTTATCGCTCATACAAGAGCCTGCTGTAACAATCCCAATGACCTTGCTGTTCGAGTTGGCCGTGATCATATCTGACAGAGCAATACACTATTCCATCAACAATTACGATTTTATAACTTGACGTCTGCTGTTTTTTAAGCGTCAAAAAGTATTGCAACAAACATATTTTATTACATTTATGTAGTAGTTTTGGGAGTAAATCCTAGTTTGCAACTTAGAACTTTTTACCGCCAGTTCAGAAAAAGAAATAGGAAAAGGAATGGCTGTCCAAATATTTAAGATCATGAGTTTTAAGAGCTTTTCAAGATGGAGAAAAACAAGCTGCTATTGCTAAAATTTTTTCGTTAATTCCTACTATAATTAATCATATTTTAATGAAAGAAATTATTTAGATACTATTCTCAACTCAGGTAGTCAGATACGATTAAACAGTAGAAGACCAGCAAAACCTTTTAATTTACTGATAGAAATAAAAAGCAGCTAGGCTTACATTCATACGAAGGCATATCGACTGAACTACTGCTGACTGAAGAAAGGTTCTTCTTAGTGATGTTGTTTGTGGGCTTTTTATCATCTGGGGTTAAGGGGGGGGTTGATCCTCTCCTCTTTATCGATGGAATAATGGACAAGTTCATGTACAAAAACATTATGGGAAATATGACGCTTCCTTTTGCAGAATAAAAAATACGCCTATGGTTCATTTTTCAACACGATAGTGATCTGATATACACGTTCAATCATATGCAAAAGTGATCCAGGCAGAACAATATTAGAGTTTTTTTGTGGCCTGGCGAATTCCCGGATTTGAACTCTATAGAAAACCTATTTTCCAACAAACAAGCACTGTTGAATAAAGTTTCTGGAGTTTGGAGAAATTTGCCACTTCATGTCAATACCTTTGTCGCCACTGTTTTTTTAATAGATTACTGCATATTTTGCTTTAAACCCTGCCTCAAAGAGGTTTTTGCTTGATTATCACAGCCTAATTTATTAAGAAAGTTACACTAAAAGTATAAAGTACCATGAACATTTTTTATTATTTGCAATTTTAATAATTTTCCAATTTTCCAGTCTCCAGAAAGTTGTGTGAAATGTGTTTTCGTTTTCGATAATACTTTTTCCATACAAAACAGGTGAGCTAGAAACAGGTGCCGTTCAAAATGTTGTAAAATAAACCAAATGAGGTCAATGCATTGCAAACCTGACAAAGCCACATTAGTAAAAATTTACCACTTGTATTTTGCAACAAATACTATGCCTTTATTTTTAGTATTATCTTATAGTAGCGGGAAATATTTCAGGAATTTATCTTTCCCTTATGGGTTAATTTGGAGATGATTACACTGGATATTTTTAGCTGTCAAATACCTAGCCAACTTGGTATTTTAAATTGTGCCTATTCAGAAATTATAGTTTTTAGTTTTGGTTTTACTCTTAACTAACCTGTAATAAATAATATAAAGTTATTAAATGCTCTAATTTCTATGAGGTCTCGTTCCGGTTAATAATTTCAAAATTCAGTTCAAGATAATAATCTAGACTAAATATTATTTTCCTGTTAACATTTTTGTAAATAATCACAGTCAAGTAGTGGGTAAACAAATCAGCATACCATGTGTAAGTGCATCGTGCATAGTCAGTGCAATCAATTAAAAGTACCTGACAAAATTATCTTGCTATTATTTTTGGTTAAAACTTTTTCTGAAATATTACTGACCTTCATAGTTACAAGAAAACACTGGTTTGGCATTCTTTATTTTTTAATAAAATATTGAAACAAGATCGCAAATTCTATAAAAAATTATTTTCTAAAAAATAGTGTGTGTTCCTCGTTCAACCATTCTTCACGATCATCCCTGATGGTTCATATTATCTTTCAATGTACTATTATTTTGGTGTGAAATTTTCTTACCAAATC
Source organism: Kuschelorhynchus macadamiae (assembly GCA_030620095.1). NCBI lineage: Eukaryota > Metazoa > Arthropoda > Insecta > Coleoptera > Curculionidae > Kuschelorhynchus > Kuschelorhynchus macadamiae. The sequence goes on from JAUTXW010000656.1 coordinate 714,730, forward strand.
TCCCACGCGCTCCAATTAGCTTGAACTAAAATTCGAAAATTATATTTCGGTAAGAAATTCTTCAATAATTGAACCTCGTCTTTGATTTAGGATACTTTTAAAAAAACTTTGGTTTGAACAAACTTTTAGTGACCACAAATCTGAAGAAGATGATTTATTACTATTGGCGGAATTAAGAACGAGAATGATGTCCGATCATGAACACAAAAACAAATAATTGCGAATGCTCTAAATATCATTTTTAGTGTAAAAGAAACTCTGTCTGTATAATTAACCTTACATATAAATAATTGCTTGTGTATGCAAAAATTAAAATATATTTTTCCTGTTTTACCGTTTTTTTAAGCCGAACGTTACTGATATAAAAAATATTTAATTTTTAGGTGATTGTGTATTCCCAACCCAACCCTCTATAGTGTAGATATTGATAAAGTTGTAAAAAGAGCTAAAATAAATTTGACATGTTTCACCGTTTTTTTTTAATTCACCGAGAACCTTAAGAAATCAGACTTATTTCTCCGTTTGTTAAAAATGCGAAACGCTTTGAGTTTTTTTTTCGATTTCAGGGGGCCGTCTTATTCTTCTAAGCTAACCTACATAGTAGAAAAAATGTTTATATACGAAATTATAAAAGAAATTTGATGTATTTCATTTTTAGGCACGTTTAATGCTTAATACTAGAAGAGCTAAAATTCCTTACTATTACCTGAGAGGGAGAAATCTCTTAAAAACTAAAATACAAACGTATATAATTTGTACATATCTTTTAAATATCCAAACCATACATGTATTTATTATTTTGTTATATAACTATCTTCATTTCATATACTCTTTGATATCTATATCCATTTTCACTGCGCCTTAAAGCTTTTAAGGAAATATTTACAAACTGCTTATTCTGCTATGTCTGTCAAAGCTTCAGCTGGCAATGCCAAAAAAGTCTCAGTTTTCTATATATGTGCATTCTTATTCAAAGTTCGGTTTTACCCAGTTTTTTGACTTCGGATAAAAAAATGTCTTGTAGTAAACTATACTACTATACCACCGACGCGCGACGGTACGAAGATACAAATCCGTTCAAAATAACTTCGTTCACGCTATTCAATTCAATTCAAAAATGTCTCAAAATTCAGTGCTATTGGACTAATCGACTTGAATTTTACGTCAGTTTCTAGAGGAAATGTAGACATTTCTTCATGTGTTTACTTGATTTGCCTAGGATCAACTCAGATGCTACAAGACCAAACGTAAAACACTATTGGAATATATGGAAAAAATGGCAATCTTATTTCTATGTGACTTGTCCTGTATAAACCAGAGAGCAATTTTGGCGGCGGGGTTTTTCAATCCCTCAGGAAAGTTTGGGGCCACATAAACTATTCCTGTCGCCCAATATCCTTTTCCAAACACAGTATGAAATGTGTGAAAACTTAAAGGCTTTAAAGAGTTTTGTTTTTTTAAGTTTTTTTTTTATTTTCGATCGCTTTCTGGGCATTTGAGGTATAGGCATCCTATATTAATTGAATTTCTTGTATATTCCTTACTTACCTTGACAAAGTGTATTCAGGGTTTCCACTCCGCAAAATGCGACAAACCGTGCTCCGATATTGTCCATTAACGAAGTCGTCTGAGATTTTTAGACGAGAAATCGTCCTGCCACTGCCGGCTTATTTTAAGCCCCACCGAAACCGCGTTTTTACTAAAAGAAGCGCCCATAAATTCTCTACGCCCGTCCTATATTGAAAATTTTTCACGGACTTACCGTTACCGAGTTGATTGCGCATAGGGCTATTGTAACAAATTTTCAAATGAGGAGGCATTCAACACGAGGCGTTATCCAAGTTTGGAACCTATCAATTTCACATTTGTAATGTATAATATATTTATACACCACAACAAAGGATCCTCAGTGAGACTTTTATTTTTATTTACATTTAAATACTAGTTGAAAAACTGAGTAATTACTTTAATTGTAAATAAAATAAGATAAATATCTGCATTTTTTTTCATCTTTCTTTTATATCACCATCTTTTAATTACTGTCGAATGAAAAGCATTTTTCAACACAATGTTGAAATAGGTATTTATACAATAAGTTACAAAATAAGTGTCTTATAGGCACGCGACATGGACAATCCGTCAAAGTGCCTAAAAGACATCGTTTCGGTAACGATTATCACGCCTAAAAAGTTGTCACCTACTTTTCTTTAACACTTTCATTAATAAAATATCAACGGAATGTATCGTAAATATGCGACAAAGTGAGTTATTTCCAGTAATTTGAAATTTGTTTAATAAACATTAATTTCACTATTCAAAAGTGAATCAGGAATATCTTTCTGAAAAAGTGCCAAAAGAATCTAGAAAACTGAGCGAGACAGCCTTTAACAAATTTTGCAAAGAGAGTAGGATGAGTAGAAAGTAAAAAATGTATCCGAATAGGTAGCTTTGGCCTATTTTTCGCGATTGTCAGATGCTTATAAGCCGTCAATTTAATGTAGTACTTACTCAATATCTTGTCTTGTAGATGTACGAATGTAATTGCATTTTAAAAAAGAAAATCAAGGAGATATAAGCCTAAAAACTCCCGAGTATTTCCAAAGGAATATATAGAACGATTTATTAGAGCTCATCAAAGAATTTTCCTTACCTATAGGAATTTTAAATGTTCTATGCTTCCAGTGGGCGTTAACGTGCATACGAAAAAAGTTACAGAGAATTTGGAGCTTCCAATGACAAATGAATGCCCAACGCATTGTTTACGAAGATGTGAGGCGACGTTCTTGGCAGACCCTGGAGTCGATAAATCAACGCTCAAGCAACACAAATATTGGAAATTGAGGTCTGTAGCCGAAGGATACATCGAAGGAAGATACGTTAGAATACAAAGAAGAAATTTCCAAAAAATTCTTGGCAAAAAACAAGTGAAAGCTAAAAAACCAAGACATGCGGAGTCTTAGTCGGAAGAAATTTATGTAAACGCAGTTATATTTGCAATCTGGTTAAGGTTACTGCTGAAAAAGCAAGAAGTCCTGTTTCAAGAAGTTCAAGCATTTAATTTAGTAATTTATATAATTGCATTAGAAAAAACCTAACCTTGGGTTCTTGTCTCTTTAGGCCCCAGTAATTAAAAGTGTCACTAGTGCTAAAATTGTCACTTTTAAGCACTAGTATACTGGACAACTTAAGAACTAGTGCCTATATGTACCAACTATTGCTTAAAAAATTGTTTTTAAATTATTTTTTGTTTTAAAAATTGAGGAATATCTTCAAGAAACTAAAAAGTGATACTAGTTCGTGTGAGAAGTGGATTTCAAAATTTGTTCACCCACACTGTAAACGATAAGTGTCTTATAAGGACCTGTTAAATATTGGCAAAGTGTAAGCAAGACGAAGCATTTTGTTCAAATATCAAGTCATTAGTTTACGTATTTTACATTATGCTGATATTTAAAAGATGATATTCTACTTAGAAGTAAAGTACATTTGAATAGATAGCTATCTTTTCTATCTTAAAGTGCATTGTTGTAAAAATACAGTAAGTAAAAACGATTAAAATATCAAAAAGACTGAAATGCTCTCGAAATAAATTTGACCATGTTTATCGCACATTCTGTGTATAAAAAAATCTGGTGACATTAAATCTCAATAGTTTTGATATTCGTCATCCCTTCTTAAGGGTTGTTTTTGAAGCGTATAGTAATTTTATTAAGTCTAGAGAATGGAAAACTAACATGGCGTATCAAATGTCAACCATAAATACACGTCCCATTTAATTCTGTACGAAATTTGTATGTGACGACAACCCGGAATTGAAAATAATGGATTTGGAATAATCCAGAACGAGGGGAAGATGCAATAGCGATAATAATTTTAATTTAAGTAATGTATTTTCAGCCAACTTTATTTTGGTGCTGATTTGTGTACTTATATGAGTTAAAGTTGCTGCTTTCTGCCTGACATCTGACCCAAATTTAATGGCGTTAATAGTAAGTATATAGGAGTAACTCTTAAACGCGTCGACTTTTAAACGTCTTATTAATTGACGAAAATGTGTCGAGTAAAAGTGTTTATATATATATATATATATATATATATATATATATTTTCTTTTTTATTTAGTTGAAAAACCATTTTCCGATATTCTGTTATAAAATTTAGAGCCATTTTTATTATTTTTTTCGTATAAACAAGGTTTTTTAACAAAATTACGACACGGATTTTAAGGTCAACCACCATATTTTGTATTTCTCTAAGCATCCAACTTGTTTGCTAGATTAAGGAGGTTTCTGTCGGTGTTACAGATCGATACATTGCAGATATCATGTGATATGTACCCACATTTTTAAATGTAGTAAGTGATGTCCTAAAATATGGGCCGTAGAATAAAAACCTCAAATATATCTATAATATAATATCAATATATATAAAACGGAAAAGTGAACAAATGTTTTTCTACTCCTGTATTAGTAAACATTCTCCGGAGTACAGTTTACTCAATAAATAAAATCATTCTTACGCACAATTGTGCGTAAAGAGTAATACCTTAAATACAATTGTGTGTTATAAGTTGTTTGTTTGAACCGTTAAAATGGCAAGATTTTCGGCATCGCGTTACCTTTGTTTTGATATTTTAACAATTTTTATTGTTGGTATTGGCCGGTTCTAATAACTTATAAAGGGCTTTTAATATATTAAAAAGAACTTTATTTTAAAAATGGCAAGTTGTTAAAATTATGTCAGTGCCATCCAAATATAACTCTGGTTCATGCAGGTACACCGGCACGTTGAGGTAGATGCTGGTTCACACTTACCACATACTAGGTATATATCACACGCCCTTATTTTTAAAGGATTAACCTATCTGGAAGTTTTATAGTTTTATTCATTTTTCATCCCTCCTTAACATGTAAATCTTCATATTCGATTTTAGGATCAGTTACTCCTTCATACTCGATATTACAGCCTTGATGAACTTCAGTTGGTTTGAATAAAAAATGATTTTGTATAGTCCGAACTTGCGTATTGTTGATTTTGCTTATACATTTTTAACTGCCTACGATTTCTTCTATGTATTTTTCCACTGTGATTTTTTATAACATAATCGTAACGATTTTGGGATATTGCAGGTTTCCAACAGTTCTTCTCATTTCGCTTAAACAAAACATTTTGTAGGACGTTTCTAGGCGTCAATTTTTGAGTGTTTCGGTTATATATCCTTTTTTTGATCTTGTTGCCTTCTAAGTAACTTCTTTCTAGTATCTTGAAGGTCAACATCTTTGGGTTAAAAGCACCTCCTTATGAACCGGTAGTGGAGTTTTGATACTCCTATTAAGCAATAAACTGGCAAAAGTAGGCAAAATCTATATCTATTTTACTCCAAGACATATCAGCAATGTCATGAGGAGTTAGTTAAAGGATATTTTGGATTATTTTTGGAAAAACGCTGACATATAGCACAAGTTGATACTAAATTTTCTATATCCGTCATCATATTTGACAAATATATAGCTTCGTTTGCTCTATTTTTACAAGACTGAACACCTTGATGTGCTTTATGTATTATATTAAGAAATTCGATTCGCAAAGAAGCGGGAGTTATAAGACTTTTTTTAATAAAAATCAAATGCATAAATATCATTGCAAATTTCCCAATATTGTTTAATTCTATCTGGAATATTTTATTTGTGTAGTGGCCAATCATTTTGAATGTAACTTAATATTTGTTTTAAACTTTAGTCTTTTGCTGTTTTTTCAGCAACTTTTTAAACATTTTTATCAGACGTTGCAATAATTGAATACACAAGCAAATTTTCATCCAAATCAACAATAATGTACGCATTATTTCCAGGGTAAATGCTTAAGTATCTGCAATTTGCAATTTTTTGCCATGAACGTGAATCAAATTATAGCCTTATCATTAATTCTTGCAGTCGAGGACACCAATTTTCTATAGGTTTTTTTATTAATTCTCAATAAAGGTTGATGATCCGTTTCTATGGTAAATTTAAAACCGAAAAAGGTAATAATTAAAATGCTCACAGTCAGAAACTATGGCCAAATAGTTCCTTTTCTATTTGACTATATTTTTGTTGTGCAGGGGTTAAAGACACTGAATCAAATTCTACTGGATCTTGCATTAAAACTGCCCCTAATCCGTACGACTAGCATCAACAGAAAGCAGGTTCTCTTTATTTTGATCAAAATATGATGGTGTGGCTGTGATGACTGTGATTTTAAATTTTCGAAGATAAATTGTTAATTAATTAACCTAAATACGTAACTAAACCTAAAAAATCGTTGTAGTTGCGTTTTATCTTTTTGAATAGACATATTTTTTATATCATTTATTTTTTTTATCATCAGCTTTAACTCCATGTAGAATAGAAAACAATTTTTCGGGAATATTTTATTTATTCTATTTAAAATTTGAGAGGTGGTCGAATGTTTTTTTTCTATTGTACGCAAGTGAAGAAAATATCCATATTGGATCAACTTGCAAATACTCCAGAAAAGCCAAAATGGTTCAAATGTTAGTTAATTAATAATTAAAAACAGGCACGTTGTAGCCAAACTGTATAATCTAAAATAATCTTTTTAGTACTTGGCCAGTGAAGGGCATGTACACAAATGAGGCAGACTGTTACCGATATATAATTTTTATAACGAAATATTTTCATGTCAAAAAAATCACGAAAGTAAATCGCTAAATTTTTAAAAATATCGAAGCTAGTGGAAATCGGTACAATTTGAATTTTATATTTTCTCATTGACTATCTTGGTATAATTGGTATAAACATTTTTATTAAAATTAAAATTTCGAATTCCTTTACGGGTCATAGTTAACACTAGCTCTACAACGTTTTCTCCTGCGAAGTGCAATATCATAAATTTCTCTTCACTTCATTTCAAATTTGAAAATATGTTAAAAAGTCCATCTTGATATCTTTATTTCTTTTGAAAATATAAGTCTTGCATTGGACATACTTATTGTTCAGCAGTGATTCCACTGCTTGTTTCAGCTGTTCTTATATATGGAATTGCGACCATCAGTGTTCTGAGGGTGGGCCATTATAAGGGCATTAAATAAAAGATTTTGAAAATCACACATAATTTTGACGCACCCTGAATTAGATCAGCCTGTAAACCAAAGAAAATTAAAAATCTTTTAGAGACATTAGTATATGGTAAAATCAGGGAAAGTCAAACTGTTGCACTTTGTAAAAGTTTTTAGTTAATCGAAAATTTATGAGACACTGAAATTTTCATTGTGGTATAAAAGCCAAACACTTTTTGGCCTACCTGTATAATCTAATATAACCTTTTATGTACTCCGCAGTTAAAGGCATGTATAAAGTATTAGTAAAAAAATTAAAAGACTGCTACTTTTATACATTTTCAAAAGAATAAATTTCATATTAAAAAAACCCAAATTTGAAAAAATCGCCATATTTTCAAAAATAACGGAGATTTTAAATATTCGTCATTTTTCATATTTTAATTGATTATTTGTTCCTTTTTTAATGTCGGTTGAAATGAAATTTCTTATTTTTGCAAAGGCATAGTAGACACTCTAATAAACACGCTATATAATGTTTTCTGTTTTCCTTACTAAAAAGCTGTACTCGAAATTGGATTCCTAGAAACATGTTGAAAACTCCATCTCGATATCTTTATTTCTTTTGCCTATACAAGTCTTTAAAATTGCCTTACAAAAGTGCATTGGACAAATCATTGTCTAGCAGTAAAGTATTTCCCAGAGTTAAAGACAAGTGTACTTTCTAGCCACTTTGTGCAAAACAGCTTTGACTACACTTTAGGATAGGTTTGGATTAGGCAAAAAACTAACAGAAAATGTATAGAGTTGGGACAATCTCACTAAAAGATAGACCGACTGGAGAAAATGAGAAAATATAAATATTTATTTAGAAAAAAATCTCTTTTTTTACCAAAACAATAGAAATATTTTTTTCCATGAGAGACTTGAAAACCTATGGCAGTCTCCATATGAATAATAATAAGACATGGATTCATATTATGTGTGATAACTTCAAAAAAGATTTAAGATATATCTGTTATATCTCAAATAATATTATTTCTTGGCTGAAAACAGTTAATACATAATTTATATTGACTCTGGTGTGAAACAGGAAAGATAATAATATCCCTACCACTATACTAAATAATTTCGAATTCTCAATAAAAGTCCTTACACTAAAAATAGGGTTGGTTAAAATTGATTATCAAATCGTTATCGTGTCTGTAAAACACTTAATATAATAGTTTCTTACGGAGTCTCTAGTAAAGTCTAAACATAGATTTCATCATTGAGTCCCATAAAATATTTTAAATCTAATTTCGACCCATATTAAATTAATCAAGATGTAACAAACGACTACAACATAGCTAGGAGATTAGGGTCCGTTTCAACGACTATGAGCCGCGGTTAAAAAATCTTCTAATTTATTTGAGTAATTGGGGCCATTATTTTTTACTAAATGGGAGAGCCTAAATGAAAAGAAAAATTGAATTTCGGGAAAGGAAGCGATAAAAGGAGTTTAGTTTGATCGTTTGGTGTTGTTTTTCTTTTTAACTGGACGGAAAACTTTGTGATGTTTCGTCTAACTTAATTGACCGTAATAGCCGAGGGCTATTGGTATGAAGTAGTAATATAATGGATTTTGATAAAAATAAAGCTCAAAGAATCTTGTAAAATTATATTTCTATTCTTTCAACGTATCACCTACCTTGAATCAAAATTCTAAGGGCTACACATTATTCAAGGCCCTCACTTTCCGTGGTAAGAAAAATAAATATTGTTTTAATGCTAGAATATTTCTTTTAGAAAAATAGTTTTAGTTTTGCTGCAAAATAAACTGACCCTCTTGATATAATTTCCAATTTCTCTTGAATAAATATTTTTCTTTTCTTTAACTTTTTTTTAGCCATAAAAGTTTAAGGAGGTTCCGAATTATACCTGATTTTCAGGATTCTATAAATTCTTCAATAAGTTTCTTCAGAACGTTTGAATTTATCTTGAAAATACTAACATGGTATTGCAATAAATACCTTGCAAGATGTAAAAAAACTCAGTAATATACTTTCCAGGCATAATTGCTCAAGGCTTACTCAAATAAGTTTTGGACGCCTTTGCCCTTTAAAAGTATAATCTCAACTCACGCACTATTTTGTTTGAAAAAAACAAATTTAGTAAAATATTACCATCCATTCTCAGTGCAGTTTCATAGAAGATGAAGATAATAGATTTATCGGCGTTTCAATGTATCTAAGCACAACAATAGCTTTGTGTGTACGATCTTTTAAAAAGAAAAAATTATCATCAATGGCTCCTGGAATGACAAGTTGATATTTTAAACTACGTACATGCTGCTGATAGTCTTGGCTAGTAATGTTCATTTCACATACATACAGGTTGTCGATCCACTCAAACATTCTCGATCGTCATGGTTCGTGTTCTTAAATTATAAACAACTGACACAGCGCGTCTACCAGAATATATTTCAAATCCAAACTCGCCTAAAAGTCGTTTGGTTCTTAAATTATTATTGATCAAACGCCCTCATATGAACTCTCACAATATATAGTATGGGCCTCTACAACTTACTTTTGTCTGCAAATAGTTTCTTATTGAGCAGATATGGTAAAGAACCAATTTTATGCTTTATTTGTGTCTTGGCCGACTGGTACTTGCATGGGCGTTAAGAGAAGCTACCAGTTTCCTTAAATCTTTAAGTCAAAATATGCTTTACTGCCTTAAGTACAAAGACTCATCGACAAAGCGCTAAAAATATGTATGTGTATAAAAGAAGATTACAAAGATTTTGTTAAAAAAGGAAAAAACACAGACAAAATAAATTTATCAAAAATGTAGGCCTTAAAAAATAAAAGATAAGCAACAGGGACACAGGTGGCTATGACTTAAAATACTATAAATAAATAATACCAAGAGTAAAAAAAAAGAAAAAATATAACATAAGTTAAAAAGAAAAATGGTAATAAGATAAAATTAACAGAAATATATATAATAGAGCAGACATAATTTATGTCACTAACCAACACTTATACATTATAAACTAATATCACAAACCAGTAAAAAAATCAGTAATGTTAAAATCACTAAAACACGATAACAAAAAATTTTAAAATGACGCCATGAATAAACATATTTAGACTGACATACATCACAGCTTGCTTTAAGCTAAGAGAAAAGAAAGTAAAAAAAAATAAAAAGGGTTTAGTAAGCCTTATTACTTAGTGCATTCGAAACAGATCTAAATAATTTAAAATTTTGTGATATTCCTATAAAGGCAGATAATTATAAATTTTTGTACTATCACTACTTTATATTATCAGATTTGCGTGTTTGATAGGACTTGGGTTTGTTAGATAAAGAACGTTTTTTTATGAATCAAACATACACTCTCAGGTATAAACAATGACACTAAAGTTAAAATTCCGAATGAAAGAAATAAAGGTCTGCAGTGATCTATAAATATAGTCCGGCCGAGATATCTGATTACTCCCTTCTAAAGAACGAAGATCGAATTAAACAGCTGCAGGCTGCATGCGCCCCAGAAAGGAATCCCATATTTAAGCTGAGACTCTACCAACGAATAATAAACTACCCTTGCTGAGGAGACATGCAATTCATTGGAAACCACTCGCAGAGCATAGCACGCAGATGCTAATTTTGAGTTTAGAGCATGAATATGCTCCTGGAATTTTAACCTCTCATCCACGGTGATGCCCAAGAACTTACCGTGAGTAGTATTCTCAATTGTCTGATTTTCCAAAGTGATAGAAGTTACTGCAAATACAAGACTGCTTCCTCGAAAGCCATATCTATCCAGCTTCAGCAGCAGTGTGCTTTGATTCACACAATCGAATGCTTTTGAAAAATCAGAGAACACGGCTGCCGCCGCATTGCCACGGTTAAGGCTAGTAGACATTCTCCAAGAACGAGGAAATCGCATCACCAGTGCAATTGATTGTTGAAATCCAAATTGAGCCTCGCTCAAGATTTTAAATTGAAAAAGGTGCTCTATTATTCGTATCTTCACAAGTTTTTCTATCACTTTTGAAATCGTAGACAACTTGATCGTGATCTGAATAACGCTTTTAGACACTTTTGCAACTTAGTTCTGGTTTAAGTTAGCGTGCAGCAAAACAAAGGTTTGGTTAGCCTCTGCATCCGTTAATTTGCGCCTAGACATTATTAATGAACGATTTTGACAATGCCATGTTAACCATCAGTTTTTATTTTTTTTTCTAAAAGCACTGGGGGCAGCATAACGACACCTATTTGATGTACCTACATATAATATATAGTCTTGTTAAAAAAATGTATTTTCGGTCTGCCTTAAATTTTTGAGACATTTTGTATAAATACAAAATATCTTCATATAACTACCTATAAACTCTATAAATTTAATATTTAGTGTTTTTTCCATCTCCTAAAATTAAAGCTAAATTTGTGAAGACCAATTATGAGGTAAGACCCTGTATAATTATTTTACTTGTGTACTCAGAAAAAATAAATTATAATTATGTTAAATGTACTCCCAATTTCCAAATTGCGCACTATACGCTATCATCAAATATTCTTAGAATATAAAATTTTTATAAAAAGCAGACTCTAATTAGGAAACTGAACTTGATCCTCGCTTGGTATTTTTGACCCATGCTATATGTATCAAATTTTAAAAATGCAAAATATAGCCTATTCGCAGTTCGATTTTTCTATTTTCAGATGTTTTCTTTTTTTACACATTTTTTCAAATTTCGATAACAAAATATTCAAATATAAGATGATTATTATTTATATATTTACCATAATCTTAGATTTAAAAAAAATTATAGAATATAATAAGTTTCCATTTAAGAAAAAAGAGTTAACTTACTATACAGTGTGTCCCGGATAAGAATGAACTCTTCAAAGATGTTTAAATTAGAAAAAAGTTGCGCTCTACTGAACCCTGCAATATGACGTCTTTATAGAATATAATAAGTTTCCATTTAAGAAAAAAGAGTTATATAGTGTGTCCCGGATAAGAATGAATCTTAGAAAAAAGTTGCGCTCTACTGAACCCTGCAATATGACGTCTTTAAATTTGAAAATTTCCGAGTACTTCCTAAGATATTAAGCAAAAACCGAAAACTCGCGATTCCATTTAAATTTTTTTCTGGCTCTATTTTAAAAGATGTGACAAAATAAATTTCACGTTTTCATTGCCACCTTTTCTGATCTACAATGTGACGTAATTAGATTTGCAATCCGACTTTTCGTTTTTTTACAACCTTCTTTTTTTTAATAGTCGAAAATTTTTGTTTTACTCTTAAAAAAACTCTAATTTTAAGTCCAACGACATATCACACTATCCGACCTTTCGCTCTGAAAAAAACCATCTTCAGTGCTAATCGGTGATGTTTCCCAAGGAACGAAACATCTGACTACTCCATCTTACAGAGAATTAACAGAGAAGAGAAATTGCTACGACAAATTTATTTTGATCTAGCTCTTATACAGGCTAATCCATTAAGAATGGCCTCCGGCTATAACTCGATAACTGTTGATCATAAAATTATGGGGAAAACATATTTATGGGTAAATCGGCCAAAGGAAATAACTGAAAATTATTTTCAAGTTCGAAAAATACCCGCAACTCAAAAATGGAAATGCCGATTCACTCTCGAATTTTCCTAATTAAGGTTTGTCGAAAATATAAGCATGTTATTCTTCAGACAAAGTGAAAAATATTTTCATCTGTCATTTCAACTAAGCCTACAGTTAAAGAAAAACTAAAAAAAACACAAAAAAGAAGTAGGCTTAGTTGAAATGACAGATGAAAATTATTTTCACTTCATTATTGTCACTTTTTCTCCTTTACAAATTGGTGAGGTTAGTTTTTCAATCGGACGTTTCGGACTCGGGAGACCATCAACAACTTTTTTAATTTAAATACGGACCTGAATTTTTTATTTGACTATTCGATATCTTTTATAATACTAAATTAAATTATGCCAAAAAAGTCATATCATACCATTTGATTTTTTTGAGAAAATCCGTGTTATTTGAAAAATTACGAAAAACGCCATCTTGTGACCACTAATATAATCATTACGACACAGTTAATAGCTCTAAGTAAAGAGCAAAAGAATTTTTTTTTTAACACCAAGTCCAATGTGATCGGATTATCCAAACAGTTTGAAAGAAAAAAAGTTTAACTTTCTCCCACCACTTTATTATTGAAAATAGATACAAAATGACAACTAGCCAAAAGTTGCATAATTGCCTGAAGAATACAATATTTACCATTTCGACAAACCTTAGTTAGGAAAATTCAAGAGAAAATCGGCATTTCTATTTTTGAGTTGCTGTTACGCCCCCTAGCGGCCATTTTTGAACTTGAAATAAATTCCAGTTATTTCATTTGGCCGATTTACCCGTAAATGTTTTTTTGCTATAATTTTATGATCAACAATCATCGAGTTATGGCCGAAAGCTATTCTTAATGGATCACCCTGTATAGTCGAATCAGAAAAAAAATAAATTTAAAATAATCTTGATATGTTTGTTTATTAAAGACGTCCAAATTTTAACCTAAGTTTAAAAATTTTAAACCTAATTTTAAAGCTGTCCTTGACAATAAAACTTCGGATAAATAGAACTAAAAGCGGTGAAGCAAAAAAAAATATAATAAGAAAACAAAACTTACTTAAAAAAAACAGTTAAAGTAAAATCTATTTCAATTTGAAAGGATTGGCAGAGAGAGCAGTTTAATAGGAAGAACATTGAATTTCGACTTTTTATAAATCGGAAAGTAATATTAATTATATCAGTTATTCTTATAAAAACGGCTAATAAAATTAAAAAAAAAACATAAGCGGTTATTCCAAAAACACAAGTTGATTGAATCAGAACCACATACTGCTCTGAAATTTGTTTTGTAGTGACACTTGAATTTAAATTTTTCGTTCGTGAAAGTTTAAAAGCTTTGAATTCTTATATTTCAGAAAATGTTTAAAAATGTATTCAGTCTTGTTTTCTTATATTACTTTTTTGGTCCTAATTGTTTTTTATTTTATTTGTAAACGAAGTGTCGAATATACCTATTATCATACCTATCAATTTCAATTTTAAATATGAATGGTCATTCACCTTTTCATTACAAATGCAGTGTCGTTCTGTTTTACATTTTATTCCATATTCCATGCTGATTAAAATACTCGCAGCGTAATAATTGTTGAGTCCGTCTACATAGATTGTTTCGCTTTTTACGTTCGTTATGTTTTAAAATGTAAAAGAGGTGTTTTTCCATAACAAATGTTTTACTAAAAAACATAATCAATGTCATTTATGACAGGCTCCTCTGTGATATTTTCAAACACAAAATTGATAATTTGTGTGAGTAGAATTTCCTTTGATTTGAATTATTCGCAGTGGTTCGGTTAACCACGCATTTTTTATTATTATTAAATGTGGACTAAATTCAATTTCGCTTTTATAAATATACTTTATTTTTAGCAAGATCAAAAATATTTATCAAAAATGAAATTATACTTGTATACGGGGTGGAACATCAAGCTGAAATAAATTCAGTTCGAGAACGAAAACTATTCATTAATTCGAAAAACTGTTTCCTCGTCAAATTCATTAACTTATCTTAGAATCTTTTGACAGTGACGATTTAATTATGACGTCAATTATGTAAGAATTGTGACCGGCATACACTCCTTTTTAAATGTAACTCCCTGTATATTATTATTTTATTTAACTGATAACATTGAAACATTCCAATTATATAATGTTACATGATCTTTACCTAAATTAAACTGTTTTCAATATTGCCATTTTGTACCACATGAGTTTCCCTATCGGACACATGGTTAAACTTAAAATAAAATGACTTACTCTTTCATATCTTACCTTTGTAAAATCTAGGAAGTGACATTATTTATCTTTCAAAATTAGACACTGGTGTCCACTTCCAGTTTGAACGGATGGGTGAAATTTTGACCTTCAGGTGATGTCAGATAGATTTTAAAGAGATAAGATAGGAAAGTGCATTCCATCTGCTTCTAAATTATGCCGACAGAGGGCGCTAAGTAATCGACATTTCAATTTTGAGACGCCGTTTTCTATAAAGCAGTTGAATTTAGATATAGGACATGTAACATAGGAATTAGGAATATTCCAGTGGTTTAAAAAAGTAACATTATAGGAGTTAAGTTCTTGAAGTACTTCTCTAGGGTAAAGTTGGTTGTACATGCTCAAGGATAGAATTATAGCATCTGTAATTGATAAAAGATCAAGTAAAAGGAAAATATTAGGTTTTTAAAAAAGAGTTACAAATAACATTTTCCCTCAGAAGTTCGTAACCATATGGGCGGAAATAAAGTTAAGACCCATTCACAAATACATGTATTTAAAATATAGACAAAATGCACTCACATAGTTGATAAAATCTTAAGATTGCGGCTAAGAAACGTAAACAATCAAAATATCAAAAGTTGGCGGTAAAAACAATAAAGCAGTTTCCATGTGCCAAGAGGAAGTTGAAAGTATCAGTTTAAGATAGTTAATATAATCTGTTTTTTTTTGTATTTTATCGCAAAATATATTAAATAAGCTCGAAATAAAACTAAATTTAAGTATTGTAAAATGTGTTTGGATGGCCGTCTATCCGTAAATGGCATTACACAAATTAAACGTAATTTCCGTCGAGCTTTCAGTCCCAGGAAACTTCTTTTAATATTTTAATAAGTTATTGTCGTGCCTATAACCAAACTTTTTTGTCAGTGCACCATATTCGCAAACCACAAGATGAATCAGAAATAAAGGGCAAAAAGTTGTCAATTTCTAATTTACTAATTTATGCATATACATATTTCGGACCTCACAAGTTGTTAGCATTTTTTAAATGTGTTAAGATTATTTGTTGCCTTTAGATTGACAAACAAAAATCTTTCTTGGCGTTTTCGCAACTGAATAAAAATATTTAACTTTAAATTAATTGAAGCAAATATTTAATAAAATTACATATCTCAACATGTAGACTAGTCTGTCTACGGAATATATATATATATATATATATATATATATATATATATATATATATCGAGACATTCCATAGACAGGCTAGTTTACATGTTGAGATATATAATTTTAAAGTTAGATATTTTTATTCAGTTGCGAAAAAGCCAAAAGCATGTTGATATCGTTCCTATAGCGGCGGCTTTTTTTATCATTGCACCTACCCGTCCTACTTCACAATATGCAGGGTGAGTCAGAAATCCAAGGCAAACAATTTTATATTTGCAATTTACCAATTTGTACATATTTGGGGCTTAACAATCTGAACCTTTTTTGTCATTGCAAACTACAGGGTGACTAGAAATCAAGGGCGAAAAGTTATATTTCCGAATAGACGAAACCGACATATTTCGGGCCTCCCAAGATGTTTTTAAACCTATGTTAGTATGTTTATATCGTCCGTATGAGAATATTTTCTGCCATTTCACCATATCTCGCAAAATACAAAGAATTGTATCTAGTTTTTACATAGACATATTTGGGACCTTGCAGATTGTTTTGTAAACCTACTTAAATATAAAATATTTAAGCGTAGTTGTTATTCAGAGATGCCTTAAAGATTCGTAAAGAGTAAAAGAATAATATTAAGCAATAATAGTTAAAACTCTTTGTACTATTACTCTAATTAGTTAAACAAAAATCTTATTGCCAAAATAAGTTATTGGTTGTACAAGCAGGAAAAATAAAAAGAGTATTAAAAAATATTTTCAGTACTTTTCTTTTTAAAGTAAAAACTTTTGGGTTGTTAATGCTACATTTAATAATACGGACAAAAACACGGAAGATTTTATAATTAAAAAGAAAAAAATTTAAGCAGCTTTTTTGGACAGTTTATCGACATTTAAATGAAATGCCGTTTCCACAGGTATTAGTGTGATCATCAGGGCTAAAAAGAAGAAATTCGAAAATAAGAGAAGATCCTTTTCGATACATTTGGAAAGTAATACAAAAATGAGTAAACATAAATGTAAACTAAAATTGTTAAAAAATAAATAAGATAAAACAATATCAGAGCTACTTCTGGGATTTACAACTAGATAAATTACAAAATTAGGAATTAAAAAGATTTCAACTAATATTAATCAGAATGTACAGCTTTTTTTAAACTAGCATTGTTGTCAGCCTGATTAAATCCAAAAGTAGGGTTAGGCAAACATCATTTTACAGAGGATCACAACTTTTTTTTTTTATTTTAATAACATCATAGTATTAAAAAATTAAAGCAACTATCAAAAAGATGTTTTTCTTGAAATGACACACATCCAGAATAACTAACCAAAACACACAGTGTAAGCCAAGACGTACTCAATTTTGGTGTAGTATCACTTGTAAACACGTATGTATTTGTATTGCGTTTTTTTTTTCAAATGTATCGAAAAGTATCTTCTTTTCTTGTGGAATTTGTTCTTTTTAGCTCTGATGATGACACTGATAAGTATGGAAATGTAGGCATTTAGTTTAAATATTTATTAAACAGTCTAAAAAAGTTGCTTGAATCTTTATTTTGATTTATAAAGTCTAACGCCTTTTGTCTGTTTTATTAAAAGTCGTATTAACAACCAAAGAACAGTTTTTACCTTACTTCATTTTTCCTACATTACTTGTACAACCAATAACTTATTATGCCAATAAGATTTTTGTTTTTCTAATTAGGCTCAAATTAGAGTAATTTTTGCACTAATGCTTTTAATCTGTATAAATCTTCAAGACATCTCGGAATAATAATTTCCGTCTTACGAATAAATATTTTATATTTAAGTTGTATTTTTTTTCGGTAATTTTTATAAATTAATTTGTTACGGTGTTTAGAAATTGTAAGATCCAAAAATATATTTAATTATTTTATTCTACATTGTTGTAAGCTTTTTAGATCTACGATATTTGAATTGCGTAGATGTTTTTGTAGAAAGAATCTTTCAATTTAATAAATGATGGAAGAGCTATATATTATATCGGTTTACTTTTTACACTTGACTGTAGAGATTTAGGCGTAGCATCTTCGTTGAGTTTTTTAGATAAACAATACTTTACAAAGGTGCACGGAATAACTATTACTTAGTTAACTTTTAAAATAACTAACCCTTAGGTAACTTTAGTATTAGAACTTTAGGAATCTGGGATACTTTTGAGAATCATAGTGACTTGGGTATTTTACTTATTTATACTATCGATGTATGTACATACATAAAAAAAATATAACCTCCTCCTTTTTTAAAGTGGGTTAATAATGAACTAAATTGTAATGTTTCTGTTGTACTGCTTAAGAAAATTATGTTAGTTTTACAACAAACAGTATGTTTCCTACATACTGGTTTAACCAACTTAATTTACATCCAAAAATACTGAAAAAAAAAACGCATATGAAGCATAAAACCGGCAGTTGCTAACCCAATAATTTTTAACACAGGACCCAAACATTTACTTGTGTTTTAAAATGCGCTACTTAATAATATAAACCTAAGATATCTTTGACGAAAAACGTAGTAGTTTAGTCAATCCATCTGACATTTTCGTAAAAAAAATTGCTCTTAGCCTCGAGATTTTAGTATAATCATATTCGTTGCATTACAGAAGGTAATTCTGAGTGTTTCCATTGCACAACAATGGAAAGCCCTATTTTCTTTGATATATGTTGGAAAATGGCGTTTGTAACATTTTTTAACACTAGCTTGAATATAGCGGCTTCTCTTGATCTGATTGATAAAACTGCACTGGTTTTAAAGGTTTATGTTCAATACATAACCTATAAAACAATAAAATCCGCATGAAAGAGAATTTTCGAATTTTCTTCATATTTTTTCTTGTGATTATTAAATTTTATTGAACACTTGGAAAAAAGTACCTCTAGTGGTCATTAGTAGGCATGCCAAATTTTAAGTCTCCGTATCTTATAAAATGGCTAAAAATTGAAATTAAACTTAAAAATTGAATCGTCGGTTGTTTTTGTACAAACCGGCCAACGCAACGGTTTACTCTTTAACATGTAAGTAAGTAAGAAATTCTATTTAATATCTTATTTTAAGAAGAAAATCAATTTTTTTACTAAATTTTCTTTTTTTAATATTAATTTCAATAGTTCTAGAGAAAAGGGTAATTCTACTCAAAAGGAAAATAAAATAATTAAAAAAGTTTATTTTTAACCAAAAAATCTATTTAATGTTCTATTTTTATATCAAATAAATTTTATTTCATTTTTACTTCGTTCGTAAGTATTGTAATCGTGAAAAAATTCACCCTCTGAAATTTTTGCAGAGCTTGCGTTTTAGGGTCCCTAGACCATGAAAAACATGTTCTCAGCATAGCTCAACAACTACTTATCGGATTGACTGGCCAAATATCGAAAGTTATAAGGTAGTGGTAACACTTTGGTAAAAATCCAATGTGACGAAACAAAATGGCTGCCTCATAAAATGTAAAAAAAAAATCAATATTGAGAAACTGCTTATCGGATGAACTTTGAAATTTGAACAAAAATGAAGGGCATGAAGGCATAATTGGTAAATTTCTTCTCTAAATCCGTTATGGCAGAATATTTAAAAATTCAGTACTAAAAAACTACTTATCCAAATGACTTGACATTTTGCACAAAAATCAAGGGTGAAACAAGGATAATAAACTGGTAAAATTTTAGTGCGGATCCTATATAGTGCTCAAAGGCATCCTAATAAAATGCTTAATATTCGATAAAATTCTATTTTCTGGAATAAGATCTTCTTGTTATGGAGAAAAATAATAAAGGACGTAATTTATTTTTTATAGAGTAATTAAAGTTATGAAAAATAAACAGTAATTATTATAATAACAATAATATATCAATTAATTACTAAAACAAAATTAAAATTAATTACATTTTATAGGATTTGTATAAAGTTTTTACCAAATAATTATATACATATATGGACTGGTTTATGTACGTTGGGAAATTCTGTACGAGGTAAGGGCGAATTTACCGATTTGCCAATATGGCATTTAAATAAAATAGTATTATTTTTATTTCTTTTTTGTTCAAAAATGTCCTTGTCCTTTTGTCTGTCTGAGTTTAATATCTGGTTTCTTAACATTTAATTATAAAAATAAATATTTAAAACAAAAAAAAAATATCAAAACTTTGATATATTTTTAAGTTAAGAAATTTAATTTATTTTATTATATAAAAGTAATTTTAATTTTTAATTTCCAAATTGAGTTGTAGTTTATAGCCATTTTAACATATGCAGACTTAAAATTTAGTGTACTTATTACTGACGAGTAACTTTTAATCAGTTTTTATCAGAATGTTTTATCAAAATTCATTAAACGCATTTAAAATTCAATAAACGCAATTAAAACTATGAATAAGATTAAAAATTCTTTTTTCTTACTGTTTTTGTTGTTTTGCATTTTACATACTGGACAGTCTAAAACCAGCGCAGTTTTATCGGAAATTTGGAAATGATAAAATCGCTTTTTTCTGGCTCTGTTCAGACAAATAGAAACCGCTATACTTTTATTTAAAAAAAGGTCAAAAAACAAAGTGTTTCAACGCATATCCGTGGTATTACAATGCAAAAAATTCAGGTTTCGCTTTCTCTGGGGAGTTATCAACATATTTATATTTAAAAAGATCTGAGGAAAAGAGCAAATCCTTTTGCACGAAAAATTCTGGTAGATTTATTCCATTATACGTTAAATATTATAAATCGTCTTTAGAATATATTTTTGAAAGCTAAAGCTATAATAGATAAAAAATAGCAAGATAGTTAGGTTATTTAATTTTAATTACTTAAATGTATTACCTTACTTGTACACTATAGGTACACCTAATTTTTGGGAAATGGCATTAATCCTAAATATGCCAACTAGAAGCAATTAAAATAACAGAATAACCCATAAACCACAAATCTAATAAATTAATATCCGGTAAAGGTGTAATAAAATGGCCGTAAAACCTTCCGGAACTATCCTTACTTGAATTTTTTCATGGGGCGATTTAAATTCAATTGCTAGCCAGAAAATATTTATTACAATTATGTTATTAAACCTTTTTGATTTGCGTTTTCGATTGGAGACGCCTTCTCTAAACATAGGCGTATTTAAAATGTATTCATATACTATCATTTGCATTTCAGGGTTTGTTTGATTTCGCCGATTAAAAAAAAGGACCTCGATTTTCGTTTAACACAATTTAAAAGACCTTGCAAATCAACGACTGAAAAGAAACTTTTTGTAAGTGAATTAAATCGTAGTAAATTATTTTTGGTTTAAGACATTTTGCTTTGGGTTGTTAGCTCTGTTTTATGAATAAGCAATTAAAGTATCCAAAATAAACATTTAAAATTACTTATTATATATTATATTGTGTTTACTGATACCTTTCACGAAAATATTGTCATTCAACGGTGTGAAACATTTTTCTGGCATCATTTTTCCTCCAGAGCTGACAATCGAAGTTTGAAAATAAAATCGAACACGCGACACAGATAAACAAAATTAAATTTATTTTTTATCGAATTTGTTCCAGCTGCCTAAAGAAATTAATTTCCTTCTGGGACAAAAATAGCTTTTTCTCGAATCGCTTTTAAATTTCAAATTAGATGAGCCCGTGTTGGAAAAACTAGTAAGCGTTAGTGCGGAGTTTAGGTGCCTGCATTACCCTACCCATGTGGATTCTGGGTGCGTGCATTAGTCGTGTACTCTAGGGGTCTAGTCCTATACGCTTAGTTTCGACCGCGTTTTACATCGGTTCGCGAGTCCGATACATCCGATTCTGACTCTCTATTTTACTATTATCATAAACATGGTACTGCATATATTGTAAAAAATGTCATAAGTTTATCTGTGATTTTAACAGTGTATTTTATAAAAAACTATTAATTTAATTTATTTAGAGGTTCTTTAATTTTAATTACTTAAATTTATTACCCTACTTAGGTACACGTAATTTTTGGAAAATGGCATTAATCCAGTAAATGGAATGCCAACTGGGAGCAATTAAAATAACGGACAAAATAGCCCATAAACCACAAACCTAATAAATTCATATCCAGTAGAGTTGTAATAAAATGGCTGTAAAACCTTCCGGAACTATCCTTACCTAATTTTTTTATGGGACGATTTAAATTCAATTTCCATCCAGAAAATATTTATTAAATTTATACTATTAAACTTTTTTGATTTGTGTTTTCTGTTGGAGACGGCTTCTCTAAATATAGGTGTATTTAAAATGTATTCGTATACTATCATTTGCATTTCAGGGTCGGTTTGATTTCGCCAATTAAAAAAAAAGGTCCTGGATTTTGGTTTAACACAATTTAAGCGTAAAAAACCTTGCAAATTAACGACTGAAAAAAACTTTTTGTAAGGGAATTAAAACGTAGTAAGGTGTTTTTAAACCAAAAATTATTTTTGGTTAAAAACATTTTGCTTTGGGCTGTGAGCTCAGTAAAAACCTGTATGTTTTATAAATAAGCAATTAAGTATGAGGTATCCAAAATAAACATTTAAAATTACTTATTATGTATTATATTGTGTTTACTAATATCTTTCACGAAAATATTGAAATTCATTTTTGTCAACGGTATGAAACATTTTTCTGGCATCATATTTCGTCCAGAGCTGAGCGAAGTTTGAAAATAAAATCGAACAAGCGACTCAGATAAACAAAATTAAAATTATTTTTTGTCGAATTTGTTCCAGCTATCTAAAGAAATTAATTTCCTTCTGAGACAAAAATAGCTTTTTCTCGAATCGCTTATATATATCAAATTAGATGAGGCCGTGTTGGGGAAACTAGTAAGCGTTAGTACGGAGTTTGGGTGCTTGCATTATCCTACCCATGTGGACTCTGGGTTACTGCATTAGTCGTGTACGTGACTCTATGTGTCTAGTCCTACACACTTACTTTCGACCCTATCTTACTAGTATCATAACCCTGGTTCTGACTCTCTATTTTACTTTTAACATAACCTTGACGGCTATGCTTTAATTAACAAACGTTCATTAGTGTAATAGCAAAAAATGACTGTCAAATGTTAACCAAAAAATCGTTTGGTAATCCAAATTAACTCGTACAAAAAGTGTGGACTCTGGATGCTTGCATTAGTCATGTGCGTGTGGCGTGGAACGTGACAATTTTCCCTCAAATCGCTTCGCATTACTATTAACATATCCTTGACGGCTGTGTTTTGATTAACAAATGGACCCTGGTCCTATAAATTTACTTTCGACCCTGTTTTACCGTGGTTCCGCTGCTTGGAGCTCTAAAATTAATCTTTTTTTTTAACTATCTTTTTATTTTCTTCAGCGCGAAATTCTGGATTGTTTCGTTTTTCGACTATTTCATCTTTTCCGCTTTAAGATAGTCAGGGTCCAACCGCTAGATTTGTCTTTCGCTTGTTTTCGCTGTTTGTCAGCTGATGCTTTATTCGTTTTAGGCGTTATCACGAAATATCTTTGTCAAACAAAAAATCTGTGACTAAATATATTTGTTGGTAATTTAACATTTTCAAATCGCGAAGAAAACAAAACAAAAAAAAAATATTATGTAAAATTATATATTAAGAAATAATTTCGTGATACTAAAACATAGCATATCCAATTTTGTACATAGAAAATAGTCTTCCTGACATAAAAATATATTAACACTGAAACACTTGAGTTAAAAAAGTAAATAATGCAAAAATAATGTGAAGTTCCATTGGTATTAACTTTTCTTTATTCCCTTGTAGTCAGTTGTCATATTTGAGGAATTTTTCGTTAAATATGTCGAAATAGTCCTTGCTTTTGCGCAATAACACCTAAACAATCCAGTATTAGAAAGCAGACAACGATCCTCCTTATAATCATTTGATTCGCCATCTTTGTAACATTACAATAATTTGTGCAATGTCATTTGATAGAATGTGAATTGTTCAATTTAATTTATTCTCAGTTCTTTGCTAACTCAATACAGTTTTTATCATAAATTTCTATTTTATACCAAGTAATTATTATTACAAATATGCACTTATAATATTTATACACCTGAAACCCAGCTTTATATTATATTTTACAAAGTCATCTTATGAGTTAAAGTAAATTTGATGAAAATATGACATTATGGAAATCCTATTTCACTGTGTCAAATGGAAATTATGTTAAAACTGAAAATGTTCATGAATTATTTGACACATTATACCATTTGAGGCAAAATATTGTTAGAATATTGCTTTGTTTCTGAGATATTTGAAATAAGAAGTAGTTCTATTTTGAGTCACACCGCTATAGAGTTAACATTATTAAAATGCAAAGATTGAAAAATAAAGTTCTCTGTAGTTTTATCGTACGATTCAATGAAAGCACCAAGTATGAACAAAATCAATAGGCATATGTTTTATTTATCTTAACATTATAAACGTGTATTCATAACATGAATCTTTAATATCAGTAATTTGTACATTAGTTTAAATAAAAAAATAACTTTTGACACTCAAATAAATATACTGTACTAAAATTAAATAATTTAAAAACTTTCCAAAATTAAGAGCAAATATACAAAACAGAAATTATGTATATATGCTAAACAGAATACATAAGAATATACAATATTTATTGAGGTAATAAATAAGTGAAAAGATTTATTTATCTTTAAAACATATAAATCAAACAAAAAGAAACAAAATAATGCAAATAAAAATAATAAAGTAATGACTGATTGACTTTTTTGAACATTCTTCTCGCACTGTCTTGTCTGTATGGTAATGTCAAAAAATATTCATGGAGCTGGATGGATACTTTCGATAACATAAGTATACCTGACACAATGGTATTTACATTCAATGAGAAAAATAACACAATAGTTAGCTATAAAATTAAATGAAAACACTAATCACAAAAATATAAATTTCACCTTTATTAAAAAATGATGATATTGTAGAGTATCTTTACAAAGAGTTTCCTATTAAAAATTCCCTTAAGTACTAATCCGTGTTTCCCTCAAAACTTTTGTAAACTTATATAATCTGAAATAATGAACCGGGTATATATCCCCATATCAGCCACTGAACAGAAATACCTGACCATATACAAAACATGCGGGAACTATTTTCGTTGTAAACACGGCATTTTTTAACAGACAATTCGGATAAACCGACCTGGGCCCATTTTTATTTTTGGCTGGGTCTGTGGAAAACCCTGTATATCCCGATTTCGTACCATCCCTGCGGTTTTCAAATCGATTTTCCGCGATATTTGCATAAAATCGAACCAAAACACATCTGCGTTAAAAACTGGCATGTCAAATATCTGTGACGTCGACAGTTTCAGTAAATTTTACGAGGATCGAACTGCACAAAGTCACCTAACATTTTTCGATAGATATACTATTGATTTCGATTTTTGACCGAAAATGTACAATTTTTTCTTTAAATCGAATTTCCACCCATTTCTCGATAAGCTAGATAGAAATGTTATTAGAGTTTTTTGTATCCATATAGATATTCCATTCGAGGATATGTAATAATTTCAAATACCTTACGTACCCAGATGTATATTTCCTTTTAATACAGGATAATGTGGAAAATGTAGCAATTTTTGGAAAATTTGTGCCAAGTTCACCTCGTAATTGCACTCACTGTGTATATTCCAGGACCGTTCCTTATTAATTCATTTTGTGTAACTTTTTGAGAACTTTCTGGTACCGTAATCAGTTTTTCGATCAGACTTCTACTTTTCTCTTATAATCTTTTTCTCAAAAATTTCTACTTTCTAGGCACTTTTCCAACACATATCAATTCAGGTGCATTCTCCTCTAAATTTCCTATGAAAAATGTTTCTTAGGAAATTTCGCTAGGACGCACCCAAAATCCCATTTTTCGCACGAAAAAAATTAGTAAAATCGTAAAACTGGTTCGAAACCGAACTGAAAACAATAGTCTTGTGTAGAACCCGAAAGGACATTGTTTCAGAAAGTTTCGAAAAAAAAATAAAAATTGCGACCGCTATCGTATTACATCGAAGCTGACTTTTTTTGGTCAAATTTGCGGAATCATATATCCGGTACCAAACAACCGGTGAAACAGACAATTTTTTAAACAACTCTCGTAAATCCTGTCTCGTCTAAAACTACATGTCAAATTCAAATCCCTATCTTTAATAGTTTCCGAAGCGTGCCCGCCGAAAAGTCGAAACACACAGTATTTCGAAATGACATGACGACACATAACAACGATATAAAATTATTGGTGTGAGGCATCTATTTCCTTGTAATGTTTTGCCAACAAATTATTATGAAGCTTTCTTTGTCAGTAATCGAGGTTTGTTTGCTGTGTATAGAAGGAATATGCTTCATATGAGGTCTTTAGAGGCTCGAAGTTCAATTTTAATAATCAATTAAATTTTTAAAATTTGAAATTGCAGAATTTTTATATATAAGTATAGATGTCGCTCAGTTTCCTCTAATGAAGGGAGCTTATATACAGGGGGAGGCGACGTATTGAATATAATTATGGAATACCTTATTATTATCATTATTAATTCAAAAGAACAAATTCTTGATATTTGTTGGTGCATGAAAAAAATACATTTGAAAGTTTTAAAGCTTACCTAAGCTGGTGTTTGAAAAAAGAACAAAAATCCGAGATAAAAAACAAAAAATTATGGAAGAGTTTTAAGTACTCAGAATGTAATTTCTATATATTGATCCATGTGGTATTTCTTATTTGTTGGAATTTTCGTTTCAAATTTTACAAATGGACCTTAAATTAAATACTAAGCAATTTTTCCAAATTAAATTGTTCGATATATATATATATATATATATATATATATATATATATATATATATATATATATATATACATATATATAATGCTAAGAAGTAGATACAAAACAGTTCTCGATATTGGAATTACTCAAATTAACTGAGATTTGCTATGCATACATATTATGGTTTCCAATCGTAAATTTTTTATACAGAGTGCATAAAAAATAATGTTATAAAGTGCAAAATAAATTAAATGTAACAAAAAATTAAAAAGCTTTTACATATTTGTGAACTATTGAATTGAAAAGTAAAAAAGAATTAAACTTACATATACAAAGAACTTTTAAAAATTCAAATATTTTCCTAAAAGCTTGAGGCGTG
Organism: Kuschelorhynchus macadamiae; assembly: GCA_030620095.1. NCBI lineage: Eukaryota > Metazoa > Arthropoda > Insecta > Coleoptera > Curculionidae > Kuschelorhynchus > Kuschelorhynchus macadamiae. The sequence continues at coordinate 741,945 of JAUTXW010000656.1, forward strand.
AGACGTTATCACACTTGAAATAGAGCTTCAAGGTTTTATAAAAATATTCCAATTTTTAAAAGTTCTGTATTTATGTAAGTTTAATTTTTTTTACTGTTCAATTAAATAATTTATAAAAAAAAGCTTTTTACATTGACTTTATTTCAAGCGCAACTATTGTTTTCACTTCCATAGAGAGCAAGAGCAATTCATAGGATACTTTGTGAAATATGTGTTTTAAATAGCCAATGTTATAGAAATATTTCTTAACAAGATTTATTTTCCCATTATTTTTATTATCCCATTATTAAAACTAAAATTAAATACTTTTCCGCCAGCATCGTGTAGGTACCTCTGAAGTGTTTCTAACGATCCTGCACGATTCTTCTGGAAAATGGATCCGAGTATATCTGGCTGATTTTTTGGTATTAAAGTTCATATAATTTTAATCAAAAATGAATACTTAGATACCCTGGTCAAACTCATCGTGTGTGTTCTACATGCAGGGTCTCAAAATTTAAGGTTCGACTTAATAGCTTCTTGTAGATTTAGACATATAATCATTTAAACTTATTCTATTTAAATCATTAAATGAATTTTATTAAAGAATCGTATGCAAAGTGAAATTACAGAACAGAATTCTGTGATTTTCTGAATTTAGTGAAAATTTCTATATTTTAATAACCCAAGATTTTTTTTTTAATAAAAATTAACATATTGAAAGTATTGTCAACAAAAGAAACATTATACAGAGTTTATTATTATATTGTTTACAAATCCTATAATATTGTGTGATTATTTCGGTACACATTTAAATTAAACCATTAGGGGTATTTAAACGTACCTGTAATTTAAATTAGTACATCTAGGTGTAAACTGTAATTTAAAAAGCATTTGGATAATATTAAGGTATATTGTAAAATGTAAAACATTCTGCTATCATTTTTTTTCAAAAATTTGTTTGGCCAAAAGAATAATTGGACTAATTTTGTCACTAAAGGCTTAAAAGTTCTTGAAGAGGGAAAAAGAAAGTGTATTCTGTTCTCCGATAACTTGAAATTGTACACAGTGGGTTACTCAAGGTTGTTAAAAGTTTTTGCCTAATGGGGGGCAAAATGTTCACTGAAAAAGGGGATGGGTATGGTTTTCATCACACTTGCTCAATAAGTTCACTTTTCGACCACAAAGTAGAAAAGCGAAAGTTTCGTTTTCCAAACCACCCGTAGTTTCCCTCCATAGGGAAGAAAAGTAGCAATGTAGATATATTAGCTTATAAGTGTATAGTGTATATCTGTGTGGCGCTAATGACATAGTTGTATTTCAACATAAACATAACCAAAAACGCCATTTCAGCAATAATTGATAGTTAAGTTACTTAACGGATTGACATCAATTTTTGTTCAAAAATTAAGGGTCATATGGGGATAACCTGGTAATATTCCAATATGGCCTAATAAACCGCTAATTAAATTTTTATATTTGGTCAATCGCGTTATATTTTTTATTTTTTTACCCTCTTACCCTTAAAAAAATATATTGGTGTACCTGTACAAAGCACCCAGAGCAGATCTCAAAAGTTGGCGCCTGTGTTCACTTCAACTAATTCAATCCAGATACGTATCTTCCTCCGAAAGAAATATTTATTTTGAAATAAGAAGTCTCTAAAAACAAAACGAACAAATCAATTAACTTGTCGTACTCCATTTGGCGCTATTCCTTGAGACTTGTAAGTATTTTCCTTTAGACATAGACCCTATACCGGGCAAATGAAGCCCAATCTGCCCAATAATATTTAATAGTGATATACGTAGGTCCGAAATTATTTTTACTTAAGTTAAAAGAAGTAACCTTTGACTTGGCTGTTCCCCACACTTAAAAATTGTAATTGTGTAACATGGTATCATAAAAATGTTCATTAAAAGCAAACACGCGCTAATTAGCATCTGCCCAAGTTCCATCACCAATACTTGTGCCCCAAAAACTCGAAACCCTAGAAATCCCAGAAATCCTCCTTCAATTCCCGTCGCCCCATCCATCCCGAATAAAATACACAAAGCAGGCGCATTCACAATTTCGCCGGTTGCTGCGATCTAGCCACACTTATGAATTAGTCGCGCGCCACCTACCGTTTATGGAAGGCTGTGTCACCCGTGGTTAAATCTTTACGATAAATCGCGGTAAAAAATAAAGTTTGAAAACCGGCATTTGTTTTTGGGGATTGACAGATCTTTTTAAGAACTTTATTTGACAATTCAGAGGATTTTTCGATTTATTAATCAGAGTATTGGAGGTATAAAATAGTTTTAGACAAGTTTCCCAACTTAGACGAAGTGCGTGTTTTTGTAAGAGACAAAAAAATAATGTTTATGGTTATTTTTTGGTTGGATGTACAGTGATTATGAGTGCTTTTAAACTGGCAAGTTAAGTTTCGTGTTAGGATTAGTAGTAATGGATTAAGTGCCTGGAATTTGGATTTATCGTAATTAAAAATCAAAATGTGTGATAACGACTGCGTGATTGAGGGAACTGTCAAGTTTAGAGATGGAAAAAAGGTAAGTAGGATTTGGAATTATCTCATTGTGTACCGGGCATATATGTTTAACGTTGCTGATAGTTTTTACTTGTCGAATTTCTCAGAATTTTTTTTGACATAAGAACCGTTGGAATATTGCAATATCCTTCATTATTTTCTTATCGGTAATATTTGATTTATGCCGATGGTGTTATACGTTATCGCAGTTTGCGCTTATCGGTGTTATCGATAAGTAATTATAGTTGTTATTTTACTAAATATGCTCACCTATACTGAGAATTAAATTTTCGTTTTTTTTCGAGACACGTTAAATTCAAAATTTATCATTAACACAGTTCCTAAAACGGTGCAAAAGGCTACGATGAATCATTGACAAATAACTTGACAATTTACATAACTTCGTCGGGTAATTTGTAATTGTAATTTTAATAATTTTAATTTATTTACGTCTATATTTTTTTCTACAATGATGTATACTTGTCCATTTACTTAATTTACTACGTGTTTTACATGTCACTCACTGACTAAATATTTTTTATCTAGAATTATTCGTTTTGTTTCTATTAATATTTTTATATTATGTTCCTTTGTATTAAATTATATTCACATATTGAGAATCCAAGTATGGAGGCTCAAAAAATATTCGTGCGAACTTCAAATTCTATTTAACAAAATTTAGTTAAACATTTTAATATTCTTATTTTTTGAACATACCAATAGTATAATATGTAAATAAATTTGCTTTTATCTAGTACAAATTAATTAAATATCATTCATCCTATAAAGGGAACTTAAGTAGCAAGAGCAAATATTATTAATATCAATATTTAAATTATTCATTGGATATTATTATTACTGTTATTATTATTAATAATATTATTAATATAGTTATTGGAAATACCGTCAGTATAAAACAAAGTCGAGTAGAAAATAATTCCTAAAAGTTAGTACTTTTTATATTTAAAAGTTTAGATGCGGCAAGGATTGACCCCGAGACTGACGAAACCGAGACGAACTGAAACTTTTGCTGATGCCAGTAAGTTTTTATATTTTACATTTTTATCACATTTTTGAAAAATATATCTACTGAGGTATCCACTCCCGTTTCCACAATTGCTTCACTGGTATTAATCTCATGTGCTCGATTTGGATGTTGGTGATCATCATGGCAATGAAAAACCCACGGTTGTTGTATTATAATATTTGATTCTTAAGCCACATTGTTCGTGTTCTTCCAGGGCCTCTTCTGTTAACTTTTCAATATTTAATTAGTTGCGGCAAATCATAGCACTCAGGGTTCTTCATGATCTGTCCTAATTACTCCAATTTACGGGTTTTCAGAGTGCTAAGCAATTTTTTCCTATTCTCATTCTTTCCAAAACTGCCTGAATGGTGACATGGTCAGTACAAGGTATTTTCAGGGTACTGAATTAATATTTAATCTTGACTTTGATAGCCTTATGCCTGGTGTTCTGTACGAAAGGGAGACACAATAAAATTACAAACCTTTTTTGTAACACATTTACATAATTGTTGACATTTCCACACAGTTATAACCCAGATGCAAACTTTTCCATAATCCTATAAGTAAATGACAAGTTTTCAACCAGGTCCTATACACTTAACTTGTCTGGCGCGCTTTACAGATTATTTCGTATATTGCTTCGATGAAGGTTTTTGTTGAAACATTTGTGAAAAGATCTACTATAATTTAAACAAATTGAAAAAAAGGCAACTTCCCAAATTTTATGAGACGAAATGTGTAATGGCAATATTTACTTAAACATATTAAATCAGGGTTAAATCATGTTGTGTATTGACAAAATAGATGTCATCTCGTTATCTTTGAAGCAATGGATGAACTTTTTGATTGTTTTATTCGTTAGTGACGAATTCGCCCTTAAAATTTTTTTATATTCGATAGCAGCCAAAATTCCAAAAAACTTTTTCCTTTGCACACGTAAACATATTAGTCAATCCCTATTATTACACTCATAAATCCGTCGAAAAATATAAGTTGTGACCCAACCATTTTGAAATAATTTCCAAAAATGTGTTTAAAAATATGGACAATTTTTAGGGTTTTATTGTCAAAGTCGATATCGAACTGTCCTACTTTTTAGAGACATTTTTCTAAATTATTTTAAAACGGTGTAAAATTTGGAAAAGGTTCAAGGGGCATAAAAATTATAAAAGAATGCAGGAAATCTGGCAGTAATACCTAACTCGGTTAATTTTCTAAAATGTATTATGGTCATTTTATAGACATTAATTGCGACTTATTGTGTTACAAATGAGTGTGTATGTAATTGTTCAAGGCACTTTAAAATGTTAGCAACCTGTGAATTAAAAATGTAGCGTTTCCGGATTCATGTTCATTGAAACTTTTTGAAATAGTCCCATATGTAGAGTAGCTGAACGAAATTTCGCCACCGTGTATTACAATATTTACCAAAATATGTTGTATTAACTCAGGTATGCTCGCATATTTGCAATATTAAACCTCATCTTATTAGAGACAGATCCGCACTTGACAATTTTCTATTTAAGATGTATAGGCAAACTCTATAACCACTCTAAAGCTATAATCCTTGCACACATGTAAACAAATCATTCATAAATCTGTCAAAAAATATAACTTCTGACCTGGCCTTTGCTCAAAGCATAACCGAAACTCGAGCTAAAAACCTATTTAGCTATGCACCGCATGGCAAGTAATAAAAAATAATCCCCGAACAACTGTCGAAAAATGTTCACCGCCACACCCGAGGGACCATAGGCCACTTTGTGTTACCATTAGGAATTAATCGATATGGACCAATTTTGCAAATCTCCTCGATTTGCCGGACCCTGCTGAATAAATTATTAAACCTTTTTCGGTCAGCACGTTTTGGGCCCTATTTTTTGTTTAAGGTATGTATCAGACTCGGTTTGAGATTTATTTTCGCTCTTAATGAAACATAAACGTATCTTTTATATCCAAATATTTATATGGCTCATCGAGTGGCTCATGTAACCTAGATGTACGAGCAGAATGGCTGTAAATTTTCTATAATATGAAAGTTTTAGAGTTACCTAAAGCTGGACAGAGTGAGCCGTAAACAGAACTTCAGTTTTTATGGGGTTTGTAACCCAAAGCAGACATCGTATGAAAAATATGAAAATTGTGACTTTATCCGACTTTAAAAAAACAAGGTTCTGCTTTCGATCGGCTTGTATGTATATATGTGTATATGTATGTATATTCGAGATTTTCTCTGCAATTACAGGACCGGTCTGAATAGGATTTTCACCACGTTGTAAAGCAACATTCCAAGGTAGTTTTGGTATAGAAACTATTAGAAACCAGCTCGCCAAGATATAGCGCAGTAATATAAAATATGCGGAAAAACGTCAACATCTGACAAACTGCTTTAATTACTTGTATGGATATGGAATTTTAATAAAAAAAATTGGTAAATTTCCTTTATCCTGAACTTCCCTCGTGATGAATTTTTCCTTCGATTTTGCCTTTTATTGCGAATAGTGAAGTGAGGCCTACTTTAGCTTAGTACATAATCATTTAGTAACACATATATACTGTCTTTTTAAACATTCTTTTGGTACGATTTTGTTCCATCATTGAATTCCGACCAAAATTTTACCACTTTACACCTATGCCTCACTTAATTTTTGGGTATAATTTTAAATAAATTTAATACGTAGTTTTTACAATGACTCCCACCACCCTTTTATTAGGTCATGTTAAATGCGTACGAGTTTAAACCTTTTCCACATTTAATTTTAAAGTCAATTAAATAGAATTTTAGTTTGCCTCCATTTTGTTCCGCTATCATGAATACGTACCACAACTCTACCAGTTATCTCTATCTCACACTTAATGCTTGCACAAAGTTTGAAATTAATCTAATAAGTAGTTTGTTTAGGCAGATTTTCTAAATATGTTATTAGGCCGCCATTTTGTTTTGCTATCTTATATTCTTACCAAAATGTTACCAGTTCATCCCTATGTAACACTTGATTTTTGTGCAAAATTTGAGGTAAATTAGATATTTAGATTTTTTAGTAATAATTGTTTTACCGTCTCCCTAGGCCGCCCGGGTTATTGGATTTTTACCAAAATATTACCAGGTCATCCCCATATGACCCTTAATTTTGACTAAAATTTGAAGTTGATCTGATAAGTAGTTTTTAAGCTATGCCGCGAACTCACAGACAGACAGACCGACCGATGGCATTGATAAAATTATATGTTTTGCATCTAGTGCCGCTAAAACTTAAAGATATGTTAAACCTCAGAGGGTGATTTTTTCACGATTACAAAAATTTTTATTTGCCCAGCATTTTGTTGCGCCATCTTGAATTAGTACCACAGTTTTGCTAGTTCATCTCTGTATCACAATTAGGTATGACACCTCGTATGATACACAATTTGAAATCAGTCCATTAGGTATCTACTTTTTCAGGCTGAATTTTTGAATATTTTATTAAACCGCCATTTTGTTCTTCCATCTTGGATTCGTACCAAAATGTCACCAGTTGATTCCTGTATAATACTCGATTTTTACACAAAATTTGAGATAAATTAAATAAGTAGTTTTTTAGTAATACTTTTTTTTAGATATCACTAGGCCGCCATTTCAGGTCATTTCCATGTGACATATGAAGCCGGGTAAGAATTTTGCTACGCTTCGCGGCGAAGAAACAGACAGACCGACGGAATTGAGAAAACATGTTTTTCGGCCTCTAGGAACTCTGAAACTTCTCGGAGGGTGATTTTTTTACGATTACAATACTTCTTTTTTACGAGGGAAGTAATTAATCCATTAAAAAATCAAACTTTTTTTAAGCGCCGTTGATATATGTAGTTAAGAAATAGTGTAGTTTAAACAAATATTCATACGTCTCTATCTATTTACAAAAATTAACAATAAAGATAAAAAGGAAATAAACTATAAGTAGGCAAAAAAATTTTACAAATAAAAATTAAAAATATAAAAATAAATAAAATTGAAAAACACTTAAAATAGTAAAATTAAAAAAAAAATTGGGAAAACTAAAACCTACTTCAAAAAACCACTGCCAAGTAAAAAAATTACGTTTAAAGCGACTTTAAAAATTTAACTTATGTAGTCGGAACTAATAGTAATAAATAGATATTTCTTGAGGGATTAGACCATATTATGTCTTTTAAAAATAGGATTCTAAATGAAACCCAGCTATATCAAATACATTACTTTTCTTACTATCTAGTGCTCAAATAGTAGATTGACAGATATTTTTTACTTTATAGTGCTTTTCTGAAGTGGGTTTTATTTTTTCTAACATTTTTGTTATATAACTCCTTTCTACTTCCCTCATAAAAGTGAAGTATTGTAATCGTGAAAAAATCACCATCACAGGATCTTACATATTTTTTTAGGGTCGCTAGATGCCAAAAAAACATGTTTTCTCAATTCCGTCGGTCTGTCTGTTCGCGGTATTAGCTATGCTACTTACTAGATTGACTTCAGATTTCGGACAAAACTTAAAGGTCATATGGGGATCACCTGGTGACATGTTAGTAGAAATCCAATATGGTGGAACAAAATGGCGGGCTGGCGAAATGCTAAAAAAATATTACCGAAAAACTATTTATCTAATTTGAAAATCAAATGAAAATTTGATTATGACCAAAATTAAATATTACATCGAAATGAACTGGTAACATTGCTATACCCTAAATAACATTTGCGGTCTATAAAGTCTTCTATTTTGTCTTTATAAATATCTATTTTGACATAGGGTAATTTAATTTTTAAGAGATGTGTGTCCAACAAATTTTTAAGTTCTGCTAGAAGTTTTGTGGGGCCAATATCATTGGATTCAAACAATTTATTAACCCTCTGAACCTCCACCAAAATATTTTTTAATAATGACATAAAAGCATGATTTTTTCATCATTATAAATAACAAAAAGTGTCTCTGTTGTATAACACCGTTCCTTATTCCTTACCATACCAAAAAATGTTTATCCAAGATGGCGGCCTAATACAATATTAATTTAAAAAAATCAATCCAGCCTGACAAAGACTACTTATTAGGTTAATATCAACTTGTGTTCAAACATTGTGAGACGAATTCAAAATTGCGGTTTTAAAAAATCATTCTAAAAACTACTTATTCAATTTAATTTAAATTATGCCCAAAACAAATGTGCCATAGGTAGAAACCAGGGTTTTATGCAAAGGGTAAACCGTTGTTGCATTTTGGTGTGCAGGTATTTGGCATTGTGCGGGCATGGCATTGCCATTGATATTTATGGCATTGTGGTAGCTTTTTTAGGGATTTTGACCTATTTCCGACATTGCGGTAGTATTTTTTTTGATAGCATTGTCCTTTTTTACGGTTTAATTTATTATTTATTAAGGATGGCGCGCACCAGCTATTATTTTATAAGGCTGTCAAGGATAGTTTAACAACAAAGTTTGAGGAAAATTTAGAGCAAACCTATACGCTTATCAACTTTACTGAATTCACATCCATATCCACAATACATTAAAGTCAAATCCCGTAGTGAGAAATTACTCGAGGAATTGGATCTCTCGAGAATGTTCTTATAAACTAAAAACTTTTTCAACTGAGTTGCAAAGTAGCTACAAACCACTTAAAAGTAGGTTAAGAATATTTTCACCGAAAATCTTTATGGATAAATCCCGGATAAGTCTTAATCCGGATATAGCTTCTTGTTGTAGCGATAAACATTTAGGTCGCTTTGTAAGCTTGTTTTCTGGTAAATCTTCTCTTGAAAAAGGTCTGAAAGTCTTTAGAATGACCCTTTTACATAAAGACCACGATAAGAAAATTTTCGAATTACCAAATGAGGGATATTTTCTAATCTAAATTTACCTTCAACTTTTTTTATGCGAATGAATACAGAAAACTTATCATATCAAAATATTAGAGTATTAAGAATTTTCTTGTTTGCTCAGTACAATATTAAATTATCGATGTTTTGCTATTTTCAAACCAACTAGTTTCTTACACTTACTCAACCTACGCATATGAGTATTTGTACTAAAATCAATCAGACACACATAATCTAGGATTTAATATTGAGGCTAAATAAATTTATAAATATTATAAGTTAGTAGGTAAACAATATTAAAAGTACTTATACACTTTTAATTGGCTTGAGCCTCGGATTTAGTAGTCAAGTCGAGATAACTCTGGAAGTGGATACATTGACAAGTCTAATAAAGTTGGCCAGAATAGGAAATTGTTAATCAGGTTAATGATTTCAAATTATACAGTCAATAAATTAATTCCATCGTGTAGACGATTCGTTAGAAGTTTAATAGAATTGCGAATGGCTTTTGATTAAGCTTTAAATAATGTTATGGTAATCAAAATCCACATGACTCTATTGACGATATAATCTTAATGACCTATTGATACATATTTAGCATTGCTGGTACATCATATATGATCAATTAGGAGTATATTAAACTCCTCGGATGGTCTTAATCCATAAAATATGAAACGTTGTTATTTTAAAAAGTGGAAGTTAGAATCAGGTGATTATTTTTTAAATCTTGCCGTTACTATACAAGATTCTCTATGCTTATTTATATGCTGAGGTATATGGTGAGAATTGTTCCTTTCTACCCGATCAGCTAGAAACTCGCCTACAAACTAAGGTGAGAGTAATATGTATGTTTACAAATTTCTGGGTGTATGGTTCGGTGTATGGTGTGTTTATTTGTTACAACCGGACTGATATGCAATATTCCGTGAGTTATTTTTATAAATAAAAATTAAAATTGTAGCAGTGGTACAGATTGTCTGACGAGAGTGGGTTTCTGTCGAATCAGTTTTTGTGCCATATTTTTTACTTCCGTCGTAAAGGGGAAGTAAAACTATTTACCCTTACTTATTAGGGAAAGCATGGGGATAATCTGTTAACATTTTGGTAAAAATCCAATATTGCGGCTTAGTGAAATGTTAAAAAATTATTATAAAAAACAAATTATGCTTCAATTTACTTCAAATTTTGCACAAAGATCAAGTGTTACTTAGAAATTAACTGGTAACATTTTGTTACGATTTCAAGAGAGCAAAACAAAATGGCGGCCTAATAAAATGTTTAAAAAATCAGCCGGAAAAACTCTCGAAAAAACTACTTATTAGATTAATTTCAAATTTTGTGCAAGCACTATTTTACCATCCAATATGGTGGAACAAAATATCGCCCAATAAAACTATTTAAAAACAGTACATATCCGTTGCTAAATATATAGGTGCGAAATTCAATTGAGTCACACTTTACTATTTCTAATACATGGAAAAATTCATAACGAGGAAAGTTTCGCAAAAGAAAATTTACAGATTTTTAAATTTTCAAGTTCAATTCTTTATATATGTTAGATAATTAAAAAACCGTGGTTCTGGAGAATACTTTTCGACGTTTGGCTTTTCAGTGCGCGCCATCTTCAGGAATCCTAACTTTGCGAGCTCTAAACATTAAATCAGCTCGGAGATATTTAACGGGCTTTTATACCCGATCTGTACTTACCGAACCTTTTTGATGTGTAAACATTTTCGATAGATTGTCTAATTTTTCATTCATAAAGCAGGGAGCCGACACCTAGGCTTTGGTTATTTTTACATGATACGTCCACTAGTCTGCTGGTGTTCAGCTATAGCCTGAGCTACTATAATTATACAGTTGGCTTTATTCAAGGCTTTATTTCAGCACATTGTTCATGTTCCAAATTTAATGGATATTTTGGAAAATTTTATACATTTCTTCTGTTTAAAAAGGTATAACATTTAATTGTAATTACATTTTTGTTGTGCTGGAAGCAAAATAAAAAAATTGAATCTGAATCTAAATTTTTAGGGGATCACAGGCATTGTTCAATTTTTTTGTATGTGTTGAAGGTTGTACGTGTGTTAAACTGCACAAATATCCGTGCTATCTATCAATAAGTAATTATTCCTTTTTCCTTTCCCGCTACGGGGGTGGGACTACTATATACTACTACTACTAAGCACATAATAGTATTAGCCATTTCTTCTTATAGCTTCAGTCAGATTCTACGTTTTTGGATAATATATACAGGAGATCCAAATGCACCTTTTCCCTTTGAACAAATGTATCTAAAAAAAGAATCGTCCCATTTTATTCATTTCTATTGTTAATCTAATATTCTGATGAGGCCAACTGACAAAAGTATCATCCACATATCTTAATCCCTGTTTTGGTTTTAGTTGTGAGAAAGTTAAAACAATAGCCACGAAAAATTGCGAATGGCTTTTGATTAAGCTTTAAATAATGTTATGGTAATCAAAATCCACATGACTCTATTGACGATATAATCTTAATGACCTATTGATACATATTTAGCATTGTTGGTACATCATATATGATCAATTAGGAGTATATTAAACTCCTCGGATGGTCTTAATCCATAAAATATGAAACGTTGTTATTTTAAAAAGTGGAAGTTAGAATCAGGTGATTATTTTTTAAATCTTGCCGTTACTATACAAGATTCTCTATGCTTATTTGTATGCTGAGGTATATGGTGAGAATTGTTCCTTTCTACCCGATCAGCTAGAAACTCGCCTACAAACTAAGGTGAGGGTAATATGTGTAATATAATATGTAATATGAAAGTCTCAATAAAGATATTCACTATCACAGGTGACATAGAGGGGTCTCATGGCTGCCCACGCGGTTTGTTAAAAAACTCGCAAATATTAAATGATATCATTATGATAATTACCTAATGCATGTAAAAATGTCGATGGAAATACTGATTTCGATTTCCATTATCTTTTAGTTTATACTCCCTAAGTTTAAGCAGCAATAAATATTGGACAAAAATTCATTTAATATTTGAACCAAAATCAGATTTAGTCCAAAAATAGAATAGCAAATTAATTTCATATTCATTTTTCTTTTCGGAAATTGTTTAAAATAGCTTGAAAAAATTCAATAGAAGTTATCAAATCAGATATATTTATAATATTCAAAAAGAAACCCATTTGAAGGACATACAATATACAAGTTGTCTGTCCCATTAAAAAAAAATACAACTTATAATGATATCTTGTAAAATTGATAGTCTTTTGTTAGTTTTTTTTTAATTATTAAAAAAAAATTGTTAAGCAACCCTACAATTTGTTTTTTGATTCGTATGCCTAACTTTAAAACTAAAGGAGATATGGCAGGTTAAAATGTTATCAAGATAAAACTGTACCTACATTTTTCGAAGAGTGAGACGCCCCTCGCATTTCACTAAATGTTAACCCACAAACTAATAAATAAAGAAACTGCTAAAACTTTGTTCAAAAATTTCAACTATTTTAATTAATCTATTTGTTTTTCTTTATTTGGTAATTTAATTGGTAAATAAAAAGAAACATATTTCTAAATATAAATAAAATACTCATCTAGAACAAGGTCTTTTGCAATAAAATATTTAACGAGCAAGTGATATTTTGCTACAATTATCTTTTGAGTATTAATTTAAAAATCTCCGTAAAATATATCTGAACAATTGTGTAATAAAGATATCCCTAGCAAAGATATGATTAGCATAGATTTGCGGCTTCTTCAAGAAAATATTTACAGGCACTTAAGTGTCAACAGAGGCATACAAAAAACGTGGTTTGAAAGGTTAATTCATAATAATTTCATTATAAATTCATAAACTAAACATTTTATTGTCTTCTCCAACGGCCATCGAACATTCATTATCGTGTTTTGCATGCATCGGCATTTCCTATAAATTATAAATAAAAGAATAACAACAGACTCGAAGACATATTTCTTCCGACATCGGCAGTAGCGACATGGTTTAATCACAACTTGATCTTTTAGGCCAATAATAATAGATTGTTTTTAATTATCAGCGGCAATTTTTTAATTTTTTACCACTGGCAAGACGATGAAACTGACCTTGAACCGAACCAGAATTATTAATACATGTTTTTCAGTTAATAACCTTCTTATGCTTGTGTTTTTGCCGCCGCGGTGTATTTTATATAAAACACCCGTCTCCTTTTATAATACGTCCGCATATAGAATTTTAATATCCCATTTTTCATTTCATTCAATTTGTTGGACTAAATTCCACAATCAGACCTGAATTTGATAAGTGAGGAAGGGTGACTCGTTTGAGCCAATACATCTAGGCCCTGTTAGGCCCCTTGTACAATAATCAGCGGAATTTATTATCACTTTATAGTAATATTTTATTTATTTCACTTCAATATTGAAACAGAATAATATAATAAATTACAGTATTAAGCCATACCAAAGACATATGATACTCCGAATAAGATCCATCCATGTAAACTAAATAAACCCCTAAATGGATCCCAAGTTTGTATTGTATTCCCGATAGTGCCAAAGATCATAGGCATTTTCGACATTGTGATGACATTTTTGGAATTTCCTTATCTCGTTGATAATTCAAATTTTCAATTTTAGTTACTGCCTCGTTCCTGTGGTAACTAATCGAAGGCTATAAAGTTCCAAACGATAGTACGGTCAAAATTTGATTTTTTTTATTTGCAAATATATTCAAGTAAATATTTCACGTCGTTATCTGCAAAAATGTATTGTATAAATTGCTAGATGACACAGAATTATTAAGCTCGGAGTATGTCCAAAAAACTTAGTAAGAGTGAAAGTATCTTGTTTTTTTTATATCACTTTTAAAGCCCATTGCTATACCAACGAAACGCACTAATTGACTTATCATTATAGCTGAGTTTGTAGTAATTGCAGCAATATGCGTTACTCGCACACTGAAGCCTCTTGTTAACCATTTATTTTGGTTGCTATATTTTAGGGCAGATTTACTGCATTCTGATTCGGTGAGAGTGACCCCATTACATTTGGCTAGATTCCCCACTTTGTTTTTTATAAATGTAGCCTCTGTTTCGTCGCATAAGTTCCATGAGATATGTTTTAGTTTTCACAGTCTAAACCTCGGTCTAAATAATATATCTCCAGTCATTCTCCTTTTGGCGTAATAGCACTGCACAAAAAATTTCATCTTTGTCAATAGAATCTTTAACGGCATTACTTTTTTCCATATAGTGATGATCTTGCGAAGAGGAATAAATATTGTTTATAATACTTCGGACCCCAAATGTATTTGAAGTAGTTAGTTTATTCTCTGATAGCTTGGAGAAAACTGTAAATGGGTGGAAAGAGACTACAGTCCGAAGATCCGAGAAATTCTTATTATTGTTATTTCTTAAATATAGGGTTTTAATTTCTGATTTGTTAGAAGTTCAGCAGACTGGTTTTCGAAACAAGCTGCATAGAACTTTAATCTTTTAACCATTTTGATGAGATTTTCTCGGATTATGGAATCTTTTGCACTGATTATGTACTCGAAACGAAGCAGATTCTTTAATAAGTTTCTTCACTGGTGTTTTATTTTTACTAGTAGGAAGTGTGTCATTTGTGGAACTAGGTAATATATAATACAGAATAGAATCATACTGATTTTGTATAGTGTTCGGTTAAATGGAAAAATTCATGTTGATCTAACTATAGGCGCATCCGTTTTCAGGCAGCATCTGTTGGAGTAATTTATCTTCCAGGATTGTCTGCTTTTTTACCCTCGCCAGAGGTAAGTGTTTTAATCCTGAAATTATAGCAGTTATTTGCATTTCAGGGCCCTTGGATCCCCAGAAAATATTTCCACTTAGTATGCCAGTTTATCGTTCGGTCTGTGCGCGGCGTAGCCCACAAACTATCCGATTGAATTACACTTTATAGGATTTGTATAAAGTCATTACCAAAAAAGTATATGTTACGGCTAAAAACCGAAATCAGTTAATCCTAATATTATATGCTCTCCGTTAAACTTGCAACTAGCTCTACAAGTGAGCTAATATCTGAATAAATGTGGTTTCTATGCATTTTTGAGTTTAACACGTTAACTTTAAATAAACTGGTGGGGTGCCAAATGTAAGTCTCGATTATCGAAGTTTGATATAGCAAATGGGGGAGATGAAAGAAAAACTTATAGTTCTTGATATAAGCAACTAGAATATATGAGGATACCTGATTTAACCTAATTTTAGATTAGATTAGTTTAGTTAACTTAACCTAACCTAAGCTACGTGCCTTTAATGTGATGCAGGTGGTCATAAATACACCTTGTATAAATACATAAGGCAGAAACTGAGAACGTTGTAAGATTTTTTCATTCTAATCGACATTAGCTAATAACTTAACGCTTTGTTTAATATTGACATTAATATCGAGATTACCTATTTTCTTTTGCCTAAGTTCTGTACGAGGGAAGTTCCGGCTAAAAGCGAATTAACCGATTTTTTAGGTAATGTTTTAAAGGGACAAAAATCATGTGTCTCAGAGCTGAAGCGCTTTCGTTTTTTCTTCGAAACTATCCATAAAAAACTAAACATATTCCGAGACATATTCTATATTCTGAGCTATTTATACTATAAAATTTTTCACTATCTATCTTTTTTTACGGGGGAGGTGTCCTAGTATACCAAACTACCCCCATGTAAATAAGCGTTCATTAAAATAAACTATAACAAGCAAATTTTTAATGTGTATGTACATATCATTTATCAAAAGGCAAGTTTTTTCCATGCCAGTCAATGCAATTAATAGGTATTGATAAAATGCATTGAATAATAAAAGGAAATTGGCAGCTTTCTTGCTTGTATTTCTTTAAACCCTCGTCTAAACCCAATTTGTTTACATAACTAGGTCATTATGGATTTAGCCAATCTATTTTTGATAAAAAAGGTAATGCTTAAAGTTGCTACGCTACTGAGCTTGAAAAGATTCCTTATTTATTAACACATACATAGGCCACTTTTACCTCCTGAGACGATGTTCTTTATGGGCATGGGCTCTGGTGTAATCTGACACCACAAACCAACTGAAGAAACCAATGGGTTTTTTATTACGGTTTCCTTATTATTCGAAGGGAACGGAATAGACGTGATAAATGTTTTGGGGGTTAGGCAAATATAGGGTGAAATTTTAAGAACGCAACCGATGTTTTTTGTTTTCTTACACACCGATATCGTTTGAAGGTAACTGATATGGTTCGTTGTCCCAGCATTTGCAAACCAAATATAAAATTATTTCTGTTTAAGTTGATAGTTGATTTTTTTTGGCAAAGCAGTAGAAGTACTGCCTGGTTAATTATTATGAAACAAAATATAACTAACTAACTAAAAATATTTATTTGTTGTTTAAAATCGGATCGGAAAGATTATATTATTTTGAAATAATATAGTTAATACCGAGGTAAATACGTTTTTTGTCTTTGCTATAAATGCTTCTTGTATGGTGGGTAACATTTAGGGTATATATATATATATATATATATATATATATATATATATATATATATATAATAATATTTTTTAATGTAAAGCTTTTTTGCAAGAGGGGAGGGGAAAATGGGTATACATAAGGCTCACTTCAATCACCAATTTTCGCATTTTTGGATATTATGCGAAACTTATATAGGATAATTACAACGCGAGTGAAAACATTTCCGGCAAATAACGCCGAATGTGTAAAAGTCAAATTAAAAACTATAGGAAAGGTCCTCGAAAAGGCCTTAGAATAACTTATAATGATGTATTTGCCCTCGTATTTGCCTAACAACTGAAAGAAAAAGAGAACTGACAAGGAAAGGATATTATTAAAGTACTTAAATAAATGCAATAATGTTGCAATAAAACAACTTCAGCGAAAATACTTGCATGAGTGAAGTTTTGCAGAAAAGTATGGTTAATTTTCATTGTACGAGTTATATTTAAACTCGATTTAAACACAAAAACAAATACTATTAGGTGTTTTATAATTAAAATGTTTTAAATCCAAGATTAAATCATGTTCGATATTTTAAAGGAAAACACTTAGTTTTATTTTGTTTTCAATACTTTTACTACATTTCGTTACCTAACTACATAATTTTGCTACTTAAGCAGTGTTCAGTTCCACCGAGGCCAGAATTAGCAATCTGCCAGTTTGCATTTAATATTTAGTTTGTTAAATTTGCTAGTAGGTAATAAATTACATTACGAACTACAATGTCAATATTTACATTAATTATTAGACTCTATAAATTAGATAAAATAAGGAAAATTTTAAGCGCACAAAGCTCGAATAAAGCATTGGAACTTGCCGCCTGCTGGAAGAATAAAATATACTGATTTGATTTATATTTGTCAGTTTACCACAAAAAACAATACGTAAAACATAGCTTTCCCCAATTTTTTTTAAGATTGAAATCGAGTTTGAAAATCTTTATTATTTGGGCATACATAAATTATACCGTAAACATATTTATACGCTGGATTTTTTTTATTTCATAATTTTTCTCCTTTTTTTATTGCAAAAATCTCATATTTCTGGTTTTGCAAAAAAAATTATTACATACGTTTTTAACCAATAAAATTTAAAGTCAATAATGACATGTAGTTACGAAAAATGTTATTTTATTTTCGAAGTCACGTCCAAGTTGTTTTATTCGTAGGGAAAATAAATCAAGAGCTCAATATTAGACTTTTTTTTCTTGGTGAGGGTTTTAAATTTGCCAATGTTTTGATAGTTCGGTTTCTATCTTAATCAGGGCTAAAATTTAAAATAAACATACAAGTAAAAAACTGCACAAACAATAAAAAAATGTAGAACTATCGAAATTTTGGCAAACATTTTAAGCGATCACCATTATTTCCGGTTCCGGTCTGTGCAATATTGAGCTCGTGATTTATTTCCTTACCAAAAATATTATAAGGAATAATTTAATAGGAAGTTAAGATTCGCCGCCACTGCTTATGACCGTTTGATGGGCGGCTCACACGGGGCACTGTCAAAAGCAGTCCTTCGAATTGGGGTGCTAAAACGTCTTGAGTTTACCAGATGGACGCGTTTCGGAGATAAGGAAGGACCTTATTAGATATGACCTGTCCTCGGCTTGTGCAATAGATACATATAATCTAGATATCGGTTTGGGACATAATCGATTTGTCGTTACCTATGGTCGAGATATTTCGGATGTGCGCCCTTAAAGTTACCAGAACTCGACCTTGGAAAGTATTTCTCTGTAAGGTGATAGAAGGCCGAGAATCTTTTATCTGCACGATGCACGCCCACGCAAGGTTTTTTAAAATATTTATCATTAATTTAAGCTCATTACTAAAGGCCATTGAAATTTGGATGACTGTTCATCGGCACTAAATTGTTTTTCAAATGGCGTTTCACAAGTTTCGTTTACTTAGTGAGTAGCTCGAAAAAAAGTAAAGGCAAAATGTAAGCTGTGGAAAGCATTTTTGTTCCTCGATAACAATTGCTAGTATTACACATATTTATTTTCATTTGTTGGCTTTATGGCGGGCAAATTTAAAAAAAGACAGGTCGTTTCACGCAGCGCGGTCTGTCAGAAAATTAGTCTATAAACAACCAGTATATTTTATTTAATTTAAGTGTTTATCCGAAGTCTAGGAATAGTTCCTATAATACAGATTTAAGATTCTAAACACATTTTATGTTGCATTCCTTTACTTAATTTCAATTGTTTCTTAGATTGTGACATCTAATAAATTGCAAATTTTGAGAGGTTGTAAAACCTAAATAGTTTGAATTAGGGTAAAAACAATTTTAATTTTCTTTTTTTTTTCAAGATACTTGGAAAAATAAATCTTAGTTGTAGTCATAGAATACAAAAACCAAAGAGGCCTTAGAAAACTAAGACATTTTGCGGTAAGCCAAACCATTTAAATTTTACAGCCTCTCAAGGTTGAAATTATAATTTTGAAACACTAATATTACATTATGAAAAGTACTATCTCAATATCTCAAAAACAATTACTCATACTCGATATGCTTTATTGTCAAGAAACAATTGTTTGCAGAATCAAATATTTAATTCCTTTACAAAATTCAGTTTCAAATAGATTTTAAATTATTACTTAAATTATTAAACATTTTGTAAAAAATTGATTGCTTTTAAAAAGTAGTCTTGGGAGTGGTAAAAGTAGATTTGTATTCAGTCATTCTGGTATTCTGAATTACCTTTCTGGATTCAAACCTTCTTATATATTAAAGAAAACATTTTCCACAAGAAACGAACTAAAAAACACATAGACAACAGCCTCCAACCATAACAATCAGAGTATGCCTTTTGCAGGAACAAATCTTTAATCTCTTTACGAAATACCTTTTAATTTGAAACAGTTTTTAAATTATTATTTAAATGATTAAACATTTCCTAAAAAATTGATTGCTTTGAAAAAGTAGTCTTGGGAATTTATAAAGGTATATTTGTATTCAAAGTCATTCTGGTATTGTAAATTACCTTTCTGGATTCAAAACTGGAACAGTTTTTATATGTTAAAGATACATTTTCCATCATAAACAGACATAGAACAGTCAATATTTGTTCTTTCGTGAATAAGAGTTGACAGTGTCCACTCCTTTTGATATTACATAGACTTCGAACTGCTGATAAATACTGAGTTAAGTAACTGCTTACTGGTGATAAGTATGCCATTTTTGCAATGCAATTGCATTTATATGAAACTATCTTAATAGCAAATCAGCTAGCGGCAAGGCTTTTACACAGATTCCTGATGTGTTCCTCTTATTTTAGCCTATTATAGTGATGATTAAAAATTTTGTTTTAAAGATTGGGTTCCCCAATATAAAAAAATATTATTAATTATTCTTAATTATATAATAGCATCTATCCTCATGAAATGTGTTTAGACATTTGTGGATAATTAAAATTGTGCATTAGTTTTGTATCAGACGTATTAAACTGGCCGACAAAAAAATTTTTTTTGTTGTAACACAAATCAGAATAGCATAATCTAATAGAATGGACTTATCCAAATACGAAAATGACAAATAGAACGTTGTAGCACGTAGGGTTTTCTTATTAGAGTTGTAGAACCATATCGAATGTTACGATACTTAATATCTATAAAAAAATGATTTCAGAAAATTCTTAACCCTGTTTGTTGACTATGTTTACAGTTTTCACCTATTAAACATACCATACATCTAAGAGAAAGGCAAACGAGAAAAATTTTAACTTAAAACACTAAGTAAACTTTATTTTTTCCGTTTATGAGGTGTTGAAGAGAGAAGATAGCTAGCCAACAGTAGTCACCCATCATGGCTGAATCCCATCGTCCTTGGTACCGAATTTCCATTGTTCTGATATCTTGGTGAAACCTTTTACCCTGCTCGTCACTAACAGCTCCCAAATTTTTAGGAAAAAATCACAGATTAGAAGGGAGGAAGTGAATTTTTAATGACATTCTACAATGTAAGAGTTCATTAACTAATTGTTCATAATTTTTATCCATATTGTTGCCTAAAAAATCCTCTTGCTACATTAATAAATTAATTCCATGCTCTGAGTTCCTGCTTGTTAAGCTTTTACGTAAAATTGACATCGTCCAGCAATTTTCTGATTTGTGGCCCAATAAAAATGCCTTCTTTTAATTTGGCATCACTTAACTGGGGAAAGACTTGTCTTAGGTATTTAAATCCATCACCATCTTTATTCAAAGCCTTCACAAAGTTTTTCATCGGCCCAAGTTTAATGTGAAGAGGAGAACTATATCAGAACACGCGCATAACGAATTTTCCATACTGTAGAATTCAGAAAACATAGCATTTCTTTTTCTGAAATTAGTAATTTTTGTTTCTTTGGCCAATAGGTTCCATTCCTTAAGACTAGAACCCAGAAGTTCTGACTGTTGTTTGGATAACCCCAAATCACGTACTAAATCATTTAATTCACTTTGAACAATCAAATGTGGCTCGCCGGAACTGAGACCTGTGGTCAAAGTGGGATCGGTGCACTGTTCTTCTGAGCCTGATGATGCGTTTTCTTTATCATCATTGGATATTCTATATTGTGCTTTCCCTTTTTGGAATAACCTTCAGTCTTTGTCAGGCAAAAATAACAATCGTCAGAATAATTGGTGGGTTCTCGCCATACCATTGGAACTGCAAAAGGCATACTTTTTCTCTTTTCCTTCATCCACTGCACCAATGACACACTACAACTAACACAGCACACACGGGGAGCCCACCGCTTATCTTGATCCCCAATTAACACACCAAAATATTTAAATTTTTTTTAAATCTATATATTGTATTTTGATTAAAGTGAAATAAAAAGTGCTTGCTTCGGTCTTTACCCAAATAAGACTGGTTTTATTTTGATGTTACATCATAAATAAAACGAATTATATCCATATGTTAGCCGTAAAAATGTGACGGGTCCTCTTTTATTTATTGTAATGGTTTTAACATAATTTCTTTGTGAAGCTCTCAACATCTCCATGTCCATAAATGTGTAAATCTTACAATCTTAAAGTATAATTTAGCAAATCATCAAGTCTTAATGGTGTTAATGTTTCCAGCACAATTTTGACAAAATTATGTTATGGTGAAAATACATTAGTATATTTACCAACAGTGTCCTAGTTAACAAATTTAGTGCTTACTTAATAATAATATATTTTAATTTTTAATTTACCTTGTTTTTTTTTACTAACTAATCGTATTATTTACTGCTTGTGAAGGAATTCATTACGAGAAGTTTGCATTTAGGACTGGTACCATTTTTCAAGACAACCGGTGATAAAAAAAACAGCACACAGTTATCGCATACATAGAATATAATTGTTTCAAATATACTTTATCGTTTAGATCCATTCATTTCTTGTTGGATAAAACAACAACAATAATAATAATTAATTAATAGGTTTACTTTTATATTTTTAAATATAACCTTCTTTTTGTTACTCATTGAAAAAAGGCACAGGCCCTATATTTGAGTTTATTTGAGACGGTTGTTATTTGATTATTTTCAAGGAAGTGATTACTTGGTAATACAGCACCGCAAGTTAGTCCGGCTCCAGCTTTCAACCGAGCAAGCATATATTTCGGCATATATCGTATATCATATCTTTCAGATAAGAAAATAAGTTTTAAATAAATTTAGTTTTTATTGTGCATGTCATAATTACGATTTGCATATTTACAAATAAAATTGTATTTCGTACAAGTGTTCTTTATTGTCATTGATTACAACATTTCTTTCATTAGTATGATATCTAACTTCAGATCGCAATTTATTACAATATTTTAAGAAAAAAAATTCTATTAACATACGTCCTGAAATGCCTAAATTTCGAAATAAATGAAATAAGAGAAATATTCAACTATTTGATATTTTTAATTTTTTTTAATACCCCACACATCTCATGAAACTTTGGTACACGGCACAGCCCCATTTTCTATGCAATTTCTTGAAACCATTTACACACGGTTACTTCCAGGATACACTTTTACAAAATATAAACTGTTACAACATAGACTCGGAGTTTGTTGGCACGCTACCCAGCGCTTTCTTTACACCAAACCTAACTGAACTCAACCTAATCGACATATTTATTAATTATAAGTTTTGTTAAAAAGAAAATTTAAAAAAAGTCATTTCACTTGAACGAGGATTCGAACACACAATATAACTAATCCTATCCTAATCGGCATTTTTATTAATTATGTGTTTTGTTACAAAAAAAAGTAATTTTACCTGAACGAGGATTCGAACACACGTGCTTCGGATCCAAATCCGAGAAACCTACCGCTGCTCTAGAAAACTCACATGGACCTTTTCACAAAACTTATTTATAGGGAGTGATTGCTGCGCAGTATACGATTAGATATTCCGACGTTGCCGGTGTGCTGAATCAGATTATACATTGAAATGACGTAGTTGGGCGGCACAAGCGTGGTTGTGTTGTAACAGTTTATATTTAGTAAAATCCCGGCTATGACCCATTTAACTCCCGAAATTATTCTACTAAACACAAATATTTTCCTTAAAAATCAAATTTGTCGTTCTATTCTTTAACTTTTGGATTTTTTTAAATCAGAATTTTGCAGTTTGTGAAGAAGTTATGTAGCAAAGAAGATTTTAATGTCAGAAATGTTTTAACATTATATTCTCATTGAAATTTTAACACCCTTTATATTCGAAATTAAGTATTTACGGACCCATACTTATATAAACATTTGTTTACTTCCCTCGTAAAAGGGAAGTGTTGTAATCATGGAAAATCACCCCCCCCCCTCCCAGGTTTGTACAGATCTTCAGGTTTTAGGACCCCTATATGCCAAAAACATCTTTCTCAATTCCGTCGGTTTGCCTCTTCGCGTCATAGCTAAAAAACTACTCACCCGATTGACTTGGGGGGTCATATAGCGATGGCATGACACGGTAATGTTTTGGTAAAGATCTAATATGGCGGAACAAGATGACGGCCTAGTGAAACGTTAAAAAATTATTACTAAAAAACTAATTATTCAATTTACCTCCAATTTTGCACAAAAATCAAGTGTTTGATAGTAATGAATAGGTAACATTTTGGTACGAATCCAAGATAAAAAAAATGGCGACCTAATAAAATATTTAAAAATCAATCTGAAAAAATTACTTATTAGATTAATTTTAGATTGTGTGCAAGCTTTATGTGATATAGAGATAAACTGGTAAAGTTGTGGTATGATTGAAACAAAATTGCAACACTAAGTTTTGCAGAAGAATTATACATAAAATAGGGATTAACTGGAACGAATTCAACATGACGGAACAAAAGGCGATGTGCGTCAGTGTAAAAACTACTTATTTAATTTATTCTAAATTATGCCCAAGTGTAGCATAAGTAGAAGCAGGTAAAGGATTGATAGGAATTCAATACAAGAATACAGATCTTCGCATTATAAAGTCTCTAAATGACAAGAAACATATTTTCTCAATTCCATCGGTCTGTTTGCCTCTCGGTCTGTATATTTGCTTCATAGCTAAAAAACTACTTACCCGATTAACTTCAATTTCTGGGGGAAGACTAACGGTCGTATACCTGTTAACATTTTGGTAAAAATCCAGTATGACGAAAATCAGAGAGAAATGTTAAAAAAATATTACTAAAAAATACGTATCCAATTTACCTGAAATTTTGCGCAAAAATCAAGTGTTATATAGGAAGTACTGGTACTATTTTGGTACACATTCAAGATATATTTATATTACATATCTTCGCGTTTTAGCGTCCCTAGATGCCAAAAATATGTTTTATCAATTTCGTCCGCCTGTCTATCGGCTAGCTGTCTGTTCGTCAATTCGCGGCTTAGTCTAGTGACTTCAAATTTCGGCTAAAAATTAAAGGTCACAAAAATCCAATATGGCGGAACAAGATAGCGAATAAAAATATATTAGTAAAAAACTAATTGGACAATGAAAACTTTGTATTTCGTGCAATTGATCCCTACGTGCACCTAACCCCTTTTAATTTTTTAATTATCCAATTTACCTCACTTGTACAAAAATCAAGCATTACATAAGAATTGATTTTAAATTTTGCAGATAAACTAAATGTGATACACTTAGAGATAAACTGGTACGAATTCAACATGATGGAACACCATAGCGGTATATGTCACTGAAAAAACTACTTAATTATGCCCAAATGTGGCATATGTAGAAACTGATAAAATATTGGTAGAAATCCAATATGGTGGAACAAAATGGCGTCCGATAAAATATTTCAAAATACAGCATATATGTGTTACTAAATTACTATGTACCGAACTAAATTAAGTTTATTCCCACATCTTTATAATATGTAACCTTCATGTATTTATAATGTATTTAACTTTCGAAAAAAACTTATTTTGTTTTCAAATACATTTTTGGTCAAACTGCTCAATTGACCAGTAAGTTATTCACCGGTTGAATACACAATCCTACTTACTACACACTCTGTACATTAGTTTCTTAATGCTTAAAACCGTTGTTGTAAAAGCTTAGTTAATGAGTGCTAAAACTGAAACCAGGAAAACGTAAAATGTTTGCAAATCAGTTTTATATATTGCTAACACCTGTGTTAATGCATACGCAAATAAACCATTTTTCCACAAACAAATTAATTTCTGAAGTTTATGGCTTCTTTACTAGCAGACTCATTAATATTAAGCACTATAAATATGTCTTGTTATAAAATTTTGACATCAAGAACAAACTCTACATAATCATATAACGAAATTGGTAAAAACAAAAGCATGTCCTCAGCAACAAACATAAATTAAATTTATAATCGTTGACCTGTGTACCCGCTTACGTAAACGAAAGTTTTTTTTAGAATTACGATAGTGTAAGCCAATTTAATAAAACAATTCAGAATTTAAATAATTTAAATGAAAGTGGTAATGGTGGGCCGCTGTTCTGTTTATTTTATCCTAATATTTTGATATATAATTTTGAAGTTGCTAATGTTAGCAGTAACTTAACTTGTGCCGGTCCATAACTTTTTGGTCAATTGATCAGTCCTCTGTCAAACATTTTTTTAAATAAAACTACGTATTACTCGCTATGAAACTAATGCCTTTAAAGGTCATTCGTCCCTTGACCCGTGTTTAATCCATTTCACGGTCACCGACGCTGCTGTTTTTTAAAGACATTCGTTCTTAAGGTAAAATTAATGTTTTGCTCAAAACTATATAAAACCAAACGCACGCTGCTATTTTTTCTGTCCGCGCATTTCTCTTTTTGGACTGTAAATGTTCGAAATTCGTATTTTTTGAACTTCTAGGTGCCCCAGCTCGGTAACGGTACGCCGGGGAAATATGCTTCTCTGTGGTCGATAGTAGAGGATAAATGGGCGCTGTTTTTTGTGTAAAAAAAATTTTTCGAGGGGGGCATTTTTTTTAGAATTTCTTGTCCAAAGAACTCGGACAAGTTCGATAACAGGCAATATCGGATTAAGGGATGTTTCTTAAAAAAAATAAAATAGGTGTAAAATATGGGGTAATTTTAAAGGCATTTTGCGAAGTCCAAACCCTGACTACTTTATCAAGATAAAAAGGGAGTTTGATGGGGCATATAAAGGAGATTTAAAATCAATATAGGATGCCTATACCACAAATGACGAGAAAGCGGTAGAAATGCAGAAAAACTAAAATAAACTCTTTCAGTATTTTCATTTTTCTTACGTTTCACTATTTTTTTCTTCGAGAAGAGTAACGAGGGGTGGAAATCGTTTATGGGATCCCAAATTTTCCTCGAGGTATTGAAAAACCACATCACCAAAATTACTTTCGGTTTTATACAGGGCGAGCCATTCAGAAATACATTTGCAATTTTGTTTTTATATATTTCACTATGGTTTTACGTTTAGCTTTGTAGCATATGAGCGGTTGATCCCAGGTGAATCTAAGTACCTAAAGAAACGTCTTTATTTCTCCTAGAGACTGGTGTAAAAATCAGCTCGATCAGTATGAGGGGTGAATTTTGAGAAATTTTTGAATTGTAGCATGCACAAATTCTGTATACAGTTTGTAAGACGGTTAAAATATTTATTTTTCATTTAGACCTATTATTTTTTACTTTCCCTTATAACAGTCCATATATTGTATTATTAATCTAATGTATAGGATATATAGGGTATTGTAATTGCGAAATGTTTTGCTACTATAATTACGAAAAGTTGGGTTTTTTTTCGACGTTTTAGAGAACTTGGAAAACGAAAAACATATTTATAAACAAAAAATGATAATGCTTGTACGGATGTGTGTATATGTGTAAGTACAAAAAAAATCGCTCGAACGATAACTTGAAAACAGACAAACCAGTTCGTTTCAAATTTGCACCAGAAATAGTATAGAACAAAGGTTTATCTATATTTTAAAAAACGTACACTTAGTATTTTGAAAAACGCCGAAATACCTCAAAATTATATTAATTTTTGTACATAATTTTTTTTTCACCATACTCTAAAATTATGAGGCAGCCTCTTGAAAACAAAAAAAAACTATCCAAAAACGATTTAACAAAACAAAAAAAAATCAAATCTTTTAATGGTTTTGTATATCCTATAACATTTTTTTCAAATATAGTATGTATTCCATTAAACATGCCTAAGAAACGGTAAAACACCTTCAAATTTATTTTAAAATTTTGTACATATAAAATTTTTTTTCACTATAGTTTTGCTAGCACGGTAGCTTAGAAGGATGAAAGAGCTTCCATGAAAAGAAAAGAAAATATTTATTTCAAAACTATTTTTTATTGTAAAACAGGACAAACTTATTTTCATTTTTGCATACACTCAGGTGATGAAACAGATCTTTAAAAACAAAGTTAAAATTTTAGGTTAGGTGAAGATATTTTTTTCTTTTAGAAACTATTACAGCCGGAAATCTAGGAACTCCCTGTCAAATTTGACATTCCGTTAAACATTCTAAACTTCGATTGATCTTTCTGCAACAGGCCATTAATGTTTTTAAAAAATTAAAAAACAAATATTTGAATTTATATTTCTTGCATATTGATTTGAACTTTCGTTATTAGATGGCGTTATTTTGATTTAGAAAAATATATATACTTTTTGGTATGAAATAATTTATTCAGTTTGATTAACAGTGTAGTGTTTTAAATTAATAAGTACCTGCATTACTTTATATGTATATTTTTATAGACCTGTATTATAATGAATGCTCAAGGACAAATGTTGCTTTGTATCAGTTTATTTAACTGTTATTTCGTTTTATAGATATCTTCAGTTTTCACCGCTTTAATGATACAATTAGATAATTAAAAGACTGTATGTATGATTATCAGATAACCCGTTTTTCGACTATTAATTTATCAGCAACGTTACGCAGCCCGCATTGAGCTGTAACTTAAATTTATTATTTTTGTTTACAGTAATTTAATCTTTTTTTTTAGTGGAAATCAAGATGGTGTGTCATGCGAAAATTGTCGCCAGTTGCAGGTAATATTATGTGTAATTTTATAGGCAGCTGCTTTTTTATCATTTAGAACGTGTATGTATATACAGACATATATAATGAGATATTTTAGATGTTTTGCACCATTCCTGATGTAAAAATTGAGGCGCAAGCCTTGAAAATTTACATACTATATTTTTATTTGATTTGTTTTTATGAATTTTGTTTTCGACGAAGCAACTTGTGATATCAGTTGATTGCTCTTATTATGCTAGTATATATACGATATTTAATTCTAGTTTTTGCTCTGTAATATTTACATATGGATTGTCCAGTTAGTTTTAAATATAGTAATTAAACTAGCGTTAATTCGAATGCTAGTTTGGCTTTCAAACGATATGAGGTAGATACCCCATGGGATATAAGGGATCACTCAGTACAGAAAACTACAAATAAGAAATCAGTAGTTTTAGTTTTTCAATTTTTTTTTGTTATTTCTATAGATTATGCTTTTTCGTGTATATAGACACATACACACAAACTCATATATATATATATATATATATATATATATATATATATATATATATATAAATTGTTGTTTTATTTTATCATATGAATATAAAATAAAATTGATGATTTAGTAAAAACCCTTCATAAAATGACGGTTTTCATTGTAAAAAAGAATTTCTTTTTCCGTATTTTATAATTCGTGTAATTTTACAGCAAGCTGCTTTTCTGTCATTTAGAACATTTCTGGGCATAATAAGTTATTTAAATGTTTTTCGGTGGTGTAAAGATTGGGGCGCAAGCCTGGAAAGTTTACCAGTTTTCTAATTCTATACTAAATGACCATATATTTTTATCTGATTTGTTATGTGCTTTTATGAATTGTGTGTTTGTTATAAAGTAGCTGGTTATATCAGTTCACATATCATTTATTCAGTTTGAATGATAATAGTTAAATAGCATTATCTGTAGAAGTAACAAAAGAAAATACATAATTTATAAAACGGCCGGTTTCCTATTTAATTCCATTGCAGAATTCTGTATCGGTTAGTGGCCAATCGTTTGGATCCGACAGGATGTCTAATACTTTATATTGCGTAGATACGAAAGCAACAGCAAATCTATATTTGTTTATACATACCTTTATATATATATATATATATATATATATATATATATATATATATATATATATATATATATATATATATATATATATATATATATATATATATATATATATATGTAATGTGCTTGTAGGTAATGGTCGTATACTATAGTATAAAGGTATAAAGAAATAGTGGAGATTCGGCCAAAAAGTTTATAGTATATTTATTTTCTAATAGTCACTCTTTCGAAATAATTCATTTGTGCTTCAGGGCTCTTATAATAACATAATTATTAGATAATTTAGGACTTTTGTTATAATTAAAAAGTACTTACACTAATTAAAATACAAAGACAATTTTGAGCTAATTTTCAGAAAATATAAAAGATAGAATTGGATAGATTTTAACTACTAAAATTTTGACATTATCTGACAAGAAATGAACAATTAGTTAATTTGATTAAAACCAATTGTTTTTCTATCAAATAATAATAACAGAAATAGGTTAAATATGTCAAAAAAGGAGGGTATGTTCAAAAATGTTTTAAAACGAGATAATACGTATATATATATATATATATATATATATATATATAAATATTATATATATATATATATATATATATATATATATATATATATATATATATATATATAATATATATATATATATATATATATATATATATATATATATATGTCTTTATATATTTATATACATATATGTATATTTATATATCTCTATATCTAAATCTATATATATATATATATATATACAGAAATTCATATACTGATACAAGGTTCATCAAAAGCATTGCGTTTAGCATATTTGAATAGTGAATAATTATAGACTATAAATTCCTAAAATTCACCGCATTTAAAGTATTTTCTTAAGTTATAGAAGCTATACTAATTAACAATAAATTTTAACTTTTTGTTTTATTTTAATTTTATTTTATTATATGAATATAAAACAAACTTGATACGATTTCAAAAAAAAATCTTTCATAAAATGATGGTTTCATTGTAAAGATGAGTTTTTTTTTCGATATTTTGTAATCTATGTAATTTTATAGCCAGCGGCTTTGTTGTCATTTAGAAGATCTCTAGACGAAATGAGATTTTTTAAATATTGTGAACCGTTTGTGATGTATAAATTAAATCGCAAGCCTTAAAAATTTACTAATTTTCTAACACTTCTCTAAATTGTGATATATTTATATTTAATTTGTTGTCTGTTTTTATGAATTTTCGTCTTTGTTACGAAGCAGCTGGTTATATCAGTTCACATATCGTTTATTCAGTTTATTTAGCTTTAAATATATTAGTTAGATAACATTATATATAGAAGTAACAAAAGAAAATACAGATTTTGTAAAACTACCGGTTTCTTGTTCAGTCGTAGTATTCTGTAGCGCTTAGTGGCTAATGGTTTGGATCCGATAGGGTATCTAATACATACGTACATACGGAAATTCAAATATTGAAGCATAGATATAGTTACTATTCAAAACCATTGTTTTCAACATATCATTTGAATGATGAATAATTATAAATGAAAAATTTTTATTTCTCGAGACATGTATCTTGTGCCACCCTCTAATCTCAGAAACGGTGGGTTTTAAAAAAGCTTTAAATACAAAAGTTTCTTGGATGAAGTTGTATTTTTAATTTAATATTTACAGGGTGTTTACTTGTTCGTGGACAGGCATCAACTTATTTATTTTAAATGGGATACCTTAATATATCATTGATTTTTGGATCCTCGGGGTCAGTCTAATCATATTTCATATATAATGTCCTATATTTTGAATAGCTGTAAAATCTAGGCAATTTAGAGCAAAATGGTTTTTTCTTCCCTATCATAGTTTTTAATTATCTGTCGATATATGGTAACTTCCAGTTAAACTGGATGTGCCAGTAATTGGCATTAAGGTAAACCGTTTTGCTCTAATTTGTATCGTTTAGATTTTACAGCTATTCAAAAGTTCAAAAATGTAATTTTTCAAACGTCAATTTTTATTTCATTTTAGATATAGGAGATTATATAATATAATAGGGGTGATTATTATATAATATAATAGGGTGAAATAAATAAATAAAAATAAAAAAAATAAAAAATACAGATAAATTCAAGAAAAAACATATATATATATATATATATATATATATATATATATATATATATATATATATATATATATATATATATATATATATATATATATATATATATATATATATATATATATATATATATATATATATATATATATATATATATATATATATATATATATATATATATATATATATATATATATATATATATATATATATATATATATATATATATATATATATATATATATATATATATATATATATATATATATATATATATATATATATATATATATATATATATATATATATATATATATATATATATATATATATATATATATATATATATATATATATATATATATATATATATATATATATATATATATATATATATATATATATATATATATATATATATATATATATATATATATATATATATATATATATATATATATATATATATATATATATATATATATATATATATATATATATATATATGTATATATATATATATATATATATATATATATATATATATATATATATATATATATATATATATATACGTATATCAAAAGTAAGAAATAATTAACGCGGTTAGAACTATTATATGGTAGAAAAGGCACTTTTTCGGATGACCACTAAAAACAATGAAATTTGGCCAACTATAGACACGTGTTTCTGACTTAAGGTCTTCATCAGTACAGTCAACTAGTTGATGGATGAGTACAACTAGCCCCAAAATCAGTACACAAAACCGCACCAGAGTCACCAACAGGAGCAAAACCGACATTTGTAGTTATCAAGAGAACATCCGAAATGTTCGCCAGACTTGATACTCTATTACCACGGAGCAGCATATAGCCACCTGTGGCGAAACTCATAACCCAAGAGTAATTAAATCGAAAGTAAGAAACAATTAAGGCGGTTAGAACTGTTATATAGTAGAAAAAGGACTTTTGAAATTGTTTTTAGTGGTCATCCCAAAAAGTCCTTTTTCTACTATATAATAGTTCTAACCGCGTTAATTTTTTCTTGCTTTCGATTTAATTACTCTTGTTTTATGAGTTTGGCCACAGGTGGTTATATGCTGCTCCTTGGTAATAGAGTATCAAGTCAATATTCAATTCAATTGTAATGGATTTTGCTGAATGTTTTAGGTGTTTCAATAAAAAAATATTAAATTATTAATGACGCCATTTTTAAGTTCATGTAATGTAATTTGATTCTTCGATCATTTTTTGCAAATTCGTCGATGACGTCATCATAAAAACGTCGATGCTCAGACATATTTCGGAGAAGTTTATTTTCAATGGACAACAGCGATATATGCGAGTTTTTTATATACGTTTAAGTGTTGAAAAATTGCGCTCTACTGATGAACTTGTGGCAGGTATTGTAGTATTCACACAATTTCTACACTTCGGTGTAGGCATCTTCCAGCTCCTTGTCTTTTAAAGATTGCATTAGTTCCTTAGGGTTATTTTTTGCGCTAATGTCATCAGTCATCACTGGCCATAATTAAGAAGAAGAGATTTAAACGCATCTTCTGGAAAAGTTTTTCCTTTAAATGCATTAAAATTGCAGAGCTCGAGGAATTTAAAATCATTTAAACCGTTAAATCTATAGTTTATTTGTTGCTGAATTTGATCGATTATTTCATAAAAGAGGCGTCTGTATGAGGTTTGAACATCTCCCACCTTGTCTGTTCGAAGACGCTTGGCTTGTGGCTCTACATTTAACGTCATCGTTTTCTCTCAAAATAGGTCAAAGTCATCTCTTTTTCGGCTTAACGTTGGCTTAAAATCATCCACTTTTTTTTAGGCAAAAAGCAAGATCATTTGTTTTAGTTTGTAATATATTAAAAACATTGTCCGAGAATGGAAATATTTCTGAAAATATACAATAACAAATAATTAAAATTAAAATCTCGTTTCAAACAGTCCAAAAACCCCCTCGAACTATTTATTGCTTCTGAGTCCCACGTTTCATTATTTTCTATTATATTCTCAAATAGTTCAATCAGTGATTCACGATTTTCAGATACTGTTAACACAAATCTTCCATTATAGTTCCACCTAGTAGGAGCTACTTTGGGCAATCGTTTGTGGACAATGGAGTCCAAAGCTTGTGTACGTTTTGTTGACTTGGAAAAAAGCAGCCATGCCACTTAAAATAACGAAAAATACTTTACACTCTTTAATGTGATTGATGGACTGGGATAAAACTGAATTTAATGTATGAGCAAAACAATGGACAAACACAGCACTTGGAAAAGTTTCTCGAACTTTAGCTTGCAGACTCCCTAATTGTCCTGCCATCACTGCAGCTCCATCATAGCTTTGAGCAACTAATTTTTTCTCTCCATTAATTTCTTTAGTAACGTTATAAACTACGGTGTATAATGCATCGGCTGTACGATTTTCGGACACATTCTGAAAACCTAAAAATCGCTCTTGAATACTTCCGTCTGTTTTAACGTAGCGTATTACTATAGATAATTGGCTAAAATTAGTGATATCAGTTGTCTCGTCCAGAACAATAGCAATGAACCGCGCCTTGCCAATCTCCTGCTTAATTCTTTTTAGAATAATGGTTGCAACAGCGGAAATTAAATCATTCTGGATTCGATTCGACTTTTCGCGAAAAACGCTAGACTGCTCTAAATTATTTTTTAAGCAATCATCATATTTAGCCATTAAACTAAGTAAATCTTGAAAATGTCCTCTATTTGAAGAAACCCTTTTTTCGTCGTGACCTCTAAATCCCAATTCGTGCTGTCCGGGAAAACAAACAACATCGATAAGTCTTCTTAATATTTGCCTATTTTTATCGACTAGTTTATTGTGTTGGCGGTGACTAATTTCCAACTGTTTATTAAGGGCGTGTTCGATTCTGGTTTTGCCGAAGACTTTTTCTTTTATGACGGCCTGCAAATGCGCTTTGGACATAATGTGTCTTTTTACAGCTTTATGGAAATTGTTTAAATCGGAAAAACCAGTTTTATTCCAGAGACCTTTTTCATTATCAAAAAGTAAACATGGCGAACAAAATAATTTACTTATATTTTCACACGTTGTTAGCCATTTAAATTGTTCGTATTGTTTTTCCGGATAAAAATGTCTAATACAGTTTTTCATTTTTGTGGTTAAATTTTTCATAGGCGATTTTGCCCTTCCTTTAGAAATTATTTGAAGCTTATCAACCAAATTTAATGTTGAAAATCCCTTTATTATTAAGACACACACCACACGTTCACACACACTCTTCTTACTAAACTCTTCAACATATTCAAAGTTATTACCGACAGCCGAAGTTGACGGTATTTGCATATCCACGTCCGTATTATTATCGTCCATATCACACCATGCACGACTCTACGTACGTATCACACAACACACGAATAGCCGTTCAAAGAAAGACCCTACTCCAACGATAGCAGAAAAATGCAAAAATTGCAAACAGCCGGTGGAAAGTTCAATCACCTCTGACTCGATTCACAGGAAATCAAGCATACAGGACTTGGCTGCAGAAAAGCTAACGGCCGCATAGGTTCTATTCGATATTCTATTGTGGCTGGGTCGGAGTCAAGGCCGCATTTATTATGGGCTTGATAATTAAGATAATATTTTAGCATTTTTAATATAAACTAAATTAATGGTTTCCTAATTCAAAAATTACATTTCAGAAGATGTTTTGTAATTTTTTTTGGAGAAGCACTGCTTCCCTTGCTTCCATGGACTGTACGCCCCTGCGGAACGCATTTAGACATATTGGTCTAGATTTAATTTTTTATGATTTATTTGCAGTTGACAGTATTTAATTATTAGAATAATTTCGTTTGCCAGTATAAACAAATTGTGTGTGTGCATTTGGTTAGAGCTGAGTACAGTTCGTAAAGAAAAACTGGATTGAAACTTTTAGAGGGTTTATAAATATCACCCAGTATTTGTCCTCTATTTTTAATATAATTTGTTACCCACTTATTTACTTTTATTTGTTTACTATTTTTTATATGACGTTGTTCAAGAAAGCAATTTAGAATTACAAAATTAAACTGATTAAAAGAAGAAGTAAATATTTCATCTGCATTATAACCATGTTCAAAACACAAATTCCAGTTTCTAATGGCTGCTGATTTAATCAATTAATTTATATTATATTTAAATTTAAAATGTCTACAATAAAAAGACGAATTAGTTGTAATAACTGGACTACATAAACAAATCATCTAGTGATTAAATTACAAAAAACAGTTCAGTTCTGCTACATTCACATTGGTAAAAATATTTTCTTTAACCGATTTATGATTACCTTGAGTTCTGGTGAAATATTTTATGCTTTGAGAATATCTGTAGACATAGAATAAATGCAACAATGATTTCGAATATGTCGATATATTATTTATCTCAAATTTAATAAAATGCCACAATGATTTTGATTATGTCGATACATTATTTATCTCGAAATTAATATTAAAGTCTCCATATATGAATGATTTCTCGCCATACAAAAATTTTCTAGATAAAATATGACCAGAAAGTTTTACAAAAATCAGAAAATCACCGCTAGGAGGCCTATATAAGCGCAAGAAATTAAATTTCCTACTAGAGCAAATAATTTTGGTGAAAACGTATTTAAACGATCCCTCTACAGAATGTATATTTACAGAAATATTTTGAAATTCTATACATTTTTTAACAAAACCAACTCCACCACCTGCAGAGCTGGATCAATAAAAAATTGCAAAATTGTAATTAGTTAAATTTAGAGGCTTAATCTCACTTTTTGAGGACCAGGTCTCTGTCAAATATACAATATATGGACTCTAGTAAAACATGGAGTTGTGTCAGTTTAGTCATCGTGCTACGAATATTTACCTGGCCTATAATAAGGGTTATCATCCTTGGCTGAATACTACCCCGGTGTTGGGTTGTGATTTTGTTCGAATTACATAATACTTCTTAACCACCATTTCTTTTGGTTACTGCTTAACCACCACTTCTTTTGGTTATTTCACCGGTATATAAAAATTAAAGAGCATATGATTATCATATGTGGTATTTATACGAAAAGCAGCATTTGTGCCTTTGAACTCCAACTTACTATACTTCGAATTGACGATTACTCCAATGTTTGCTTTCATGTGTGTGAAGATTAGCTTCAGTGGTAGCTCCATTGCAATGACCAACATATATCCATATTTTAGCTTTGGTAAACCGAGGTCCACTAGCATTTTCTTCCAAGGAGGATCCGTTTATAAATTTATCATCACCGTGATTCTTATCCGGACTCCAATGATTATTTTTAGAGGATATCTTTTCTGTGCTGACGCTTTTGATTCTTCTGCTGATATTTTCGGAACTTATTAAAGGGCTTGTCATTGATAGGCAACACAGTTTTTAATCGAATCATTTTCCTGGGGAATTTTTAATAGTTTCGGTTCCACAATTTGTACAGCAATTATCTTTTGTTAAAATCAGAGTGTTCAAAAAACTGTTTTAAACATTTTGATTCAAAACTAGTCTTTTAAACATTGAGTTAAAGACATAATAAAAACAGAAAAAACTTATTTAAAAAAAAACAACTGATTTAAATAGAAGATATACGCAGATAGACCTATCCACATAAACCGTAAAATACGTGAAAATCTTAGTCTAAGATTTTGTTTTTGATTTTTTGTTTAAATGTATTTGTTATTCAACTTTTCATTTTCTTTTAATTTTATTTCATTATATTGTTACGATATAAATTTGATGATTTTTTAAAATGTTCCCTGATAAAAAGACGGTTTCATTGTGAACATATTCATTATTGGTGGGTGTTTTTTGGCGATTTGTCTCAAAGATCATAATAAGTGCATATGATAAAACTGTGGAATTAGTCTCAAATCCCTGGGGACTTTTGCCTTATTTAATGTTAATTTGTAAGTAGTTTTAGCAAATTATTTTCAACAGATCATATCGTAATCCTGGGCAGTGCCAAAGATATTTTGTATGCACCGCGATAAATCATGAGCGATTTTCCCCATTTAGGTCGTAGAGCAATTTAGAGAATATATATTTTCCGGGCTGAAAAATTAAAAATCGTGGAAAACTAATATTTTTACTCAACCACGGAAATTGAATTCTGCTGAAACAAAAACCCGATGGAAAAATTAGTACTCGAACTGATTTTAAATGGGATTTTTATGAAACGTTGTCGATTAAAACTCGTATTAAAAGGCCAGTTTAAGTGCAGGCTTTTCGTGACTATTCGAATCCATTAAAAGTTTGGCAATCACTAATATTTATTTTAGTAATTGCCTATGGTAAGTGATTTTTTTCAATATAATACGGTATTTCTCCGGCCGGAGTTTACAAAATAACAGAAAAGTCGTCCTTAATCTAAGTTTTTGCTTCCATAATTGCATAGGGTGAGAGTAAAAATACCAAAAAGTCTGGCATGGGATACGCTAAATATTTTTTAATCCTTCATCATAACATTAGTAAACAAAAATAGACATTTATTTTTTTTTAAATCCACCTCAGTTTTTTACAGTGTTATTATTACACCTTATATTTTATAAATTTTGAAATATTTATGACCGTGTATCAAATACACTACAAATAACATCCTCCCAAACTGTAATCTAAATCATATATACTTCCCTCGTGAAGGCGAAGTATTGTAATCGTGAAAATATCACCCCGAGATTTTTCGTCGGTCTATCTGTCTGTCTATTCGCCGTATAACTAAAAACTACTTACCCGATTGACTTCAAATGTTGGTAAAAAATTAAGGGTTATATAGGGATAACCTAGTAACATTTTGGTAAAAATCCACTATGGCGAAACAAAATGGCGGCCTAGTGAAGTGTTAAAAAAATTGTTATTAAAAATCTTCTTATCAAATTTTGCACAAACATTAAATATTATGTTGGACTCAACTGATAGCATTTTGGTACGAATTCAAGATGGCGGCTTAATAAAATATTAAAAAGTACCATAACTAATTATTGTAGTATAGTGATCAAATAGTAAAACTCTGTTACTAATTCAAGATGGCGAAAAAAAATCACCCTCTCAGGTTTTACACATCTTCACGTTTTAGCGTCCCTAGATGCCAAAAAATATGTTTTATCAATTCCGTCGGTTCGTCTATCGGTCTGCCAGTTCGCGGCATAGCTAAAAACTACTTACCAGATTGACTTCAATAAAAAATTAAGGGTCATATGGAGATGACCTGGCAATATTTTGGTAAAAATCCAATATAGCGAAACACTGTTAAAACATTATTACTAAAAAAACTAATTATCCAATTTACTTCAAATTTTCCACAAAAATCAAGTGATACGTACGAATGAATTGGTAACATTTTGATATGAATCCAAAAGAGTTAGACGGAAAATACTACTTATTAAATTAATTTCAATTTTTGGGCAAGAATTGAGTGTGATATATAGATAAATTGGTAAAGTTGTGGTACGAATTTAAGATAGCGAAACAAAATGGCGGCCAAATAAATTTTTGAAAAATCAACATAAAAAAAATTTTGTTCAATTGACTTTAAATTGTGCAGAAAAATTAAATATGAAAATGGGATAAACTGGTATGAATTCAACATGACTTAACAAAAATGCGGAATCTGTCAATGTAAAAACTACTTATTAAATTTTTTTAAAATTATATTCAAAAGTCAAGTGTGGCAAAGGTAGAAAGAAACTGGTAAAATACTGGTAGGAATCCAATATGATGGAACAAAATTGCGCCTAATAAAAATGTTTGAAAAGACATTATATGTAACACATATTCACTGTGACTATGTACTGAACTAAATTGGGTCCCACTTTAATATTCCTAACAAATGAGAAAAAATTATAAGGAAAGAAGTTCCGGGTAAAGGAAATGTACCGATTTTTTTAATTTTTAATTTTAAACGAAGAATTTTGTTTGCACAATTATTTCCAACGAAGCAATAAACTGCATTACAAATGTGGTAGATTTGAACAATGTTGAAAAGGCAAATCTAAATAATGTATATGATAGTAGTAAGAACATTTTAATTCCTTTGCCTTATTTGATGTTACTTCTATCGTGTTAGCAAATATGTCAAGGTTGAAATACACCATAATTTAAAAGGTTTGAATAACTTCCTGTTCGCTTACATGTGCACACTATCAGGTTGCATACAGAAAAATACCCACATTACGAAATTAATTTAACAGTTCGTTGTGCAATATTTAGAATATCTTAAGGTTTGAGTACACAATGTGAAAAATCGTATTTAACCTATTATTTGTTGGTTTTGGCATTTCTTTTAAGTATTCTGTAATTTATACAAATTCTGAAACTGATGCAATTTAAACCGGGATTTGAACAATCAGTTAACTTATGGAAGTTTCTCCAGAACTCCAATGAGATCTATTTTAATTGGTCTTCCTATGGTTATTGGCGAGGTAGTAAAAGACATTGAATTGAGCTCCACCACCGCACAGTAGCGTCGCATGAAATTGCCTAGTGACAGGTTCAAAATGCCTGCAGAGACCTTTTGAAGATTTTCACGCATATCTACAGTGTGTAACAACAATATGGATCACTCAAAAAATCTCAGTTACCACTCACTTGATTTTAATGAAATTTTGTGTATTTAGGCATAAAATTATCTGATTCAAAGGTGACATTTACAAGATTGCCAAGTTTACCGTTTTTCTGTAATTGATTTAATTGAAACCCAGAGACTTGCTATTTTATTAAGACTGGATTTTGGGAACAGAATACAAACACAGCAATATTTTTGTAACATTTTTAATGACAAATATCCTAATAGAAATCATTTAGCTAGATCTACTGTAAATAAAGTTCTAAAAAAATTTCGTGAAACTGGAAACGTAAAAGATGAAGCACACTCTAGCAGAACAAAAAGTGCAACAAATGGTGATAGGCGATGCCTATTCGGTTTAGTACAAGAATAAATAATACAGTACAATACAATACGATACACAATAAACAATAAATGAATTTAAACGTTCAAAAAAACTAAATAAAGTGTTTCAAATGCTACCTATTTGTGGAAAAACTTTCGAAACATGCAGAAGGATATCAGTCTTCTCGATTCTTCTGCATCCTCTTTCTATCCTTAGCTTTAAATTATCAAAGTCATTTGGCTTAGTTTTCAAAATCACGTTCTTAAAATGGCCCCACAAGAGGGAATCGAGGGGCGACAAATCTGCGGACCAAGCTGGCCATCTAATTGTACCCATACGTCTTTGGGTATCAATTAAATGATTTATTTTTAGAAATCAACGAAACTGGCAGTACTGACATTGCTTTAAATGAAAGAATTCGAAAATGTAATAAAAAATAATAATTCCATTTAAAAAAATTAAAGTTCTATCAATTACTGAAAAACGGAAAATTTGGCAATGTTATAAATATCACCATTGAATCAGTCATAATTTTATGTCTGTGTGTGTGTACAAAATTTCATTATAAATCAAGTGAGCAATAACTGAAATATTTCGAGTGTTCTATATTTTTGTTACACATTGTATTTGTAAACTTAGCATATATGTCCTTTTGGAACTTTTCTAGCTGATTGTCGACTGATCTGATTAGGATAGTGTGATAACAGTGTGAAATTCCATTAAGGAAGGTTATGATGTAACGGTACTCAGGCTCCAGAGCTTTGTGATTTGTCCAAACTTCGGTTCGAATAAAAAAAGTGACCACTTGGAGCTATATCGAAGTTTCCAAGGTTCATTGAAGCAAAAAAGAATCATAGAAGATTAGATCAAGGTTATTGATTTTCCAATGAGAATAAAATAGAGGACTAACAGCTTGTT
The DNA here is from genome assembly GCA_030620095.1 of Kuschelorhynchus macadamiae. Taxonomy (NCBI): domain Eukaryota; kingdom Metazoa; phylum Arthropoda; class Insecta; order Coleoptera; family Curculionidae; genus Kuschelorhynchus; species Kuschelorhynchus macadamiae. The sequence continues at coordinate 783,352 of JAUTXW010000656.1, forward strand.
GTATAAAAACAAATTACATAGAATGAAATTATTTATTATATAAAATTATGTACAAATTACAAATATTTTATTTTAACGTAGATTGCATTATGCACATTTTATGTGTTTAGCTTATATGTAATTTCATAGTGTAAGGTTTTTGGTTAAATAATGCCCCAATCATATGTTATGGCTTTTTCATTTTGAAATCAAAATAATTTTCTCGAGTTTTTTTTACCATTTGTAAGCGTGTATTTTTTTAACTAGAAATATCCAAAATAGGTATTTATGATGTTAGTTTGAAAAATGCATATTTGATACATGCATATACTATACAAGATTTTTTCTACGATGGTGAGAAAATGTCACTTTAAGGCACTAGTTCGGAAAGTGTTTTACTTTTCGCACTTTTATAAAATTAATTTATACACTTTTCACACTGAAATGGGTGTGAAGAATGTCACTATTTTCCCGCTCCTAGGAAAAATAATTTTAGGAATAAAGCAAATAATGCAAGGTTCTGACAAATAACTAGAGTTTCATTATTCAGCGCCGATATTCTATTTTTAATTTCCCTATATGCAGCCTTTTTTATTAGGCTATATATATATATATATATATATATATATATATATATATATATATATATATATGTATATATATATATATATATATATATATATATATATATATATATATATATATATATATGAGGTTTTGCAGACAGTTCTCTTAGATTCGTGTTCATAGACGAATTACCGTTTTGCTCAAAGCTAAACAAGATAAAGCTATATGTAATATTTTGTATGGTTTACGGAAATCTATAGTACAGCAGTTTGATGGTGAAATTTTTCTTAAGCTAGATACAGCTTTTATAAATTCCCAGAACATTATAAATAATAGTTAGTAACCGTTTTATTTTTATGTTCAACTTTAGGCTAATATAATTAAAATTTCAGAGTAAAGTTTTGAGCCCTCGGCTTGTATTGTTGGGTAATCGATCCGCCTTTTACATCAGTTAAGTTCCTGTTTCCCTGCTTTAATGACGTGTCTGGAATTTTAATTTAATTAAATATTCTTTTGGGAAACTTTGTAACATTTTCCGGAGTAGTGTTTTTATTAGCAGGATTGTTTTAAACCGCCGAATCAATTGCAGCAGGGCTAGTTTTAAATTTATGTGGTTGCTGTTATGAAAGTTCTTTTATAAGTTTGCAATGAGGAATTATAATTTACTTCAGAATGTAAATATAAAGAGAAAAATAAAACTTTGAAACATTTTCATAAAAAGCTGTGCCCAAGACTGTAGTTTCTTAAGGCTAATATATTTTTATAAACGATATCTGTGCTATTTATTTATTGCTCTTGAAAATATCATACTTCAGATCTAGTTGTTATGTATAAAAGCGTTTTAGCGTATTTAAGTTGTTTTACAACGCTCATTAACAAAATCTACAGACTCTTAGAAAAATTCTGATTAATAGACTAAAGTAACAGTAGGCTTCAAAAAAAGGTTCAGAACATATTGCCATTTATTGAAGATCACCGAGCAAACGAATACAATATACCACTAACGCTTAATGATTTTGAAAAGGTTTTGCAGAATAGTACAATTGTATACAGATACATAGATCTTCCAACAAACATATTTAGATAAGCAACGATAACAATCATAATTATATGAAGAAAAGAGCCCATAAATAAAATTATAGGTGTTAGGCAGGGAGGCGTAACATCAGTACAAGGTTTTAACCAAGTTGTATTTAAAATATTAGATTAGGATAAGGAGGGAACTAAAGTGAATTGACAATGATGACATAGTCTTAATAACAAACAACCAAATGAACCAAAAGAGCTATTAAAAGCTCCAGACACGAAATCTAGATAAATATGCCCTATGATGAACTACCACGCAAGAAACTCAATATGACAAAAACAGATGAAAACATTATAATCGAAATGAAACAAAAAGTAATCGAATAAGTTAAAGAATACATAAATTTAGGTTAAACTGAAATATTAATAAAGAATAACCAACGGCGGAATCATACTTATTTACCAAAAAACAGAAAGTATCTATAATATCCTAAACCAAAATATTTGTATGTCTGTATTCCTTGTCTTTATGTAAGGATCGCAAATATGAACTTTTATAAATGCATACATTAACACAGTAGACAAAGCACAAAGATCGTTGGAATGAGAATTGCTGTATGTAAGCAAACAAAAAAATAAGTGGAAGTGCTGTATGTAAGCAAACAAAAAAATAAGTGGAACAAAAGCGAAACCAAAATAAGAAAAGACAAAGAACAGACAACGAAAGTAACATGGAATATTGCCGGATATAATAGTGGGCAAAGAGATAATAGATATAATACATGCTGGATTCAGCTGGATGTAAGTAAGGCACCATAGAGCTAAATGAAAGAGACAAAGAGAGGCCTATGTCTTATGGTGATTGAAGTTACGCTGTATAGACAGATAGAGTGTTGCAAATATAATAAGCCAGTTAGCTTCTCTTTCCGCATATCCCTAATATTTCATAAATTATTATTTTAAACAAATATATTTTTTTAAAATGGGTGTAAAAGTCTATAATCCACATATTTATATTTCAAAAATCAATACAAAAAACTACTAGATTAGTTTTTTATATTTAACTTCACAATTCCAGATCCTTGTTCGTCAGTTCGAAGTAAATTAGCTTTAACCAGAATGTATCCCTCACAGTCCAATCTAAAGTTTGGTTGGTTCAAAACTTCATTTTCATAGTGTCCCTTCATCAGTATTTTTTTTTATTTTCTCTTTAGATAACTTTGTTCTGAACCTTCATGGCTATTAATGAAAAATTTAATAAAAAAATAGAACCGAATTAAAAAAGTCACTAAAGAGTAAAAAATAATATTTTATACCACATCGAAAATTTGACTTGAGGTCAAAGTAGTTGTTAATTAATTAATCACAAACAGACATTTATATATTGAGTGTCTACATATATACCACATTAAATACTTTTTTTTAAATAGCTACTGGGTTCATTGCAATTGAAATTTTGTCAGAATCACCGTGTTGATATTATAAAAATTGCCAAAATTTAAAAAGATAAGTAAAATTAAACTTCGTGCCATTAAAAACCCTGAAAACCATATGAAACACGTTATTAACATTCATACCTTTTTCCTGATGATATGATGAACTCAATATTTATTGTCTCCGGCGCTCATCTAAACAATTCAAAATGGTGCAATTCCGTCATTTTTACATTTTTTAAATATGTTTGATATGGGACCAATCCGGTAATATCCTGATTATTCCCTGAAAATGTCATCCAAATTGATCTAACCATCGTGAAGTAATCTATCTACATACATAAAAAAATCATAGAGTCAAACTGATAACCTCATCCTTTTGTGAAGTCGGTTATAAAATACAGTAAGACTCTCTTATGGATCTGATTGCAGTCAAAGAAGTTACATTAAAGGTTAACATACGCCCATAATTTAAAAATATTTTAGGCTAATTTTCAAGGCAACACGAAAACTGCTTTTCGTATTATGTTGTTTTAAAATGTATGTTAAATAAAATATTAAACAAATTAAATGTTTCAAACCAATATTACTACTATTTTGGATTAAAATAATTTAAATAAAAAAACATAATTCTAGGAGACTGTTTTCTGAAAGCTAATTTAAACCGTTTCAATATATCATATAAGTTTGAATAACGACTTTTTTGCTCTAGAATCCTTAATTTGAGTTTAATATTATTTAGTTTTTTAGATATGTTTTCTTAATAAAATGCCCTTAATATAATTTTCCTGTCGCATGGCGCGTTCTTCGAGTCCATGTTACGTCTTCAGAGCCTTATTTAAATTTAAGCCCGATTAACTTTAAAATATATCTGCAAAGCAGGAATAAATGACAACGGGGGTGAAACTTCATTAAATTAAAGTCCTTAAGTCTGCACATAATGTACTTTGAGATTATTAATCAATTTTTTACAGGGACCTCCCCAAGACTTTAACGAGATTTTGGAAGCAAAAGCTCCTTTATTTTAATAAAGTTCTTGCACGTTTTAATTTGTATAAATTTTAATAATGGTGTTGCTACGGTATCGTTAATGCAGATTAATGTTTAGTGTCGCCGTCGCTTTATCTTTTGTAGTTGTTTAATGGTACATTATCGGCGCCTTTACTATACGAAAAAAAACATCTAATGAGTGGTTCGTTTATCCTTGTATATTTCGATATGCATTGTAATATTACGGACGCAATAACGTTATCTAAGTAGCAACCTAGTCCTGATAAAATTAATTGAAAAGCAATGTAAAAGTAAACAGGACTTCAGTATAGGAATTCAAAAACACTATTAAAAAAGTATAGAGTTTCCTAAGCACTTGACTAGTTACTGTTTTAAACAAAAAAATGTTGGTCAATTGTAGATCATCAAGGGATATCACTGAGGGTTATTTTTTTTTTAATCTTTGAGTAGGCATGCCTTAGTCATCACCTAAAAACGTGTGGTTGCCTTAAGTAAAAAGAGACTGTGATAGGATATTTAATGATGTCAGATACAGTCATTATGAAAAGTTATGTGCGAGTAGTTGGTTGCAATATCAGAACTCCTAAGAATAAAGCCAAAATATCAATTCATTGGTTTTTGTCGTTGGAAAATCATAATTGAATTGCGAAGAAGGATACATGCAAGTCAAAGCTTATGTACAGTCAATACTCAAATAAAAGAAACTTTTTTACAAGTAACCGTTGTAACACATACAATCAAAACACTGGAGATCTTTAAAAATATTTAATAATGACTTATTATACTCGTATCGCCATTTGATCGCAATATTAGCTGGCACACTACGATTTTGCGCAGTGTTTTTGTCAGAATTTTCAATATCCTTAACTTTTCTGCACAATGTTCCTTAACTTTTAGTACATACTGAAATAGGTATATTTTCTTCTTCTATAGGAATGAATAGGAAAATATAGAATAAGCCAGTACGTTTACAGTTCATTCAAAAACTAATTTGAAGCAAAATTTAGTTCTAGCCAATGATGAAGACTGTGGAAATGATGAATATGGAATGATGGACTATTTAAATTTTGTTTCAAGTCAAATTTTGTAAAACAGAATAGTAATTCAGTAGGATGTCCAAAAAGTATAAGATAAGTTGAAATCTCTAATAAAATATAGCATATCTTAAGAAATAATGGTTCTTGGGTCTAGAGACCATGTCAAAATGGGATCACTTGACAATGTTTCTTCTTCGATTGCACGAAGCACCTCCAGGGATATTTACTCCAAGAGATTGGAAAATTGAATTACTTACTGGAACATTCAGTGTTCCGATCTCGTAGAGTAAAGATCCCTTAAGATGAATTAAGAATCAAGGCGAATCATCGAAACGATATTTAACTTTCAAATTCTATTAAACCGAAGAACTGTGATTTCCTTATTGACCAAAGCCGTGAAAGCATGCATTCTGTTATAACATATTTTGTTTAAAACTTTGCTAAATTTATTAACTATGTAAGTTGTAAATGTTTCATTTGGTACTATAAAAACATTTCTAAATTAAATGAATAAAGAGGAAAAACGGAAAAGCGGTTACTTTTAGTAGGCCCTGTAAAACAAAAAATTTTATAGATGTATATGTTAACATTTCACCATTTTTTTTGATTGGCAAAGTTGTTGTCATTAAAAATATCGTATTATCCAATATATTTAGGAGATTATTTTCTAAGTCATTTCTTTGTGCTTTTTGTTTCCTATAAACTAAATACCTAATAATTATTATTATCAATATTTATTGTATGCATTGATGTCTACCCTAGATAGTACCGTTTTTTTGTGCCAAGCATGGTAATTTTTTTTTTAAATATAATTTATTCAAGGTGTGAAAAAGAATCGCTGCTCGTACTTTCTCTATAGCTATTTTATAAATTCCTATTAAATAACAATGTAATATTATTATTTAAGTTTTCAAATTCCCCCTATATAGCTATTTTATTCATTTTTGGATTCCCAGTAAGAAATCGTTCAAAGAAGCAAATCCTCGGCTAAATGGCCGCTTAAATTAAAGTGTTTTTAGGAATGTAAGCTGACATGACAGCGGATTTGTTCTCTTTTGCATGAGGTAGGTCTCCGACAAGTCGAAGGATAATTTTAACCGCGAATTCGTAAAGTATCAGTTTCCTTGGCGACGCAGTAAAATAGGTTTACCAAGATTAAAACGTCACTATACGTCATTAAGAATATGATAGGAATAAGTTCTCGAATTGCGATGTTGCAAATTCAACTCCAATATCTGCCAAATCCTTAGGCGAGTGGAACTGACACTTGTAATAAGAAAATTTGACTTTCTTTGCTTTAAGATCAATACATTTACTATAATATGGGTAAAATTTTGGAAAATACATGTCTGAATTACAAGCATTTTGGCCGGGCGGAGTGTTCGATTTATTTTTATTATATTTTTTAACATTTTTGTAGTGCGTTTAGCAATATAACAGGTTGTGTTTTGTATTGTTGTGGTGCCAACATGGTGGACAAGTTTGGTCATTTGTGGAAGTCGGTATTTAGGCGGTGTTCTTTGTTAATATCGTGGCAAAGGTAGCGGACGAACTTAATTACAGATAAAAATGGGTTCCCTCAAACTTTCTGTATATATTCGATATACTACCAAGATATATTAGAAGAAATTAATAACATATTTAAACTCGTATCATGGATAAAAACCAAAATAAATCTAATTTAATAGAGCGATTAAATGTTAACAAAGAATTGTAAAGCATCCACAACATATTTTTATGAAATACATTGATATAGGATAAAATTTAAAAAAAAACTCACCATTCTAATAACTAACAAGTTTTTCATGCAAGTCGAAATATTTAGACGTAATTTTGTGATTTCCTCTCTATGATCAATACAGTACATGTTGTATGAGTTTTTACAGATTGTTAAACGCGATCGTAAATTCCATTGGTTCATTGAAAACGGCTGTTCTTCGTTTTAGGTTGCTTTAAGAAGACGGACTAATGCGAGCTGGAAGCAATAAAACTTCCTTCCTAATTATTGGCTTCTTTGTTAAAGTTGTGTTAGTGACTTATTCCGCGTACTCTTAAAAATAAATACACTTGTCACATAAACGTGTCCAACAAAACGGCCGTTTTGTAAAGTCATTATCATCATTGATGCATTGAAATCTGTAGATAAAGCACCAGAGGAATATAATCGATCCGGCAGTTTTTGTAATGCGGGAGGTTGGCTCATTAGTGCCCCAGAATCTAAGCATCTGGTGTTATATTTTAAAATGTATCTTTTATATAATATTACTTCCCTCGTCGCAAAGTCTCGATGTTTTTTTACGATTATAATACTCTCTATTTTAATCGTAAAAAAACCTCGAGACTTTTCCAGATCTTTGCATTTTCAGGTATCTAGGTCCCGAAAAACATGTTCCCCCATTTCCGTCTGTCTGTATATCTGTCAGTCTCTGTTTGCGCAGCATAGCTCTAAAACAGGGGATAGGGATAAACTGGTAAAATTTTGGCATGAAGCCCTTATGGCGGAACAAAATAGCCACCTAATAAATTTTTTTCAAAATTCATAACTTACCAAAAAATGGCACCCTAGTGAAATGTAAAAAAAAAATTATTACTAATTACCCAATTTACCTCAAATTTTGCACAGAAATCAAATGTTGCATAGGAATGAAATAGTAATTTTTTTGTACGGATCCCAGATGGCAAAACAAAATGGCGGAATAACAAAATATTTAAAAAATCAACCTAAAAATAGTACTTATTAGATTAATTTTAAATTTCGTGAAAGAATTATGTTTGATATATAGGTAAGCTGGTAAAATTCTAGTACGAATTCAAGATGGTGGTCTAGTAAAGCTTTTAAAAATTCAGTTTTTAATCTACTTATTTAATTTATTTTAAATTATGCCCAAAAATCAAGTGTAATATAGGGAGAAACTATAGGTAGTAAAATATTGGTACGAATCCAATATTATGGAACTAAATTATGAAAAGGCCGTATATATGTGTTTCTATATAACTATTAGACCTTGGTATTCCTAATGACCAGAGAAGTTAGTAAAGTAAAGGCAATTTACCAATTTTCTTTTATTTTACCCTCAATATTAAATAATGTCAGTATATTTGACCATAGTGACGGGGTATTATTAAGTTTGTTACGCTTTTCTGTGCGAGACTAAACTAAAAACCCTTGTTTCCAAAACAAAATTCTTTTGTTCTTTGCCACGGCCAGTATTTCAACATTAGAGTAACAACATAATTTTCAATTCCGAAACATATGTACGATTTTTTTAGGATCTCGTGGAATCCAGTCTCTCTTGATGGTTTAATCAGTTTTGGTCTTATACTTTGAGGCTTTTATATTTTTAGAATTGTATTTCATTCACTTTAACTTAACGCGTTTTATATAGTTTTTCGTGCACAATTTCAGTAGAATTCCAGCCCATCCTGTCTTCTTCAACCTACATACGTATCTTAAATCAAATAATTCAGGTACTCGATCTAGGCCAAATCATATATCTTATATTGTGTTTTACATTACAATTACTGTATTTTCTAAAATCGGTTATCAAAGTGGCAAAGGTTTAAGACAGATGATAGTTAAGGTATAATTGTAGAAAGCTGCAAGTGATACTGTTCAGCGTAAAATCCCGCTGGATTAAAACGGCGTTATCACAACTATCCCACTCAACAACTTTGCAATTCACCTACAAATATTCGGTGTAAGCCTCTATTATTTTTCCACCAATAGTTCATAGTTGTTAAAGGAATCCATTAAACCCGCTTCTGATTTTTTTTTATTGGCTTTGACGTCTTCAGCAACGAATATAGTTTTCTGTTTTTTTTTTTTAGCTACAAATCATGTTAAGTCCTAACACTGGAACCCGTGGTGGAAGATAGATCAAAATACAAGAGTTCTAACCACACTACACCACAACTTGTTACGTTCTGGACGCGCGTTTCGCTAACCAAGTTAGCATCATCAGCAGATGATATAAACAGTTTATATCATCTGCTGATGATGCTAACTTGGTTAGCGAAAAGCGCGTTGAGAACGTAACAAGTTGTGACGTAGTGTGGTTAGAACTCTGGTATTTTGATCTACAAATCATGTTTCTTACCCCCGCTTTATTATTATTAATAGCTTTATTATGGCGGTTTAACGGTGTTTTACGTCTACTTAGAAAATTCAAAGCCAAAGCCGAAAGGTATATTGCTTAGACACAAAAATCGAAAACATAATACCTATTTCAAACAACTATAATTAAAAATACTATATGGTGGCATGCCTAATTGATTTATTATTTAACCTTCAGATGTCTATTGCATAATAATAATAATTGCTTTATATAGCTTCAAGGAAGTCATTGTATCACTGAAAGTTAAATAAATTTAGAATAGTGCAATATAATTACATTGCAATATGAATTGCCATTTATATGTAAAGTTATTTCTGGGAACAGAAAAGTAAAAATAATTGCTTTAAACTGGGATGATATACCTATACATTCCAAATAATATTACTCCGGGCTCAAATGTAAACAATATTAATACTAATTTTTCAAAAACGGTCATTTTTAATCTTTTATGTGTATCAGATATATTATATTTAACAATAATAAGCAAAAAGCGGGAATGACCTTTTAAATTCTTTGCCATTAAGTGTTTTTGTTTCCTCCTTGCTATTCTCTCTGCTTTCATGCTTCACTGACAAAAGTAAGCTATATAGAGTTGTAATCCAATATTCTACATGTGGTAGCAGTTTCTTGTGTATAATAAAACAGTCAAAAGAGATTTAAAGCACTTTAATAGCATCTAAAAAACGCTGTTTATTAGTCGAAGGTATAAAAGATCGGATTCGCGGTTTGAAAAGGATGTTCTCGCATACTGACAAGTTGCTCGTCTCACACGTAAACTTTATGATCAAGTTCTTGGTTAAGAATTGAGCTGTTTAAACGAATGTGTGCCATTGTCTAAAACAGAATTTCTCAAAAATTATAGTGGTATTCTATCAGGGGTTTTGCAAAATTTGAACGTCCCAAAATGGTGGTAATATTATTTAAGTATTCTTGTAGGAAAAAATCTAAGAGTGTCAAATCCGGGGATTGCGGTAGCATAGTGTATCTAAAGTCAATTGAGACAGCATAAAAACTAAATATCCGTCAACTGTCGGCGATTTCTTTGTGAAGCATGGGTGGCGTGATTTAAACTTACTTTTATAAACCGATTAACTGAATGAAAATAAATTTATTTGATATACGTGGTGTAGTAAATTGAGCCTACACCAAAATTTCCACTGTCTCAATTTACTTTAGATACACTTTAAGAGATATCGACAAAAATCTGACGATTCGTTTAACCCAAAATTATTTTTCATTTTAAGTCTAAAAAATATCAAAAAATGTGTGACTAAATTTTTATTAAAGGCAACGAATTCTTATCGAAAATATCACATCAACACAAATATTTAATTTACTTTTTTTGTTAGTTTTATTATATTTACCCGAAATTTGTAAAAAAATACAGTTATTAAAACTAACGACAATTTGAGTAATGTCACATTTTCTTTACTGTCAATATTTTTTTAATATAAAATAATTTGAAACAAAATGGTAATGTTAAGTTTCCAAATCTCAATTTTAAACTGATTTGTGAATAATTATAATTCTTTTTCATCTAATGTATGTCAGTTTCAATCAGTTTTCTCAAAAAGTTATATTAAACAAAAGTCTGTTTTTAAACGTAGCATAAGAAGCATTTATTGAAAATTATACTGAAATTCTGAAATTAATAAGAGGTAGTTTATTATACAAAGAGGCCGGCTATAAGAAATTTAATTTGACATTTAATAGGGTACTACACAATGCCCAAAATTAGACCAAAGAAATAACCCTTTGTATTTTGGAGTTCCCTTTCTTTTTCTTCTTTGTTCGTCGTTGAAGTACGTTTACGTATGAATAGGATCCTGATTATTTATTTCTTGTTTATGGTATACATGCATGCTTAGACCATAAATCTGTATACTTATATTTCTGGTCATGTTGTTTGATTAAATTTATTAGTTCAAACAGCTATTAAGCAGATTAGGAAGTAGTTTTAAATTTATTTTATTGAGGCAAAGGAATGTCGGATAAAATATGGCTTATATTTATTAACAAGCCTTAGACCATTTAAACACAAGAAAACATTCAGTACAACCAACTGTCTCAAGACAAGTAAATATACTACTTTATTTCTAGGTTGTTCTTATACTTAACTAGAAAGCATTCCAAATCTACTTTTGTTAACTTGCCATTTTTCCAGTTTGCAAATAATGGTCTGTAGAGTCTATTTAATATAATCCACTTTTAATATAAAATAATCAAAATCTGTTTTGTTTTTAATTACTAATTAATATATTTATCTCGGTATAGGGTGTCTCACTAAAGAGTGTCACTCGATTTTACTCATATAAGGTTTAGCTAGACACCTGGTGGCGGCGCGCTTTAAAGGGAGTAAAAACTATTGGATTCGTTTCCTAATCGAAATTTTGATTTTTCCCCTTCCATCTTACATCTTTTCGCAAATATTTTTTCACACATCGATAGAGGGGGTTAAGACCTATCGCTCAGCTGAAACATGACCTGCTGTGTCACCTCGTTAAGGCTCTAATGGCAAACAACTATATCTCAAACTTTTTTTAAAATGCTTATGATATCATCGTGTTTAGTTTGTGCCAAAAAATGACAGTTTTGACAAATGTCAGTTAATTAGCGCTTGCGCAGGCTTAAATAATGCTCACGTGGATGAAAAGTGCCTGACGTCAGAGATATCGTAATAGGGAACCACCGCCCATGGACGGTGGTCCCAAAAGTGCTCCGAGCAGCCGTGAGTGCTTTATATCTGCACTTCGAGCGACTTCTGACTGCGACTGGTAGTGAACACATTTTTAGGCATTACTAAACCCTTATATGACATAATTATCACGACAACTTATGCAATTTGCATTTGATTCCCGCGTTCTACAACTATGCATAGTAGAAAAAATGTGAGAAAGTGATTAGACAGCATAGATGTGGAATGCAGCGAGTCAGCATTTTGCATAAGTGACCGCGTTGATGATATCGTTACCAGAGTTTTGTTATGGATGAAAATGTGTTAACTACTTCACTATTATATATAATTAAAAAAACAGTCAAACCTCAGTTTATGTGCAGATATAAAGCTCGACGGATACTCTGAGTACTTAGGACCACCATCCATATGTGCACGTTTTTATCTCGGTATCTCTTACGTCAGGCATTTTTTCGTCATGTGAGCATTAGTTAGGTCTACGCACATTAGTTAAGTCTACGCAAGCGCTAAGTAATTACGTGACACATGTCATCTGACAGTATCACCTGTCAACCGTCAACACTGCCATTTTTGAGAGGATCTAATGCAAGATGATGTCACAAGCATTTAAAAAAAACTGACATCGATCGGCTACATCGTTCTTGAGATATAGTTTTTTGCCATTAGGGCTTTAACTAAGTGACGTAGCAGGTCATGTTTTAGTTGAGCGTTAGGACTTAACCGCCTCTATCGATCTGTGAAAAAATATTTGTGAAAGTATGTAAAATGAAGCCGTAGCATTAGAAAAACCAAAATTTAGAGATGCCAACGCTCGGTTAGGAAACAAATACAATAGTTTTTAGTCACTTCAAAGCGCGCGCCCGTCAGGTGTCCCACTAGCTGACCTGTGCTGATTCACGTACATCCTTAATACTACATCATATTGGCTTTTGCAGTTTTTTGCTCTGAATCTACGAGTTCAACGTTCAGAAGCTAAAATCCTTTACGAGGAACAGCATTGGAAGAAAAGGTAGTTTAAAGAAGCGGTATTTATCAAACATAACACAGAACTTTTAAGCAAGTCTAGTATCAATGTATCAAAACTTTCATCCAACATTGTACACGATTCTACTATAGAACCTCGTGGTTTTAGAAAGCCCTTAGATTACGCTTGATAACGATCGGAGATAATTTCGACAAGGGAATTTTATTGATATAATATTATGTTTAAGAAAACTTTATAATTGGCACAAGCTACCGTTAAATGTAACATCGCTTGATAAATCGTGATAAAATAAATTTAGGATACCTATCCAACGTCTCGTAGCAAATTAATATGTTTTTAATTACTTAACTCTGCTGCAAATCTACACATCAGGAAACAGAATGTATATTAATAGATTTTTTGAACTTCTACCACCGTCGCGCGGAACATATTATAAATCACTTCGTGTATAACCAGCAATATGATTAATTGGAAAAAAAGTTGTTTGAAAAACAGAAACATTAGTCTGAGTATCTCCGGGATCACGCAATATCCAAATTATAGGGCGGAACCCAACAATCTGCCATTTTCTTAATTATCGCCTGGCTTTGATTTATTAGATTCCGCTATTGGGGTTGCTGTTCGACAATCAAAGAAATATGGACCCGTTCAAGAAATCCGTCTTAATGAAAACTCGAGAAAAACCTATTAGGTATATCTGAAAAGAAATATTGAGATACATCGTTTTTAGATGATGTCAAATAATATGAACGATCATTTTGACATCCACCGATATTTTTGTAGCACGAAATAAGGGAAATAAATCGTTTAAGTTATATTCGAAACAAAAATCATTGTTAATTTCATTTATAGGATAACAAAGTTGGGTGACTTTTTAAGTTACTATAGTTACAAATATATGTCTTTGGAAATTGTAATTATACAGGTAAACATATGAGCAAACATTATTTAGAATAAAAAATTTCTAGTATATACATTTTAATAATTCTAGATCTTAAATTGATTTTCTTTGCTACTATACAGGCTGATTTGTAAGTTGATGATATTTTTAACAGGACATAGGATTCGGAAAAATATCTGAATTCCTTAAAATTGTGATGGAAATTCACTTCAAATAGATTTGATGCCTATCAAAACAACTTGTCTGATAACACCAGTAGAATTACTTAACTCGATTTCCTGTACGTGCAAAACAGTATGCAAAAGGCAATGTAACTGTCGAAAAGCGGGCATTGAATGATCAATTCTTTGTCACGAATATCAGGGCAAAAATTTCGAAAATGTTGAGAATACTAACTATATGAGCGATTAGGAGAGTGACGGTTTCGAGATTGATTTTGATTTTTGTCCGCAATACTAAATGAATATCTTTCTTTGCACACTGTAGAAACGTGATCTATTAATACACAGAATAAAAATTTTAACAATTTTTCTAATTCTCATGATATATAATTTTCCCCCACACAGCTACTTAATATCAACTTTGGAGCGAAGAATATGTAAGTTCTGTAGTAAGCAAAATGCTAGAATTAACTACATTAAACTATTTTAACTTTTTTATTGGAAAAAGAAATATCTCGTTAAAAGTAAACTACCATTTACGTGCTAAAAGTATATATATCTCAGGTTCTATTAATGGTAAAGAGTTCAGTAAGGTCGTATTTTTTTGGTTGGTAAATCTACTTTCAATAATGTATTATACATTTTCTCGCCTGAGGCACCCGAAATGATTGCACAAACAATATATACAAATTACGATTTATAAGCGATTTTTTCATGTTTTCGAAGTGTGATCCGACATTCTCTTATCAGATTTGCGTTCAGTCATTCTCTTTGTTATTAAATAGAGAAAAGAAAAGTACTGTACAACACTACAGTGGCAAATGTAGTCGCAATTGTAATAATATAAGAACAAAAATTATTTTCTAGTAACTGCCAGTATTAAAAGTTTGAATATTTTTTTATTCTAAATCCAAGATTACATTGCTCATTGCTAACGTACTATCTATAAATTGAATTTCTTGCTGTTTTGCAAGATCCTATCATGGGCTTATTGATAATTAATAGACAACCCAAAATAACTACCATTCCATATTTTTCTTGTTAGAAATCAATTTGTTAACAAATGAACGTCTGAATTGTCAAGAGATAATTTATACATCTATAACGAACTAGCGAAGAAAATTCAATTTTAACTAGAATCAATAGCATAAAAAAATATTTGAATTTATACAGGGTGAGAATTGATTTATGAATGTTAAAGTGTGACAATCGGATATCTGAAAAACCGCTAGGAATATTTTATTAAACATTTGGTAAAGAAGTCGGAGACACATTTAAATTGTTTTAACACTTACACCTCCTCTTGTATGAAGGGCCCTTGTCACTTTATAAATGTCACGTTGCATTTGTTCTATTGGTTGCACAGTTATGAATTTTAGGTGACCTTTAAAAAAATGTGGCCCAATTATTCTGTCCCCGGCTAATAGTATTAATTACCCAGAAATGCTGATTGGCAACACTTGTCATCCAATCGAGTTGGTTTACCTAAAATTTAAAAACCAGGAAATTGACCACGATCTGCAATACAAATTCGAACTTAAGAAATTTACCTGAACCATGATTAGTAAATGTTCATCCGAAAAAAAGAAACGATCCTTAAAAAATCATTATTTACTTGAATTGTAATATCATATAGTCAAAGTTACACGAATTTGAAAATTTTGTCCATACAATTCGTAAAGTAAGAAATATGATATGGATAAAATTTTATGAGTTTAAGAAACGCAGTTCAGATTTTTGACATATTCATGAATCAGTATAGCAAGTTGTCGGGCACCAAGCATCCAAAAGCTTCAAAGGCCTCTACCACATCCCACATCTTCATTGTTTTTCGTTGGTCTTTGAGCTTGCGCAACATGTCGGTAATTGCTTCTAAGTTGCAAATAAATTCAGACAAGAAATCAGATTACTAGGAAAACTAGACAACTGGAATATTACAGTGCTTTTTACCCAAAACTATTGTAAAACTCATAAATTTGAAACCAGTAGACAATCGAATTTTCTAGGGTAATATCCCTAGTGCATCTAACTTTTTCGGAAAAACGAATTTCTAAGTAATTTGTCTAATAAATAGCCTGAGCATTTGTGGTTTGAAAAAACCGGATAGAAGACAAGGATTTTTTCCTTTACACGAATACTATCTGTTAAACAAATTTCTTAGAAACGAATACGTATTCCAATTTTTCCATAGGAAAAATTAGATGCACAAGAGATATTTGGTAAAATTATTAACTAAAAAACATAATATAATTACTTCATACTCATTTTAACTTATCAATCTTGAATGATATTTTATAATAAATAATACCTTTTCATTTGACATTTATAATGTGACATCGACCTTTCAAAAGGAAGAGACGGTATTAATGTCACTTGTTATCAAATTATCACTTTACCAAACTTTTAGTCAAATATTTCTGGCAGCGTTTGATGTATCCTATTCTAGAACAAGTAACACGTCCTCACCCTGTAATATTAAAGTAGCCAGAAAAATTTTTTTTTTCCAGTTATATTCACTATAAGTTTCATCAACATAGCATATAGCTTAAACGAGAATTTAGTTGAATTTGTTGTTAACATTTAATTATATACATTGACTTTAACTGTAATAATAACAGCCAGGTTGTGAGTTCGTGGGAAATAAGCGTTTCACTTCATAGCTCTATGACTGTCAAGTCTAAACTAAAACCTAACGTTATAAGTTGAGTCAGCCCAAACTTAAGTTTTAAAAGATTTGATTTCGTAATTGCAAACAGGATTCCCAAAGATGATTGCAACTTATATTAAGCAGTAATTTAAGAAACTCTCCATACAATCGTCGTTTAATAAAATTATATCATTAAATTGGCAATGCATTAGTTAACACAAAATTTAGTTCATTTTAGAAATTCAAGAAAGTTGAATATTTGATTCGGGCTTCAAATAACAGTTTCATAAACTATATTCTGTATTTAAGCTTAAAAATGGCATAGTTCTCTTTTGAACCTCCTAGCTCAGACATTTAAAGAATAAATTGTTAGTTGATAAAGCACAAGAGATTTCACGTGTCGTCCAGAGAAACACAGGAGCTTTTCTACGTGTCTATGAAAGGCAAAAATTTAACGACGCTAATCTCTACCGTCTGGGACATCATTAGACCTTTATTTTTCAAGTGATGTCCTCGGAAACAACTGTTTCTCTTTGTATTTTTAAAGTTCACACTTTTATTCTCTGTGGGAGCTTAAGTCTCGCCGAATAGTAAAAGTTTACTTCACAATTCTGAGATCCAGTGTAAATCAATATCCAATTTGTTGTTAGAAAATCTTATCGTTGTTTATCTATGTTTAAAAGGACATAGATTTGTACTTCAATACTTATTTTTTATAGAACATGTTATGTTGATTACACCCATTTAGTCAACTAAATATGAGCGAAGATTAAGTAAAACTTTAATATTGTGTTTTACTCACTATCTATAAAGTTAGGTAAATTAGGATATAAATGATTTTTAATTCCAAACACGACACCTAAAATCCCAATAGATTATTCTACAATCACGTCATAGATATTTCGACTGAGAGATATTTTAACATTTCAAGTGAACAGCATTATCAATAATTCCGATTTTTTAATTATATCGGCACTTAATACCACGTAATATCAAATAGTAGGCAGTTCAGGCTAAAAAATGGCCGTATAAATCACGAAATTTAAATTACAATCAACCCTTCAATGTATTTTGAAAAAATCCCGTGTTCTAGAATATTTATTGATCATCCCAGAGCTTATGATTTTAACATTGTCTTTAAGGAACAGACACGTTTATATATTTCATAATATTTGACAAGAAATGCCGTTTTAAATCTATTAGATCCCTATTTTATATCAAATTTAAAGTATATTTATATAAGTAGACAAATTAACGAAAATGGAAAATAGTTATTTATACTACAAGAGACGTAAGTGAGATCTAGTCGATGGCGATTTTTCGCCCAAGCGATAGGTAGCGAGGGCTAATAAAAAAATCCGAGACTAGAAAATCTTATCTACTAAGTATATAAACTATTTTCTCCGCCATGTATTTACAAGATAATGCAGAATTTGTTTTTAGATTTTCTATTTAATTTCATTCGATAATCTTCCAATTACTGACATGACCGCTTGCTAAAGGATCATATGCATTTTTAATTTTCTCAACAACGTCAATCTGACAATTTGTAGTCAAAAGTTCAGAAAAAAATTAGTTATTTTTTTTGGGACAAAATCGGTTTTTCTGACATACACATTTTAGCAAATATTGCTAATTTGAAATATTTCTCAAACTTATGGTATGAGAGGAAGTACAGATATTTTAAAGCCTCGTAAACTTCGAGCATTTTTGAAAAGGAAAAATGACGGTTATGGATCCAAAGAATCCAACATGTTTAACAGGAAAAATGTGGATAAGCTTCATGCTTGAAGCCCACAGTCTTTATCCTCAGTGTCATCAAACAGGACATCCTTTTTCCAATTTATAATACTTTCAGTCACTTGTAGTTACTTTTTTATTTTTTTTTTTGAGTGAAAATTTTAGTTATTTAGGCGTTGTAGCCATCACTCCCACTGCCATTTTAAATATGCAAAATGTTTCTTATTTTGTTTTACCAAAACCAAAGCGGTGACTTGGCTTTACCAAGACGAAAGGTGGCTTCATTACCTTTGCTTTTTTTAATAAATACACAATCAAAGACCGTCGTTACAGTCTCACCAGGTTTTAAACAGGTGGTACTGTTTTTAATATTTACTTCCAGACTTTTCTGATGGTAAATTTGGTTGCTTCAGATGATTATATAGGTACTATTTTAATTATACAGCACGAACAGAAAAATAACCTCAAATTGGCATAATTAGCGAGCGACCATCATTTTTTGTTTCTGAATCTTCTTTTCCATGTACACTTCAGAGCACAAAATAAGGATATGAATTTAGGAATTAGTTATTTTGCGCACGAATGTAGAAAAACAAATATAAATATGTTCGATGTCCAGTAATGCTTTAGAGTTCGAAATTGCTAAGAAACTATAGTTTTCATTTTGGACAAATATCACGAACCCCTAAAAAGTACAACAAACTAGTTGCTCCTATTTTAAAGTTTCGAATTTAACGTTACCTTTTAGAAACGCAAAAAACACCACTTCAATAAACTCTTTAATGTAGATTCCCTTGCTGCTCCAAAGGGACACATTTTTCCCTTTTCCATTGATTTTGCCATTATAGGCCCGACACTGGCGTTTTATTAATCATTAAGCTGGGGCCCTCTCTGGGACTGCATCGTAGAGAAGTTCCTTCCGTCCGTCGGGCATTATCCAAAATTTATTCACTGCTCTTTCCGAACTGCCACTACGATTGAGGATTACCTGTTTCGAAGACATAAACGTATTCTAATCCTATACAGTGCTACTCGTAAAACCTTTTCCGGAGTTCAATAATGTATCGCTTTCCTGAACATCCAATTTATTTAGTTTTTTTTTTTCATTTTAAATACAGTTTTAGGTAAAGAAACTAAATGAGTTGAATTAAACTAACCAATACTTAATGGAAACTAATTTTACACTAAAATTGAACTACTAATCAATTGATAGGAAAAAATAAAATGTTACTATTTTTAAAACCGGGTATCACTCTTTTAGATAAAGCAAAACGAATTTAGCTTTTAACGTTGATTAAATTATTGTATTACTTAAGTCTCAGTCTAAAATACTTTGTACTAAAGTTGTCTTTGCTTGGTATACAGGGTGTTATATATTATTGTACCATATTTAAGACATTCAACACGACCCTAATTTTTCAAAAGTTAAAACTTCCATTTTCCATTTCCGTATCTCTTTGTGTTTATGGACAATTTTTTTTAATGAATGTGAAAATCTCGACAGAATAAGTTAAGCAGGCGAAGCCATAACGGGGTGTATCTATTTAACAATATAGAGTAAAATGGGACATATGCCTGGGCAATAGTGCCAGAAAAAAATTGAAACTTCCTAATATGTAATCCTCGAGCAAGTTATGGGACCTATTCCGTAAAGAATTATTCAGCAATATATTGTTGACTCTTAAAAGAATAATTTGCAATTGATAAACAGGATTCAAGGGCAAACTCTACTATAATTGAGCTACGGACTTTCGCTTTTTGGAGGCTCAATTTTGTGTGCCTGTAACACAGTTACCGACATAAATAATTTATGTATTTTGGCAGAAAAAGAGCAGACTAAAAATCTAGTTTTCGAAAAATTCATGACAATATAATTTCATATCTCTATTATGACATTTATTTTAGTAACTAGTTATTTTTATATTACATTTTTCATATAGACATTTATACGCGTAACAAAGTGTACGGGCTTAGCTAGTAAACTATAAATTTTACACAAAGATACTACTAAATAAACTCTTACTTTAACTCAATCTAGCGGAACAGCATACCAACCTAACAGGGTATTTAAGAAAACTTGTACACGTGGCATTTTTTCCTAATGAATCTTCCTTTTTAATGTTGGCAGCTTGAGTATGGATTTTATTCATCTCATTTAATTTTTTACATATTGAAATAATATAATTGGAAGAAATTTGCCTATAACAGAGATGTCAGTTTCGGCTTTCGAAGAACATACTGATTATTATCAGACATGGAAATCTCCCAAGTTATTTCGTCACGTGTTCGGAAATTCCTTCTCGTCGCAGCTGAATCCCGACAGATTGCGACACATCTCGCTTTTACAGGAATTTTCATTAAAACTTCCAAAGCAGGTTTCTATTTGGCCGCAACACGCAGCAACTTGTCGAGTGAAATTTAAGTTGAACAAAACTTCGTTTCATTTTGTTCGCCAGTTTTTTTTTTAATTCTTGGTGAACTCTGCACGAAACGACAGTTGTTTATAGATTGTAACGCGGCGTTGTGTACTTAAAGTTTGAGTTTTGACGCAGTTTTCTGGATTTATTTTAGACTTATTTGCAAAAACAAAACGAAACTTATAATTCTATCTCAGGACCAGAAGAGTTTAACCCTTAACTACCGAGCGTAGTTTTACGGATGTTGTATCTGACCATGGGTCAGATTGACCTACATTTTTTATCTTAATCTATAATCAATTTTGAGGAAAAAAAACTTTTATTTTATTGTATTTTTTATTATTTTAAACACTTTTGTAGATAAAATCATGTACGATATCTTAGAAACAGTCAATTAAAAAAAAATTTTTAAAATACGCCTAAAATTTATTTATAAAAAAATATTTTAATTTAATACTAATATTTTATATTTTTATTTTAAACTTGTAAAGTATAAAGGTATTACAAAACTAGAAGAAAACAAATAGGATCTCTAAAATATAAAAACTGGGAAGTAACTTTGACGCATTTAATTTTTTTACATATATTGTGGTATTTTAATTACATTATATACAATTTTTGCAAATATTTGAGCAGCAAACTGCATATGGGTTGGGCCGATATCACTTGTCTCCTCTTTATCAGCTTGATACCATTTTAGCACAGTCTCAACGAAGATACATAACACAAACCAGGAAAGTTCCGGGTGGAATAAACTTACGAATTTTTATTTAAAGCAGACGTAAGAGGAAATCATATCTGATCATACAAAATAATAATTAAAAATATCGAAAATTAACGTATTGTTATTCTGTTTTATACTTTACTATTGCCTCTATATTCTAGCCATTCAAAGTATATGCGGAAATCGTGATATGATTATTGATAGCTTCACAAATGCTACAATGTCGCGCGCAGTGTATACTCTAGATCTAAGCTTTAGAAGGTATGATACCTCTTTAATCAAAAAACAAAATAACTAAAAACCACAAATCGAGTTGCAACAAAGTCATAGACATCTAATATTAAGTTTTGTACAAAATTTGTAATGATTTTAACGCTGACGCCTTTGAAAATGATTTATTGGTTCGATTTTCTAAATTATTACCAATTTTTGCGATATTTGTCAGATAAATATTAAAATTGAAAAAGTTAATCGGCTTACTCTGTGATTAGACTCCTACTTCCATCTTCGGAAGTTATTTAACTATGCAATTTTTGGATACAGCAAGCTTTGGTCGCTTCAACCCATGGAGGAACCTAGATCTTGAGATAATTAATCAATAAAATCATATTTGACCAGATCAGACGAAACGAATCTTAATTATTAGTAATCATGAATGCGTTGTCTTTTCTCTGTGTGACATCAACCACTGTTTGTAGTCACTAAAGTTAGGAAATAGTAGGATAGTATTAAATTACTGAACATGGATGTGAGTGTCTGGCTAATCGCAGATAGTTGAACGTTAGTCTAACAAACTTGAGGTCCTGGGGTCGAATGCTAGCGGAAGCGGGTTACCTTTTTCAATTTTAATAAATTAACCTATAGTGCTGTAAAAATTGAGAAGCATGTGTTATTAATACAGACATAAAATAGCCAATGATTTTTAACAATGCACATAAAAATGATTTATCGATTTGTTGTAAACTATATATAATAATACAGAAAATATAGGGATGAGAGAGATACAAGGATGCCTCAAGACAGCGGAGCAAGTACTCCAACTGTAATTTTTTTGATGATGCACCCCATTTATTTTTGCAATTTTGGATTCCACTTAAGATATTAGGCATATTTTGTGTAGCGATAGTGGCGTGCATTCAGTATAGATAAAAAAGCATGGCCTAGCCTAAAAAAGTGGTTATAGTATCAATATTTTCTATTCTAAGGAATTTTCTATATTTTTAGTAATTATTAATTTTTTATAAAAATTGTATTTTAAAATTTATCACTCAACCATGAAATTGCCCAGCCACCTAAAAAATATTCCTCCAGACAAGATCACGTGGGCAAGAAAAACCAATCGCTGTTACAATTCTTACGAAGTCCAAAAGTAGTGCTTGTGTACAACTGCGACAAAAATGTTAAAGATTAGCATGCAAGGAAAGCTTAAATCTGCATGTTGTGGCAGACTGCATGGTCGGCAAATCGCTGCCATCGCCGAAACGAAATATTGGTTAAAATGGTAAGTTATCTAAATACTATTGAGGAAAGTATTGAAATCTTAAAAAAAATTACCCTTCGAGGTTTTTTCAGATCTTTACGTTTCGTGGTCTCTAGATGCCAAAAAAACATGATAAAAAACTACTAATCTGATTAACTTTAAATTTTGGGAAAAAATTAAGAATTATTTGGGGATAAAATGGTAACATTTTGGTAAAAATCCACTTTACCTCAAATATTGCACTAAAAATCAAAAGTACGTAGAAATAAATGGATAAAATTTTGTACGAATTCAAGATGCGAAACAAAATGTCGGCTTAATAAAATATTTAAAAAATCAGCATGAAAAAATACTAGTTTATACAGATTGATTTCAAATTGTGTTCAAGAATTAAGTGTGATATAGAGATGAAATGGTAAAATTATTGTTATACGAATTCAAGACGGCAGAACAAAGTGGTGTCCAAATAAAATGTTTGTAATCGTGAAAAGTCATCCTTCCAGGATTTCGTAGATTTTTACGTTTTACAGTCCTTAGGTGCCAAAGAAAACTCAATTCCGTCGTTATGTCTGTCGGTCTGTATATCTGTTTCCTGTTAAATTTTGATCAAAAATTAGGGTTCTATGGGGTGAACCTGGTAATATTTTGGTACCAATCCAAGTTCTCAGAATAAAATGGCGACCTAATAAAATATTTTAAAAATATCCTGAAAAACTACTTGTTACATTGATTTCAATTTTTTGCAAGAATTATGTGTGATATTGACATATATGGTTAAAATTGTGTTACGAATTCAAGATGGCGGAACAAAATGGCAGTTAAATAAATTGTTTAAAAAATTAACGTGAATTTTGGTTCGAATTCAACATTGAGCAAAATTGTGGGTATAATGAAATTTTAAAAACTCAGTCTAAAAAACCACGTATTCAATGTATTATAAATTTTGCCCAAAAATCAAGTGTGGCTTAAGTAGAAACTGGTAAAATATGGGTACGAATCAAATTTGGTGGAACAAAATGGTGCCCAATAAAAATATTTCAAGAAGGGACAATATATATATATATGTTACTAATTGACTATATGGGGAACTAAATTAGGTCACACTTTACTATTCCTAATAAAAGGAAATATTCATTACGAGGAAAGTTGCTTACACTGTCGTATATTTAAACAGATTATAAAAAAAATGTTAGGAGTACTCAAGATCAAGCATGTTTTAAAGTGTTAGTCATTTTATTTATTTTTTTTTCGAAATGAAGTTTAATATATCTCTATGAGTTTTCGCCCGTCATCTATCGGTGCGTTAGGTTTTCGTTTTCTCGCAGTATATCAAGCAGGCTAGTATTATTCATCATGTCCTTTGTGTTCGGGAATTTTATTGCCGTGGTAAGCCCGATCGCGATATAGCAAAACAGGACCAAAACTGGCGGGCGCCATCATTTTTATTATCCAAGGAAACAAAAGGTGTGGTGGTGCCGGTGTCTCTATAGCACAATTTTACGACCGCCGAGTAGAAGAATTTTATTGTGGATCAGTTAATATATCTATTCCAAACTTTAATAGGGTTGTAAATACGGAAAGGGGTGATAATTTGAGCAATAAAATTTATATTGATGGAAATATTTTGGATCGGCAGTTTTCGGTTTTGACAAAGAATATTTGCTCCACTTTCGTCTCCCAGTTGTAACAAATTATGCGTAAATTTAATAATCTATTTAGTGTTGTTTGTTTGACCTTTCTTCCTAATAAGGGTCTACGGCATATTGGCCGGATATCCCCTGAACTTTTAAAAATATATGCTGCCAAAGCTTTGGTACGGTAGAAATGGAAATGTTTAGAAATATACATAGATTTTGGGGATGTATCCCTATATTCATTACAATTTGCCGATGATCAGTTCATTATGGGCAGTGACAAAGATGAAAATTATTATTGGGGAGGAGCTAGAATTAAACACTCGTAAAACAAATTGCCTTTTCGTGGTAGTTTAAAATGTTAAATATTAAACTGGAAAACTAAGAAGAAACTGAAGCAGCGATAAATATGTATACATACTTAGAAGAATAATTTTTGACGGAAAGTTAGAAAATTAGACATGCAAGGAAATTAATTGAGTATTTAAATGATGGGCTAATGAAATTAATAACGTTACATATACAAGATACAAAATACAGTTGTTAAAAATGGTCTACTTTTCCGAGCAGAAAGGTCACGAATTACCGAGAAAACCAATAGGAAACTAGAGGGAATTGAGATGGATGCTTTAAAAATTAAATATCAGGGGGGTGCGGGAACTTTTTAGTTCAATCAACCTGATACTATTTTGATAGTTGTTTCAATTTTAAAGGTGAACAAATATTTACTGCCGAATCGGTTGCTTTTAATGGGAACAATTGGAAAACGTTTACGTAACTACCGACTAATACTAACTTACTTATTATACTGGTATATTCTAATCACAAAAGTAATATTGTTCCTTTGACGTTAAAATATAAAACTAGAGGTTATATAAAATGCGCTAAGGATAACATGTCCGTTAAATTACAAGATTGAGAAAAATGTTTCACAAAAAATGAATATTTCAGAGAATAAGCCATTAATCAAGAGCCAGACGAGGCTTTATCAAACGAATACAAAGAGATTCGAGACTATGATTTTGAGGTTTCTCAGCTAAAAGAAATTCATCTCGAAATGTACTCAACTGTCAGGAGAAATTAACATTCATACTGACTAAAGAACGGCTGAATCAAATGCTTCACAACTCTCAAATTAATGCTGATGTTCCAGTGTATTCTGAGACAACTTTATCATACTTGGAGCGAGCGACTGCTATTTTTGTAGTTTTCTTTTAATGAAGATATCTTAATACAACCTTTACGCAAGTGCAAATACTTCAATAACGTCAAAACTTACATCAATATCATTTAAGTTTTGTTCAAAGAATAAAACATTAATTTTGTCAAATATACTTTAAGAAATTATTTCGAACTTGCGTCCATTTCATTGGACATATTGCATTTCATTACAAACTACCGGTAGATGATGATAATAATAATAATAATAATAACTCCCGCACATCCGATAGCTGCAAAACTTGAGAGATTTATTCACCGACAAGTCACAAACATCAAGCCTCCATCGCATAGTGACGCTAAGTGACAACTCATACTCTCCACTCAATCTCACAAGTGACATCATCCTAAAGTCACTTTCAGATCCCGATAAACAAGAATAGTGGGCTCAAATGCCACTGCACGGCCGACATCACAATGACTTGAATCAGCCATATATAGATAAGAAAGCATCCAACAGGTGACTGAAGGATATACAACTATTCCCAGAGGCAGAAGGATTTGTGATGGCATTACAGGATCAAGTTATTCACACAGAACTGCATGAAATTCATCATCATGTGACATCAGTGTCGAAAATGTAGCGAGAGATTAGAGACTATACAGCATATAACATCTTGCTGCACATACCTAGCAAACGCGGACTACCTCCAGCGACATAACCAGGTGTATAACATGATACACCAGAAGCTTGCCAATAAATTCGAGCTCCCGAACACCTTTGTGCCCTATTATAAATACCAACCAAGTTCAGTGCTTGAAAATAATACCTTCAAACTGTACTACGACCGGACATTTATCCCCGACAATCGGCCTGATGTAGTACTGTTATATAGAGAAACAAAGACAGTTTATTTGGTAGATGTCGCTGTACCCAACAATAATAACGTGTTGGATAAATATTAAAAGAAAAAAGCCAAATATGCAGAGCTGAGAGAGAGAATAAGGTTCATGTGATACCCATCATCGTATCATCAACTGAACTAATTTCAAAAACACTAGAACAGAATCTGGAAATCATAGGACTGCATACTAACACCTTCATCGACATCCAGAAGGTAGTCCTGCTCAGTAGTTTTGTAAATATTCGGATGATTTTGATATTCGTATCATACGGAATCGGATGAAAATGATATTCGGATTAATAAAATGAATTGACCTTTTATCTATTGATCAGATTGGATTTTAATAAAAAATCTACCGAAAATTTAAAAAATAATATATCTTATTGTTAAAAAAATTGAAAATCCGCCGTACTTTATGGTGCGTTATAGTTCGAAATTATAGGTTAACGAAATATATATTTTATATTATCACTACCGTTCTTGTTTGGTCGTTTTCTGTTAAATCATCGGATAATAAATTTGCCGTGTGTAAGTTATGTCATCAGAAATTAAAATATTTTATTAGTACTGGCAATTTATGAGACCCGAATTATACGGATTAAATCAAAATATGCTTGTATACCAGCCACGTCGGTGCCAAGTAAGAAAAAATTTCTTAAAAGAAATAAAATCTAATCAAAACGTGTCCATATGTTGATATTGTTTCTAAACACTTGTTTTTAAAATACTTAAATAGTTTTTAATTTTTAAGCCAAAGAGTATTTGTTATGTGTTAGTGTTATATAGGTAATCAAACCAAAGCGTTTCATTTTTGTTTATGATGTTTTATTTTTTTTCTAAGATTTCTACTTATTTTTCTGTATTCAATAAACTCAACAGCAAACAAAGAGTTCTTCGTTTATTTAATGTTTCAAATTTTTTGTAAACAACACGCGCTCATTGTGTTTTATATTTAATTTAATGCTTTTAGACAGTTCGTAACACAACTAAACTAGGGAAAAACATACGATCATGTCATGAGCCATCAAAATATACCCTCGAATCTCGATTCGAATACCTTACCACACAACATACATAAATTAATACGTATACGCCAATATTTCGTATTAATTCATCTATCGCTCGTCCTTGTGGCAGTACTGACATTCCGGCAACCTATTACTACCTGATTGTTCCGTATTACGTATTAATTTATACCAAAATATTCGGATTAATCCGAATATGTTGATATTCGGATGCGACGGAAATTTTAATACGTATTCTTACATCACTACTGCTCAGTACTTGCCCCACAGTGAGAAAATTTTGAAAGGATAACACATAGAACTAATAGAAACCAGCCCACTCATCCCCACCTGGATGAGAAATTGATTGTCAATTTCGACAATAATAATAATAATAATAATAGCAAAGACACGTTCCTTACAGAGCGTCGAGAAATTACAACATGTCGAGGTTCATTAGAACAACTTTTGATGTACATGCAGAAAGCTGTCGTTTCCGCGTAACACTCTGCTTGGGTCGGAGAAGCGTTGGATTTTTCTTCCTCATAATGTCATTTTTAATATAGCCCTTATTTTCAAAAGATACATATCCCACTTACATGAAATTCTAAACATGTTTGGTAAATCACTACAATAAAGTATAAATACAAATATCACAAATGACCAGACACAAAAAAAAATTGCCTAAAATCAGATGGCGGCGCCAAGCAGTTATAAACATGAAGCACTTAATATAAATTCTATAATATTTTTGAAAGGAGTGGAGTTAATATTACAGATATTGCTGACTTATTGTTGGATGCAGCGAACATTGCTTTAGGGAGTGGAATTAGCAGGAGATATTGGACTATGCTTAGCCGCCAGACGAAGTACCAAAGAATGTATGTTTTCCAGGAGATAGGGACACTCGACGTGACAGTGGAGAAGTCTATACAGGACTTCACCAGATTGAATCCGTCTTTCCACTCGGAGCTGACAAACTAAATTGTGCGAGATTACCGTGATCGTAACCTCTTGGATAATGGACAGTACCGTTATGACAATGGTACAATGGGCTCCGCTCACTAGAAGCGAAATCAAGTTTGGAGTGTACAAAACTGTAGTATGCTCATAGAAAGTGCTGTATTAGGCAACTGATATATTACACTCAATATAGTAAAACAATATCATGTTTCTAAATATCTCGAAACTTTTACTAATATAATTCTAATTTGAGAGAAATTTATAAATTAAAGTACCCTTTATTATAATAGATGATAATGCTCTTTTTAGAGGTCCTTCAAATTTTAAGAATGGATTTTGTACGTATCTTAGTCTTCTGCCACTAATTCGCGTAATATTTTTACGAAAGTATTTTCACATCATCGGCTTAATATCCCTGGACTGAACCAACAACACCGCCATTTTTTTTATTTGTTTTGTCCATTAATAAGGAGGATCCGCCTTTTTAAAAATATATTATTATTTCTAAATTATTTTAATTATGTGTTAAACTGTTACTATAACCGGAAATCCGCTAAACTCAACTACCATAGCTTTTGTAGAATTATTTATTCTTGTAAATTAACTTTCAACAGCTTCCTTTAATGGTTTCAGTATTGTATAATTTAAATTTCAAGAGCTAACTATCCTAGTACAATCAAGCGACCGAAAGCAATTCTTTCAGAATAATTGGATTAACTGAATTTTATTCAGCAAAGTTATCTGATTAAATACCTTGAATAGCCTGACAAATTTTCTTGATAATCTTCCGTTGTAATCACTTAGCATTGATTTTACAGTTAAAGAACTTGTTTGGATCGTCAGGCAAATAAAGTGAACGTTTTATAATGTAATGGTTCAATTAGCCGTATGTGTGCGGCTGCTTTTGTATATTATTAAATGATGGACAAGGAACGGCAGTTTTGACTTGTAACACAAAGTAAGTGCGGGCAACAAAAATATTAAGAATTTTATAAGTAGCTCAGAGCTATCTGATATAATCAAATTCATGCCAAGAATAATTTTATTGGTATCATAATTAATATTCAATTTTGAGTCTACCAAAATATGAATGTATTTACATACATACTTTATAAAGTTCCGTTTTGTTTGACAACTGTAAATTATAATAATCATATTTTAAATATAATTTTGGCAATTATCGGTAAAAATATATTTAAGTGATTAGCTCTAAAATTCGTAAAAGATTATATAAGTTATGGGAGCAGTGTAGAAATTTTAATGGGGCTTTTTATTTTTACCTAGTTACCTAGATCACTTTTTCCCAAAAGATGTTCCACGGCAACATGCTTGGTATTCCGTCAAAAATCCGCTCTATAATTTGAGTGGGCTATTTTTTTTCGGGGCACTTATTACCCGTCTTTTTCAGTAATTTTAGTAACTGAGATTTGACGCGATATTTTGTGACACGCCAACTAGATAACAGCAAGAATTGCTGTCATTGTCTTGTGCACAAAATTTTATATTATTTCAGGTATTTTGAATATTTCTTTCCTCATACAGAAGTTAAATGGTTATAGCTAGGACAAATTCTTGTGCGAGTTCTTTGAGTTGGGCTACGAACTTCTTTTATTTTTCCAAGATCAATTTTGATTGTCTGATAGATTTAAGTCATTATCTTGGTTGGCAAGACTTGCGTATCTTACGAATATATTTTCAAAATTAAATGAGACCATTCTTGCATTACAGGGAAAAGATGTAAATATTTTTCGTGCTAAAGATAAGATCATTTCTTTGTCACTAAAGTTGACATTTTGGCTATCTGCTGCGGAACAAAAAGAATTTGATAATTTTTTTCTTCTAAAGGACTTTCTTAATGAAAATGAAAGGACGTTAGAAGAAACTGTTCGCCAGGATATTTTGGAGTATTTAAAACACCTAGCAATGTCACTAAAAGAGTATTTTCCGTTCTTAACTAGTGATGCTCAAGATTGCAACCGTGGGTTCTAAATCCCTTTTAAGGTAAAGAAAAGCTCAATGGATTTTCGAAATCCAATTTTGAAGAACTTATTGAAATCTCTTCAGATAGTCAACTGAAACAAACATCTCTCTCTCTCTCTCTCTCTCTCTATCTCTTTTCTCAAAAGTCTCTCTCCTGATGTACGTAATGTATGTACTTATTACTTTTTCGTAAATATTGCCAACGGTTAGGAAATATCGGTCGGGTTTTGAACCGGATAGTCAGGTTTTTTACCCGCCGTTTAGTCCTTTGTCTGATTTATTACACAGTATAACATTTTCAAATTTATGTATAATTATTTAGTTTATAGTAACAGTGAGACAATTACTAAATTTGGCTAGTTATATAGTTACTGATTTTTACACAGTGTTCTAACACCATCCTGTCGAATAACTCTACGAGTTGGATTTTTCCAAATTTACATATCATACACTTTATAAAAGAAAGTTAATAAAATCTTTATTAATAGGGTGTTACTATTGAAAGTGACATAGTTTGAATCTATAATCAGTTTTAGTTCATAAGATACCGGCCTTCTTTATTAATGAAAATAACAATTTTTTCATTTACAATAAAATATTCTGTTTTTTTGGTTTCTTCTTTCAGTCCATTTCACTCACATGAATTATGATAAACATATTTACTCTCTTCTTTCTTGTAAATATCAATTTAAGACTTTGAGAACACTTGAACTATTAGAAAGTTTCAGTTGACATAACTTTTTGTTTTCATCTCTCCAAGCTGCCTTTCTTTATGTTTGCTTGGTATGGAATGTTAAACAGACATTTTGCTTATGGTTTTTCAATATTTTAAGCCCATTAGTAATCTGAAACAAAATTGAACATTATAACTTTGCAGTTAAATATAACCTTTAAAATATCAAGACTTTTATGTAAATTACATTTTACATACCTCAATATGTTTTATTCATAATTCATTGGATTACATTTTGTAAAGTATTTTCAACTTCTCTAAATTAAGACAAAAGAAATTTGTTTTTGCTTTGTTTATAAATATTCGGAATTTGCCTGCCTTTCTCTTCTGTCACTATGGTTTCATTAGTTTCTTATTTTTCGGCATCCAGCCAGCTTTGACAGTGTCTGATTTTTCATTTAAGTCATAATTTTGGTTCTGCTCGGGAGCAATTCACCAGCTGTATTCGGGGACACCGAATGTTATCGGGTTCTTACTCCCTTCTACTAGTGGCGCCAGCAGTGAACTCCACTGTAATTATTATTTTATTTTATGGCATTAGGTTGGCATAAGTCTGAAGTGAGGAAGAATGATGGAGGGGAATGTCAAACTTCTTTGAATTTTCTGGAACTGATTTTCTCGTCCCTTTCTATTGGCTCTCCTTAGAGGTGCAACATGTGTCCGGCTTTATAAAAGTGCCTTAATGGACCAATTTTTTAAAGTACTGAGAGTATGCCATAAATAATTATTTTAAAGTGCAGTGCTGTTGAAAGTCTAAGGCCTATTTATGGACATCATCTGGCCATAAATTTTGGTCCCATTTTGTTTGGTTCCACATTTGATCAACCACGTGGTAAGTCGATTTTCAAATTAGTTTCCTACTGTGAGCTAATTCGCAATTATCTTTTATAAACAGAATGGCGTCCTGAATTTTGTTTTTGGCTGTCCGTCCTCGAGAAGCCTTTCTAGATGTCTGGAAATTCCCTTTATTGGTGACCGTTGACGTCGAAGGAGCCCTCTAGATGACTAGAGGTAAGGCAATGTCTTTGAATAGTTGTGTTGTAAATAACTTGTTTTTGCACATTCCATGTCGATTTTATTGTAAGACAAACAATTGTTTGTAGGGTTTCAGGTTAAGAATACAAGTTTATGGTGTAATTTTTGGGGTACATAAACCAAGAGTTCTACAATGGTTTTGGAGTTCCTTCCTGTAAGAGTACAAGGAATTAATTCTTAATTTTTATATTTATGAATTTTATATAAGGTAGCAGAAAGGAAGTAAGTAACCTATTTTTTGTAAAATAGCCTTGGCGAAACACTTTATATTTTTATAACTTTTTTTCTTGCGGCAGTGTAAGAGAAAATTCATGAATTTTTGATTCCCTGTGCGCTATTTAATTTAATTTTCATATATTCATATTTGCGACATGACATTTCGCCAGATGTTCATAGGTTGATGATATAATGGTAATAACGTTCTATCACATTTCATATATTTGATATATTTTATATATTTTACATTTTCTTGATTCATTTTTTTATATCTTCATGTTAATTGAATTTTTGAATGTAAGCTTCACATGTCAAAAATTATTTTATAAAACAACTTTTTTTAAAAAAAAAAAACAAAAGATCAAGGTGATCATTAAAATTTGACAGTCTGCACTTTATATAGTGTTTTATTGAAAAGCCCTCCAAATCTTTATTTTGTCTACATTTAAATATCAATATAGATTTCTTCCTAATTGAGTCACAGTCAATTAGGTGGCGCCCATTTTAATTTCGAAAGGTGTACCCGAGAACCTGCAACCTACAGCTCTCCGAAAAGATGACTGGCTGCCGTTCGCACGTATTGGTAAGTTCATAGAGACTTTACGCCATAACAGTCCGATTCATTTCACTTTGCTGAAGAATACTGCAACATGTAGAATAGGGCCTTTGTCACCAAGTGGACTGAAATGGGCTAATGTTCGAACTAAACGGTTTTCTTCTTTATCAATCGTAAACTCATCGGGGAAACACCTAAATGCCGTAAATCATAAATAATAATAGAACCTGGATGTATTAATTATAAGGAAGAAAATAAAGAATACAGAGCATATTTTTAATAGTGAAAAATTAAATTTTAAGGAGAATGACATGGTTGTATTGTTCTATGAAATCTGCCCAATAAATTTAATTAAAGTGCAGGACACGAAAGAAAACCGGGCGGTCCTTAAAATAAAGGTTCATAGTCTTAAGCAAGCAGAAAAGTAAAATTTGTGTACCCAAATAAATTTTATGTCATTTTAATTGTTGTAATAGTTTGCCGCTTCACCTCTAAAGTGCGCCAGCTAAGCGGTACGGAAAATGAATTGACGATTTAGTAAATTTCGCCCTGGTCCACTTGTAATTGGGATGTGCCTAGAGTCTCCATGCACTTGCCGCTTGAAGGTTCTAGCTATTTCCAGTGGCGCCTATACATTTCGAGCGTTTGTTTTCATTTCTATATAAATGCGTTGCGTTGAATTTGAATTATTATTTCGAAGTAACGATGGCGAGCAAAAGAGGAAAAACAATTCGAAGCGGTGCACGTGAAGTTATTGCGAGCGTTATAGAGGCCTGTACTAGAGAAGCTGAAAATAATAGTTTGACTATCCAATTCAAAATCGAACAGAACGCGCTGCATTTTACACTGGTGTTTCGGAAAGTAACATAAGAAAAATTCAAAGAGAACGTAATAATCGCTCATGTTCTATAGAGGATTTTTATATAAACTTGAAGAAGGTTCCGACCTACAAACCTTTACTTCGTGCTCTAAAAAACAAAAAAAAAATCCGTACGGGTATAAAACCTTAACTTTTACGATCAAATGGTTTTGTTTGGCGCAAGTGCCAACATAAAGGAAAATTGCTCATTGAGAGAACAAATATTTTTCACTGGCGGGTGAAATATCTATCAACTGTAAGGCAATATAAGCAAGAAGGACGCAATATTGTGTATCTAGACGAAACCTGGGTAGATAATGATATGACAATGAACAAATGCTGGCAAAGCGAAAGTGGTACAGGTGTTGTTCAGGGAAACCGCTCTAGTAGTCGCTTTATTATAGTTCATGCTGGTTCAGAAGCCGCATTTGTTCCAGGTGCTGCTTTAGTTTTTCGCTCGGGACTAACAACTGGAGACTATCATGGACAGATGAATAGAGATAATTTTGAAAAGTGGTTGCTCGAGAAGCTTCTACCTAACATTCCTTCCAAATCAGTCGTGGTAATGGATAATGCGTCTTATCATTCTCACGTAGAAGATAAAAATACCAATTAAATACTCTACAAAAGTTCATATGATATCGTGGCTTAAATCGAACAATCTTTTATGTGATCCAACGTGGAGAAAATATCAATTATATGAAGTAATATCAGACAACAAGCCTAGAGAAAAAAGTATCAAATTGACGGTCTTTTACGTAACCTCGGTCATACACATTTAAGGCTGCCTCCATACATGTGCGACCTCAACCCTATTGAACTTGCATAGACAGGAGTAAAAAAATATATTCAAGAGCGCAACACCGGTGAACTTTCAATTAAAGATTTAAATAAAGTAACATTAGAAGCGATTGACTCAATATCGGCTGAAAATTGGAAATCGTATGTTAAACATGTTCGTTCTATTGAAGATAAATAGTGGGAAGTAGATGGCAAAATTGAAACGGTTATTGATGATTTAGTTATCACACTGGGATCTTCAAGTAGTGACGACGAAACCTCATCATTTTCAGAAAAAGACAACGATTTAGAAGGAATCGAACCATTAGCATCACTGCCGTCAACCTCAAAAATGGCTTGGTTTTTTTTCATGTATTTTGTAAAATTCTTCATAAAGTAGCTGTCAATAAACTGCTTCAAAATAATTAATTTTCTGTTTAATACCGGGTGTCAAAAAATATCTAATATTGCAATTAATATTTGAAAAACTACAGAACTCATATTTTTCCAAAATTAACACATCAATGTAGTTATAGTAGAGGGGAGCCAGCAGTGATTCCAGTGAACAAGATTTATCAAAATTTTAACTTATGCGGTTCGACTTTGTATGCCAAAAGTGACCGTTTGTCTCCGTCTGCCATATTACTTTGTACATGGGGCGTTTCCTAATTGCGTGCTAATGTTAAAGAGGGGTGATTCTTGGACCTTTTTAAGAAAAAAGTTTAATGTGGACCTTAAAGTCTTAACTTTGGAGATACAGGGTTTTAAAAAAACATTTTTTTTTAAATCCTAATTCTGATGCTATTATAGATAAATAACTGTGTGAAATTTGTTACACGTCTTTTATGCTTAAAAGAGCATTATTTATTAACAATCAAGTTTTGAAATTTCTACCAGTGGGGTGCATATGTAATTAACCTGGATAAATACGTATGCTCCTTAATACATAGAAAACGTGTATCAAATTTCATGCAGTTATCTACAATAGCATCAGAATTGGGATGAAGAAAAATGTTTTCTTTTTAAACTTTACTATCCTGCATCTCTAAAGTTAAGACTTTTAGGACATAAAAACACCCCCCTTTAACATCAGCACGCAATTAGGAAACGCCCTTCACAATGACGGCCACTGTATAAAGTAATATGACAAACGGAAACAGTCGGCCACTTTTGGCATACCCGAGTAGCCCAGAGTCGAACTGCATAAATTAAAATTTTGATAAATCTCGTTCACTGGGTCTAATGTTGGCTGCCCTTGTAAAATCTGGACTTGCAAATCGTGTATCACTATACTGGGTGGTCCAATAATAGTGGACGTAGGCAGTGGGCCGGGAAACGTTAATGACAGAACTCAAGAAAAAATATATTTATAGGTAAATCGATCAAGAAAAATCAAAATTAAATCATTTTAAAATTCGTAAGTTCGCTGTTTTTGCAACATAAAAGAGATATAGAAGTGCGGTTCACGAAAGAAAACAGAAAAATATTCAGAAAGGTTCATTAAGCATAGTTACATTTTTTAATTATCTGAAGTGCGTATAGTCAAAAAGGAGTGCCATATTATTTAAAGAAAGACGGGAAGAGATTTCTTGGCCGACTTTCCTAAACCGATTGACTCCCCGGTTTTCTTTCGTGTCCCGCACTTTATGAGACTGAGTATCAAATTATATTTCTACTTAAAAAAGTGGTTATACATATTTAAAAATCGGTGAATATTTGCTTTCATTAAGAATAGTAAATTGTAACCCAATTTAGTTCCGCACACAATCATTTAGTTGTATACTGTCTTTTCAAATATTTTTATTGCGCGCCATTTTGTTTCACCATATCAGAATCGTACTAATATTTTACAAGATTTTACCTATTCCACATTAATTTTTGAGCATGTTTTAAAATGAATTGAATTTTTTTACACCGATTTTTTAAGACCGCCATTTTATATTGTTATTTTGAATTCGTACCACTTAATCCCTGTATCACCTTCAATTTTGCTGCAAGATATTAAGTCAATTGAATAAGAAGATCTTTACTTTCATTTTTTAGACATTTTATTTGACTGCCATTTTATTTCTGTGTCGTACCACAGTTTTACCAGTTTATCTCAAAAAATTGAAATAACTTACGGTTTATAGGTTTAAAGGTATTACCAAATTGTTGCATATATAGACAATGTACTGCAAGCAGTAGAATTCTGTACGAGGGAAGTGGTAGGTAAAGGTGAATTTGATACTGATTCTTTAATATTATATTTTAAATAGCCTCATGTACGGTTTAATTTCTATCGCCCTGTATGGTTTCAGTACCACTTAAGTAGTATCAGCGGTCGACATATGTATATACGATCACGCCCAACATAATTTTCGACAAGATCTGTTATACATAATTCAAGAGGGACGACTGTAAACTAATCGAATTTGCTTCTTGTATTATCATAACGCAGAATACTCGGAGCAGATATAAGGATCTATCTTTAATTTAATTTAATTTTGGAAAGATATTAAACATTATAGTTGTTTAAATAAAACGCAATTATGTTTACTGTGTCTAAGAAATAAATTGAAATTACTGTTTATTTAATAAAATAAGTGTATTTTAGCCAGATGTCAAATTAAAGGTAACGTTTTTTACCGTATCACATGCTGTATATTTTACTGCTTATTATTTTCCTTTTTTATGTATAAAAAGTGCATGAAAATTGCAAGAGAAACATTATGTTCATTGAACAATTGTATTTAAGTAGCAAGTTTTTAAAACTTTTTGCTTTAAGCGTGGCTGGTGAAATTGTGACTTTTTCGCCCTACTGCGTAAAATCATCTCATTTCGATGAAACTAAAATAACGGCAATGATACGATTGTACAATATTCTATTAAAGTGCTAATATCATCATTAGACACGATTTTGGCGCAAGCCTCTTCTTTGTGTGCTTTTTACAATCTATTCGGAGTTTATACATTAAAAAAAAACTCTCCTCTTATGAATTTTTTCTTTTATTAAGAATAGTGCAAAGTGACCCATTTTAGTTCCGTACATAATCACTTAGTAACACATATACATATACTGTCTTTTTAAAATTTTTTTTTGGGAGCTACTTTGTTCCACCAAATTGGATTCGCGTCAATATTTTACCAGTTTCTACCTGTGTCACAAATGGTTTTGAGGCATAATTTAAAATAAATTAAATCTCTTTATCACACTTAATGTTTGCACAAAATTTTAAATTCTTCATCTGGGGTTCTTAACAAAATGTCACCAGTTCATTCATATTATAACAGTTGATTTTTGTGCAAAATTTGAAGTAAGCTAGATAATTAATTTTTTTAGTAATATTTTTTTTAACGTTACACCAGGCCGTCTCCATATAAACCTTAATTTTTGACCAAAATATAAGGGCAATCGGGTTAGTAGTTTTTTAGCTATGCAGCGAATTGACAGACATTCCGACAGACAAACCGACAGAATTAAGAAAACATGTTTTTTGGCATATCTGATCTAGGGAAGCTAAAACGCGCGAGATATGTAAAATCTAAGAGGGTGATTTTTTCACGACTACAAACATTTTATTTGGCCGCCATTTTGTTCTGCCGTCTTGAATTCGTACCACAATTTTACCAGTTCATCTCTATATCATACTTAATTCTTGCACAAGGCTGATTTTTTAAATTGTTTATTAAACCACCATTTTGTTTTGCCATTTCTTGAACTCCTACCAAAATTTTGCAAGTTGATTCCTACGTAATACTTGATTTTGGTGCAAAATTTCATGAAATTGGAAAGTAGTTTTTTAGTAATAATTTTTTACATTTCATTATGCCGCCATTTTATTCCACCATATTGGATTTTTACCAAAATATTATCATTTCATCCCCATATTATGATCCTCAATTTGTGACCAAAATTTGAAGTCAATCGGATAAGTAGTTTTTTAGCTACGCCGCGAACAGACCGACATGTCTTCTCGCATCGGTCCCTAGCTGTAAAAACCTGAGAGGGTGATTTTTGTCCCGATTACAATACTTCCTTTTTATGAGGGAAGTAAAAATATTGACAAAAGTTTATGTGAAATAAGTTTAAAATATTTAGAATCGTGATAAGTTAATATGTTCAAAAATTACTAAAAAAAATAAGAATCAAGCTTTATAAAGTGAACTAAAATTTAAAAAAATATAATTTAAACACAGATATATTACTTTATATTAATAAATGCTGGGCCACAGATATCTATATATTTAAAACATAAAGCAATTTTTCCCTAGATTCGCCATGCAGCAGCTCCCACTTGACCAGTTTGATATATATATATATATATATATATATATATATATATATATATATATATATATATATATATATTGTTTGTTATAACTACTTACTATTTATTTTTACTACAATTATCAGCAATATACAAAATTATTAATATGTAGAGAAGAGAGAGTATGTGATGTGAAAATTTTCCATATTTGTTTAAAAAGTTTCGTTAAAAACCAGTTTTTTTATTAGAATTTATAATAAAAAATACGAATTTAACTATTACTACGACTACTACTATCTACTACTACACTAAAAAATACTATTAGAAGCTAATTTTAGGTCTATTTAACGATTACAGATTTAATAACTGGAATATATCCTAATAAAAAAGCTATTAAAGCTTGCAAAGAAGTGATTTGTAAATATTCGGTCTTGTGGGGTACCATTTTTTATTTTATTTATTGAGCTATCAGGTGTAATTTTAAAAGCATAGTAGCTGTCCAATTTTGACGGAGTCTTATACATTTAATACGTGAAAAAAAAACTTCGTGGGCTAGTCATAATACTGGACACAACGAGTAAGAGTATGATAAAGTACCTGCTGTATTCTTCATATTAATGGCAACCCATGCGCACTTTTTTTCATGTTATAAAACTATATATACGTGGCACTAAATGTATTGTCACAAATTTATATATCGCTCAAGTTTTTTTTAGTTTACTTAAAAAAATTTTTTTTTCCTAGTCCTAGAAATACTAAAAGTTCTGAATTTGTTCACAACATATACATCCATAGTAAGTATCAGAAAATGTGTACTGAAATGTAGTTAAAGTATATTAAATAAAAAAATTGTCCCAACAATTTTATGAAGAACATTTGACGTACATAATATCGTGGAATAGATAAAAAATATATATATTTACTGTAAGCTTGAAATTGGTTTTCCTAAAAAAAATGAAAACAATAATATTTTTCTTCTCGAATTGGCCCTGTTTATTTTTCACTGTTTGCTGTAGTCTACGGTATTTACTTAATGTGTTTCCAGTTCAAAAATGTCTCATTTTCCCCCGCTTTTTATAGGGGCCGATATAAAAGCGTAAGAGCCTTAGGGAAGTCGGATAGCGCATTTCGTTTTGTCCGTCTTTCCGGAATTTTTGCGTTCAAAAAGTAAGTAATCTGAAGAAGTAATGTTTTGAGATGGAAACTTACAGTTACACATAATTTGTAAACGTACAGTTTAACATAATTTGTCTTTATTATTTGCATATTTAAAAGGTTATTGCTATGAAGTAAATACACTTTATTTAGAACAAACTACACTCAGGTACAGCGTGATCATTTTAACTTGACCACATTTAATCTCCTATAACTTTTTTATTTTTCAAGATACCGCAATGATTCTAAACACCAAATTATGAATAATTACCAATTTTTTTTTGTTTATAAGCTTTGTCTGAGTACAAATATACTGAGATAGATAGATACCTTTGTCCGAACCTTTGTTTTCAAAAATAAATGAGACAATGAAAAAAGCTGCGCCAGAAGATCCATGTGTATGCAAAGATTTTCTTTCTCTCTTGACTGCATTTGTCTTATGACGAAATTCTTCCACATTGGTTCGTATATTTTATATATTTTAAAGATAAAAATATCAAAATCGAAATATTTGGAAACAGAAAAAAAGATCTACCTCCTGAAAGAAGAATTTACAAATCTCATTTGCAAAAATGTAAATTATATTTATTATTTGAAAAAGAATGCACTGGTTTATTATTATTGTAGTCTTACAAAGAAACTTGGATAGTATTTTTTTTTAAAATAAGAATTTGGCAGCAGAAAATGTCCACGATGTACATTCGAAATGCATAAGGAAATGTCCGCGTTATTTTTAGAAGTGTGTAGCTTTTGAATAACTAAATCAATTAAGTGGATTTTCTTTTATTCTTATTGTCAGGTATTCTATTATGCTGATTACTGTTCACTGTGGCATAACAGCCTTGATAGTTATCATATATGCAACAGTGGCGGCTCGCGGGTGAAAAAGTAACTGAAGTGCAAATGAAGCAAAAAAATATCCCAATAAGTTTTTTTCAGAATTTTTTTATATGTGGAAGGGATAAAATATTTGTTTACGACTTACCTAAATTTTATATATTAAATCAATTCTCCTATCCTTCATAGCAGCAAATTTATTTATAACATCCTCATAAAATGGATGAGTTGCCCTTATCTCCTCCAGAAATTTTTTAAATGAAACATGCCTCATAAAATGTATTTCTTAAATAAGTTTTTACACATTTGAAGCAAGAAAAACTTCTTTGCACTGAAGCACTTGCAGGATATTGTCAAAATAAGGGAAAACAATTTATATGCTTCGGTAAAAATATATTTATTTTTATTAATGTTTTTCTTTTGCTCTTGCAGCGATATATTCCAATTACTCTCATTTGCAAAAATAAGACCAAGCTCATTTTTAAGTCGTTGACTTTTTGAAAATATTTCCCCATATAACTGTAACAAATTTTCAAACGGGCTAGTCGGAAAATTTAAACTATATTCGGAAAATTTAGCAGAACCTGCCAAACATGAAATGTAAGTTTTTCTCAGTCTTGAAATCTTAGTGTCATTTCCATTAAAATATGGTTAAATATTTCATTAAAAAGGGTTCTATACTTAGCTCTAATTTCTTCAGATGAAAGCTTAGCAAGCTCACGTTTGTAATGATTTATTTCTGTTATAGAATTTGCTTTATCAAACATGGTATTAAAAAAAATGTTCATTTATTTTTTTACAGAGCCCCTCACGACAGCGTTTCATATTGGATATGCAAAAATGATTTTTTTTGAAGAACGTCAAATAGTATGTCCGTGATTGAGAAAATACCATTAAGCACTAATGCCAGAAACGTGAATTCAAAGTCGTTCATCTCACCTAAAAATCCTTTCGAAAGGCGGATTGATTTTTCATCAGATTTGACACAGTTTGTAATAAATTCAAAGACGTCCTTTAATTTGTTCCAGTCTTAAACAATCACATTTACTAACTTCGAATTTGAAGTTGTAAGAACACCATAAATAAATATAACACAAAACAGTCAAGTTAACTGGAAAGGAACTCACCGGTTTCACTTCACCTGAATAGCCGCCACTGATATGCAAGGTTATTTTAAAAGAGTGAGTTTTAGGTGCGTCTCCGACAAAAAATGTTTTTATTTATGGTTTTATTATTGTATTGTATCCTTCTCTACATTAAAAAGAACACATTTGTATATTAAAGTTTGGTTCTGACATAAATTGTATGAACTCACAAGTTTTATGGACCAAGTCTAATCAGAGTCAGTGGTATTGAATATTTTTAAAATTTAAATAATGATAATGCAGGTACCTTCACTTGTGTTTAAATTTAGAAAATGATTTAGGTGATAAAATGCCTGGTTACGCCTAGATAACAAAATGTTATTTTAATATATTGAACCATTTAGCACAAACAAAAGAAAATCTATCTTCAGCACCTTCTCAATGCTCTCTTTAACGCGAAAATTTATAGATCCCTGTTAACATAACTTTTTTTACTATTTTCACAATTCTAATTTGGCGACTTTAATTGATTAACAAACTCCATTTGCATTTCGTAAAAATAAAAACAGTCAACAGGTGGCACTTGACTACCAATAATATAGAAATACACGTAGAAAAATGCAGTAGCATTTTTTGGTAGTAGCCTAGTTACTATGCGCACGCTTCCAAAAAAAAATTTTCTGCTGTAATTACGCATTTATACAAATCGGGCTTGTCAGAATCAGACGAGTCGTATTCTTAACCATCGCGCATTTCTTTAGAGTTGCTTTACGGATTTAGTTTCAAATTATTTGGTTTCTGGTACAAGGTTAAATTGACCTAATTGTCCTAAAAACCAAGTATAAAGTTGAAAATTGGTGAAGATATTCTTTAGGGTTCTATAAATAAAAATACTAGTGTTGTAGCTGATGCGCGATGGCGGGTAGTAGTAAGATGGGAGGGACAAGCCCAGCAACTAGGCTTAAAAGGCCCTTTTCGCTAACCCCGCTTCCCCCTACGTCACTCCACTCCCCTACGAAGGCGGCCTGCCTTTCTAATGATGGAGAGTATCTTGTTTCAGTCGAACAATGACGGGTAGTTGGAATTGGCCACTTCTATGACTTTAGCCATTATTAGATTGAAGAGAAATAAGCTGAGGCGGTCTCCTTGGCTTATACTTCCTGGCGATAGTATATCTTCTGTTGTATTCTCTTCTATTTTGACTCTAGCTTTATTGCCTTTATTGAGTTTTTCGATAATTTTTACGATGATGTTACCTCTTTCCCTATGAGCAGGTTCACGATGTCCGGGATTCTGACCCTGTCGAACGCTTTTGTCAGGTCTATAAACGAAATGTATGCTGGTGTGTTGAATTAATTGATGTTTTTGTTATTTGTTTGATGGTATATATCGCAACTCTTTTCGAACTGTCTCTTTTGAATCCTTTCTCTTTCCCTTTGTTCGTTATTTTATTTTCCTGTTTTCTTTTAATAATGACTGTGTAGAGCTTCATAATTGAATTCGAAAGCTTATTTTCCACTATATTAAGTATACGAAACTTCACCAAAATGCCAGTTACGTCCTGTAAACATACCCTGCAAAAAGCTTACAAACGATGCGTGTCACACTAAAACATGTTTTTAAATAGAAAACTGCTAAACCACAAATTATTTTTTGAGATACTTTATGATCGTTAAGAGTTCCTTTGCTTTGATGAGCAATGAAAGTACCTTCGGGTCATTTTACAACCAATAATGTCAGAGAAAGAGACATTTTACCTTTTAAGACACTAAAGCAGGC
Organism: Kuschelorhynchus macadamiae; assembly: GCA_030620095.1. Classification (NCBI taxonomy): domain Eukaryota; kingdom Metazoa; phylum Arthropoda; class Insecta; order Coleoptera; family Curculionidae; genus Kuschelorhynchus; species Kuschelorhynchus macadamiae. Next base: position 827,199 of record JAUTXW010000656.1, read on the forward strand.
CATCCAGAGAATGGATACAATCCTGTCAGTAAAACTACCATTTTTTTAAAATACATAAACTTTAAAATCATAAACTATTACAAGTTGGGCAGATTTGAACCTGTGGAGAGTTGGGGCAGAAAATTATGAACAGTCTGTAAAAATAGCAGTTAATGAGCATTTAGAGACCAATAATAATATGTATACGCAATAAATATTTTGTGTATAAAAATAATTTAGACAGTTTCAAATAATTAAGAAATGTTATGTAAGTTCAAGCATTTTATTATCCAACATTTTATAAATATAAATATTACGTCATTACTACATATTGTCTTGTCTGGCCAGATGTAACAGAATAACAAAGAAAAGAAACTAAAAAAATGTCTTCGTTTCGTTCCAAAGAATTGTTCCTAATTAAGGCAAAACATTTGGATCCAAATTTATACACACCTAATCCTAAAAAGTTTTTGAACTTTCGGGGAGGGCGATGGTGTCAAATGACACAGCCGGTAAATTATACCCTTAAACTTGTTTAAAAGGAAGTGAACGAGGGTTTATAATTTTTTTTATTAATGGGGTGTTTTCAGTCTTTTGAACGGGCCGTATTAAGTGTTTTCTTATGATGAATGGGAGTTTAAACTGTATTAATGGGGTGGTAAATGTATATAATGAGTAGCTAATGATAGGCCAGAGTTGAGACGACAACGTCTTTAGTAAGGAAGCTATAAAAGCGAAAAGTTATTATTCTTATATAGGAAATTTTTTTCTATGTTTTAAAGATATTTATCGAATGAAATCCTTAAATTTTCTTTTTTACGAATCCTCTGAAAATGTATATAATCCACATAGCATTCTTACATTGAAAATTACTCATTTTTCACGATGTGACGTCACACTGCGAAATAATATTTCTCACAGTTTATCATGGCGTCACACTGTAGTCAGCAGCTTTTCTACCTATGCAACACTTGATGTTTGGGCATAATGGGATTTATTTATGACTACTGGTCCATTGGTGAAGTAAATTTCAACAGTTATGGAAAAAACAGGCGATCTTACTAACTAACATCTTGAACATTCGTTAGTTAATATCATCTGTCTAGCGGAAGCTAAGAGCACACTAGAGGCCAAATAATTACATAATAACGTTAATGGTATTATCATCTACCACTCGCATATACATATGTTGTGTGTATTATTTTTTACGCATGTTTATAGAACCTATATCTCCAGATCAGAATTGCTTTATTTGAGTGGTGATTTTGACATATTTCGATTATGCTATTTGGATTAAATGCGCCACCGCCTACCCATCAGATAAAGAACGCTTTAAATTTATCTAAATGTTGTATTTAACATATCACTTATTCTAGTATGATTGTTGCAAACTAATATAATTCTTAAGGCTTTATTTTGTTTCTTTTGTAGAGTATCTAGATCAGTATTATTGATAAGTAGTATTGTGGAACAGAACTAAAAATGAAGCGCAATAATTGTTTTGTACACAGTGAGTTTAGTCTAGTTACTTAAATGGTTTGATATATGACTTAAAATATTAACCCTTTTCGCAATTTTATTTGTAATATACTGAAAGTGTTCACAAAGTGTCAAATGTTGATCTATTACACAACCCAAGTATTTAAATTGTGTTACTGTATCCAAATTTGAATTAACTATTTTAACAGTAATATCCACAGGAATAAGTTTTGTTCTTCAATTTCTTTTAATCATCATTTTTGTTTCATGTATATTTAATTTATGGTAATTGTTGTTTAACTACTCAAATAAATTATTAAGTTCAGTATTTAAAGTTTGTCTAATTTCTACTGGACTATCAGTCACAACGTATTATAGTATCGTCAGCAAACAGTTGGATGTTACAGTTTTTAATAATGTCATTAACATATTGGTTCCAACACTATTCCTTGGGGGACACCGTATGTTAATTTCAAAGAAGTTGGAATACAGGGATACTTTGTCACCTGTTTTCGTTCTGTTAGATATGTTTTAGCCGGTTTAAAATAACATGTCTGAACCCGTATTTCTCCATTTTGAGCAAAAGTAATTCCCTGTTAATAGTTTCAAATGCACGTTTAAGGTCTGAAAATACCACTCCAATCATTTTTCTTTCTTCTAAGGCATTTTTCCAATTCAGTAAGACGCTCTGTAGAGCATTTTCGCATGAATTTTTGCTTCGAAATCCAGCTTGATTTTCACTTAAAATCTTATTTGTGTCGATAAATTTAACTATCTAGCAATTTTTCGTGTGGTGGCAATATGTTTATTGGTCTGAACTCCTAACTCTGTATTGTAGTACTCTTCTTTTCTATTGGCTCATTTGTTGATAGTTTCCATTCGCTAGGAAAACACACCCTTTTCCAAGCTTGTGTTAATAACATTTAATATTTTATCACCAATTATTTCAAACGCTTGCTTTTATACTTTTACTGTTATTCCATCCGTGTTACTCTCTTTGTTTTGCATTCATATTATTTTATTTTTTAGAACATTCATTTCTAATCTGCTAAATGATTCCATTCTATAATCGCTTTGTATATGTTCTATGCTCTCAAGGTGCGTTTTAGAGGGCGTAATGTTTTCAGTAATTTCTCTAATACTGTCGAGAAACAATTTATTAAAGCTTTCACTAATGTCTTTTTAACTGTTTTTCTACTAAATGTGATTTCATTCTTTAAGCTTTCATGTCCTTTGTTGTTAACCATTATTTTCAGGGTTTTCCGCATTTCAGCATAATTATCTTTGACATGATCTATTTTTGCATGGTAGTGATCTATTTTTGTTCGGCTTATTAAAGTTACAACTCTGTTTATTTTGTGTCTATAGTTTTCCCAATCCTGATGTGTTGTTTTTATTACCTATAGCTATTTTACATATGTTTCGTCCTTATATATATTGAAGAGTTATTTTTTCTTTTTCTTAAATAATTATTATGGGTGGTTATTATTTAATTTTATTCTAAACATAAATAATGCAAATTGATTTTATTTTAAAATAATAATTGCGCGCAATGTCTCGTGTTTCTATTGGTGACAATTTCATATATTGCATATGGCTAAAAACGAGAAGATGCGCGGGAAGTCGACAAGTACAAGTGCGAGGGTACAATCATCCAATTCTCTTCGCTCTCAAGCATGGTACCTCAAAACTAACAGTTAAATATTTTGCTGCTTTTCCCGTGTGGCGGCCGGCAAAAGTAAATTTGTATAAGAAAACATAATGAACTAGTGTTGCAACCAAGATGACGAATTGCTATGTAATGGCGTGAACTCCCATCTCAAACCCCAGTTTGGCGACCAGGTAAGCGATATTTCTTTGATTTTGTCACCTTCGAATCAATTAATTATCTGCAAATTGTATCCTAACTTGACTACAGTCCATTAAAAATTATATATTTGATAATTTAGCTCTTCTACGTATATATTTTGGTCCTTCGAGCCGGATATGAACCAGCGAACTGTATCCCTGCTTCTGATTTCATGACCTATTTCCTCAGTCCACCACAATTTGTTACCTAATTTTTCTGTTATAAGTCTTTGTTGTATTGGAGCAAATTCATTTAATGCACAAATCATGTTGTTTATTAGATCGTCTGCTAATTCATTTACATCTATTGAGTTTGATGCCCATGTGATATCTATGAACTTAAATTGAAATCCTATTATGTTTATTGTTTTATAGTTTTCGAAAAATGCTGAAATTTGTCCGGGGTCCTAAAACTCCTTGACCAGATTCCGTCGAGGGTAGGTAGGTACAGGTATCGTAAAAAATATGTATTTGGGTGAATTATCGTATACGTAATTTTGTATGAAATCCAGTTTTATAATTATAATATAATCTGATTGATTGATTTGATTTTTTGATTCTGCCAGGTTAGGCATTTTCTGTGTGTTTGCCGTAAAACGAATTCTCGCACCTTCTGTGTCTTCACCGCAAGCGGAAATCAAAAATACAAAACCCCGTATACGGAAATTCACGAAAGCATTAAGGATAACAAAATTCTGGGATGAAATTTGCCTATGCCATTCTGCATATCGGGACGCAATTCGGTCATCTAATGTCAAATTTTTAGGTGCCGGACGCAACTTGGATACACCCGATGGTTGATAAATGCCCATGAAACTATATTCTGCAGAATTGTCTGAATATTATTTTAAAGTCGGAAGAATCGTCTATATTTTACAGTAACACAAAAACCGATTTACTCAAGTATTCCGAGCGTATTCTGCTAAATCATATTCTAAAATATATAACCAAAATTGTCACTCCAATTCGCATTCTCCCTGTAATCATAGTTTTATTATGTCGAATAAATGGAAACGCGCCAAAAGGCGCATCAATTGGAAAAAGCTTTTACACGATGAAAAATGGATAATATTTAAACAATAGACATGGATTCTGTCGCGTATTTTGTACTTTTCACCTCTCTGAATATGTGTCGATATATCTCTACCTTTTCGATACATTAAATTTGCGTAGCTTGTTGCATTTTCGCAATACCTTTAATATCCGCTTGCTGTTGCGTTAACGGTATATTTCTATTATTTCACATGTTTTCGGTTTATCAAGTAATAACTTTTGGGGTTGAAAGATACACCGGGTAACAATGAAATTACTAGCTATCTTGTGATTTACTTAGTAAGAACCAACGATTTAATAGTTGGTCAGGTTATATGATTGGCTTAGATATATATCTTGGTATATAGTAGAGAAAAATAAAAAACCGGTTTGAGAAAAGTAGCCCAAATCACTAAAACCTATAACAAAAACATTGGGGTCTATTCTATAGGGAGTTGAAATGTTCTCCAATAAATTTAAATTACCCTCTATGACACTAACTACTAATCTAAAACTAATAAACAATTTTTTGGACTCACTGTACATTTCATGCTAACTGTGGGCCCAAAGAAATTGATGAAGATTCAATGAGACTGTTTAGAAAAGTTATGTTAAGTAGACTATTGAAAACTACATTTTGATATATAAAAAAAACTGAAATTGTCAGAAATAATTGAGTTTAAAAAAAAATTAAATTTAGAAAATCTATCAAACTGTTTTTTTTTTTGTTTTAACGAAGAATATGTTAATATGGCAATCAAAAACAAATAAAGGCTGTGTGAATTTTGCGAATAGTTGGATTTTTTACGGAAAATTTTAATCACCATAACCTTCATCGATAGTTTTCGAGAAAATTCCGGTTAAAAATTTCATGTCGATCGTTAATTATTCCATTTCTACATAAAACAAATAATTATAGAAACAATTTAATATAGTATTTTAGGTTTCGCCCGAAGTCTAGAAGTGCAAAAGAATTGTCTTAAGATATAAATTTCTAAAGTAATTTTAATTGGCCGTCATATACTAAGTGCTTCCTTAATTCGCCTGTTTTTATATTTTTACACAATTTGCTTTCGTCTAACCCTAATCATTTTTGAAATATCGGTAATTAAATATTCTGCTGCATACTAAAAAAAGCAATTACAAAGTAATAACCGATATTACTTTATTAGTTAGTTTGACATTGTTTCTAGATATTAACTAATACTCTGTTTTTTTGATGCCGAATGAGACTTTCATTCTAGTCAAGTATAGGACGCGACATATGTCTAAATGTGTAATGAGAAATGAGGTTTGTCTAGAACACCGCATTTCCATGGTTATAAACCATAGATTGTATCCACTTTGCGCCCGGCCGCGGCACTTGAAAAATTTGACAGTAGATGACCGAGTTGCGTCCCGTTATTTAGAATGGGCATAGGCAAGTTTCCATCTATTGTTACCTTTAAAGCTTTGTGTAAAAAAATAATAGACACAGCTTTTGTGTTTTTATTTCAGGCATTTAAAGTAAATAGTTTGGTGTACTAATGTGGTAAAATTATCGATGAAACTGAGTTTTTTATGTAACATTTTCAGCACTATCTTGATCTTTTTCTTTGTGAAATTATTTTGGGTATCTATGAGTTGTGATTGAAAATGTACCAAAAATTTGGTAAGTATCACGTGTGTTTCAATTTTTGGAAAAAAAAATGGAAACTATCTTTTTGCGGTTCTATTAATTAGCGTAGTAAAACTTTAAAACCTTATTATATTAGCAAAATTTTTTTATGGTTATGGCGCGAAGTCATTTTCCTTAACTGCCAACAAAATAGAAATCCAGTATAAATTGAATATTAAAATAAAAAATTTTTTAACCTAACTCATAACAAGAAGTTGAAGTCTCAGGTGTTAAATTTGGTATTGGGAGTTTCACTAAAACGAACCATTTTATTTTAATGAGGTTGTATTTTCTTTCAACGAATTTTCTAGGGATGTTACGAAAAAGATTGCAAAAAATAGTTTATATTTTTTATAGATTACCCTGCATTTTATTTAACTGTGAAATGGGCTTCTTTTTGGTAATTGCCAATTTCTAGGGACTTTTGAGAATCGAACAGGTTTGGATGAAATTTTTAATATTTAATTTTTTAATTTAATTTAATTTTTAGTGTATATTTTGTATATATTACTTAATAAAAAAATATTCAAATTAATCTGTAAGGAAATCTAAATGGAAATTCATTCCTGCATTTTTGTCTACAAAAATAAAAGAAAACGTAATTTATATATGTTTAACTAAATGATTATGTGCGAAACTAAATCGCGTCATACTTCCCTATTTCTAAAAAAAAATAAAAAATTCATAACGAAGGAAGTTCTGGGTAAAGGAAATTTGCCAGTTTTTTTATGCTAAAGGGGAATAATTTGTGATCGGAATGCAAAAACTGTCAAAAAAGCTATTTAGCAATACCTTTTATTACTGTAATTTTACATACAATCCAGATTTTAAAATTTATAATAAATATTTACACTAATACAGTGGAATTATTTGAATCACCAAAGTCTTCATATATTAAGCCCACTCGACTACCATTTATCCTCTTTTTATTTGAGCACCGCTCAATAAACACAAAGTTACCCCAAGAGTCGTACTTGTTTGTCGCTATTACCGATATTTAGTGCTCCAGAAGGCATTGCCTTCGAAATGAGCTACTGACTTTAAATATTGCTATTTATGTTTTTAATGGCATTGATTGATATTGAGATTTTTTAAAAATTTTCTTGACATACAAATTGTTTGTTTTATGACATTAACGTTGCTATCAAAATTCTATGATCATAAAGGGTTTTAAAATAAGTGTATTTTTTATGTTCTATATGTTTAACCGTCCTCAAGAAACGGGGTTCTGGTTTGTCATTTATGTGTGTATCTATGTATATACGCGATTTTCACCTTGTAAGCAACATTACAGAGTAATTTTAGTATTGAAAACCACTCTTAACCATAATAAATAATGAAGAGCACTGTCCAATTTAAAATTTAAAAAATCCCAAAATCTGATCGGTTTAAAGCGCCGCGCCGTTGGTACAGTTAAGAAATATTTAGTGTAGAATGTAAAAAAAATTAATAAGGGTCTATTCATTTACAATAAAAAAATAAAAAAAAATCAAAACCTAAAAATTAATTTGACTACTCCATTGGCTAATACTACGCCTGACTTTGAATTACATTTTAATTTCTAACTTTCGTTGGGAGAAATAATGATATATAGATTTGTGTTCATCGGTAAATGAAAAAAAAAATCGTTGAAACGATATCTGGCCTACACATCGGTTGAATCATTTGGGTTTTTATAAAACTCTGGTATCGAAATCATTTTGATTTTGTCAAATTGGAAGTTGATCAGATAAGTAGTTCTAAGTTATAATGTTTAAAATCATTGTTTTACAGACGTATACACAGAATACGGTTAACGAAATCCACGTGGATATTTGAGAAAAAATGGGAGTTGTACATCTTTTGCTGTCAGAGATTTTTCTCTTTTATTTATAATTAAGGAAAAGAAAAGGTGCATCTTGAAATATTAGACAAAACTTTTAGAAGAATGGAGTAGCTAAAGATGTAATAAAACTCGGCTTCGTTTGCAGCAAAATATCATAAGTCTTACACGGCAAAAACTCTTCATTTAATAATACAGATGAACACTGCATGATTGATTTGCGCTTTAGCTTAGGGACAAATTTTATTTGCAAAACTGTTAAAGGTGCACTGAAGTTAATCGAGTTTTTGATATCGTTTGACGTGCATGTTTAAAATAAACAGGATAAAGATATGTATCTTAATGTTAATATTATTTAATTTATTCGTTGCATTGTCATGTAACCATACGTGTTGGGTAGCGTAAATTAACATGTCAAAAGTGGCGCTGGCGAAACAATTAGCAAAATGGACTTGGCAAGTTCACGAGATTTGGCTAAAGAGTTACTTAAGCTGATTTGATTGTCGGGTCAATTACGACCCGACAGGTTAATTCTTCCTTTGTTTGGTCGTGAATCTTGAAAGATAGAATTACTTGTGATATCAGATTTGTCCAGTCAACGCCAATTTGTTTTGTACGTTTCAATTACGGATTTATAGACCGGAATAGCCAAAGTTAGTTTGGAACGACAGCATCCAGTGATTGCAAACAATCTGCATCTCCCCAGGAACACTTAGCTGTTTCTTGGGTCAATAGTTATATTTTATCCCCTATTAGTTTTAAGCGTACAATTTGCTTCTTTTATTAAATAATAACCAAGTAGCATGTTTAGGCACAAAATCGAAACAAAATCTCAGCTAAGAAACATTGGGAAAGAGTTTCGAAACAATGAAGATTTTTGTATCAAGGCACAAATAAAAATCGATATTCCCAACAAAAATATTTTTTATCAACAAATATTTATATATAGGAAAGGCATTAAAATATGGAATTACATTACTAAATTTAACGACGAATTTGCTTTCGCTAGACATTTTTTGTGCGGAGAAACTTGCAAACAAAGCTCTTTATTCTTATAAGAATAGACGAAAAATAAAATAATTATGGCGGATGTCAACTTGTTTGTTTTGTTTTCATTTTGTAATCCACATATACATAAAGCTTCATATCAACTTTATTTTAGATAGATACGCGTTTAAAAGTGTAATGTGTTTCTATTTTAATTTAGTATCTTGTTTCTTCACATTTAGAAAGAGTGGCTGCTGAAAACAGGAACATCATGATTACAAATTACAGAAAATGTTTTGAAACATTTTCTGTACAAGTTTCGTTTACACATCGAAACACTTCAGAAAACGGCTAGTGCCACCGCACTGCAAACACCTATAATAAAACCATATAAATATAGATATATATATATATATATATATATATATATATATATATATATATATATATATATATATATATATATATATATATATATATATATATATATATATATATATATATATATATATATATATATATATATATATATATATATATATAGGTTTCCTATTTGTAGCATACCGTTTCCATTTTGTTTCAAGAAACAGACACGCTATTATCGAAAAATTACCTAAAATGTCTACAAAAATGCTACTTGGGTTACTACATTAGTGGAATAAAACGCATGGTTAGGGGATATTACCAAGTTTTTAAAAGTATTCTCCAATACATTTACAATATAAGTTAATTTCTTCAATTGCTTAGTCTTTAGAATTAAAACTAAAATTACCTAAAAGTATATATTCAGTGAGTTTCAGAGCGAGTAGTCCAAAAAATCCTAGGGATAGGCGACACAATCTCTTATGTTTTAAGACAATTCGTTGTAATCCACAACTCAAGTTAAGAAGACAGATTTCTTATTACAGTATTGTATAATATGAATGATACCCTTTTTAAAATTCGACGGCAACTATAAAATCGAAATTGGTCCTCATATCCCAAAACTTGGCGATGTGGATGTTTATAAATCACTTCTTGGCAAGCTTTGTAAATATTTTTCGAAACATTATAGTATATTATCAACTTTTAAAGCTTTAAATTGTAAAAATCAACTGATATTTATAAAATGTGTCAGTTTTTGAGATAATTGGCAAAATCTAAAAATGTGCATTTTCAATTTTTCTCTGTAGCTCATACGAGTGTTGGGGTTTTAAGAATAATACATTATTAAGACACCTTTCTTAGAAGAACCTGATGGGGTAAAATTCTCAAATTTCTTATAGACGCCATATTGGATTTTTGCATTTTTTTAAAAAGCTCGTTACGAGCTTTCAAGTGATGTAGTCAATGTTATTATTTTCCTTAAGCTGTAGAAACCAAAACTCGAGCCAAAAGTGCTGTTTTGATGTATGATAAACAGCTAACTTGTATTGGATGACATGAAGTGTAATGTATTGTTGTATCAGTGTGTGTTGATTTGTGAAAAAAAGAAAAAATATGCTTATTATTTTCTCTTTTTGTGGTTAAATCAAGGAAGTTAATAAAACTTCTCGTTTCATTTTCTACAGTGAATTTTATTATATAAATATTTATGAAATCTAGAAGTATATTTAATTGTGTTTCTGTTCCAGTGAAACCAGCTTCCTGTGTCAATAAAGAAATCTACTAAAAATATTATCTATTATAATATCTATAAGTTTTTTGATGTGTAGATGTGTTCAGATTATGTTTTGCGTTTAGAATGAAAAACAAACATCTCTTTTGTGCCTTTTCGCCTGCTGCATAACTTTGCTTCAATCAGTTTAAAGTTAGATATGAATTCAGTTACGAAAAAGCCAAAATAGATTTTTGGTTGTAAGAAGGCGCTGAGAAAAAGGAGATGTCTATTGAATAGATGGTATTATGAAGTTTAATGAGAGAGTTTAGTTTAGGAAATTGGGGGTTCGTTAATGTTAATTTATTAGAATCTTTATCGCTAAACAAAGTTTTATAATTTTGTATAGCTATTTTAGCATTTTTTTGAGAATTATTTAGAGGGTCACTCTTCAATATTTCATACTTATTGGGATCTTAAACTTATAATGTTTTACTGATGAAATCAGATTTGTTTATTGCCACAACAGTATCACCTTTTGTAAAAGTTACATCTGAAGATTTATTTTTAATACTAATGACAATCTGAATTTCTTGTTTTCGATTACATTCTTAAAAAAATGTTGTAATTAATGTGGCGGCTTTTTTGCTAATTGCTGCTATTTCTGATTCAACTCCTACTGTTTCTAAACTTTTAAGAAAAACATTAGGTTGTACGTTAAATTTAAAACCTTTTTCTAACAATTTTTTTTCCGTATCTGTAAAATTTGTACTGGATAGATTTACAAATCTGTCAAAAAATGTATGATTTGAAAAATTATTATCTTTAGGATTTGATTTATTTTTGTTAGAATTTAAAATAAGTTAATTAAATTTATTTTCTGAATTAAGTATTTCTTATGAATAATATTACTTATTTTTCTCTTGGATATAGATTCAACATAAATTTGAAGAACCAGATGGCCAGGAAACTTACTGAAGTTTCCTTTAAAAATTCGGCCTATACTGGAAATCCAAAACTAAGATATATGGCATTAAGTAAAATAAAAACAATTTTTTACTTAAATCTTCCACTATATTAGAGAAAACAACTTATGTTTTGCCAACACTGTAGCTTCTTCGGATGATACAAATATAATGAACATAAAATTAACGAACAAAACCTTTTCCTACTTGACTCATAATGGGTTTTTTGATATTTTTTAAATCTATGTTAACCAGAAATATTTATAAGAGGCAAATTATCCAGGTCAGTTTGATAGTTGAGTAATAGACCTGTAAATTTAATTTTATGCCTTTCTTTTCTGTATGTGAAACTTTTTAATTTTTATTAAAATGATGATTGCAATTAATTAAATGCGAAGCACAATTAGATCCACAATCTCCCTTAGCAAAGCATTTATAATGTTCATTTGTCCTTTTGTTGAAACATCTATCTGTCTGCCCTATATACATTTTTGGACAATCTTTAGAAGTTAAATTATATACACCTGATTTATTATTTAAACTTGTTTTTCCTTTATCATATTCTATGAAATTCCCTGAGAAGTTATTGGTTTTATGTGCTACATTTACATTTAGATTTCTAGTTAAAGTTGCTTACTTTGTTACTGGATTTACCATTGTATATGTTTTATAACTTTTTCTTTTTAAAATATTATTAATCGTATTTGGATTGTAAGCATTATTTATTGCAATTTATTTAACTACGTTAAGTTCATTTTGAAAATCTTGTTTATTTAGGGGTCATAATATGTGGATCATACTATGCAAGGCTGGTAACTTATGTGGTATTGGATGGCATGAATTATAATTTATTGTTGTATCAGTGTGTGTTTCTTTGTACCAACCAAACCAAAAATATTCTTATTATTTTCTCTTTTTGTGGTTAAATCAAAAAAGTTAATATAACTATTAGTTTCATTTTTTATAGTGAATTTTATATTGATATGTAAATTACTTACGAATTCCATAAATATTGCAGCTAATAATAGACTGATGCATTTCCCATTATCAGATCATCAGTATATATATATATATATATATATATATATATATATATATATATATATATATATATATATATATATATATATATATATATATATATATATATATATATATATATATATATATATATATATATATATATATATATATATATATATATATATATATATATATATATATATATATATATATATATATATATATATATATATATATATATATATATATATATATATATATATATATATATATATATATATATATATATATATATATATATATATATATATATATATATATATATATATATATATATATATATATATATATATATATATATATATATATATATATATATATATATATATATATATATATATATATATATATATATATATATATATATATATATATATATATATATATATATATATATATATATATATATATATATATATATATATATATATATATATATATATATATATATATATATATATATATATATATATATATATATATATATATATATATATATATATATATATATATATATATATATATATATATATATATATATATATATATATATATATATATATATATATATATATATATATATATATATATATATATATATATATATATATATATATATATATATATATATATATATATATATATATATATATATATATATATATATATATATATATATATATATATATATATATATATATATATATATATATATATATATATATATATATATATATATATATATATATATATATATATATATATATATATATATATATATATATATATATATATATATATATATATATATATATATATATATATATATATATATATATATATATATATATATATATATATATATATATATATATATATATATATATATATATATATATATATATATATATATATATATATATATATATATATATATATATATATATATATATATATATATATATATGTAGGTATTTATATATTATTAAATTCAAAATAGTTTTGTTCTAAACAGATGGAAACTAAATTCATTATTTTTTGTTTCTTATAATTTGTACTTGTTTTTAAGATAGAAGTTTGCCAATAAAAATCAACGTGTCTTAAACCGATATACTCTCGGTCTAGTCGAGACCAAATCCGCTCCGTCTCTTACTGGTTAACCAAATTTCTTAACCAATACGCTAGCAGGCTTAATATAGAGAATAATCTGTAGAAGCAGGTATATTACAAAAGCTCCCTGGTGCCGTAATAAAAGGAAGAATCAAAATTTTAAACATCCACTGTACCTAGTATTGGGACCTAGCTTGTGACTGTAAATAAGTGATATTTCACAGGTCGTAGCAAATTGCGTCAAATACATTTCACTTAAAGGTATGTTCCTAAAAAGTGGCAAGCAATCAGCAAGCAAAAATATTTTCAAAATATTCAGAATACCAACTTTCGAAAAATTTGTATTTTGTAAATCTACATTTTCAAGAATTTTAAAATATAAAAGACCCATTACTAGTCCTGTAGAAAGCATAATTACAGACACGAAAAGTTCATTTCAATACACGATGCGAAATATATTCGAACAAAACTACTGGAAATGATAAACTCGCAATTTTTAATGAACATTCAGACATAAATAAAACACCAGCTCTGGTGTGGATTTGCAAACATAACGAGAACGCTACTAATTTGACTTTCAAAAATGTTCTGCTTTCAAATATTTACAGTTACAGTGCCGGTGAAGTTTTGCTTTACAGAAAAATATCTAGTTTGGTAGAACGCTTTGTGGACATTCTTATTTAGTAGCGTTGCTTGTGAAAAAAAAAGCTCATATTCTGTGTGTGTCATGTATATGAAACGGGACATGGGGTAATCACGATTTAACGTCCCTTTTTGCTTTTGATACGTTTGTTTATTTATGTCCGAATAATTAAAATAATTTCTATTTAGCTTTTAGTCTGTTATTTTTAAAGATTTTAAGAGACACTATTAGCCATATTCATATTTTGTAAACTGTCCTGTTTCGATTAATTCAATTGTTATTAGTTATTAGGAATTCCTAAATAAATTGCAACATATGTGTTCAAGTGATTTTAAATTAATTTTTGGACAGCCTGTTTATTCTCTGCGCACTATAATTCGTGTGCCAAACTTTAGGTACTCCCGTCTTTAGAAAACTTATTTTTCAGTTTCTACATACCGCAGCAGATGAAAATTGTATTAAGAAAACAGTTAAGTATAATAAACCTGTTTTAAAAAAATCTGGCCCGAGATTTAATAGAAACTACAAAAAAAAATTTTAAATTTTTAAAAACTTTGCATTTTATAGTGGACATGGTATGTTTTTGCTTTTTTTTTAGCTAGTAGTGGTCTTGGAGCTCACAACGAAAATATATTTTAAAACTGAATACATGAATAATTATTCATGACCGTATCATATCGTTAGATTTGTACGTACCGAGTCCAGTATATATAGTGATTTGAAGGGGGACTCTTTTTTGCTTAATTTTTTTCTGCTAAAAACATAATTTATTCACGCAGCTACTAAATTCCTCATCTGATATTGTAGATTTAGCTATATGTAACTCATATTTCTTAAATATCGATTATTGGACTCGCCGCGATGAGTGCAAATAAACCCCTTTATTTGCAACGTCTTCCCCCATCATTATAGCACCGTCTGAACTCAGGGTGTAAAAATTTAAGGAGCGATCTCAGAATATTATAAATCAATTAATTATGTGGGGTGGCTATTTATATTTTGACACATTATGATCTTAAATACTCCGAAATGAAAAAACTGTCAAAGTGCGATTTTCACTGAATAATTTCGTTTTACGGAAATGGCATAAAATAGCCGATTTTGAGGTATACTTAACTTTGTTATCTTAAATAGAACACCCTGTATGTTTTTTCCAAAAAATACGATAACATTTCGATAAGCAACATAAAGATTATTAATTTTTTTTATTAGGTTATTAAAAACAGTTTGGTGTGGCAAAATACTTCAAGTTCCATACATTTATTTAACTTATTTATCAAATTGTTGAATATTTAATTTCAATTGATCCAATATTTGTGGCAGGTGATTATAAGCGTAGTCCTTTACGTACCCCAAAAGATAATCTTGAACGGCCAAGTTCGGTGAGAGAGGAGGCCATAGTATAGAGCCTTCTCTTACAATCAATCGGTTCCCCAAAAAGCATTATTTAATTAATCTCTGGTAATTCTAGCGTAATGCGGTGTAGCCCCATCTTGTGGAAAATAGGTGGAATTAAGAACATTGTCTTGTTGGAGCTGAGGGTAGGAGAAGAATTGCAACATATCGACATATGGAATAGAATTAACCACTTGGTTGGCAAGAAGGAAAGGCCCTTATGTTCTTTATCTAGAGATGCCACACCAAACTGTTACCTTGGGCGAATCTCTGAGAAATTCCTGAAAACATCAGGGAGTATTTAACAAAATTAACTCGAACATCTTTTTTCACATGCAGTATTTTTTCCGAAAGTCAATAAAACCACAGTTTTTAAATATAACTTTAACTTGTATTACATTTTTGAAATGGGGACGGAACAAGCTTTATGACTTGGGAAAAATATGGGTGTTCCATTTAAGAAAAAAAAGTTGCCCTATACTCGGTCATTTTGTTTTCGATGCTTCCGATTGTCAAAATAAAATGACATATTTAAAAAAAAATCTTTGGTTAAATGAAATTATTCGTTGAATACCGCACTTCGATATATTTTTTCATTTCCGAGATATTTAAGTTCAAAATGGGTCACCATATGGATAGCCATCCCTGTGTATCCGTTATCAGTATATCAGAAGCTCAGGAATTAATACTAAATCAATTCTTGTTCGTGCCGTTCGTGGGCTTCAAGATTATAGGTACATCTACTACACTGCTTTAAGCAGTCGAGTTTTTTGATTTTATAATAATTAATACACTACAAATGTTAATAACAAACCGTTTTAGAAATTAAGAATATAGCAGGTAAGATCCCAAAAACAGAATCTACTATCAAAAAGTATAAAGCAATTCAAACATGTTTTTTCGTCAATAAAATTTCTGGACGGTGTGGTGAATGCGCCCTTATTCTTATATTTCCAGTGGAAACTCATTGTTCCATTTAACAGAAAAGGGACAGCTAGTTTTTTAATTAATTGCATAGTATATACATATACAGGTTGTGGATAAATCTGGAATATTGCAAGTAATTTAAAATCCAACCACAACACCGCAAAAATCGCTTAGACACGTCAATTTTTGTTACTTCTTTTAACATAAAATTGAAATAATCAACCATATAGTAGTATAGTAGGTCTAAGACTTAGAACTCCTCTGTATTAATAAATTTTCGAATTCTATATACAAAAAAAAACAAGTATGTTTGATGTAGCCGGTACTAAGATCAATTGTTTTTGAGACATTGACATTTTAAATTCGACATTTTAGACACTTTGACAGGCTAAAAGCACGAAAGGTTGGAATTAAAGATATACGAACTGCATATTCATTCATATCTTTGTTTTTCATGAATTTCATTTAGATGTTACGTTCGAGTTCAACATGATAATTTTTGAAAAGCAGAAAATCTTTTATTTCTGTTTAAACAAATAGTTGATCCCATAAAAAAACTATAAAAACTAAGATATAAAGGCGCAAGTCGTTTTGTTGCATTCCAAAGTGTCCAAAATGACAAATTTTAAATATATCTCAAAACAATAATTGACAGATATATGACATCTTACATCAATCTGTATGTTTTTTTTTTGGAGAGCCCAAAAAGTATATATATATATATATATATATATATATATATATAATATATATATACGGATATCATCATATCTACTACATGGCTACATGTATATTTCAATTTAATGTAAAAATTTGCAAAAATGAAATCAAACATTTAAAAGTCCTAGCGATTTTTCCAAAAAATATTAGTTATCGAGGTATTCCTATTATTCCCGCGTTTATCCACAACCTGTATAAATTAGATCGTCGCAACGAACTCTTTAATGTGCCACCTAATACACCAAACTGCCTTTGTCATCCGCCATATCGACTTTTTGTTATAACTGCCACACAAAAACATTGTATGCTGTCGATTAGAATAAATAATCTCTTTCTTAATATTAACAAGAGAGATTTAAACCCCAAGCTATCCCCCAACGGTACTCCTCTGCCTTTAGTACAAAAAGATAATATATGTGAAAGAAATAAACGTGTAAATTACTACCTAGAACACAGCAATGCAACGGCCAACCCAAGAACAGAGAGCCATTTGTATGCTTGGAATTTAATGACTCTATAAAATCGTTTTGCATAAGTCCAATTAAAAATTAAAACGTAAAAAGTTGCCTATCGTGCAGAGATGTACACCCGATTGACCCTTGAAAATCGCAAATTTCAACTTCCACTCGCGGACACAATGTAGAGAGGCAAGTATAAATTATGCTGTCGCGGCAACGTTGTGGTAATTGGCGTGAATTATTAGAGTTTTGGCACTATTGCAACTTTTAATTGTTGGATCGAAGGTGTGCATTAATTAAATGATGTTATGATTGTTTCGTCTCTCCCACTCGTCGATAAAATATTATTCGCGTCACTTCGACTATCAGAGGCACTAGAAAAGGGATATCTAACTTGATTGTCAAGAAATAATATACGTAATCTTTATTTTTTCTTTCATTAAGTGAAAATTATTGTGTTTTTCATATATTAAATGACTCACGGACATAAACTAAAAATATTAAAATACAAATATTTCGTGTTTGCAGTTAAAAATATATTAGCATGGCTAAGCAAAGTGTTAGAAATTTTATTTCTTCAGAACATAATTATGTCTAGAAAAGGGACATATTCACAATCTAACAAGTGTTATGTGAACAAAGGGAACCTTTGATTTTCATACTATTAATTAGAGAAATTATCTATTTGGATATAGTAGCGAGTGTTACAAATAACTAGTTTTGTGATGTTTTTCTATACCAGTTTAGGTTAAAAAGCAATACCAACTGGGTTAAAGAAAACTTTATTTTAAATGTGTTGGTCGCGTGATTAATTAACTCTATAGTTAGAACTACTAGAAGAAATATATAGAAAAGTAAAAGGGTTATATTCTGAAATCAGAGAGTTGGCAAAAAATAGCTAAAGAAATACTTGAATGTAAATCGAGTGGTTGTTTCTGTACAAATTTTTGAGGAGTCTTTATAAATGAAGGTTTATAAAAAAGTGTATCAATATTGAATGTTATCGACAACCTGTGTTTAAATCCACTCGTGAAAATGGTAAAAAAATTCAAAAGGGCATTTTTTTTTGGTATGGCTGTATTCTTCATGTATGTATAATTCAGGTATTATAAATAGGTAAAACAAGAGAATAATTGACTTTTAGGGCATACGCATTTTATTTGAGATGTAAAAACATTTTTATCAAAAGATTTCAGGATTTTTCGCAGCTTTCACAAGAGTATTTTCTAACAATGTTGGTGAGGAACTGTTTTGCTGTTATTTCGTAAAAAAAGATCTACTCATTAAAATTATTTTTATGTTAACATTAATTTCACAATTAAATAATCACAATTAATAATCTAAAATCAAAGGTCGACAGTGATTGTTTAGTGCACTACAGAAGTGAGATATTCCTAAAGGGTATACCCTTCAGCAAAAACTGTTACATAGGGTAGTAGAGACTCACTGTCGACCTTTGAATGACGACGTTTAAAAGTCACCTGTTAAAATGGTATTTGAGATATTTTTTAACGATATTTCTAATATAATAGTTACTTTAAATTTGAGATAAGATTAAAGTTAGAAGAATACTGGAGGTCAAATCCACAGTACATATTAATAAAAATATCTTGTTAAAAAAACAGTCGTTTGGTACTCTTTTTTGGGGCACATTATTTTTAGACATATTTGTAACAATATTTTTTATTGAGGCGGACACGCATTGTACCTTCACATCAAATCAAATCCCCATTTTTTTTCCTTATATAGTTATATGGATAAAATTGTTTCTAATAACATTATCTACACCGAACACGGCCATCTAACATCATGAATTTAACGTAACTATTAGGGGCAATAACCGTTATCCTAAATCTTCAACCCTCCGTGTGCGAGGCCTTGCGAGCGAGTTATCCAGATAACAAGAGGAACATTCTGGCTATATATGAAAAAGTTAGATACGCTTTTTAGGAGTAAACAATAACCTATATATGGGCTCTTAATCTCCCACATCTAAAGTATATCGATGGTCGCTAAGACTCTCCAGTTTTATCTCGAAACTTTGAGGACCTCGAGGATGGCAGATAAAAGTTTTGAATGCCAGATAAGTCGAGTGACTCAAAATTGAAATTTTATTTCTCTTTCATTGGTAATAATACCGATATTCTCAAAGTCGACTCGAAATAGAATATTATACTAAAATTATTTTAAATATTTTTTTGTACACCATGGCCATGTGTATTTTAAGTCAGGTTTTTTACACTGATTTTATAAAGTTACGTACCTAAGTTATTTGTTTTAATGAATATTTATTTTTTTTATGGTCCACAAGGCTATACGACATATAGTTTCATCTAAATTTGTATTATGTTCAGACATTTAAACTAAAGTTTGAACATAACTTTGAAAGTACCAATTTAACTTGCAGAGTACAGTAGACCACTAAAAGTCAGAGAAAAAAGCTACCCGATGCGGTAAAATATACCAGGTGATTTGTTTATTGGGAACACCTTTTTTTCGATGAGTGTATTTTAATTAATCACTTAGTGGTGAAAAAAAACAACGAATAAACCTACCACTGGCCTTTTGGCTCATATCGATAAGTTAAAAAAAATAAAAAAATTATACTCATTTAAAATGTGGATAGTATCAAATGGCCACGGTGTACCACTAGTTTATTTTTGTAGCATACAAGGATTCGTTTTTAATGGATATATTTATTGCTTTTCAGGTAAGACTATCGTATTGTTGAAAAAAGTTCTACAAAAAATGCAGGTAAGTAAAAGCATCTTTTGTTGTAGTACTACTGATAATATCGTAGTTGTAACCGATATTCCAGAAAAAAATCATCCATACAAAAGAAAAGGGAAATGGAAAATAATGTCCTTTAGTTTTTTTTATTTTTACCTCCCGTAAGAGGGAAGCATTGTCATGCTGCCATGTCGTTGGCGACAGCTCAAAAATTACATAATCTATTAACAATTATTTTTGCACAAAAATAATTTATGTGATTTAGGGATGAAATGGTAAGATTTTTAGTAAAAATAGCTACTTTATAGAAAAATGTCTCCCAAATCAAATTGAAAATAATAAAATTAAAAATAAACAAAAATCTTCAAAAAAAAACTGTTAAAATAAATACCTATATAAAAAGATAAATAAAAAAATCAAAAGAGCAAAATAAAAATAGAAATAAAGAAAGCTAAATATATAATAAATATTAGGTCTTCTTTTAACCATTAAAGTGAAAGATCAAAGAACCCACAATTTGTATTATACATAGCTGTTTGTTAGGTACTACATATGTACATATATAAATTTTTCATTTACTTTACATAATGGAAGGAAGCATTCATTATGAGAGAATGTAACATCACTTTAAACACAAAAAATGTAAAGCCGTTTATCAGGAACTTCTCTCATAATGAATCCTTTCCTTTAATTAAGAGAAGGGAAAAATAATACAATTTGCATATTTATAGTTATTTAATACCAAATAGCTAAATTTTCTCTAATTTTTAATTTTTATAAGGGAGAAGATTACTACGGGGAATTTTTAAGTAAACCTTTTTTTAAATAGCTAACTCTATAAGTCAAAAATATCGCTAGTACCAATTAAAATTATTTGCACCCTCTAAATATATTAAAGTTATGAAGGCAAAACATCACTAGATAGACATCTTCGAAACTAGACGTTGAAATTTGAAAGATACTTTATTATCTCTATTTTTATTTCTTTTTTAAGCGATTCACTTTTCAAAAGAACATGATACAACAAATCTCTAGTTAACAACATTTTGGGAATTTATGATGAATTTTATATAGATATTAAAACAGTGTTTTATTTTTTATACGTGGCTGTAGAATTTTTATAAAATTATGACAATATAATGATCGCATCGATAAAAAGGTCCATAACATAAGGAAGTCCTATCTCTGTTAGGCAAAAGAACAAAAAAATTAAATGCATAATAATTGATATTCGGCCAAGGAAGATCTATTTGGTTACGTGAAAATTATACCCAATTTCCCCAAAAGATAAATGTGTACGGTATAAAAGGACAAAAATAATCGGTACCTTTCATGGAAGACACATTAACTGGAGAAAGGTATTTAAATCTTTTAAGGACCGCAATTGTCCTAGCTATTGTAGAACTATTTCCGAATAACCGTTCCTCACTTTATTTGCTGTATTAGGTATTTAAACTTGATTTTTTTAGGTAATGGTGCACCAACTGATAAAATATGATTTCAGCATGATAGTGCTCCAACGTATTTTGTTCGGAATGTTCGGGAATATTTAGACAATGTTTTTTTTTGGAAGATGGATTGGATGTAGAGATACAATAGAGTGGGCACCTCGGGCTCCGGACTTGACGCCCCTCGATTACTTTTTGTGGGGAAACTTTAAAAATGTGGTGTATAAAACTAAGCCCAATGACCTCGGGAATTATTGTACTTTCCGGTCTATCAGAACGTACAGCATCTTTTACCTTTCCAGTATCACGAATTCTTTTCCTAATTTTATTTACGGCCGATTTAGTTATTGGACTTCTGTTAGGATATTAAAAATGTTACAAACATCGTACAGGTTTTGTTTTCTATCCTCATAACCCAGTATAATTAAAATTTCAATTTCTATGGTTTCAGTTAAACGATCCATTTTTGTAAATTAACAAAAGTGACATTGTCAAATATATTAGGTAACTTTTTGTGGGCAGGTATTTTAGTAAAAGGTAATACATTAAATTATGGATATTAGACCCTTAATTTCGGAAAAAGTGTTGACTTAAAAAGGGCTTAATAAAAAGTATTTAGAATTTTACGCAGACTTTAAAATAGTAATAATATACAGCAGGATGTCCATGTTAAAAAATAATTTTCCTTTAAGAACAGAAAAACCGTAAACTTCGCAGCAATGGAGATCGCGCCATTGGATCCCGCATAATTACAAACATAAGTGTACATATTTTCATTAAATTCGGATAAGCGGTACCTGAAATATTTCGCCATTTCCTTATTTTAGTTATATACTGTATAATTAATAAACAATTTAAACCTAACTTTTTCAAAGTCCAGTGAACTAATTTAGAACAATTCAAATATCTGACCAAGTTTCCGTAACATATACACTTTTGAAACAAAAAAAAAGAGTCCGAATTACAAAGAAACCTTGCTAAGTTGACACCGGTTAATATATTCGGCTTAATCTTGGAATCCGGGATTTCCTCGTATTGACATCACGGCCGTAACGGCTCTATTATAGTCCATCTTGTCTCCGACTAGACCCGCATGGCATTTTCCTAATAAAACTTGTCCGCTTCCCTTCGCCGTCCTTTCACCAATGAACAGCATTATGGCGGGCACAATGTGACGTCACACCGTCGGACATAAATCATCTCGATTCCGGATGGGAATCTGTGTCGTGCATAATCGAACATTGCATCGTCCCCGCCTGTGCAAATCATTCTCTTCAGATCTAATACTCGATGGTGCAGTCACGATGCTACATGGATATTATTTTTGTAACGTCAGGATAATGTTGCAATGTGTTCGTCGATATAAATTTTGACGTCGTTAGTGTTGCGATTGCATTGGTAAAATCTGTTTTAAATGATGATTCTACACGTAACCTTTTGCCCGATCCGAAGGGGAAGTCGTGCAGCATATTTTCGTACAATTAAGTGCGTTTTTATTTTCCCAACAATACCTAAGCTTTCTTTGGGACTGGCGGCTTGAGAACTGTCTCGGTTTCAAATCGATTTACTCAATAGTGGAGTCAATCTTTCGGAGATTTTTGTGAAAAAGGAGCTACTCTTTCTCTTGGATTTTTTTTATAAACATGTTGGTAGAATTACAAAGGAAGCGATTATTAAGTTTTCGCCTTACGTAACGAACGGAAGCCATACATATATATTCTGACCTTTGTAGAAAAATGGATCGCTCAATTCAAATTTTCTTTATAATTTTACTTGTAGTTGATACATTTTGATAAGAACTTGTAAAACTGCAATTCAGTTTCTATTCTCTTTAGAATGCAATGAAAATTAAAAATTTTAAAAGGTATTTTTAACGTCCCAGGTCAGTAATAATATGTCGCATCAAGCGTAGATTCTCCTATATCAACTCATAGTAATTTTGAATTGTAAAGACTAAATATCTCTAAATTTATTTAGGGAAGAGGAATCTGCCATAAAACTTCGATATCTTGCGACAAGATCATCCTTGTTGACTTGATATAACTCTCCCTTTTATTTGTAAAAAAATACAGTTTAACTTTTTGTATAAAATTATTGTAAAATTATTAAAATAAACCCTCATTCTTATTTGCAAATATAACATACCTGCAGCAAAACTAAACAAAAAAATTATAGTTAAAAAAAATAGAAAACACGCTTTCGTCAGTAACAACACATAAAAGGTAGGATTTTGATTACTGAGTAATCAGTCTTCCAATCCTACCCCACGATTAATAGTTTTAATAGGTTTTTTAATTGAATCATATTTGAGATTTTTTATTTTATAAAGAATATTATTATAAATTATAGAACATATATATTTAAAAGATGATTAACATTTTCCTGTTTGGTGAACAGGAATTTCTAAGTTATTTTGATTTCTAGTGTTTCTATTATTAAGTTATGAATATTATTTCGAAATTGAATTTTTCAATAATTAAATAATTTGTTTAAAATTATTTTATGAATGAAACAAGATAAGTGGATTTCGCGTCTAAATTCTAATTTAGCTAATTTAATGGCCGGTTGCAGAAAGCTCATTTAAAGTTTAGAATGTTTAACGGACTATCAAATTTGACAGCGAGCTTCTAGATTCAAGTATATACATAAATTTGGATCTTTCCAACAATAAAATTAATATTATTACAAAGTTACATAAGTTACATTTTTTTAAACACTTGACTTGATATTTTTCTTTTGAATGGGGAAATTTTTATGATTTAGAATTTAGATAAAGCTTAATTTAATTTTTTTATGAAGAGACGATATTGTAACAATAATGTTGAATTTTAAAAATCGTAGAGTTAATATATTGCCACTATACCAATTCAATTAAATGATCGATACAATTGGAAATATAGAAAAAATACTTATCCTTTCTCCACTAAAATTCTCGAACCTGTCTTTAGTATAGAGTCACACCCTGTAGACTACGTTTAGTCTAAAGCAACTGCAATACCAATCAGGAACCATACGGTACTCGTCCAACAAAATGACCACACGATACTAAAATAGAGGCTATCTTCCAAAAGTTGAGAAAATCCATCCAAACATTTCCATACGCCTAGGAAATAATCAACAAGATAGGTTTAATTGCATTTTGAATCAAAAGGAAATAAATTAATTCCAGCATTTTTGGCTGCTACATTAAAAAATTAAAACACCTTGTAGTTTTACAAAAGAGGACTTCTAGACGATTCCAAACTCTTTTGTTAGTTTCCAAGAAACAAAAAAGAGTCTCGGAATACGACATTCCACATATGGCGTCAAATTTAAATAGGTAGAAAGATGTTAAAAATTTACAAAGAATTTAATAACATGATATCTGTTAAATGGTACCGAATTAGTAGATAAGAAACTTTAAACAATCTAAACTATTAATTAGGGTTTAATTCTCTAAAATCACAGTAGAATTATGCATTTTTATCGACCTTATCAATAACTCTTTTCAAAATTGGCAGTACTTACTTACTAGTCCGACGTGATCGATATGGATTTCTCCCATCTGTAAATAAATCTAATGCAACGATGTTTCTTCGTAAGGTACAAGAACACTCTGAAACCAGATCCAAATTAAATCAAGCTTTATAACAAGCAAAAAGTTTGTTAGAATATAAGTAATTTGTATGTAATGAAGTGCGTAAAGAACAAACATTTGATGAATTTCCTCGGATTCTATTATTATTACTATTTGAAGGACTCTATACAAAAAGTCCCAACTGACTTTTTCTTGTTTTGAGATTTTAATGATTTTATTTAATTTATTCTGGAAATATCACTTGATATTTTATTTATTTGATTTCAACTCAAGATTGCATATATATTCGAAGATAAATCACTGACTTTCAACTTAAAAACATTTCTACTTTTGATGCAATTTTTTTTAACAATTTACACATATAGACTTTTGAAATAAAAATTAAACAATAATTAAAAAATTTTCCAACTTTCAAATTTTCGATTCGCCCTGTATAAGATATTCACAATTTTTTACTCTATGGTACCATAAATCAATTTCTGTATTGCGTTGAAGATATGCTGTACAATTTATATTCTGAGTTTGATAATATCATTTGTATGGATGACTTCAACATAAACATGTTGGAAACAAATACCGGTTTTTCATCTCAACTGGAGAATATTTT
Source organism: Kuschelorhynchus macadamiae (assembly GCA_030620095.1). NCBI lineage: Eukaryota > Metazoa > Arthropoda > Insecta > Coleoptera > Curculionidae > Kuschelorhynchus > Kuschelorhynchus macadamiae. Next base: position 853,242 of record JAUTXW010000656.1, read on the forward strand.
TCCAGTCTTTGGAATGGAACAGCTTATACAGGAACCCACACGTATTTCTTCACACTCTATGTCACTTCTTGATTTAATATTTACTCATTTAACTTCTGATATACATAGCATTAATGTAAATGATTGTAATATGGCAAATCATTTTTTAACATCTTGCAAGCTAAGGATTAACGAGAATCCTATTGAGGCAAAATCTTTTTTTATAGGCTTTTAATAGGAATAAATTTTAATAATTTTCAACGAGATCTGGAGCAAATTCCGTGGCAAAATATTATATACATTCAGAATTTAAAGCAAAACTTGGAAACAAAGCACTTAAACAATATAAGCAAAGCAAACTTTTTGCTCATTATTATTATTATAAGCAGTTACGTAATTATATTGTAACTGCGGCAATCAGATCAGAAAAAAAAGCTTATCTCACAGCCAAATTTGAACGTTGCAATATCAAAGAAAAATGGAGTGAACTTCGCAAACTCGATATTGTAAAAAATAAGCAAGGAATCTTCCCTCTTAGGTTAAGTAATATTAATCAAATAAATGATCATTTTGTAAATTTTCTAAATAACAATAGCACTCCTAAACCTGAAATATTACAATTTTACAACAACAATAGACAGCACTTACTATACACAGACAATACTTTTTCTTTTTACTTGTCAACTGAAAATGAAGTAAGTGATATATTAAATAATATTAAATCCAAAGCGTTTGGTATTGACAAGGTCAATATAACATTATTACAAATGTGTTGTCCATTTATCATTCCATATTTAATTAATATAATTAACGAGTGCTTACTTTGCTCTTACTTTCCTTTCCTGTTCTTAGGTTAAGTAATATTAATCAAATAAATGATCATTTTGTAAATTTTCTAAATAACAAAACAAGAAATATTACAATTTTACAACAACAATAGACATCAGCACTTACTATACACAGACAATACTTTTTCTTTTTACTTGTCAACTGAAAATGAAGTAAGTGATATATTAAATAATATTAAATCCAAAGCGTTTGGTATTGACAAGGTCAATATAACATTATTACAAATGTGTTGTCCATTTATAAGATTCTTGTCAAAAAAGGATCACCGAGAGGCAGATAAGAGAATATCTTATTGTACACAGTATCTTGCCTCTCAGGCAATCCGGCTTTAGAGAAGGTTACAGCTGTGAATCTGCTCTCGCCGATGTAATTGATGATATTCTTAAATCATATGATGATAATAAAATTACGTTTTTGATTCTTTTAGATTTTAGTAAGGCGTTTGATATACTTAATCATGAGATTCTATTATCTATACTACATACATTGGGTTCAGTGAAGATGCTAAAAAGTTTATAAAATTATTTTTATCGGACCGTACACAGCAAGTAGTACATTGCTTACATACTTTATTAAATATCCGCTCAAGTGTCCCACAGGGTAGTATATTGAGCCCTTTGCTGTACACAGTGTATACGTTTAATTTTTTTAGCTCTCTTAGGCATTGCCGCTCACATTTTTACGCTGGCGATGCCCAAATTTACTTTTCGTTCTCTGAAGAGGATCTGGCTCAAGCCGAAGAAATAATGAATACTGATCTGAACTCTTTTCATGAGCTGTCATCCGATCATCTCCTGCAACTGAACCCAATTAAGTCATCTGCTCTCATTTTTGGAAACGACTCACAAACAACCAATGTAAAAATAACCCTTAAACTAAACTGCTTGCTTATTCAGATACTGGCAAGAGTTTGGGACTATTGCTAGATACGAAGTTGCGATTTAGGGAGCATGTTACAGCTAAACTCAGCATCGCGTACGCAAATCTAAAGCTAATCTATGCACATAAACATTACCTTTCTTGTGAAACTAAGAAGATACTTTGTGATGCTCTTGTATTGTCGAGTTTTTAACCATTCTAGTAGTGTATATATGACCTGCTTGGATGCTATTGATCGATACCGAATTCAAAAACTACAAAATTCGTGTCTAAAGTTAATATATGGTGTGCAAAGGCCTAATCATATAAGTCTATTTCTTACTGAGTCAGGCTGGTTAAATATCTTCAATCGATTTAAACTCCTTACGTCAATTATATCAAAAAATAAAATTTCGGACTGACGTTCACAACTTAAATCTCCGCAGAAGGGGCATTCTTACAGTTCCTAAGCAGGGTTAGGAGATGTTTAAAAGATCGTTTTCATATAATGTAACTCGTTTGTAAATATGCATAGTAATTTTGATACTAATTTATCATTTCTAGCTTTTTATTTTAAACTTAAACGAGATATGTTACTATCTCAACTCTGAGCCTTCCTCGCCATATCTTTCCTCTCTTCTTTCTTCTTAATCTTGATTTTTTCTATTCTTCCTTACTATTATTATATTTATATTTATCAAATGCGTTATTTGATTATTATGACAAATTTATTATATTTTTAATAGAGTTTGATTTAGTTAGTTTAAGGCCGAAACAGTATCTGGGTAACCAGATGTCTGCCATTATACAAGGCCTTTTGTTGCCCTAGAAATACATATATTATTTAAAAATTTTGTACATTAAATATTGGATGGTGTAAACAATGCATTGTCATCCAAAGTTACATATACAATTTTTTACAAATCCTGTATAAATTAGTATGTCCTAAAACCAATGATAAAAAAGTTTCCCCACATTTCAATTTCCTAATTAGTTAAAAAATGCAAGAATCGTTTTTATACGTAAAAAAGGTGACAAACAGTCTGACTCAGTGTCCTAAAATTCTAAATCGCATCGAACATGTTTCATATTTTTTCTGAACAGATAATTTAATTACATATGTTTAAAAATGATACTTGCAAACACACTGTTTTCAATTATTTTGAAGATAATATCGCTCAGTATTAACTTAAAAACATTTCTGTTTTTGCTGAAAATTTAAAGGGGATTATCAATATATTTTTATGTGTCAAAAAACTACATGTATGTACCTACATACTAATAAGCTATTAAAAATTTTAAACACGCGAGTTTAATATTGAAGTATCATCGACGATAACCAACTTTAGTCGAATTTTTAAATTTAACAAGCTTATACATCTAAAAGCTATCGCACAATATTGGTTTAGCCGTTTGATGTTTCCAATAAAACGAAACACGGAAAATGTAAAATCGTTCCCCTTGAAAAATAAACGCAACATGTAGTAAAATTTGAGTAAAACAATTGCATCAATATTGGAAGGTAAAACAAATATTGGACTTTTCATTTCCAATATTTATGCTCTAACTGGGTCTAACGCCACGAAATGTTCGATGTTTCAGTTATGGGAAAAATTGGGGTCTATTATTTTGTCAACAATTAATGACAATCATCGATGCCTAAAAATCGTCCGTTTTTTGCTTCACTCATAAGAAAACGTATTTTTATCGCCAAATACACGTTTTTTTTTGTGTTTTATGATATTTAAATTCTAAAAGAAAATATAAAAATGTTATCGGAAACAGATGAAAAAACAAAAAAAAAAACATAATAAAAATCATCTTGTTTTTAACCTTGTTGCCACACTCATACACTTGGAATGAAAAATATGATTCTGCATTGGAGCTTCATTCTATATATGTTATTGTTTTTCGCTTCTTCACACTGTAGAAACGAACATATAGAGGATGAGGGGATGTTCCCTCCCCAATATTTAGGGTTTTTAGAAATAAATGTAAATTATATTTTAGGAAATATCCAACATTTAACTGAACTGTTTTCCTTGCCTCTTTGTAAAACTAATATATTGCTCTTGAAATTATAAATTCGATGCATAAGTGTTCAGAGTTTTTTCAATATATTTTGACATCCACCTAGAGAGTTTATAATTCAAGATAGAATAAAATGTTGAATATCAAAGTTATTTGATTTTACCTGAACCATCATAACCTGTCAACAAAATAATCAAAAACCAAATGCTCCTCTTCTTACCGATTATGATGTTCCATTTAAAATAACAAAGCCAGTGCTCAATGTTTTCCAATTGTTTTTTTAATGACAGATACTGATGGTTCAAGTAAAACCAAATAACTTTTATACTCAACATTTTCTTCTATTTTGAATAATAAACTCTCTATGTGGGTGTCAAAATATACGGGAAAATCCTATAGGTACCGTTACATTGACACAAAATTTTTAAATTTAAGTTAATGAGATCGTTGTGCGTTACAAGGAGAATTTGACCTATTCTTTTAGATCTACAAAAAAAACGTTTCATAATTGCAAGATATAGTAGCTACGACATTACAGTCTTTCTGTTAACTTTTCAGTTATAATACAATCATGTTGGTTGGATACAAGAAAATATATAACAAATAATATCGACATGACAAAAGTTATAGCACACAGACCAAAATTTGAAATTCCAAATTAAAAGATGTGAAGAATGAAATTTATAAAAAGTTGTGGTTCATGTGAAAAGTCATACTTCTTTTAAAAGGTGACTTTAGAACTTATTGTTATACATTTTTTTTTAGTTTGTTAAAGTTGTTAAGTGCATTTTAATAAGTTAACCATTTTATATTTTTATTTCAATGTGTTGGCAAAAAAGGAAATAATCGCGCCTTGCTGTAGAAAAGTCGGCTTTTTTAACGTCTCGAGTATTTTTAATTGTTGCAATGTCAATGTCAAACTTCTAGATTTAAAATATAATGTTTCTACCAACTTGTAAGTTAAACGTTCGGTTTGGTACATCTTTTTTAACATATTTTTTAATCATATTTGAAGAATAAGAAAAAAGTAAAGAAGGATTACTGCCATTTAAATTAAAAGTGTAGTTGATAAACATCAGAAAGTTCTAACGCACTCTATTTCCAGTTAAATGTTTGACCTTGGCTGAATTATGTAAACTTTTTGTCAGGTGGTCTATATACCAAAATATTATTACATTTTTTAGCGAGCGTGGTTGTTCTTTGAAGACAAAATCTATATATTTAAAACACTCAGCTAGATTTTTCATCAAGTTCGTGAGAGAATTGTATTGAACCAATTTACTTGTTTTTTTTTTAAATAATCGTCTGGTTAACGAGACCTTTCAACAATATTTTTTGTATTGTTTTATTCCGTATTTTTTTATAAAACCAATAACATTTTTGGACGATGCGGTGAATGCACCCCATATTCTTATAATTCCACTGTAAACTCATCGCGCCATCTAGCGGAAAGTGTAGAACAAGGTCTGCCGGGCCAGCTAGTAATAATTAATACACGGTGTCTCGTTTAAGAATAATAATAATAGATCTCATAAACCAGAAGAGATACTATGTGGGTTAAATTAGAAAAAGTTGCGTAATTGAAGATCTAATCAAATACTGTTCAAACATTTGTCAGATATTCAACTGTGTTAAAGATTTTTGGAAAAGAATTAAATCTTAGGAAATTTTTTAAAATTTTTTCTGATTTCATTTGAAGAAATATCTGAAAATAAATGTTACTTTCGCATTACTGCTTTTTGTCCTATATATGATGGCATCATTCAATTTTTGATCCCACTTTTTGGTTTTTCGTGATCATCATAAACTTTACTTTTAAGTAGGCGGATCATTGTATTTTCTTCTTCAGAATTCAACGACATTTCATACCTAGTATTTATAGAACGTTTACAAATAGCGGACATACAACGAACACGTATTCGAAGTTTTTTTTCAAAATCACTAGGTATATTCTAGTTAGCTTTGAAAATGCTACATTTTTAATAAAAAGGATCTAAACTAAAATTCCTGGCTCTTAAGGTTCAAATTTATGATTTATATTATTTAATATTAAAAGTCATCCTACCTAAAGCAGATTTACCCAAATTTCAGTTTTACGTGTTTAAGCGTGATAGTTTACGTAAAGGTAATTTATTAAGGTGGCCATGATCATTTTGGCTGTGACAAATAACACTTAGTAAATACATATTAAATAGTAGGCCTTGACGTGTAGTTGTTTAAACAAATTATAGAGACCTGTCAGGTTATTTAAAATTGAAACGCTTATTAAAATTGTTTGATAGTTGCGCAGTGTATTAATAGCAAAGAGCATTATTCAAATGAAGAAAAAATTGACATGATGTGTTGCTATATTAAGAAACATAAAAACTGTGCAGAGGCTGAAAGACGATATTTATTGAAATACCTTGAACGCTACTAACACAAGAGATCTATTTTCAAAAGGCTTGTCACAAATCATAAGGAATTTGGTTCATTTCAAAAAACTGTATTGTATTGTGAAAGAAAAAGAAGTACGGCAAGGAAAACGTTCAATTCTTTTCCTGGATATCTTTTTTTTTTCGCGATTCAATACATGTTTTTTGAATTAAGTTCCTAAAGATTTGTGACAAGGCTTTTGAAAATAGATCTATTGGGTTAGTGTCGTTCCGGGTATTTCAATAAATATTGCCTTTCAGCCTTTGCACAATTTGTATGCTTCTTAATATACCAGCATATCTTGTAAAATTTTTCTTCATTTGAATAATGTTCCATAGTTTTAATACAGTGCTCAACTATCAAACAATTTTAATTAGTATTTCAATTCTAGACTATTTATTTTAACCTGACAGGTCTGTGTAATTTGTTTGAAAAACTGCACTTCAAAGCCTACTATTTAATATGTATTTCATCATCATCGCTTAGTGTTATTTGTCATAGCCAAAACGATCATGGCCACCTTAGTAAATTACCTTTACCTAAATAATCCGCTTAAACACGTAAAAATGGAATTTGGATAAATTTGCTTTAGGTAGGATGACTGTTAATATTAATTAATATAAATCATTTTAATGGCCACGTTTAAACCTTAAGGACCAAGAATTTTAGTTCAGATTCTGTTTATTAAAAATGCAGTATTTTCAATGCTAACTAGTGATTTTGAAAAAAAAACTTCAAATACGCGTTTATTATATATACGTTGTTTGTACTCATAATATGATAGATAGTTTTGTAAATACTAAGTTTGAATTGTTATTGAATTCAGAATGAAAGTATAAAATAAAATGATCCGCCTACTGGAAAGTAAAGTTGATGATTATCACGAAAAAGCAAAAAGTGAGATCAGAAATTTAATGATGCTGTCAGGTATAGGACAAAAGTGGTAATGCGAAAGTAACATTTATTTTTAGAAACCTCTTCAAAAAAAATAAAAACGATTTCCCAAAATTTCGTTTTTTCTAACAAATTTTGGGACAGCATTTGATTAGATCCTCAATTACCTACGCAACTGTTTTCTAATTTAACCCACATCGTATCTCTTCTAGTTTACGAGATCCCTGTAGAGTGCATTCTTAAATGGGACCCTGGCACCGCGTATGTTGAAATACACAGCATCAAACGAGATTCGTGGACTAGGTAAACTTCAGAAAGTTTAAACTAAAGCTCTGTTTCGCTCTTATCGAAAACTGAAAAGCCAAAAAAAATAACCTCGAAAAAAGTTTCTTGTTATTGGTCGACCGTTGTAACTACTCTTCGCTAATTAGAGCGCTTCTGGCAACTATGAACTTTTCATTATGAATAAAAAGTTAACGAGTTTTCACCTCTACTGAAGACATCTGTATATATTCCATTTTTAATTAATTTGAATTCTAATTTCGAATTCAGTTTTTCTTTTCAGTTTCGAAGTTCTTATTAATTAAAACGAAAATGCAAATAAAACGATCGGTTAATTAAAAAGTGGTTTTGATCTTTTCTTAGTTGCAGTGTCACATTTAGAACGAAATAAAAATTACATAAAATATATTTTTTTACATTTATTCAAGTCAGTATTTCTGAATATTTGGAATAAAGCAATAAAGAAGAGATGCATTTACTTAGCTTAGTTAACATGATATAGAAACTTGCATTATCTTAATAATAAGAATAATAATGAGAAAATCAAATCTACATCTCCTCTCTTAGAGGAACAAGAGGACTTTGCAATAACAACACAAGAAGTTGCAGAAATAGATAACATTCATAACTTCTGGTACAAACAGTTTACCTCCACACGCGAATCTCTCACTCGCCAAATTAATGAAATTATTTTAAAACCTAGCACACTCCCCAGTTTTCTCACCCAAGGAATAACATACCTTAAATCCAAAAGCTCAGAGTCTAAGAGCCTGTGAAATTACCGACCTATTACGTGCCTTCCAACTCTATATAAGATCATCACAGCCGCAATTATCAGGAGAATGGAACAACATCTAGCACACAACAACATTCTAACGGAATTGCAGGAAAAACAGCCGAAGATGCAAGGAGCAACTAATTATAGGAACAAATCAGGAAAAATCATAGAAACCTTCACACTGGTTACATCGATTATAAAAAAGCCTTTGATTCGATACCCCACAGTTGGCTCACCAGAGTACTAGAATTATGCAAAGTCAATCAAAAGCTCAGGCAATTTCTTAAGCAAATCATGAGTACGTGGAAAACAAAACTCAACCTGAGAACACAAAAAGAACACATCGTAACAGAAGAGATCTACATCAGACGAGGTATATTTCAGCGAGATTTACTCAGCGTCTTTGTCTCAATCCACTCTCAAACACACCGAATAACACAAACATCGGATTCCACATTAAACACTAAAAAAATAACTTATTCAAAATAAACCATCTCTTGTATATGGATGACATAAAATTATACGCAATCACAAAGGCACAGCTAAAGGAATTCCTTAAAAGCACAGAAACGTTTACCGTGGACATCAACATGGAATTTGGTATAAGTAAATGCAAGCTACTTCATATCAACAAGGACAGTGGAACAACCACCCTACGACGGAACAATCAACAATGAAACCATAGATAACGTCCTTAAAGAAGAAACATACAGATATCTAGGCTTCCCTCAAAGCACCAAAATTAACCACACTCATATCAAATCAGAGCTGAAGACGGAATTTAAAACCAGACTCACAAAACTACTAAAAACGAAACTGAATTCCAGAAATCTAACGAAAGCTTCCCCATACCTATTCTTACGTATTCGTTTGGTATCATTAAATGGTCACACACAGACATAGAAAACATTCACGTTTTCATACTCTCTGACACCGGGTTTGAAAAAACACTCCATGGAAAACACAGATACTACAAGACCTCATAGTCATAGCAAGTAGAAACTACCAAAAGCATATCATGAAGGACACAACCATTGAAGACGACAGGTGCAGGAGATGTCACTAGCAGAGAGAAACGATCGATCACATAACGAGTGAATGTATAATAATGACGGAACTGAATACACCACGAGATACAATTCAGCGGCGAAGGTTGTTCACCAAGCATTAGCCACAACATACAAACTAACGGAGAACATAGGCCCTTACTATCATTATACACCAACATCCATACTTGAAAACGAAGACTGCAAGCTCTACTGGGACATTGACATCCACACAGATAAAACGATCCCCGCAAATAGACCCGATATCACCTTTCAATCCAAAAAAGAAAAGATCACTTATTTAATTGACACCGAGAACATTCTCGCCAAATACACCGACTTGGCAATAGAAATAAAAAGGCTGTGAAAACAGGAAAGAGTCATCATTGTTCCTCTCGTCATATCAGTAACAGGCCTCTCCCCAACAACGTTAACACCGCATTTGGCTCAATTAGGACAGACATTCACAGGAACATCCAGAAATCGGTCATTTTGAAAACATGTAGCATCGTTAGTTCATTTCATAATAGGCAATAGTTGTTTTTTGTACTGACTTCGTATAACCCCGTCAGTATAAAATACAAACCACAGGAATGCTGTGAGACAATAAAGAAAAAAATAATAAAAAAGACCAAATATGCGAAGTTGGCTATCGAGATACAGCAGGTGTGGCGACTGAATAAGGTTCATATAACACCTTCATCGACATCCAGAAGGCAGTCCTGCTCAGTACTTGCGACATAGTGAGAACATTCTTATAGAACTAATAGAAACTAGTCCACTCCTTTCGACGCATGCATCCGGAATGGGCTTGGAACCCAACATTTGTTGAGAAGTTGAATATCAATTTTGATAATAATAATAACATATTTATTATTTACGCAATAATAAGTACAAAAAGAATAAACAAAAGACACAATATGCCAAAAATGGTAAATAAAGGCGCTAGGATAGGTAATTTCTACCAATTCTTCCCCGTAGACTATTACTCTTAAAACTTTGACGAAATGTCGGATTAGTGGAAATCCATATTCCTCACAATCTACTTAGCAAACTGATATCTGAAAGTAGATAAACTAAAAATTATTACATTCGCACTTATGCTATACCAAAAAATGCGTTATGTACACGATTTATGAACGAAGTAAGTCGCTTTATTTTAACCGCCAGCGTTCAGTTTAAATATTTCTTTCTGTATTTATTTGGTGTCTATTCGTTGCGCTTCTACAGAATCAGCATAGAAGTCCCACATATTTCAGTGTTGGTACCTGCTACCTTGATAGTATTCTAATTTTGAAGGTACCTTTCTCTTGCTAATTGATATAATTCTTGAAGACATGAGCATAAACTTTGAGTTGCATTTTACAGTTCAGTTTAAAGACCAAGACATTTTGTCCAGAGCTTACTAGTTAGAAAAAAAGTTACTACCTTTTGAGATTTTTACTTTATGTAATGAAATTAAAATTCATATTTAAATAAAACAAATGAGACATAATATTTGTTAACAAGAGACGGCACGACTCTCGTTAATAGGCACAATTCCTCGGCTCCTGAATCGAAATTTTTTCGAAATTCGTGTTTTTTGACATTCGACACGCCCTAGTTCGGTAACAGTACGTCTGAGGAGAAGTGAGTCTCAGGTCAATCGTAGTAAAATGATATTTGAGTGGAGTCTATAATAACTTAGCAGTGGCGTCCGATAGGGCCTTTTTTTGATATCCCGATGATTTAAAATGCAGGTTACTTTGGTTAATTGTTCGAGAAGGGGAATTTTTTTTGGATTTCCCGACAAAAAAGTTCGCTAATAAAAAATGGAGGAACTTTGGAAGCATTTTGCTGAGCTGAAACCCGACCACTTTGACCAAGCTGGTACGGGGGTTTGATGGGGATTATAAAGGAGATTCAAAATCGAAATAGAATGCCTATACCTCAAATGCGGGGAAAGTGCCTGAAATTAAAAAACAAAAACTAAATAACTGTTTTTGCCCTTAAGTTTTACTCAGAGTTCACAATTTTTTGTGAAAAGAGTAATAAGAGGCAGGAATAGTTTATGTGACCCCAAAGTTCCCCCAAGAGATCGAAAAATCAAATCGCTAAAATTGTTCTCCGGTTTATATAGGGCGAACAGTTTATAGAAATAAATCTGCAATTTTGTGTGGTGCTGTAGCATCTGAACGATTGACTCTAGGTAAATCAAATAATACCACCATAGAAACGCCTTTATTTCGTCGTCTAGAGACTAGCATAAAATTTAGGATGAATTTTAAGACATTTTTGAAATGTAGTGCGCAAGACATGTAAGTCTTCGTAACGACGTATTGGTACCTTCCAAAAAAGACTACTAAACAAATAAAAAACTCGATCTATTTTCTACAAAACATAATAAACGTACAGAAATTAGGTAAATTCCAGTTTCACCAAAAAATGCAGATTTTACCCGTTTTTAAAGTTCTCTTTTTTCAGGTAGGCCGTGATGTATAGATTTGATTGACAAATGTCCGATTAAACTCTTTAACAAGACACCAAGTTTTTAATTCGATATATGTAGGTCCACATATTTGCAAATATGTTCTCCATTACAAGTATTTTAAACATTTTTGTACAGAAGCAGAGTGTTTCAGAAAAGGCGCTGAATTCAAAATACTATTTTTATGTAAGTTTTTACTTATAGTATTATTTCTCTAATCCAGTGTAAATATGCTGCTGGCATTTTGAGATAATATTCAAATTTGAACGTTACTATCAGTTGTAAATATATATATATATATATATATATATATATATATATATATATATATATATATATATATATATATATATATATATATATATATATATATATATATATATATATATATATATATATATATATATATATATATATACCTTTCATTTGTCTGGTTTCGTTCAGTTTAATCGACGTTGGTCCATAAAATACGAAAAACACATTTTTAGAGAAAAGTATGATGTCTGTGTGTGTCTGTGTACGTTTGTGAGTGTGTATGTGTGTTTATCTAAATAAAATTTGCACCACACTAACTTTTTAGAACGGCCGAACCGATTCGTTTCCAATTTTCAGCCTCGGGGAGATTAGATTTTGGATGTCGTGGACGTATATTTTCGATATATTTTAGAAGTATAACGTAAATAAATAAAATTTTGAGAATGCACAAACCCATAACAACCAAATTGAAAACAGCAAGATCTAGGGGAAATGTACGGATATCGAAAAATTGAGGAAGTCATTGGCGTAGAATTATTTTTTAATTTTGATATTTTTCATTTACTTTATTTTTGTATGCAAAATAGTATTTGCCCAGAATCCAGGGTAGTCCTACAAGGCTATTTTCTTAGAAAAGAAAATATTTAAAAAACGGGGAAACACCACAAACGTTTCTAATAAAAACATGTTTTTTCATTATACGTGTAGAGCTGTGGAAACAAAAAAAAAAGAATTGAAGATTATTTTAATATAGTTCATACAAGCATTTTGTAATATACAATAGCTATAGATGTAACCTCACTACCATGAAAAAATAGTATTAATGTGCACAACTACATGGTAAAAATTCTTATTCCGTAAATAGTAAAATGTAGCGACAGTCATATTGCAAAAATATCATTTTGAATTCCTAACAAGTCATTATATATAAGCAGTTTTTTCAAAGAGTCGTTAAAAATTAATGCAAGTTTATATTGTCACGAAATGACTATTCAGTTGTTCTGTTATTTGTGAATAAATTCATTTTTAAACGTTGTTGAGTAACCTTTGAGAGGATTGGGTGACGTGGGAAATTAAATTTACTCATAAAATCGAGTTTTTATGTATGCGATATGTTATACTGGTTTACGTTTGTAATTTAAAATAACCAAACTCATTGGCGTGCATATATATTTGCTTTCTGATGATTAAAATAGTTTAGCCTTTAATAATTAGTAAGGTAATAAAGAAACGCCAAAATGTTTAATTTTAAATTATTTTCAAATGTATAATTAATGATAGGAAATGCTACTTTACGATCTATAACAACATTGGTAGGCAAGGCACAACTTAAATAAATTCAGTAAGGTCCAGATTGTTGCTCTTGTATTCAAAAAGTAAGGGCAGCAAAGCTTCTTCTGTGCTAAACGGTTATGATTAAGCCTGGGAGAAAGCGTTAGTAAAGAAACTGTGCGCTCATAATCTAGATTTAATTCAGTAAGGTCCAGATTGTTGCTCTTATATTCAAAGAGTAAGGGCAGCAAAGCTTCTTCTGTGCTAAACGGTGATAATTAAGTCTGGCAGAATGCGTTAGTAAAGAAACTGTGCGCTCATAATCTAGATTTACATCACGAGATAATTTTTACCCCTAATACCCAACTGATTTAACATAATGTCAAGAAACTTTCTCTGAGGTAAGTGAGGTTTCAGTTTTACAGGAAGTAAATTCAGAAATTTTAATTTGTGTTCATACTGTGCCACTTTTTATGGAATTCACTACCTGTGGTGGAACTGTCAACCTTATGCTTCTCAAATTTCGGGCTATGATAGATCAGCGCACCTATAGACATATATTTTTCTGATTGATGAAATAGCGTGACAATAGTAGAGTTAATAAAATAATCTTTTTATTCGCAATCATCTTTGTTTCATTCATTCATATTGTAAATTACAGCTTTTTCCTAAGCTTTGCCGGATAGGTTATTATCTCAGATCAAATATGTAGAAAAATACACAACATCATATCAAAAGTGTTACGACAGTCACGTGCCAGATGGTTCAGATTTTATTAGTCAGAAATTGCATGTGTAGTTGTCGTCGTGGCAAAGCATGCTTTGTACTTTTCTGTACCTCGGAGACGGTCTTAGATAAACTTAAAATTTGGCACGTTTTTAGATTCCACTTGGGGCTCAACAACGGTATCAAACATAATTTTTGGTATTTCGTCTATTAATGGAAAAACTTTTTTTTTCGGATTTTTCAGAATCGTTTGATACACTAAACTATTTAAAATCGGAAGGATCGAAGTATGAAAAGTAATTTCTTTTTAATTTTTAAAACTTCTTTAGGTCAAAAACAAGAGTGAATTTATAGTACTCTGGTGTTTTGTTTTAAAATCTAAACACATTACGATTATCGCAAAATTGAATTTTTAATTTTTGTTCTCACTTTTTCTATCGTTCGTCAAAAATAACGTGAAACATAAATAATAAAGAGGCAAAACTATAAAACCGTGTTTGAAATTTGAAGCTAAAAGTTTCACGATAAAAAGTACTTGCGTGCAAAATCTTTAATTATTTTGCCGTTTGGAGATCGTCCGCCACTAACCAACATGAAATTCTATTATAATTTAGCCATACCGTTTGGATATTTGGGCTATTATTTTTCGAAAAGTATATAGCCTCGAGGTCCTGCCAGAAAACCGACCCTATCGGATAGAAAGTAAAAAAGTTAAGATTTTTTGAAAACTGACTTAAAATCCAAACGATGCCTTTGCTCTGAAGTTGAATATAATGGAAATCTGACTTGAAAAAAAGTTGAAAATATACTTTACGTTTTTTTCTATGTATTGAAAAACTCCAAAGTATTCAGTCACCTTTGATGAAACGCACGTATGCGCTGTCAACGATAAATGAGTATCTATTTAAATAAATTTTATTTAATTTTAGGACATCAAAACCCATTCTTTGTGAATTTTTGAGACTGACAGAAGAAGATTTGGATATTTTTAAGGAGTTAGCAACAATTTAAAGTGCAACACGTTCCACAATTTAATAAGATTTGCTTAAGAAAAGTGTCTGTTATTTCCAATATATGGTAAATGCCGATATTCATTTGAAATAAGTCCTACTCGATTACCGTATATGGAGTGTGGGAGCAGCAAAGTCCATGACTGCAAAAACTTTGGCTTCCTGTACACTTATGACATGTATAGTGGAATGTTGGTATTCAGATACAGCAGATCCTATAATTTCTTTCTAATACATCGTTCAGATGACTTATGCCTAGTAGATATGGATCGGCCAGTTTCTCCAATATAGACATCACTACAGAGAAACAAGGAATTGCATATACTCCTTCTATTTAAAATGAAATAATGTTGTTTGGCGCAATATTGTCCAATTTTTTGTGTGTCTGGAAGATTGTCCCTATGTTGGACTGGCGAAGTTAACCTTCAATTTTGTCTGTGGTTCCGTCTATAAATGGAAGAACTACACTATCGGTAACTTCTTGACAGTTTCCTGTAGTGGAATATTTTCTTATTGATTGTCTAATCCCCGGTTGTAAAAGTAAAGTAAACTGAATGCTTCTATGCCGGATGATAATGTGAATTTCCATTTAAATATCTGTACTCTGTATACGGAGTGTCCTAAGAAACCACCCCCTTTCCATCGTACAAGAAAGGTAAGCGTGTTCTGATTCAATTTCTATTGTTAATTTTATATTAGGTAATTGCTGATTAAGATGATCAAGAAACACTTGAAGATTATCTACATCATGAGGCCATATTACAAAAATCTCGTCTACATTTCTAAACCACGCTTTTGGGTTTAATGGAGATGACTCTAAAGCTTCTTCCTCAAAAGCTTCCATGAAAATATTGGCTATTACAAGTGACAGCGGATATCCCATTGTTAATAAAAAGATCCTTGAAAAACGAAATAAATTGATGCGAGACATGCCTCAATCAGATCTAGAAGTAAGTTGTCAAGATTATGATGGTGAAATAGGTCTGATATTATACAAATTGAATAATTAATATGCACATTTGTATATACCTATTTTACATCGAAAATGACTAAGATATCTTTTGGATCTAATTGTATTGATGTTAATTGATTTATAAACTGCGTAGAGTTTCTAATATAAATGTGTCTTTCGTGTAAAATCATCAAGAATATTAGAAAGATATTTAGCGATTTTGCAACTAGGTGATCCTATTGCATTAAGGATATACAAAAATCGTTACAATAGGAAACAGAGAATGATTCAAGCTTTAAGAAGTAATGGATATTGTACTAAGGATATTAGTAGACAGTCCGTTAGAAAATATAATAATCCTACTCCACGACAGGCAACTTTCAAAGAGTTACCGATAGGAAGTGAAGTTCTTCCGTTTATAGACGAAACTACAGACAAAGACTGCAGGGTTACTTCGCCGGTCCAAAACACGTACAATTTTCAACACACACAAGAAGATTGGATTCTGAGGTGATGTCTATATTGGGGAAACTAGACGATCAATATCTACTAGGCTTAGACAATATGGAAGATATGTTAGTAAAGCAAAACAATAATTTTAAGAGCTACGGACTACAGATTATATGATATATGAAAACCGGTCGTTAGACCGGGTTGAGGTTCGGTGTATACAGGTCGGCCTGAATCTTTCCGAGCTCATTCAGTGTTCCCATCCCGTGAGGTTAAAATCTCTGAAGGTGTCTTTTCCAATCGAAGGTAAAACGCCTGAAATTCCAATTTGGCGTACAGTCTAATCCCAAGAGCAATGATTTCTTAATTGACCACAGCCGTGAATGATTCCACATAGTTTTAAAATTGCTGTAAAGAAATTAACAATAAAAGTAATACAATTCCGACAAGTATATTTTTTATTCATAATCAAACATTATCTGCCACTTCCAAAGAAATTGAAAGTAACAGGTACACATAAAACAAAAACAGATAACAATAATTGTTGCCAACATAGGTATGTATTAGAATTGCAAGCTGTGCTATTGAGATCAAATAATAAAAATACCTGCCATATTTTAAGTCTTATCGTTTCAAAAACGCTGGTTTTAGTTCAGTAATTTAATATGCACTATTAACGTGTAAACGTGCTACTGATATTTTACAGGTAACGTAGCTTCAAACTTTAGATAACTATTTATCACCTGACGGAGACAAGACTTATTACTCTTTCTTATGTCACTCTCTTTTCGTTAAGTAGAGAATACCAGGAAATGAGCGTTCAACCTGTGCGATGTAAAATGGGATTATTCCCAGTGAGAAATGGTAAATTTGTTGTCTCATGCCATTAGCTTTTGGTTTATGATGTGAATGCTCGTCATGTCTGTGGGAATGTACCTGTTTTGCGGGGAATACCGTTACAAATGAACAGAGCTATAAATATATTCCTATATATGTCTTGTACCTCGTAACAAAAATCGCCGAAAACAGAGTTGTGGAACATCCGTAAGTTTAAAACAAATAAAAATTTCAAAAAATCGATATAATGGGTGTCCAAATTTCATTTCCCGATTTAATTATTTAATAAAACGCAAAATGCTTTAAGTGTTATAATTTTATTATATAATTTAAAGTACAAATGTTGCGGTTAATAATAAAAAAATTATATCCCGGACGTAACCTCCTCTCCTTCTTTAGCATGCTAGCATTCTTTTCCCAAAATTTGCAATCACATTTTCTCAGGTATTTTGTCTAATTTGCCCAATTGCTTGGGTAATTTTAACTTTAAGCTGTTCAGTGGTTCGAGGATTGTTAACGTAAACTCTTTTATTTAGAAAGCCCCCCAGGAAATAATCTAGTGGTGGAGGGTCGCAAGACCAGACCGCCAGTTTACGTCAGCTCTTCGAAAAATTATTCGATCGTTAAATTTCTCCCTTACAACATTCATCGTTTCATCCGAGATATGGCATTTTATGGCTAATTTATTCCACTAATAATCAATTAACATTTTCCTGTATCGAGCTCCTTTCACAGAAACCGCATCACCAATTTCATTCTGGAGTACACACACACAGTACCTTTTTCTAGATGTAGTCATTTCTTTTGAATTTTCCTCAGCCCATGGAATTCGAATAAACTTCGTCGTTAAAGATTATTTTGTGAAAGAAATCATTCTGTTCCGTTCTTGGTTTTTCTTTAATGCTCAATTAACAAAATTACGACGTGTCAAATAATTGTTTGGTTTTAGTTCTTGAGTCAACTGTATGTTATAAACTTTTAAATTCAGATTTTTCTGTAAAATGTTATGCCGACTCGATCTTGTGATGTTTACTTGCTGTGAACGTTTACGAACTGAAATTTTCGGCTTTTCATTAGCACTAGATTTCACTGAAACATCGTTTTCTTCTGATCGGACACCGCGATTATAAATATGCTGTCTGTTAGTTGTTACGGACCTAGTCTATTTAAATGTCTTCATAAAATTCTCAACAAATTTAAATGATGCTGCCGCTTTCTTCCCAAATGCGTACAACATCTTCTTGCAGTTTCAGCAAAACATTCCCCATTTTTGTAATAAGATTTCACAATACATATGGGTTTATCAATGGACAATCATTTCAAGATGAACAAGATAACTAATCGCAAAGTTTACATCTGTCACTATGACAAAACTGTCAAATAAAATTGATATAACCTTATAAGAACGATATGGGACAAAAAAGGTGCAAATTAAGAAGATCTCGAAGTGAAATTAAATTATATATTCTGCTGCTGCATCCAAAAGACATGATATATTTTGAGTGTCAGGTTGATGTGGTCACCAAGAGAAACATCATTAAGTAAAAAACAATTGTGTTTTTCGAGAAACAAAATTAAATAAAATGTATCTAAACTTGATAACAGAATATTGGGAATGTAAAGGAAAACTTTTTGAAAGATAGAAAAAGGTAAAGTTTTTGGAACAGAAAAAAATATAATATGAAAAAAATCTTAACTTTTTTACTAAGGACATTTTTTTGTCGTTTATTCTAGTAAGTCGAGGCGATTTCATCTAGGGTGTCCGCTAATTAATGATACAATACACCGGAAAACTGCAGATTCTTTGGGTGAAAATATTGCGATTTAACCTAGCTTGCCTAGTCCAAAAGTTGACAATAATCGAGGTACAGGGTGTCAAAGTTGTAATTTTCGTTTCGTTTTTTCTTAATAATTTATCAACAGGGTGTATTAGCCTATATGTTAACTATTATGTATTTTCCACTTTTTTACGCAAAAAAGGTATACTTTTGTTAATGTCGCTTCGAGTGACCGTTTTCCTGATATCTGTGTATCAATAATTATTCAGTACACCTTTTCAAATTCCCCAATGTAAAATTTTTATCGAAGTAGGCTGTTATTAAATAAGATTGTATTTGTCATTTGTTATACTGTCAAACTGTGCTAGTTTTTGTTGCAATGGCATGACGTGTTTCATATAATTTTTGAATGATTTTTTCATAAGTACGAAATGCCAAGGCATAACGAGTTTTCTAATGAAGAGATGCGGGATATGGATAATTTTTTTGTCGTTCATTCTTATGTTGTGCATTTATTGTAATATTATACTTTGCACTTAATTACCCGCCCCCCAGAAATGTTTCCTAAAATCGCCCTTGCACTACTGGTTCGTTAAGCACTATCAAAATTTCTTGTAACTTCTAATCATTCTGCATAACGCCCTTTTGGCCTAAGAGTCAAGCAGAATGTTAAGCACACTAAAAATCAGGCATAACGGAAAAGCCTAACTAACCAACATCGAATATACTGGTCGGAGGTTAAATTTTTTCACATGGAGCAGCACTGAAAAAACCAAAAGTTCGTAGAAGCAGTTTTCATAGAAAGGTATCCGAGAATTCTCAGTAAGCCTATTGCAGTTAACTCACTCGACGCATCACTGCTCACGACTAATACTAAAATACGCTTAATTTGGTACGCTCCAACTCCAAATTCTTGACAGAAAATAAAAGTGCTTGCATTATTGTTGTCAGCTATTTAGGCGTGCATCATATGATACAAAGAGTCAACACTATTAATTAGTTAAGTAAAGTTACACTAGGTGGATAGTTAATACCATTGCTTATTACTTACCTTGAATGAAAATCACTAAATTTAATGCGTTCGAATATATTTAATATTTTATATATTTGCAATAAAAGTATTAAACAGGCAAAGGTGCAGTCCGCAACTAATTTCAGAAAAAGAAGTATGTTCCCATTTTAAACTTACAATTAAAAAGCCCTGGGGGTACATTTCCTTCCCCTTCGTAATTTATAATCCGACTTAGATTAAAATTCATTTGCTCAGAAATTGTCTTATGAAATATTTAGTCCAAATTCCTCCATCCAAGACTTAACTTTTAATTTAGCAGCCGGAAAGAACTGATTAAACAGAGGGTTTACACCAGAAAGTTACCGGTTACTAACGTTGAATATTTCGCTTGCAAATATTTGAAATGAATAAATAGCAAATGATTTATAGTCCCTTTTTTTAATTCTGTTTTTTTGAGAGTTTGTCTGAACTAGCCAATTGAACCGTCTGCAAGGATAACGATCTTAAAAAAAGAATTGCAAAAATAACTGCCGAAATTTTACAGATAGAAAAATTAAGTAAATATAAAGAATTATAGTGTTATGTCGAATAAAAATGTTTCTAATAATTGTTTTCTTTAGATTTATACGTATTCTAAATCTGTGCTCGATTGTGTCAAATTTGTGCGTTTAAACCAAAAAGGGACTCTTAGTAACTATTTCCTGACGTGACCATTTATATGATTGCGGCAACATTGTGAATTTTCGAACAGCTTCTACAAAACTCTTTTTCGAAACTACACAAGATTCTACGTTTTTATTTTACTATCTTGTTTTGGATCTCAAGAAAACCACAACATATCAGTGCCATTTCATTCAAGAAAGTTCTACAACATACTATTTCAAAACTAAGGAAGATCCCTATGTGTTAACTTTTCCGTCGAATTTTAGACCTCAAGAAGTCCTTATCAGAGCTATTTTAAGATAATTCTCGAACATTCGATTTCTAAACTAAACAATATTCGTAAGTTTTGACTTTGCCATCTTCTTTTGTACCCCAAAACACATTTTCAAGAAACGTCTAGAAGTTCTACTTCTAAACTAATTAAAATTTGTGTGATTTGATTATTCCAATGAGTCTCGGACCTCAAGAGGTCTTCAGAAAAGATATTTTAGGAAAGTTTTAGAAAGTTTCATTTCAACAATCTCCATAACACCCAAGGGACATCTCAAAGAAAGTTTTTTTTTAAGTAAGCAAAATTAGGGTTTAGGTTTTAAAAGATTAAAAAAAGTATTTTCTTGCCTAATAGTAGAAAACAAACTGCTAAAATGGAGGAACATGTCAAGAAGAAAACAAGAAAAAAATGGCTGAAAAGGGCAAAAGACAGCCAGGACTAAAGGGAGTATTTAAATATCTTCAAGAATTAGAGGCAAAAACTTAAAGAAAAGCAGGAAGATGAAGCCAAAAGACAAAAAGAAAAATAGGATCAACTGGAGAAAACTGTAAATGATCAAGAGACCAGGAGACAGAAAGAAAAACTGAAAGAAGAGGCTAAAAGGCAAAAAGAAAACAGTAAGAAGTCAGAAGGCAGGAGTAATAAGAATAAGAAAACATTCTAATTGAACAAGCAAACAAAAAATAACAAGAACTACATTAAAAGAAGAACTGGACTCAGAGTAGCATTGAAAAAGAATTGTTAAGTAGAAGTTAAAGGGGTTCGTCACAATATTGAGATCAAAGTCTCATCTTAAAAAATAAGTAGGTAAGTAAATTGAAAATGCAAACTTTTAGTATAGCCGTTTCTGGCGATAAAATCAAACCTTTAACATTTGATGGGTTAGCTTTCTGGAGACTACAGATCTGCGTCAATTTGAGGTCGCAACAAAAACTAATGATTGTATCGACGACGAAAAAGCCAGGTTTCTAGTAGCCTCGTTAATATGACCGGCATTAAAATTGTTCTTTCATTAGAGCTTCGATTTGGAGAGAAGTACCATCAAGAAATATACAGAACTCAGCTTGAAACTAAGACACAGAAGCAGGCCTTCCCTCCAATTTACTAACTTATTATATTATATTTTTCTTCGGGAATTTTGATATAGATATATGTATAATAGCAGAAATATATCATTTCTGCAGGTGCAAAACGGCCTAAAAGAAGAATTGCTTTCGATTATGTCACAGGGTACCCTCCTGCGATCATGATTTCTGGGCCTCTACCCTCATCAGGCAGGCTTGTACCCAGGGAGATCTGAAATAACAGATTGCTCGATATGACAAAATCGAATTGTCTGTCATACTGAAACAGTGCTACAAGTTAAATGTAACATTTAGCACCACCTATCGGGGCTCCGGTGATTTCCAGCTGCAAACCCGTAGGTAATTTAAAAAGCATGCACTAGCACCATCATGCGGAGAGTAGATACTAAAAATCGATAAAAATGCGCTCTCACACATCTTTATCAAAAGTTCTTGGCCGGAAAAGATATATGTATAATAGCAGAAATATATAATTTCTGCAGGTGCAAAACGGCCTAAAAGAAGAATTGCTTTCGATTATGTCACAGGGTACCCTCCTGCGCTCATGATTTCTGGGTCTCTACCCTCATCAGGCAGGCTTGTACCCAGGGAGATCTGAAATAACAGATTGCTCGATATGACAAAATCGAAAACGAAACGTCTATCATACTGAAACAGTACTACAAGTTAAATGTAACATTTAGCACCACCTATCGGGGCTCCGGTGATTTCCGGCTGCAAACCCGTAGGTAATTTAAAAAGCATGCACTAGCACCATCATGCGGAGAGTAGATACTAAAAATCGATAAAAATGCGCTCTCACACATCTTTATCAAAAGTTCTTGGCCGGAAAAGATATATGTATAATAGCAAAAATATATAATTTCTGCAGGTGCAAAACGGCCTAAAAGAAGAATTGCTTTCGATTATGTCACAGGGTACCCTCCTGCGATCATGATTTCTGGGCCTCTACTGCCCTCTACCCTCATCAGGCAGGCTTGTACCCAGGGAGATCTGAAATAACAGATTGCTCGATATGACAAAATCGAAAACGAAACGTCTATCATACTGAAACAGTACTACAAGGTAAATGTAACATTTAGCACCACCTATCGGGGCTCCGGTGATTTCCGGCTGCAAACCCGTAGGTAATTCAAAAAGCATGCACTAGCACCATTATGCGGAGAGTAGATACTAAAAATCGATAAAAATGCGCTCTCACACATCTTTATCAAAAGTTCTTGGCCGGAAAAGATATATGTATAATAGCAGAAATATATAATTTCTGCAGGTGCAAAACGGCCTAAAAGAAGAATTGCTTTCGATTATGTCACAGGGTACCCTCCTGCGATCATGATTTCTGGGCCTCTACCCTCATCAGGCAGGCTTGTACCTTGTTAAATTACCTACGGGTTTGCAGCCGGAAATCACCGGAGCCCCGATAGGTGGTGCTAAATGTTACATTTAACTTGTAGTACTGTTTCAGTATGATAGACGTTTCGTTTTCGATTTTGTTATATCGAGCAATCTGTTATTTCAGATCTCCCTGGGTACAAGCCTGCCTGATGAGGGTAGAGGCCCAGAAATCATGATCGTAGGAGGGTACCCTGTGACATAATCGAAAGCAATTCTTCTTTTAGGCCGTTTTGTACCTGCAGAAATTATATATTTCTGCTATTATACATATATCTTTTCCGGCCAAAAACTTTTGATAAAGATGTGTGAGAGCGTATTTTTATCGATTTTTAGTATGATATAGATATAGTAAATCGACTTACCATCTTATTCCCTAGGAAAAACATATTTTTTTCTTAAACGCAAGTATTGTAATATATTTTTAAAAATATCAACTTAGGGTTACTTAAATACAGGGCGACATTCTGAGAGCAACACACCCTCAAATTTTTGACATCCCGAGACAGAAAAGAAAAATATAGTGCAATATACATTCCCTGTTTCTCTGATAAAAATTTAAAAAATGACTAAATTTGAGAGTTTTTTTGTTTCTTATAGTGATAATCGAGGTGATGATTTAAGGAATTTAAATTTTAAAATAAATTTTTTCACGTAATGTCAAAAATGATAAGTTAGGGTGGATTGCACTCATTACCCTGCATTCAAATAATTCTAAGAATAAGAGCGTTGCATTTAAACTTCCAAAATTTTTGGTCATTTCCGGATAAACCGGATGTTCCAAAATGTTACACATAGATACTGTCAAAAAACTCATTTTTACCCATTATTTAATAACACCTAGTTTAGATTTTCTAGTGTGCAAACTAAAAATTTTACAGCAGGAGGTCACAATTCAGAGACACCCGGTATACGGCGGCAAAAGCGCAGAATATGGAGCTGGTGAAGTGTCGATTTATTTTCTTCACAACGACAGTGTGATATATAATGAATAAAAAGATCCTGAATTTCTGTTTAATTTCATATATAAAACACCCAGAAAAAAAAACTAAAAAAGAGAGATGTGGTTTAAAGGGGCAAATTCTGAAAGTCGAGAGTTATTTGGAGTTCTCAAAAATTTGAGAACTTTTAAGAATAAACAATTCACATTAAAACAGTTCTGTAGATATTACTTTTTTGTCGACAACTGAATAAATACACGCCTTATTAATTAATTATTATGAAATACTTGTATAATAAGTAGATAATAGTGTATTTTTGTTGTGTGAGAGTGAGAACAAGGATGTAAAAGATATAAATAATTTTAATTATTAAATATTTTGCGGCACTTAACTCAAAATAAGTTTTAGCAAACCCCGATCATACTTCGAATAGACAGGTTATCAGATACAAATAAATGAACCACACTAACTGCTCGTGTCGCAGTTTAATTAAAACGCGTGCAACTATATGTGATTACAAAACAAAGTCGGGAATTTTTAGGGGTTAATTTCTTCAAAATTGAATTGAATTATCTATTTAAAGTATTATCAGTCTGTCTTTGGTTATAGTTATAAGAAAATAAAAACCATGTACATAAACATGTACTGATATACAAAACAAACTCACTCTGTCTATCATAATTCTAGCCACGCCAAGCCCGTTTACTGTTAATAACTTCCTACATATCGTTTATTAATTATCAGCAAACGTTTTCATGAGAACACTCTTTTTTCCAATAATTGTTAGTTTACAAGAAATCCCATCGATTCCAAAATAGGGTCAAAAGGCACCGCATCTTAGCTAATTGAGGTCCGGTCACGCGAGTTCAGATCTGGTTAGATAGCCGGTAATAATAAATAAATATGACATAAATGCAATCAAAGGTGTGTTTTACAAGATGCCTATCTCGTGAGGTAAAAGGATAGGGAAGTTGAATCAGCACATTTCATTGAAGGCAAATAACCAGGAAAAGCGATAGTTTAAAGCCACACATTTTATTAAATGCATGATATTGTAAAAATACTTTATATATGTATATATATATATATATATATATATATATATATATATATATATAAACATATATACGTTTTTGATGTGGTTATGTGGAGCTAAGAGGCGCCTGTTTCCATCGGGTATAAGTTGCTAAACCTGTCAAGCGTAAGTTTTTTAAGGCGTTGAAGTAATATAATTAATAATTATATGAATATAATAATTATTATTATTTTTAAGTGTGTTCAGATTATTTGTTGCGTTTAGATTGACAAACAAAAATGTTTTTTGGCTTTTTCGCAACTAAGTTAAAATATTTAACTTTAAATTAATTGAAGCAAATATTTAATATAATTAGATACATGTATGCTTGTCTGTCTACGGAATGTTTCGGTACATAATATTAACAATACTATTTAAGCAAGCATAAGAAATTGTATCATTTACCTTAAGTTTTTATAGACACATAGTAGTTGTACAAATACTTTCATCCTATCGAGACTCATCAGTGCGCCGATAGTAAGAGAGAAACACTAAGTTAAATAATAGAAAAGAATTGATTTCAAAATTTTAAAATTTGTCAATTTGTCAATTTGTTTGACATGTAACCTAGATATTAAAAAAATGATAGTTTGCAGCCATCTATAATGTTATTTTTAAGTGTGTTCTTAACATTAATTACATTCTTGCTCTCACTCTCACACAACAAAAATACACTATTATCTACTTATTATACAAGTATTTCGTAATAATTAATTAATAAGACGTGTATTTATTCAGTTGTCGATAAAAAGTAATATCTACAGAACTGTTTTAATGTGAATTGTTTATTCTTAAAAATAACATTATAGATGGCTGCAAACTATCATTTTTTTAATATCTAGGTTACATGTCAAACAAATTGACAAATTTTAAAATTTTGAACTTGCACAGGATGAAAATATTTGTACAAGTACTATGTGTCTATAAAAACTTAAGGTAAATGATATAATTTCTTATGCTTGCTTAAATAATATTGTTTATATTATGTACCGAAACATTCCGTAGACAGACAAGCCTACATGTTGAGGTATGTAATTATATTAAATATTTGCTTCAATTAATTTAAAGTTAAATATTTTTATTCAGTTGCGAAAAGCCAAAAAACGTTTTTGTTTGTCAATAATTATTAAAATTATTATTATTAAGTAAATTCCCTGTAGAAAACAAGTTATTCCAAATCTAATATCAGACATTTGGACAATCACTAATTCAATTAAATGAAGATTTATTTTACACTAAAATCTCTCTCATATCTTTTTTTTAAAACTGTAAATTGTTCTCGATCTTCATATGTCATAAACAGATGTTTATTTATATTAAGCTTTATTGTTAAAATATGGTTAACCAAAAACACGCAAACAGGTAATATAAATATATATTGTAATATAACTAATATTAGTATATATATACTTTTTCTTGTTTCTTCTTATATCACTAAATTACTATTTTAGCTTCTAGCAGGACAGTTTTCTTTAATCATTTCTGCAGTAATAAATCGCTTTTATATCTTACGTAATTCGAATAATTGTAGATGCCAAAGGGAAAATCTCGATAGCACACTATCATGTAGGCCATTTGGATTAGTTTGGAGATTATAATAGTAGGTCTTTTATACAGTTCAGATTAAGATCAGGTGTCTTTGGTCCCACGCACAGTCACGCTGGGTCAATTCTTGCAATTACGCGATAAAATGCAATATGTTTCAGCTAATACGCACGAAATATGTTTGGTTTTAAAAGGAAAATTTATTTGACACGACCCAGTAGTGGAAAATAAAAGGACTTAAATCTTTGCAAGTTTTTATAATTACTTTAACTTTAATTATCCGGCATGTGGGACTAACCGTTTAAGTTTAAATACAAATTCAGACTTTTTACAGTGAAATGGACGTAACCTTTACTTTTGAATTCTGGAAATATTTAGTTTTGAAGCCTCGTTATATTTATCTTAAAATTTCAATCGCTCTTTTCTTTAGAATTACCTAACGGATATGTCAGAATTTGGTAAGAAGGGTTTATGTAATAGGGTAAATTGGAATTGTTTACGCTTAAAACAAAAACCACCCTGTCACCAATATAAGCATCGCGATCCCAAGAAAAATACAAAACAATTGCATGAAGTTTAAAAATTTTAGAATTGCACAAATATATCTATTTCCAAGACATTTTATTATTTACACCAACTTGATAATATACTGGTAACGGAGATGTACAGGGTGTTTGACTTAAATCCCATTCGCTGACTTCTTTAAAATTAACGGGTACATCAAAATCTTGTAAAAAGATTTATTTAATTCGGTGACAGTAATTAGGTATAGCTACATTACAAAATTAAATTTTCAGCTCTACGTTTATTTTTGAGACTCTTTTATTATTTGCACTTAATTGATTGTGATATTTGGTTTCTCAGACACAGTGGACCTTTTAGTAGAATAATAATTTTTTTCAAAGAGTTGTTTTAGATCGAGAGATTTTTTTCTAATTTTGATCCCTTGTCTTAAATCATATCTATTACTGTAAATCAAAAGTATCTAAAAATATTTATTATTTAAATATATTTGTCTCAAAATAGGTACGTAATTCTAGAGAAAACATTGCGTTCTTCTAGAAGATCCGCTATTTCTCAGAAACTCCCCCGTATTCCCTAAAAAGATTTAAAACATTTTATTTTTAACTTAAAACAATAATTGAAATGTTGGTACTTCGGAAGGGATTAAAGTACTCCCCCCCCCCCAACGTCCAAGTAACCCGGAATGGGCAGGTTACTTGTTCTACATTAAAACAGAAGCCAATAATTAAGTAGCAAGCAATCAAGCAAGGCTTCCTACTAATTTTTTTAAAGTTACCCGTCGGTACAAACCTACCTTTACCTGGGATAGACCCATAATAACTAATAAGCTGTAGGTAGCCTATTCAACAATAAAATTAATTGTTTCGCATCGCCACTACCTTACACTAGAGACAAAAAACTCCTTTGTGATTTTCTGGTGTTATCAGTCTTCAATCATTGTGACTGCGTTTACGGGCCTTACCTTGACAATATTGAAGTTAGGCGTATCCAAAAAGTGTAAAATAGCTGTCTTCGCTTTATTTACGAAATATTTGGAAGAAACCATATTTCACATAAGTTAAAATATGCAGGTTGATTGAGTATGCATAAAGCTTAAATTTCGTAGTGACGTCCACGATCACATTGTTACAATTCCGCAACATCGCAAGGAGCTGTTTAAGAGGTCGATTTCTTATAATTTGTGTACTACCATAAACTCGATGCATTTTCTGATACAGATCTATTAAACATATTATAAAGAAAAAATTATTCATTTATCAGAAAATTTTCTTGGCGATTAACTATTATTCTTGTGTTTTAAAAAAAACTACCGATGTTCTTTGAAACCTCTTTCGTTCCAAATTTCTCAAATATAACCTATCATTTCCACCCCCCTTCCTCTTCTTTCTTAATTCTTCTCCTTTTGTGTCTTTTCTATATTTCTTTTCTTTTCTTTCTTTTATGTCTTTAAAACTACATATTAAATATATTTTCCTAATCTAATTCAGTAAATTTAGTAACTGAAAACACGTCATATACCTATTTGATTTTCTATGCATAAGTTTTTAACGGACTTTATCAGTATGGCCCTTTGTCTAACCGTCTAGAATATAATAAATTATTTGTGTAGTATTGTACGGTTGAACAATAAATGTATTATTAATATTATTTTTATAATCTTTGGGTTCTTGAAAATTGCAATATTTTTGCAGCTATATTACTTGAAATTCTGTGGTTAGGTTAAGTTAGGGTAGTATGTCAATATGCTATCATATAAACATATATCTGCTTTTATGCCTATTCAGGTTATTGAAAAAGGATTCCTCTCATAACCTTGTATTTGATAGGACTAGTTTAAATCGCCTTGTGGATTTGGGTACCTCAGACCTATAAATATTATAGTTTAAAGGCAAGATTCTTGAGTGATGTTATTACAATAAAAATGAAGCATCCAGTTCCAGTTTGAAAATAATCTTTGAAATGCTACAGGTAGAGTAAATGGTATCCGAGGCACTATAGGGCACCAATGTACCATAGCTAACTTGGGAGTGCGACCTAAAATGTGATGTGTTTTTGTGTATGTTTTAATATGGAAATATGAATGTTTTATCTGTACAAATCGATGTTACAAGGATTTGTTTAATTTGTTTAGAAGAAAAAATGTGTTAATATGTGGAATCAAAGACAAAATTATTATTCTTATATGCTGTAGGTATTCTGAGCCTAATTAATTTAGTGTAAATCGGCACAAGAAAACAAGTGGATAGTGCTTATCGTAATGGCGTAAAATACTTCAATAAGAAGGTATGTCAGAATAGTTAATCACGGTCACCAATTATAGAAATGTCAGGTTGAACTGACATTACTAGAGCACGATGAAAAGAAGTCGTCAACAAAACCTGGTAGGTATATGATGAGGTTTACTTAATCGATTTTGTTCCCAAACTAGACGTATTAATTAAGGACCATTTAAATTTAAAAAAAACTGCCCAAACTAACACAATGACACGAGAAATAAAAGATAAAGTTAATCCAGTGGTTTTAAACTCAGGGACTACGACTTCTTAACTGACTACTGAATGAAAAAATATTTGAGATGAAAAATTAGATATTTTTACAAAATATACAGTGTTCAAAATAAATGTAACACTCTCCCAAATAAATATTTTAATTTAAATTAAAACTAAACAAAACGAGTGAATGAGCTAATAGATTTATTTTTTTTTGTGAATTTCTTAAATCTGTTCTAATTTAATTTAATTCAAATGCAATTGCCTGAAAAAACATTTATACCTATATAATAAAAAGTTAAAGTTCCCCAAAATATTTTAACCCCAAAAGCTACCGTTACATTTAAATGTTTGCATTATCTATTCTTACTTCTGAAAAACGTTTAAAACGTCCACACTCGGGCAACCATTAATTCTTACATTTCAACTGTTCGTTTCTAAACTCAGATTCATATAAAACCGACTTTTTATTTTTACGTAATTACTTTCAGACGTTAATCCCTTTTCCAGACTCGTTCCCATGATCGTACCAAAAATAAAACAACTTATCTAAACGACCGTCACTCTTTGGTGTTTTCCGTACAAATAAAACACCAGTCTTTAGATTTCCCTTGGACCAATATATTTTCATCGCGTTCTCGATCTAGATATCAGACGCGTAGAAAATAGACACTTCTAGCAAGGATATTGTTAACAGTTGGACATGTACCGAAGAAAAGAGGAAATTATAAAAATAGGTTGTCTAAAATGGGATATATTGTGGTCACATTTGCGGAATGCGCTAACGTACGAGGATACTTTGAAATGTTTGCGAAATGAACGGACAAAGGAGAAAATGTATTTTTGAAATATGATGCTTTATTTTTTAACATAATCTCCTTTAATGCTCTTTATCCAACGATGTTGCAAAACCATTATGCGTTTTTTTCAAGTCCTGCAAAATAGACGTCGACAGCTGCTTTTACTTCTTCCATAGAACACTTTCCCCCGAGGAATTTTTTAGTTGTGGGTTTAGTGAGGTGTGTCAGAAGTATCCAAATTTTGATCTTCTTACACAAGAGAGGTCTTTATTAAAAATTAGTTTATCCACTTGGTCTAGAAGTTTAGCATTATATTCACCGTTTGTTCTTTGACCCTTGAAAACATAGTCAACAGTAATATTCATCTAGCATCCCAAAAGACTTATGCCATAATTATGCCAACCAATTTCACGAATATTACCTTTTTTGGTGGTGGAGAACTCTATGTCTCCAGTGCTTTGATTACTACTTGGTCTCAGGAGCATAATAGTGAACCCAAGTTTTATCTATTAACAAATCATCGGACGAAATCCGATTTATTTAGTTAAAACGGTCTCTTGATAAATCCTCATTCTTTAGTCCATTGTTTAATATGCGCGGCGCCCATTTTGCCGAAAGCTTTTTCATCTCCAATTTCACAGTTAGGATATGAATTGTTCCTTCATCTGAAATGCCTGAGATCCTACATACCCATATCGTGGAATTTATATGACTATTTTAGGCGTTGTGGCAATTCATGGTGTCGAGTGGCGAGTAATCTCTGACAAATATGTTTAAATTCCGTCATCCACGTATACAAAGTGATGACGATGCAGAGTCTCCTAAAGTATGTTGCATATATTTATGAATTTTGGTTAACTTCTAACTTTTGGTAACAGTGCGAATTTCAGTTACATCAATTTTGCAAAACAAATTGACGGAACAATATCAAATTTGATATTTTTGCACAAAACAGTTAATGCCAATTACTGCATATGTATTATTTGAACATACAGTTTTTTATGCCTGGTTTGATAATATTTCTTGAGCTCCGCAAAGAACATATAGTTTTTTTTCACATGGGGTAAAATATATTGATGTAAACGAACTATTTTTGCTGCCATCAAGCAGACCTTCTTGAAGAAAACAACATGTCTGACTAAATGGAAAGACAGATGATATGACCATTAATTGCTACAAAAATACATTATTTTAAAAACGGGTGAATCCAAGATCACAAGCATACATTTTGTGAATAACTAACGGCATGTTGGGCTTTGGCATTGGCTTTATATAGGATATAAAGGCAATGACTTGGTATATATAAAGCTTGACCAAAAGAAAGAATTTTTGATACATTTGTTTGTGTTAAAAGTAAAAATTCAGTTTTTTAAAAACGCTTCCTAAAAATTATCTAAGGGCAACCATAGAGACAACAAATATATATATGGTGCAACTGAAGAGCGCCATTTGCTGTGGTAAACTTGTAAACAGGAATGTCAAAACATCTTTAATTCTCTAAGTTAACTCTAACTCCGATTATAAAAATAATACGAAGTTTCGAGATGTTAAAGGTTAAAGATACTTCTGAAGAGAATTTCGTTTAACGTACAATATTGGAACTCTATATATATTCCAATATTTGAGCACTCCCAGTACCCTTTGGACATAACATGAAATAAAGCACTAATTATTTTCCAGAACTTAAAATTCGAAAAAATTATAATTGTGATTTTTAATACTGGCATCAAAGATTATAGGAGTGGTTTCTTGTCTTATAAGAAACAGCACATATACCAGTTTCTGAGAATTTCAGTTAACATGATCACTTAAAAAAAGGATGAAAAAAAAGTATATGATATTTTCGTTCAATTAAATTATATAATGAATATATTAATTATTTTATTAACATTTTTTCATCGTATCAACCACGCCTGATTGCAATTTAAATATCCCCACCGATAAATCCTAAACGTTTAATGTAAACAAACAATTGGGCAGAAATACAACCCGAATATGTTTGCCGAAAAATTCTATTATGAGTTCAGAAACGGGTAATATAAAGCACTCCAAAATATAAATCATAACCATACACGGCATTATGAAAATTTAATTTTGCAGGCCATAAATATTAGTTAGAGTGTGACGCGGCGCTTTTGCGTTTTAATCCTGTGATCTTAAAGATCCAAGGCAGCGCACATTTTTAACTTAGACCGCCTGACACCATTTCTTATGAAACGATTGCACAACGCGTGCATATTATGATGTATTTGTAGATAATTGAGATAATTTTATTGATTTTAGATAAATATAGAAATCGTGAGTCGCATATACCACCTATATAACTAAGCGTCATTCTAAAAAATTGCTACTAACCTATACCAGGCGTATTTCGCATAAGCGATTTTTTAATCTGTTACTGAGCCAGTAAACTAGTTCTCAGAAGTAATGAAACATTACACAATTAGAAATATAGAGGTTTATTGATTCTTATCTCCATTTCTATTATTTTGTAGAATTAAGTAAGGTAGATTTTTTTCACTGTAGTTTTCAATAATGTTCTATATACTTTTATTTTTTCGAGGTATTTTTCTCGCCCGAGGCACCGGCAATGATTGCATAAGCATTATATGAAAAAATAATGTTTTTCAAGCGATTTTATCATATTTTCGACAAACTTTGAAGCTTATCTCCAATACAATTTATTGCATCAAGTTCTGTGATGAGTCAACTTTCTTTGCTAATAAATAAAAAAGGCGTATTTATAACTTCACGGATATTTGCATAGTTCAGGAGATACAGTACAAAAAGTGAAAAATCCTACTTTTTAGTTTTTTCAGTCTTCCCCTCTGAATTCATTGTGTATAAATAAATTAAGGGTCTCTTAATTACCAACTTAATAATCTCATTCATTTACAAATCTCTCTATCTTTTTTACCTATGAGCAGGCCACGAAATCCAAAAGTCTAAGTACTAGGTACCGTGGTTGCTTTAAGTGAAGACAGGGAAAATTTATTGATGCGGGTTTTAAAGACTTGCAGATCAGGGGAAGAGCTCGCCTCGCAACACATTCCATAATCGGGACACTTTGGGAATAAAGAGCAAACATAGTGGTAGATTCTTGGTCTTTGCAGTTGTATGATGAGGGGATGCATATTTGCCTAGGCGATTTCAATATAAATTTTTTAGATATATCAAATTCAAGTACAATGTTGGGTTCTATCATGGACACGTTTGGTCTAAAGCAACTTATTTCAGAACCAACACGCGTGTCTGAGTATTAGGCAACGCTAATTGATCTTGTTTTTTCGAATATTGACAGTATAGTGGACACCGGTATACATAACATTCATTTATTTGATCATTTACCGGTCTATATAAAAATTTATTGCAAGAGTAACAGTCAGAAGCCCGTAACTTTTTCTTTTAGGTCTTTAAAAAGTATTAATCCAACAATTTTTCGACATGTTGTGTACATCCAACAGCAGCTCACAATAACGTACTCATTTTCGTCAATCCGACTCTGTTCTGGGACGCAAGAAGCTCACAGCTCGAAAAACTGATCTCAACTGAAACGCTTTGCATGCTGTCAACAATCTGCCGAATTTTGTCGGCAGGCGGAAAATATTTGGGAGAGTAGTGCTACTAGTTCATTTCTACTATGATATTTCTATTTTATTGCGGTTAAATCTTTTTATACCGGGGAAACGTATATCATTTACAGGGGAGGTCTAAAAAAGTTGTATGTAGGCCTGAATACTGATTTGGCAATTATTGTTTTTGTTTTTGTGCTTTGTCGTTAGCCTATGAAAATAAGAATATGAAATGCAAAGTTCTCTAGTAAGCAATAAGGTAAAGTAAGTTTAATCCAGTAAATTGGTGAAAAAGAAGATATTAGCATACAGAACAATTAAATTAAAGATAATCCAACGACCTTTCTAATGGTGTTATTGTAAAACAATACATAGAATATTTGAGGATGTTGTATGTATGTATTTTCAAGACCTTACATTATCATATGTTGTGTTGAGTTACTTTTAGATTTATACTCATAATATTTAAAGAGCTCCGTGGGAATTTTTTGCTGTGGGAGATTCCCATTTTAGAGTCTTTTGCGGTTTTTCAACTCATTTTAATATCAAATCTTTGTGCAAGAAATTTGACTTGTTTTCAGATGTTTTGACTGGTGGGTTCTTCGACATTGTCGGAGTGTCCTAGACTTGGCTAAACTCAGCTATACTGGACAGTGATGTAAGGATCCCTGTATTTAATATTGTCAGGCGTGAACGGAGTGGGAGGGGTGGCCGCGTGGCTTTTTAAATTAAAAAAATCTTTAAATATTCTATTTTAGACATCGTGGAGGGGTATAGTCTTTTGGACCAAATTTGGGTTTCAATTAAATCTGGCGGTAAAAAACTGTATTTTGGATCATTCTATAGACCACCTAAGGCTAACCTCGTTCATTACTTGGATCATTTGGAAAATGCATTGGTCACTGTTTTGCCGGAGCATGATTGCATTTGGTGGCGACAAACGTAGATTTCCTAAATATCTCTGATCCAAATTGGATTTGGCCCAACACTTCTCGTATTCAGATCCGAATGTAATAAACGAGGCATCGGTATTAAGTATGGATGATATTTCAGTTCATAAGTTAGTAAATGTTAATTTAAAAATCACAAAACCTAAACAAAAACAATTTTACCGTACCTATAGAAATTTCTCTGTTCTTGATAGTGAAAAATTTTTGCGGGATTTATACCCTCATAATTGGGATTATATATTTTTACTAACCGACATAAACGAAATGGTAGCTTACTGAAAAGAAAGCGTATTTGAAATATATATTTAAAAATGACCCCAAAAATTTCTAGCAAACCATACAGTATTTAAATCTGAACTCAGTAAAAATCGGAGATAGCTTTCTATCAGAAGTTGGCACAGCCGATGACATTATTCAATTTTTTATTAATTCTTTACCTCAAGCTGTGGTTTGCAACCATAACTTTCTCTTGGAACACTATATTGGTAAAACTTTTGGCACTCATAGTGATTTTCGATTTGTTGAGGTTACTACAGAAATAGTAGGGAAAATAATTCATAAAGTCGAAACATATGCAACTGGTAGTGATGGAGTCAACCTAAAAATAAATATACGTGCTTGACTAGCGGACAATTTCCAAAATTATAGAAAACAGCTAATATCATGGTTACATTATAAGTCGATTAGCATCTTACCAACACTCTCAAAAGTGCTTAAAAGAGGAATGGCGGACCAACTGAACTTATGTTTCCGTGGTTAGCATAGTACGACAACTGCCCTGCTAACCCAACCTATTTAGAGCTGGTGATAAAATTAGTGCAGCACTCTTATTCTATTAGATTACAGCAAGGCCTTTAATACTATAGATCACAAATTTCTGGACATCAAGCTTAAATATTATGGTATTCGTATCTCAGTTCTTAAATTACTAAACCATTACTTTAAAGACCATGACAAAGAACTGTAATCAAGAATGTAATTTCTGGTTCAATCTTAATTAACAGAGCAGTCGCCCAGGGTAGTATCTTTGTGGCCTATATTTTCTGTGTATACAGCCGATTGTTCGAAATTTTTAAAGTATTGTAAATATCGTCAATATACAGATGATACACAGATCAACTTCTCCTTTTCTCCGAAAGAAGTGGGTCCGGCAGTAGTTAAAATTAATTCTGATATGGAACATATCTTGCAAGTTTCACAGGCCCACCAACTAATGCTTAATGAAAGTAAAAGTCAGGTTATGGCATTTGGCAAGAAAAAAGGCTAGGTACTTGCAGATCCAATATTTAAAATTCCAGTAAATAAAACAGTGCTAGAACCTACTGATACTTCAAGAAACCGTGGGTTGTTCGTAGATTCCGATTTAAGATTTTCCACCCATGTCTCCTCTTTAAAACAAAAAACTTTTGGTAAGTTAAGAATCCTATACATACATAGAGATGTGTTTGATAGAGATCTGAGATTAAGACTGGCGGATTCCCCCATATTATACCATATAACATATTGTGATGTTGTTTATTGGCCCGTATTGCGTCAGAGAGACAGGCATAGTTTGCAAAAGTTGCAAAAGGCTTGTCTAAAGTTTGGTTTTGGGTCGCGTAAGTATGACCATGTCACTCCATATCTCGTTGAATTGGGATGGTTGACGATTGTTAAAAGATATCAATTACGTTTAGGGATTCTTCAGTATAATATTTGATTAAATAAATTACGCTTTTATCTCCATAATAAACCAACTAAGGGTACCGATGAACATTCTCTACCCACTCGCCACTGTGACCTGTACAATGTTCCTAGACACAGCGCTGCCATCTTCCAACGATCTTTTAGTTACAATGCTGTCAACTTCTACAGCGGCCTGCCGGACAGTGTTAGGTTGGCCCTAGTGTTCCTTCCTTTAGGAAACGTTTTTATTAAACAATCGAAATGTTATTGTTTAAAGGTTCTTACAGTTTTTTTCTTTCTTTTTTTTAATACTATTTCTTGTACAAGGTTATGATTGTAAAAGACAAAATTTATTAAATTCGTAGCTTTTCTTATTAGAAGCTTTCCTTTACTTAAAAAAGTTAAACGACATTTAATTATATGGATTAATTGATTGTTTAATTAGGGTGGTTGTATGAGCAGCATCAGTTGGATACCGCTACCCAAAATATAATGTTCTTTGTATAATTTTGTTTATCGTAATGTAGGCGTTTATTATTATATTATTATTATTATCATTTTAAAAATTTTCATATCGAAAACCAAGACCAAATTACAGATATATTTCTTCAATGTTCGTTTCGTAGTACTTATGACTTTATTTTTATTTTTACATATTTATTTTGAAATATAGTTAAACCAATTTATTTCCACCTATAGCAGATTAAAAGTATCCGATAGACGTAACGCATTGTTAATCGGCAAAATGACATTTCCCAAAGATACAATTGCAAAATGTATTATGTACATGCAGATAAACCACATTGCCTTATTGACTTTAGATACGATAATCGTGAGCTACGTGTACCACCTGATGCAGATTATATTTTATTTGTTAGGTATTTGCGCTCAGTTCACATATCTATCGGTTATCTGATCAAATTTTAACATTAGCTATCGGTAATCTTGGATGATGTGACTACCTACACATTGCCTTTGTGAATAACGATTTTATCTTTTAATATCGGGTATCTTTTGATATTATACCAATGCATGCAGCATGGAATTGAGGTTATAAATAATGACGCTTGTCGAAAATATTCCGATTCATCGTTTATTTTTTACTTTCGACAATTTATGCTTGTTTGAAAAGGTTATGTAATGTGGGTTTGCGTATAAAAAGTTAAGTCATATGTTAATATGTCGTAATCGGTAAATTTCCTTTAACCGGAACTTCCCTCGTTATGAATCTTTCTTTTTATTAGGAACAGTGAACTATGACCCAATTTATTTTGGTACATAGTCATTTAATAACATATATACAGTGTGATTCAAGGTCTATGGTAGGTTATACGTTTACGGAAAACAGGTGGTAAGATTGTTCTGAAAATTTGGTTTCTTGGGTAAACGGTCCTGCTCGATCGATCTAAAATATTTTCAGCAATACATTGTTGCCGATTCTACCTAAAAGTCGTAGCATTTTTTTATTTTAAATGGGATAGTGGCTTAATTAAGTCCAGGGTATTTAGCTTCAAAAATTATTGCTAACTCCATTACATAAAAAAGGACAATTATGCGTTTTTTCTAATGGAATACCGTGTATGTTATTTTAAAAACTGAAAGACAATTAAATTTGCTTTCGAATGATATAGCATGCTCCTATACCTAAAGTGTCAGGTTTTTCTAAAAAACACGATTTTAAGTGAATTTATGAAATTAGGCGTTTTTGTCATAAGAAGCCACGATAGTTCATTGCTAGGAATCTTAAAATGGTGTAAAATGAATTTGAATAATACGCATTCAAATAAACTTCTTATGAAGTTGTTTATTTTACATGAGCAATATGATTGCCGTAATTCTTCCTTGTGTTGTGCAACTGTCAAATACACTTTTTCTTTCAAAGTACCCCATAATTAAAAGTCCAGTTTCGTGAGGGCGGGCGACCTCGGTGGCCACACCCAATTTCTTAATCGTTTAAACCAGCGATCTTCAAACATTTGAAATAGTTCTTGAGATATTTGGTACCAACAATTGCAGTATTCATCAAGAGTTACATTTTGGAGGAAGTCACTTAGAGTAGATCTCAATATTTGTAGGTATTTTGCAAAATCATATCAAAATGATCATATATTTGAAAACTAATTGTTTCATCTTTCAACACACAAAAAACGTTAGAACTGAATTTATTTTGTAACCCCATTTATTTGGTCGCATAAGGATTTTGATCGGCCCAAAAGCGTCTGTTCCTTCTATTAAAAATTCCTTCCCTTGAAAACTTAGCCTCGTCAGTCCAAATAATATTTATTAAAAAATTGTAATTCTCTTGAATGCGAATCAAAAGCATTTCACAAAAGTGTGTGAGTTCTTCGTACATAATCCTCCGGTTTACGAGCTTGAACTTTAGACAATTTTAACGGATGCATATTATACATGGACAAAATTCGCTGGATTGATGAGTACGATACGCCCAAATCTGACACTGCACACTGAATTGATCTCTGTAGATTTGCATGGAAGTATCCCAAGATACTTAGAACATTATCTTCATCAGCAGTCTCAGGTTTCGTTAAAGTATAAGAAGTCTTTAATCTGAAGCCATTATTTCTAAAATTGTTCCGTATTCTCACAAATTTTCTTTCCTACCTTTTTGTGATAAAGCAGGATACTTGGGTTAAATTTTCTGCAAGTTCTCGCTATCATTTGATCACATTGCCCATGTAGAATAAAGAACTTCGAACCAGATCATTTACTAAACGTGAATACTGATTCACATGCCATCTATATGAAATCTATTCGATTTGCATATTGAAGCTAAATACCCTGAACTTACTTAAGTCACAACCCAAATCTCAATTGTATATGAAGTAAAAGTACAGAAAAAATCAAAGTTTAATTAAGATCATATTTTTCATCATGTAATAAAAATTAATTGATATTTCGAAAACGGGAAGAGGTAGGTATAATATAATATACAGGGTATTCTATTTAAAAAGTTCCGTCATGTTGAATTCGTACCCGTTTATCTCCGTGTCAAATTTATTTTTACTGCAAAATTGAAAGTCAATTGAATAAGAAGATTTTTTAAGGTTACTTTACGAGTTTATCTCTCTCGCTATATGTATAAATATAATAATAAATAAGTATATATATATATATATATATATATATATATATATATATATATATATATATATATATACATATACTTCAAATATGTTTTCTTAGGAATAAGGTTCCAAAATCAAAGTTTGCTTTAATGGCCAGTCATTTTATTGATAAAAGGATAAAACATTTCGGTCTGAATGTGACCTTCATCAGTTATCTAAAAAGTTATATTAATTCAAAAATAGGTACAAATCAGTTCATTTTGATTTTTTTTATAGATTGAGGGCAGGAATTTATATATTAATTTTGATTTAAGATTGATTGGTTTTTATTATATAACAACGAGCGAACATAGATCTAAAAATTAAAATAAAATAGAATAAAAATGATTTCTTCTCGACTCACCATAGTTATTTTCTAATGCTAACATCCAATAATGGTACAAACACTCATTATTAAAAATCGGAACAAACATTAGCACATCGAAGACAATTCACAATTAAAATATGCATTATACCTCAAGCTTCAAATATTATATACATTTAGGACGGTACTGCAAATACTGATTTGGGCTACGATTTTATATGTGTTATTTTATAGGTGTTATTATTTTTTTCCGTTTAATTTGGCAGTGGGATGCCTGAAACAGACGTATGTTTTTAAAAAACAATTTTTTCCCCTCTTTGTTCTTATTTACATTTTAGTGTAATAATATATTAATTTAGAAGGTTATAATAAATTTGATTTAGGTTTTCAATATCAGCCCTATTGTTGATGGCATTCGGAGATAATTAATAAAATCATCTCTAAAAATTCTCACTTTTTTTGGTTTTGTTCAAACCTCAAAATTTTTGTTTCTGAAAAGTTAAATTTATGTGCAGTAACTTCTTCATGGTTTGTTAAGGCAGTTTTGTTTCTTTTATCATAACGATGGCCATTTAGTCGATTTGGTAGGTGTTGGCTTGTTTGGCCAATATATACTTTTTGGCAGTTATGACATGGTATTTGATAGATTACGTGCGTTTTTTTATTTTTTGGTGTTTTAGATTTAAGTGAACTAAAATTATTTTGAAGTAAATTATATCCCTTGTGACATACAGGTATCTCGTGTTTTTTGAAAAGGGTTTGCATACTTTCAGATAAACCATGTATATATGGTAGCGATAAGTAGTTTTTGGGAGATTTTGCTTCTTGAATTTCTGCTGTCGTGATTTAAAAATAGAATTAATGAGTTTTTTGGGATAATTATTTTTAATTAAAATATTTTTTGCTTTTTTGGTTGCTTTATTTTGATATTGTGAGTCACTTAATTTTAACGCTCTATCAGCTAACCCTATCACTACAGATCTTTTTTGAGACATAGGGTGCTGTGATAAATAATTGAGATATCTACCCGACCATGTCTCCTTAGTGTACCACTCTGTTTTAACAAAATTATCGTATCGATGTAGTGTCATATCTAAGAAATTTAAAGAGTTATTTTTTTCGGCCTCTAATGTAAATTGAAGTTTGGGATGAAATGAATTGAATGCTTCTAGTATATCTGTTGTATTTGAGTTTTGATATGACGGTGTTCTCTAGTTCTTCTAGTACAATTTGGGCGATTACACTTGATATTGATGATCCCATGGCACAACCCTCTAGTTGTTTATAAAATGTATTGTTGAATGCAAAATAGGTAGATTTTAAGGTGAGTTCTGTAGCTTTAAGAAATTCGTTTAGAGGAATGTCGGTATATTGTTTAATTTCATCCCATTTTTTTGTTATTATGTCTAAAGCTAGTTGTATTGGGACGTTAGTGTATAGTGATATCACGTCTAATGAGATTAGTTCATAATTATTTGGTAACTTAATGTTTTTAATTTTTTCTTTCAAATCGTATGAGTCCTTGATGTAAGAGTTTGTGTTGTTTGCTATATTGCTTAAGGGGGAACTGCACGCAGTATTATAGATCATTTGCAAGCCTTCCGCCGCTGCAATATTATGTTAAAACTATAAGAGATATGTATTAGCTTCAATGTGATTTTAATAGGGAAATATTGTATAAAAAAATGTATAGTTGGGCGCTAAAGGAAAATTTTTATGAAAAAATCAAATCTAGAGTTATAAAATAAAAGTAGATTTGTCCATTTTCGGCCATTTTTTGATCACTTTTTGACGCACATACCTTCCCATATAATTCTTTTTTCCACAAAATGGCTCTTTACTGCCTTACATTGAACCTTTGTCTACGTAACTGCAAAAATTGAAATGGTAAATCGTACTCATGTCTTTGTATTTCTGCAGCGCGTGAACCCTTTTGAACCCATTTTTAACCGAAATGTAATTTAAATTACCTATACATAACACATTTTTTTGAGGTCGGACGTGCAGGAAGTTTTTTTAATGCGTAGGTACCTTTTCATCTTACTTTCAACTCGACTAGACCTTGTCGCTGGTTTTTCACTTTTTGCGTGCAGTTCCCCCTTAAGACTTTCTTTAGAAATTTAGATAAATTATGTAGTGGAGATTGAACACAGGAGACAATCGGTCGCATAGGTATTCCGGGTTTGTGAAGCTTTGGCAAACCATAAATCTTTGGAGTCTGTGCATTATTAATTTTTAGATTTTTCGCGATATTTGGCGAGATATAATTTTTAGTTTCCCAAAATTTTATCAAATCGTTTTGTTTCTGAAAAGAATTGGTTGGGTCACTGTTAATTTGCTCATAAGTTTTTTTATCATTTAAAAGAGTTTGCATTTTTGAAATTTCCTTTTGCGGTGCAAATCAGAAAACATAACACCTTCCTTTTTAAATATAAAAACGAAGCATGTAAGATTCTTCTCGGCACACCTAACAGAGAAATTTCACAAAAACATATTAAAGAAATTCGTTTTCAGTACTCTAAACGTGTTAATTGCTGATACAATCGGAAAAATAAAATCACTCAAAAAACATATTAATTTAAGTAAATCTAAACTTAAAGCAATATTTCCAAACGATCTCTTCCAAAGGTTCATCCATATTGAAAATAATAAATTTGAAAGTTTATTTTTAAGAACAAAACAAAAAAATATTAATAAAATTAATATACTGCTGTCTAAACAAAAAAGTTCTAAAAATGAACTAAACATCGAAAAAGATTGGTTGACAACTGTTCAAATTCCAGACTACGCAATGGAAATTCTGAGCCTAGGCCCAAATTTTGCAGTTCCAATTGAAGACTCAAAAGAGCTTTCTATGGCCGATATTATCTCCTCGGTAGAAATATCTATTGAAAAGTTGCCTAATACAAAAAAAGAAAAAATTAGATCAAATGTCTGTAACATACTTAATACTCATAAAAATAAAATTAATGCAAATCAAATACGGTCCCAAAATTCTAACGTTAACAAGGATGTAAATAAAAAAGTTAGAAAAACTCGATCATTTTTTAAAGAAAACCCTAATTTAAAAATATTAAGACCTGACAAATCAAATAAGACCGTTATTATGAAATCCAATGAATACGACAATAAAATGCAAACTCTTTTGAATAATAAAAAACTTATGAGCAAATTAACAGTGACCCAACCAATTATTTTCAAAAACAAAACAACGACTTGATAAAATTTTGGGAAACTAAAAATTATATCTCGCCAAATATCGCGAAAAATCTAAGAATTAATAATGCACAGACTCCAAAAATTTATGGTTTGCCAAAGCTTCACAAACCCGTATACCTAGGCGGCCGATTGATTTGAAAGAAAAAATTAAAAACATTAAGTTACCAAATAATTATGAACTAATCTCATTAGACGTGATATCACTATACACTAACGTCCCAATACAACTAGCTTTAGACATAATAACAAAAAAATGGGATGAAATTGAACAATATACCGACATTCCTCTAAACGAATTTCTTAAAGCTACAGAACTCACCTTAAAATCTACCTATTTTGCATTCAACAATACATTTTATAAACAACTAGAGGGTTGTGCTATGGGATCATCAATATCAAGTGTAATCGCCCAAATTGTACTAGAAGAACTAGAGAACACCGTCATATCAGAACTCAAATACCAACTTCCTTTTTATTTTCAATACGTGGACGATTGCATAACCGCCATTCCCGGCAACATGACAACAGATATACTAGAAACATTCAATTCATTTCATCCCAAACTTCAATTTACATTAGAGGCCGAAAAAAATAACTCTTTAAATTTCTTAGATATGACACTACATCGATACGATAATTTTGTTAAAACAGAGTGGTACACTAAGGAGACATGGTCGGGTAGATATCTCAATTATTTATCACGACACCCTATGTCTCAAAAAAGATCTGTAGTGATAGGGTTAGCTGGTAGAGCGTTAAAATTAAATGACTCACAATATCAAAATGAAGCAACCAAAAAAGCAAAAAATATTTTAATTAAAAATAATTATCCCAAAAAACTCATTAATTCTATTTTTAAATCACGACAGCAGAAATTCAACAACCAAAATCTCCCATCTCAGGTAACCAGCAAAAGTAAGGAGAAAAAGTACTTATCGCTACCATATATACATGGTTTATCTGAAAGTATGCAAACCCTTTTCAAAAAACACGAGATACCTGTATGTCACAAGGGATATAATTTATTTCAAAATAATTTTAGTTCACTTAAATCTAAAACACCAAAAAATAAAAAAACGCACTTAATTTAGCAAATACCATGTCATAACTGCCAAAAAGTATATATTGGCCAAACAAGCCAACACCTACAAAATCGACTAAATGGCCATCGTTATGATAAAAGAAACAAAACTGCCTTAACAAACCATGAAGAAGTTACTGCACATAAATTTAACTTTTCAGAAACAAACCTTTTGAGGTCTGAACAAAACCAAAAAAAGCGAGAATTTTTAGAGATGATTTTTATTAAAAAATCTCCGAATGCCATCAACAATAGGGCTGATATTGAAAACCTAAAACAAATTTATTATAA
The DNA here is from genome assembly GCA_030620095.1 of Kuschelorhynchus macadamiae. Lineage (NCBI taxonomy): Eukaryota > Metazoa > Arthropoda > Insecta > Coleoptera > Curculionidae > Kuschelorhynchus > Kuschelorhynchus macadamiae. The sequence goes on from JAUTXW010000656.1 coordinate 898,147, forward strand.
CCTTCTAAATTAATTTATTATTACACTAAAATGTAAATAAGAACAAAGAGGGGAAAAAATTGTTTGTTTTTTAAAAACATTCGTCTGTTTCAGGCATCCCACTGCCAAATTAAACGGAAAAAAACAATAACACCTATAAAATACCACAGATAAAATCGTAGCCCAAATCAGTATTTGCAGTACCGTCCTAAATGTATATAATATTTTAAGCTTGAGGTATAATGCATATTTTAATTGTGAATTGTCTTCGATGTGCTAATGTTTGTTCCGATTTTTAATAATGAGTGTTTCTACCATTATTGGATGTTAGCATTAGAAAATAACTATATTTATATATATATATATATATATATATATATATATATATATATATATATATATATATATATATAAATTAATTATTAAAAATATATATAAATATATATTATATATATATATTTTTATATATATAATAAAACAAACAGACAGACAGACATATCGACAGTCACACCGATATCTTCGATTCGTACCAGATTTTCCCAGTGAATGTTCTTATAATACTTAACTTTTTGCAAAATTTGAGGTAAATTGGATAATTAGTTATTTCACTGGGCCGCGATTTTGTTTCGCCATGTTGGATTTTGACCCTTAATTTTTGACCAGGTTCATCTCGACAATGTAATTCAAAGTTTCTTTAAACATTTTATTTAAATATACATACAAAACAAATGCCTACGTATAGACACTGATCGGTGTCATCCTTAGAGTGATATTCTTTTGACTAGTAAGCGAACACACAACATCACTTGTACAGATTCATATTGATCAGTTGGTAAATTCACATGTAACTTTTTGTTCATTTTTGCAATATAATGTTTTTATTTACTGATATTTAATTTAGGGTTTGTAACAGGAAAACGCATAGAGTAACCTTTCGTTAGACATTTTAGCTTAGTGTTTTTTAAAGATCGCAATCTCTAAGGTTTAGATTATTTCCGGCTGACATTTTTAATCCCAGTATCTAATATTCGTACAGGCTAATGTGACTGAAAACAGACATTTTAGACAACGTAATTATTATTCATATAACTGCATATTTAAAATCCGTTGCCTATCAAATTTGTGTAACTTGATTTGATACTTGAAGCTTTTAGTTCTTACCTGCAACATTACATATACCATCCTATCTTAGCTGCATTTTTAAAGATTTTTCATTAAAAACTTTTTTTTAAGAGTAGTATATTCTAAAATATCCCAAAAGAAAGCAATATATATATATATATATATATATATATATATATATATATATATATATATATATATGTATTTGAGCTATTTAAATAAATAGTTCAAATACAGATATATATATATTTAGTAAATTTAGTGAACCATATTTGGTTTAAAGATATATCTTACGTACTGCTGCTTTCAATATTTTCCCTAGAACTTTGATAGTATGAAATTCTCTTTCGAGTTGAAAGGAAATTTTTATCAAGCTGAAGTCTATTGGAAAATGCATGAGTTGCATTTTCCTTGTTATAAGTCTCTCTCAAATTTAAGCCAAAATATTTGTTTTTGTTTTAAACAGACAAAAGAAAAGAAATTACTCTGCAATATGTGGAGAGCTGCCTCTGAGTAGATGAGACATTATCACATTTAAATTTAGGCCAATCAATAAAGCAAAAAAACAGTGATTTATTGCCAAAAATAGTAACCGGAAATCATGTGGGTCATTGTAGTCAAGATAGTCCATAGTAAAATTTCATTATGTTTTCTACTCGCAACTATCATTTGTTTATTTGTTATAAACAATTTAATGTACAAAATCGCGTTTCATTTCATTTTTGGCTTATAAAATTGAAACTAGTGCATGTTGCAAGCAATATGTTATGGTTACAGGACTTGATCGGATCATTAGAACAGGAGAACAAACCGGAAAACCGAAAAAATTAGGCATTTTTTGAAAATTCATATTTATGTTATTTCTCAATATGTAGCGAAGGCCCTTTGCAAAATAATCGTTATTGATATGTACTTTATGCATTCCAAAACCAAGCGCTGCGGGATTATTAGTTGTCTATTGTGATATATTGTGGCTCACACCTATATTTACATTTCCCAAAAACTCTAAATTCTCAATGAGTCTTACCATTGCATTTGGGGAGGTATTCTTCAAGTCCTCGGACAGCAGAATATCTCTACCGAATATAGAGAACCTGGTCCTGGCAGCTGCCGGGCATTTACATAGCACATGGCTGGCTGTCTCGTCATCCTCCATACATAGACGGCACTCGAATTCGTCTTCAAGCCCCATCCTATGCGTGTGATGTCTTAGACCACAATGGCCAGTGTCTAGGCCTATGGCTGTTTTGAGCGTAATTCTGTTCATACTTAACAGACTTTTTGTTATCCTCTTCTTTATGGAAAGAGGGATAAATGCTTTTTCATGGGACAGACCTGGCAGTCCAGGCCAGTAGAGATAAACTTTTTCCTCAACCAAGCCCAAAATTGCGCGCTTGGTCATTTCGTGGGCTATTCCTGAAGCTGGTTCAGGTTTCACGAAATCTTTCTTTGCTAGAAGTTCCGCTTGCTCATTTCACTCCAGACCCGCATATCCTGGTATCCAGCTAAGGGCGATTTTATTGGCGCTCCCCAGGCCAACAAGTGCCTTTTGACAGTTCCAAACTGTTTTGGATGTACAATGACTTGCTTCAAATGATTTAAGGGCCGCTTGACTATCCGAGAAAATTTGTATTGTTTTATGCGTTATTTGTTGGTCCTGCAACATTCTAGCACACAATTCGATAGCGTGAACTTCTGCTTAGAATATTGAGGTGTTTGTTATTGCCCAGGCTTACTGACCTTTATTGGTTTTGGAGCCGTCTGTGAATAGGCACAGCTCTCCTTTCAGTAGATCAGATTTATTCTGATCTCACTCCTCTCTCCCTGGGAAGGTCACTGAGTAGGGTTGTTGTGCACTAACAGTTTTTGGTAGCAGGTCCGATGGCATTCCCAACATGTAATGGTTTTTCACAACTTTCAGCATGTTGGATGATTCCATGTGACTTGTGCTATCCACCATGCTGCTGGTGACATAATTATTAACAAAATTCATAGGCCAAAAAAATAAAATACCAATATTTTTATTTAAATAACTTTTTAGGTGGAGTCTGTATGTTGTCCTCATTGCTTCCCTTCCTCAAATGGGTGGAGTGGTGGAAGTTTCAAAAGGAGTTCCATGGCCGCCGTCGGAGTGGAGCTAATCGCTCCTGTAATTGACAAGCAAGCCTGTGTCTGCAGGCCACTCATCTTGGCTTGGGCAACACTTTGTTGTCCCTTGCTCTACCAGGCTACATACAGAACCATAGGCTATCATTGGTCTTATGACCGTTAGGTATAGCCAATATAGCTATTTTGGTCTCATACCCCGTAACCTCCCGCAGATTCTACTGCAGGTCCACAGGGATAGTTTAGCTTTCTGAATTATTTTATTCAGATGAGCATTCTAGTTCAGCTGAATTGGTATCACCTGACCCCGTAGGGAGGGTGGTTCAAGTCTTTCCAAATTCCTTTTCTTTGTGAAGGGGACTAACACCATTTTATTAGGGTTGATAGACATCTCTTCCCTCTCACACCATGTTAATGTGGTGTTTAATACCTGAAGGGTTGCTGAAATTTCCGTTTCAGCCGTTCCTTTTACTATAATAATTTAGAAGCAAGTATTGCTGAATAACTCGAAACAAAGTTTTCTTTCTTCAAATGGCAACCGCAATCTTCTATTAATAAAATCTTAAAACCTAAAAAATTTTTTGTTTCAACAAGTTTATTCCAGAAAATCCGAGGCGAAGAGCAGTTCAATTTTCACGGAAATTTTCGATATATTGACTCGACTAGGTATATTAGAAAAAAATAAATTTCTTACAATTCGCTCAACCGAAATGTCCGTCCTATGTAAGCTTAATGCGGATTAAAAAAAAGATAAATCTAAAGTTTTAAATTGGTAATTTTCAGTTGTATATATGAAAACATAACTTAATTATTGTATATATGAAAACATAACTTAAGAATAGGGCATGCTACATAAAAATGTTTTGAATGTTGCAAATATATTATATAAAATGGGGTATTTCATATAAAAAAATACATCTGATGTCACGATTTCTAAACTGTTCAGCCCTGTCTGTTTAGTATTAAAGTCAAAAATACTGAATTTAATAAATTACAACATTTGTTTTAATATTTTTCCAAAAATTATTATCTAAATTTGATTCAACTTTATGGAGGTAATCTTAAATATATTTTTAACTTAAAATGCATAATATAGTATCAAATTATTTTCAAAAAATATATATTTTTGACATCTTATGGTCAAAAAGATAATCATATCAATAAAGCGCGAACTGTAATACTTTGATTTCAGAAATCAACAGAAGGTTTTCGCAACAAATGTATTTTTTATATTTATGCTTAGCTTAGATATTTATATTCGTTTTTAATAAATAATATTAATTTAGATTTGTAATTTGTATAGAAAAAAGGGTCCGGGGAAAACTTTTTGTTACACCTCAGTGTTATATTTATTTGTTTATATTTCTTTAGACTACCTTCTGTAGCTTTCTAACGATAGATAGCTCTTATCTAAATCATTAAGATTTCATAAAAATATTAGCAAGAAATCTTGGTCAGGGCATTTTCAATAGAATGCCTGTTAATTTTACTTTAGAATTCTGTTTATACCTTCTTAGACTCGATTGTATCAAACAGTTTTTTAAATTTATATAATTGCGTTTATTTGCGAATATATATATATATATATATATATATACCGGGTGTCAACGATATCGTTTTACACGATGCCATTCATTTGCTTTTTAGGTTAGGATATTTATATTTGGGTTAACGAAATATGATATTAAGACACATATTTTTTATGAAAAAACAATTGAATATTACTGCCAGTTTTTCCGATATCAGAACCAAGTTAAGAATTTCAAATGGAACCCTGTATATTATTTTACATAGTTTGATAGAGCTTAGAATTACCTTTTCAATGACATATCACAAGTTATATTTTTTTTTCAAAATGGCGGACCAGGAAGCGCTTTTTCAAAATTCAATAAGGCGGTCGTTTCCCGATACCGATGAAATTTTGTTTAACAAATTATTAAAATATTAAACAAAATGGGGTTTTCAATGGATTTTAATCAAATTTAAAATCAAATTTTTAATTTATCACAAAATGGGATAAGTTTAATTTTTTCTTTAAAATGTGAACTTTTTCTTCAATTTTCTCAAAGATTTTAAATAGAAAGTTGTATTTATTAAATATTAGTATTAAAGTATATCTTATTAGCTACACGAAACCGCATAACAAGCCGTATTTTTGCTTTTTGTTTCAGAAAAAATTGACAAAACCTTGCCGATACACATTTTTCCTAATACATAACATGGAACAAACACACACATATTATTAATCAGAAAATCCTGGAATATTTTTTATTGTTTGTTGATAAGTAATTTTGTATTATTTTGACATTTTGTGACTGTTGTCTTATTTTAGGAAAGCGAGAAAAGATCACAAGTAGTATTAATTTTATTTTACCAGTAGATACGGTGCAGTAACATGAAATATGACTTAACTAAGATAAGTAGGTCTTGGAAACAATTGCATAGGGATGCCATTATAATTTTCATTAGATTTAACCAGAAACGTCAAAAGTACTGTTTTGTATCGACATTTCTGATAACTTTCGTTACATTTTTACACTGAGAAAAACAAAACCGCATAACAAACCGTATTTTTGCTTTTTGAGAAAAAATTGACGAAACTCTGCCGATATACATTTTTCGTAATACATAACATGAAACACACACACCCACACACACATATTATTAATCAGTAAATTTCGGAATATTTTTTATTGATAAGCAATTTTGTATTATTTTGACATTTTATGATTTTTGCTGTCTTATTTTAGGAAATCGAGAAAAATTCACAAGTAGTATTAATTTTATTTTACCGGTAGGCTTTCGGTTTTTCCGGAAATACCTAGACCTAAGTCAAGAAGTTTAAAAAGAACCCTGTATATTTTTTCACACAGTTTGATAGAACTTAGAATTCCCTTTACATTGACATATCACAAGTTGATTTTTTTTCGAAATGGAGGACCAGGAAGCTTTTGTTCAAAATTCAATATGGCGGCCATTTTCTAACACCGAAGATATTTTTGAATTATAGGTAGAAATAATAAACAAATATGGGGGTTTTTATTGGGTTTAATGCTAATTTAAAATCAAACTTTCACAATTAATACAAAAGTCACTCAATTAAATGTTATATGCGCTGTCCGCCTTGTTCTTGGCATAGTGTAACACTCTCAACATTTTCCGCGAGCAGGTTTCGGAAATGCTGTTCTGAGATACTCTCAACGGCTCGTCTTATTCTATTTTCTAACATTTCCAACGATATTACAGGAGTTGCATACACTTTTTCTTTCAGATGACCCCATATAGAAAAATGAAGCGGGGTTAGGTCAGGCGACCTCGCTGGCCATCGAATTGGTCCATTGGTTCCCAACCAGTTCTCACCAAATCGTTCATTCAAGTAATTTGCAACAATTCTTGAATTATGAGCAGGGGCGCCATCTTGTTGGTAAACTAAATCATCATTTTGCTGCAAATTATTTATAAAATGTTCAATTTCATTTTCGAGAAAGTCCAAATACATCTCGCCAGTTAAAGGCTGATGGAATAATATTGGACCAATAACGCTTAGTCCTACAACGCCTAACCAAACATTAACTCCAAAACGTTCCTGGAAGGCACCTTCTCTTACTAATCTATTAAACATCCCTAGATTAGTAAACCTTGATTCGTCCGAAAAAATAATCTTATGATGAAACACAGGACTTATTCTATAATTATCTAAAAACCAATTGCAATAAATAAGTCGTCTTTGGAAGTCATTTTCAAATAGGTGGTGAGAGAGAGAGAATTTAAAGGTTTTAGGGCGCATCGGCAACTATGGCCATTTAGCGCACTTATTTCGTTTTAGTTTAGACTTTATTTATTAAGTTTAATTCTTTAAGGAAGTTGCATATATTGATTATATTTGTTCGACTTAGGGATAATGCTAAGCGGATGTTGTTAGAGTTTATAGAATGTTTGTTTCTGATGTTTTCAAGGTAAAGGCAGTCTAGGAGAAGATATTTTACTGACATTAGTTCGTTACAGAAAGGACAAATGGGGTAGGGGTCGGAGTTCATAAGATGTTCATGAGTGAATTTAGTGTGTCCAATCATTAATCTGTTCATGATAATAGATTGCTTTCTATTGACTGAGGAGCTGATCAATGAGGAGTAAAAATTTGGTTTAATTTCGATTAATTTGTTGTTGCCCTCATAAAGGTCCCATTCTAGTTGGCATAAGTTTTTTATGGTGGTCTGTATAAGAGGAAGTACCTCGTTGGCAATATATATGTTAGAATGTAAAAGTGGGGAAGTTGGAGGAGTCTTAGCAAGGCGATCAGCATGTTCGTTGCCCTTTATACCAATATGACTCGGAATCCAAATAAAGGAAATGTTTGAGTGGTATATTTCAGCTCTGATAATCAAGTTGTGGATGTCATATAAGAGGGGATGAGTAGAAAAAAAGTTATTCATAGACTGCAGGGCACTGAGAGAGTCGGTGGCAATTACCCAATTATCCTTAGGATAGCTTATTATATGTTCAATGGATGATTTGATAGCGAATAATTCAGCGGTGAATATGCTGCAGTGTTTGTTAAGGTTAAATAGGTGGTGGTGAATTTGATACTTAAACGATTTAAACCCGTGTTTCTTTAAAATTTTTCTGGCGCTTTCATGGGACGTATTGCACTGTTTGCCTAATTCACGAAGGGAAGCTGTACGGTCATACTCGATGTACGCTAAAACGTTTGTTTCCACTTCTTCGCTTACTACGAAACCATTATTGGCATTAGCATGGACACCACCATTATTTTCATTTTTTAAATGTTGTACTAGCCAAGGATAATATGCATGTGAAGGAGCGTCACGATTCGGAAAGCGTTCCTGGTATAATCTCTCTGTGTCCCTTGAATTTTTGCGACATTCCCCATAAATAAGGAGCATGTCAATTTGATGTTCTCTTGAATAAACCATAATATTTATTTTTAAAACTAACTAGAACCACTTCTCAGTGTAAAAATGTAACGAAAGTTATCAGAAATGTCGATACAAAACAGTACTTTTGACGTTTCTGGTTAAATCTAATGAAAATTATAATGGCATCCCTATGCAATTGTTTCCAAGGCCTACTTATCTTAGTTAAGTCATCTTTCATCTTACTGCACCGTATCTACCGGTAAAATAAAATTAATACTACTTGTGATTTTTTGTCGCTTTCCTAAAATAAGACAACAGTCATAAAATGTCAAAATAATACAAAATTACTTATTAATAAACAATAAAAAATATTCCAGGATTTTCTGATTAATAATATGTGGGTGTTTGTTTCATGTTATGTATTAGGAAAAATGTATATCGGCAAGGTTTTGTCAATTTTTTCTGAAACAAAAAGCAAAAATACGGCTTGTTATACGGTTTCGTGTAGCTAATAAGATATAGTTTAATACTAATATTTAATAAATACAACTTTCTATTTAAAATCTTTGAGAAAATTTAACAAAAAGTTCACATTTTAGAGAAAAAATTAAACTTATCCCATTTTGTGATAAATTAAAAATTTGATTTTAAATTTGATTAAAATCCATTGAAAACCCGATTTTGTTTAATATTTTAATAATTTGTTAAACAAAAATTTCATCGGTATCGGGAAACGACCGCCATATTGAATTTTGAAAAAGCGCTTCCTGGTCCGCCATTTTGAAAAAAAATATAACGTGTGATATATCATTGAGAAGGTAATTCTAAGCTCTATCAAACTATGTAAAATAATATACAGGGTTCCATTTGAAATTCTTAACTTGGTTCTGATATCGGAAAAACTGGCAGTAATATTCAATTGTTTTTTCATGAAAAATATGTGTCTTAATACCATATTTCGTTAACCCAAATAAAAAAATCCTAACCTAAAAAGCAATTGAATGGCATCGTGTAAAACGATATCGTTGACACCCGGTATATATATATATATATATATATATATATATATATATATATATATTTTTTTTTTTTGTTGATAGCTGCTGCGTTGCGAAATCTACATAAACGCTCTGTTCGGTCTAGTTGAACGCAGAAAGTCTTCTTAAGTCTTTCTGCATAGTCTTGCGTTAGGATTCTTTTATTGTCACTGAAAAAAGCAAGTATAAGCAAAAACTGATTATGTTCCGAATAGACAATCCAACAAAAGTGTTGTAAAAAACCTATTAAAGCGTTTTCGAGGAAAATAATAATTTAAGCTTTTTAACACCCGATATCTTACAAACACTATGTTTATATAAACTTCTCTGGACATAGAGTCTATCTAGTATTAACTAAACTTCTCATAAATCAATCTCAGTGGCGTATATAGGCATTGCCTCTGGGGGATGGGGTTTAAGACGATGAAAATTTTCAACAACCCAAAAAAGAAGGTCTTCAGCTTCTATTTTCTACATAAGTCGACGTTTTGAGCGTAAATAATATAGACAATTAAAAAAAAGTCATTACTTTATTTTAGCTATAAATAAAATTGGCTCTGGGAGGGTTTTAACAGACAATCCCGAAAAAAAGTCCATACTTTATAATATTTCTATCATTTTAGCTTAATTAAAAGTAGTCTGAGGGGGTATTTAATATACCACTGGTCTATCCTATTGTTGTTATCCAAAGCATGACTACAAAAGAGTTTTCAGGTCTCCTTTCAGGTGTTATTATGATCTTGTGTTAAGTAAACAACCTTATCATCAATCTGTTAAATCATCTAACTTTAAAGTAAAAGGTTGGTCAAAATATACTGACACCTTGTACATCATAGAGTATTTTCGTTGAAATTAAAAATGATGTGCTATTTGAGACCCGTGCATAATAAATTATAACAGGAACAAACCTTGCACCTTATACAAACAATCGGACACAAGAAATGATGTATTGTATAAGTGAATGGAAAAATATATTTTGTGACACACCTAGCAAGTCTTAGAAATGGTCTTGTTCGGTTCTCTTCCAAGGACAAAATCTATTATTTATAAAGATGGCATATGTTAACAAAGCGATAAAAGAATTAGACTATCTTGAATTAAACTATGTATTGTTTTGCGTCGCATTTATTAGTTTAATTTGATTTAAAAGTGATTTTTAGAGAAACTAATAGGCAGAGCACCAATTAACCTACCGTTGGGCACAGTGGTAAAATGAACACATTCAGGTGCAGTGTATCCAACAGAGTCAGTTTTAAAATCGCGATATAAAACTTACTAAAATGCTTTTTTATGTATTTTTCAAGTCAATATTTTTAATAGAAAATCCTTTAGAGTAATAATATAATTTATTTTCAAAAATAAAAACATTTAAAACTATTTTAACTTATCTTATATATAACATTTTATTTATCGACTTATATAACTATTTTATAAAATTTGAAGCGATATTGAATCTATAACTGGGTAATAATATGTTTTTATCACTTCACATAACTTTACTGTTTGAAATATTTTTAATCCTCATCGGCATAGTTGGCGATATTTAAACACGAAGCGTATAGAAGATGTGCGTGTTGTCAGTAAAGTGCTGTTTGACATTTTTTACATTGAAATCTGGAAAGTGGTTTTATACCAGCATCTGAAGCATATGGTACACACCTACCCATCTTCAGAAGGGGTTCTTCGTGTTCTTGCTGTCCTTTCTCCTGCATGTTTAGCCTGAAGCGCTTTAGTCTTTCTTGCAAAGCAAAATGAATTCCACTTTTTCTTTGGCTTTTATGGCTCTCTGAGAACGTGCTCGTGTGATAATTGTTTTAGAAGCAATCGCCTTCTAATTTCTCTTAAATAATTTCCAAAATTGACTATTTATGAATTTATGCCACTCGTATCATTAAAAAAAGTAGTACTACGGGGCCAACGGCTTACATTTCTAACTACATTATACGACGCACATATTGTATAATGTTATGATGCATAGGTTTAACTTTTCTTCTGTTTCATGGTCAACTGATTTGTTATTATGTAATGTTAAAGCCAGTTTAACCGTTTTATTCAAATTTGCTTGTGTAGTCTTTTCTTTCAACTGATGACGTAATTCAGCAGGTAACTGCCGTTTATTTTTCTTAACACTGCCAAGAAATGAAATTTTTCAATTCATTCATTCATTCTAAATCAGTAAACCAATTATAAGAAGTCAGATTAAAACTCGAGCCTTCTCACATTCAGAGGTTAATTACTGAACTTAAACATTTTTATGTTCATTACTAAGCCAAATTTTTCCTTCTTCACTTCCTCACTATTTGTTCTCCAAAGCTCTTTCCAACTTTGTCTTTTACTTTTGTAGACTCTTCCTACAAGTCCTAACAAAAGCATTTAGTTCAACTATATCTATAGGTTTAGCATCCCTCTTTCTTTCGTATATTCCTTTTATGATTGATTTGTATATGTTACTATAGTGCCTAAAATTTAATCTGAATAAAACATATTTTCCAACATTAAAAAGGTGTTGTAGAATTTATTGCGTTCCCTATTATACCTGGTAAATGCCTAATAAGGTTTTCAGCTCGAGCGCGAACTCTATTTGAATTTGACACCTGATACTTCATCACTTTTATTTAATTCATTTTCTTGTTGAGTATCAAAATCCTCCTTACGGTGTTCTACCTGATCTCCTGCATCGCTGTCAGTTTGCTCGAAATCCCCTACAATATCGCCTTTTTTATCATCAACTAATATTTTTAGTAGCTCTTCTACGTGATCTTGCTTTCCTAAATAATTTTGTTACCAATCCAGTTGCGCCTCTAATTTTACAGGATCCTATGATATTTTGAAACAAATCAACGGAACATCAAGAGGTCTCGTGGCCAAGTTTATTATATACAATATATTACTTACTACGTTTTCCGAGAACTTTATCAAGCCCTATAGATATCATCTTGTTTATTGCTATTTCAACAGCAAAACCTGTTATCTGTAAAGAATTCATGTAAATAGATTAGCTTTATGAATAAATATGAATTTAATCTTATTCATTTTTTACAACTATTTTTATTTGTTGTGTTTATAGTTAATAATAAATTTTAAAAAGATGACATAAAGCAAAAGAGCTCGTAATCTGTTAAGTGATTTGTATGTATAAACATGTATATCAGCGCTAAATATTTCTCTTAATTATACTTAGTATCTTGTATCATGGGAATTAAAAAGGAGTAATATAAAGTTGTTTTATTAAATATAAGATCGAAATGCGTTTAATTTGATGTAGTTAGCTTAAATATTTGTTGTGAATTAAGAAGTCGAAAAGAGTGATATATTTTTTAGCGAAAAGTAATGGAGTTCTTTTTTAGAAATTTCGATATTAGATTCGCATATCCATGTCCAAAAGTTGCACAAAATATTACCTCTATTTCCGTAATAAGAGTTTTACAAAATGAAATTTTAAAATGTATAATGGTCAATAACTTTTATTAAAAACTTTTATTTAACTTCACTTTTATGTTAGTTAGTATAAAGAGTATCCCAGCCGAGAGCAATCGATTTTGAAGGTTAATATTTTCTAAACGGTTATAATTAGAACTGCGCAGTTTGGTTTGATCGAATTCTGTCTGGTGTTCCATTTAGAATAAGTTGGATTTTTTAAATTATAAAATGGGATTTTTTTCGGCCACTCTGTAAACGTGATACAAAATCACTAATTTCCATAAAAAAAAACTTATGGGCTACAGAATTCAATTAAAAGAAACCTCGCGGTTCTAACTATAACCGTTTAGAAATTATTAACCTTCAAAATCGATCACTCTCGTCTGCGACTGTATTTGGATCAAATCGTGCAAGTAACTTTTGAAGCAGTTCCCGTTGTAGGAATTAACTGAGATTTAATATACATACATAAACTCGATGAAAATTCAATATTATAGTATCCAATTGTGTATGTTTTATACAGGGTGCAATTATAGACATGCTAAAATGTACAAAATAATATAATTGTAAAAAAAATTCCCGTTATCGGAATTGACTGAGATTTGGTATACATGCATAAACTTAATGAAAATACAATATAAGGGTATCCAATCGTGAATGTCTTATACAGGATGATTAAAATATATTGCTAAAAAGTACAAAATTAACTAATTTAAAAAAAAATAATTTTTAAAAAAAGCTTTTAAATTATTGAACTGAAAAATAAAAATAATTAAACTTACATTAGAACTTAAAAGCTTGAGGCTTTATTTCAAGTGTAATAACGTCTCACACTTCAAATTGTTAACTTTTTGACCAATTTGATAATGCATGGCATTATAAACTTCTCTATAATGGTAACAAATCAAACTCAAAGCCCATTTTTTGAGTGATTTGTATGTAATAACTCGAGTACCTAATCAGACACTCACAAAATTTTAATAATTAAAGTGATATCGGACTGAATTTAAATTCTCCATTCTGTTGCTGCACATAGATCACATCTATGCATCATAGATCACACACACATCTGCAATGTGACAAGTCGATGTGGGTCACTGACAGAAATCCCCTGAGACTATCGAATGAGCCCGATATTCAATTAAATACAAAATATGACCAGTCACGTTCAAGAAGCGTTGGGCTTTAAAAGAATGTTACAATAAAGATTGTCTGTCTACATTTTGTAAAAAAATATCGGAATATCTGAAGTTTTTTAATAAACAGAAAAATAAATTCTTTTCAAATTGAAATAAAATAAACTATGAAAGGATATTGACTTTGCAAAATTATTACCAAAAAACAACAACAGACTTTTACTCGGGACATTTTTTTCTTCGTCTGTTATAAAGATGTCGTTTTATAGTTACTCCAATATCATGTTAATTCTGAAAATAATCAAAATTTTAAGTTGACAAAATGCAGTTAGTTTAACATGCAAAGCTTGGGGTTAATTTTTTACTCAAAAAATATTTTGAAACAAACATTTTTTGGTTTGAAATCCTGTTCAAATCAAAATCGTTAATATATTAGGAAAAATCGAAAATAGATCTCCGGAAGTAATTTTAAGCAAAATTTTTGTAGAGACTACTGGGCATTATTACAGAAAAGTTAATACATATAACAAATAAAATTAATTTGACTATCGAAGAAGAGGGCATAGCGCGTAAACGAATGCTGGTATATTTTTTAAATTTAAGTAAATTTAATAATAAAAGTAAGTCTATGGACCAAATGCTCAATGTTCAAGATTAGCCATGCATGATTTGCAAAAAAAATCATAATTAATTAAATTAGTTCTCACCGAACAGGCAGCGAGACATATCTTATAAAGTCTAGAATAAATTGTAAAATTTATTGGTATTAGGATATAATTTCAAAAATATTTTTAATTATACATGTTTAAAAAAAGCCACAAAATCAATTTATTATATCTTTTTATAATTTCAAAATATCATCTTGAATATTTTACTACTATAAATAATATAATAAAAATGAAGGAAATGAAATGAAAATCATAATTTCGGTCATTTGGAATCGACATTAAAAAAAAGTTTAAAGATGTGAAAAATAGTACAATCCTTTCCTAATTTTTGGACGCCTAAAATTTTCTGATTATAATTAAAAATACTTCCAGTAGACAGTAAATAATGTTTTTTGATAGTAGACGAAAAACCTAATAATACATAGAAATGAACATTTTGTTTTTACAAATAACTTAAAATTTTAGGTACACATGTCAACTGAAAATCTCTAAAATTAATGTCAATCAAGAGTATAGCTAGACCCTGACCATGCGGTGAGGGTGTCGGCTGAAATTGCATATCCAACTTTGAGTTGTATTATAGTTTTCTAAAACCAGTTTTAACGATATTTTTTTCTGCTAAAAACTACATAATAATATTATACTTCTTCAACAATGGGGTGAGAGGCTTAAACTCTTACCCCCTCTCTTATCAACAGTCCTAATGTAAAATGAAAAAATATATAAACGTAGGTTATTGCTTAAAACTTAATTAAAAATTACTATAAAAAACGGAGCACAAAAAATAATTATGATTAAATTGTGTTTTTTTTTCTTTTTCAGGTAAGCCTAGGCATTCGATGGTATTCAGTTGTAAAAAAGCAGCAGAATTTGCTTAAGTTCGTGAGTAGCAATGATCAATTTTTGTAATGAAACGTTTCATTTATCTGTATTATGAACATTCGACGTATTCACATTTTTATCTGTTAATTTACTGATCACATTTTTATTTCTTTTTTAATTACTACAAACCAAACATTTCATTTGGTCATATTTGCTCTCATTGATTGCACAGAATTGCATCTGTAAAAAAAGCACAGCCAAATTACAAAAACAGATTGAACAACTACAACAATGCTTCAGCATTTTTTGTGCTTAATCGAATGTTCATAAACAGTTGTTGTTTTATAAGCCCGCAAGCCTTTTTGAGTTTGCCAGCCGAACGAAAAATTATAAAATTATTGATATATTCTATTTCTGTTAAGTTTAGAATAAAAAGAGAGGTCTTCCTGAATTTTCAATATTCAGAACTATATCGGCATATTTATAAGAGAGAGTACAGGGTGGCCATTTTACGGTGACTCAGTACCTTATCTAGAAAACGGTAATAGTTACGACAAAAAGTTAAATACAAAAGTTGTTTGGATTCAATTAAATTTTTATTTTATTTCACTTTGGTTATACAGGGTGTTTCCTTTTGACGTAACACTTGTCAACTTTCTTAATTTAAATGGGATACCCTATATATTATTACATATTTCGATTCTACTTTTCCGAAAGTTTTTATTATAACATCTATATTTGAATTCTTTATCGTTTTTGAATAAATTGAGTTTTTAGAATTTTTTTTAAAAAAACATATTTTAAAAAAAAAATTTTTTTACCTATAAAACTTTAATGGAACTGACTAATATCCTAAACATACATTACTAAGGGTTCAATTCAACGAGTTTCCATGCTGGTCTTACCAATTAATATACAGGGTGTTAAAAATGGAGAGCAAAACAAACAGAAATTTAAATGTAAAAATCTCCTGTTTTACAAATGGAACACCCTGTATATTTTTATTTCATCTGATTCAGCATTCAATTACCTATTATTACTCATATATATATATATATATATATATATATATATATATATATGTCCTATACCTAAAATGAACAGTTTCGATTTTATTAGCCGTTTTCTGATTTGACTATTTTTTTTTAATATATGTATACAGATAAAGTGGGCTAAAATAAAAATGTCGTAAACTAAGCCTTATTCTCATTTCCTTAACACAGATAGCGACTATAAATTTGTTGTTGATTTGTAAGAAATACAAATAAAAGTGAAATATTATGTAATTTATGTTCTTATTATTTAATGTTTACGAAAATAAGGGAGAGACAAAAAAAATATCTTGTTCCACACGGTATAACTAATAACTAACTTAGTATTAAACATGATTAAAACAGATTATAAAAAATTTTCAATATGGCCACCGTCCATTGCGATACATGAAGTGTAAATAGCTCCATTTTTCGAATAGCGTTCCTTACCGAATTAGATGCATTAAAATTATTGATCTCTTCCCTGATTTTTATTTTTAACTCATTTCTATTATTGGATCTATTTTTATAAACTTTATTTTTAGTGCACCCCACAAAAAGAAGTCTAAAGGGCTTAAATCAGGGCTTCGTGGTAGCCAGGATATTAAACCATGTCTTCCTATCCACAATGGAAAATGTTGATTAAGGAAATTTACTATCGGTGCAACCGTGTGGTAAGGGGCGCTATCCTGCTGAAAAATGATATTTTTTCGAATATTTGCTGGCAAGTCGTTGATAAGGGGCATGATTTCATTCCTAAGCAGCTCCAAGTGTCTTTCGCCATTTAACGACCTGTCAAAAAATATTGGTCTGATAATACGGTCGCAAATAATTCCGCACCACACATTTACGGTTTGACGGCCTTGTTTTTTTAATTGCTTTTATTAGATGTTTATTGGTTTGAGACCAGTAATGAGTGTTTTTCCGATTAAAAACACCCGCCGTATTAAATGAGGCCTCATCAGTCCAAAGCACTTTTGAAAAAAACACATTTTCGAACTGCCGGTCCATAATATCACAACAAAAAGTCAATCTTTCGTTAAAGTCTAATTGTGATAATAATTGAGTTGGAAGAAATTTATAAGGATGATAACCATTCGCCTGCAGTGTTTTTTGAATACTTCCTCTACTGACACCTGCAATGTCTCTGTCAGCATCTCTTTGGGATCTTTCATCATCTTCCTCGAAATAAAGTAAAATCTCCAGTTGTTTTTCCTCAGTGAGGACAAAATTGGGACGATTTTTCTTAGAGTTTTTAAGGACACCATTTTCCAAATCGCGCACAATTCGAAAAAATATAATCCTGGAAGGAACTCGATTATTAGGATATTCCCTCGAATATTCTCTAAGGGCTAACCCTGGACTTTTATTATTTTTTATGAAACAGTTGTATAATTTCAAACGTTCATCTAAACTATATAAAGCCATTTTTTAACAAATTTCGCAGCAAAAATTTGACAAAAACGACAAACAGAGCAAATGTCAACTTAAGTCAACAATTGCATTAGGTTATTTCCTAATCTTGATTTTTTTAGTTTTTGATCTCATTTATTGGCAAAATTCCGGGATAAATCAGAAAACGAAAATCGAAACTGTTCATTTTAGGTATAGGACATATATATGAGTAATGATAGGTAATTGAACGCTGAATCAGATGAAATAAAAATATACAGGGTGTTCCATTTGAAAAACAGGAGATTTTTACATTTAAAGTTCTGTTTGTTTTGCTCTCCATTTTTAACACCCTGTATATTGATTGGTAAGACCAGCATGGAAACTCGTTGAATTGAACCCTTAGTAATGTATGTTTAGGATATTAGTCAGTTCCATTAAAGTTTTATAGATAATTTTTTTTTTTAAATGTTTTTTTTTTTCAAAAATTCTAAAAACTCAATTTACTCAAAAACGACAAAAAATTCAAATATAGATGTTATTATAAAAACTTTCGCAAATTAACAGTAGAATCGAAACATGCAATAATATATAGAATGTCCTATTTAAATTAAGAAAGTTGACATGTGTCACGTCAAAACGAAACACCCTGTATAAACAAAAGTGAAATAAAATAAAAATTTAATTGAATCCAAACAACTTTCGTATTTAACTTTTTGTCGTAACTATTACCGTTTTCTAGATAAGGTACTGTATCACCATAAAATGGCCACCCTGTACCTGCATGATGTATTAAATCGCTAATATTGCTAAAATTGTTTAAATTTAATATTAATTATATGCATTAATTACCATATACGTAAGTTATAGGATTTAAATATTTAAGTAACTAAAGTCAAGTAAAGATTTTATTTCAAGTTTGTCGTTTCGAGTTTAAACCGAAATGCATGTATAATTTTTTACTAGAACAAAACTTACGGCAAATAAGTTTAGTACTTTTCCACATATTTTCCATGAACCTACACAGCTGTGCACAAACTTCTTAACATCTTCCTAGTTTTAAAATTTGCCACCTCCCAAGACTTTTGTAGATTTAAACAAACGGAAATCACATAAGGTAAAGTCGGGACTATAAGGCGGATGGACAAGTGTTTCTCAATGTAATTTATTCAACGTGACTTTAGGCAGTTGAGAGCAGATATGTTTTATCATGAAAGAGAATGACAATTTTCGTGGATTGTTTACATCTTTTATGTGAAAAGTCGGTTTAAATTTTTCAGATGATAGTTGACAATAAATAGGCTGAATTAATGATTGGAAAATTTTAAAAAAATTGTTTAACCAAACATCTTCAGCATCCCAAAAGACCGTCGTCATAATCTATCCAGCATAATGAACTTCAATGTTTAGTGTCCGCATTCTAATTTGACCGGTTGCTTTCTGTTGAACTGCTGTAATTTTAACGTTCCTCTATTTTACTCTGAAGCAAGCAGTCATAGAACTCACCTGCCACACATTGTTGTTGTAAACCTAAATACTGCATGGATAATTGTTTCTTTAACACGGTCTAAGCTTATTTCTAAATGAATCACTGATTATAGAGACACCTTAAGTCATAAAACTCAAATTCAGGAATAATTAGATAAAAGTGATAACGTTTCCCAAAACTCCCAAACAAAACTCAGATACATTTTAAATTGAACCATGACTTACAAAATTACAGTAAATAATGAAATATGAAGAAAGAAAATTGTTCTGGTTGGGTGAAGTCAAATATCGTATGGACCTAACATTAAATGAAAAACTACTTTTTTATAAATACTTAAAGTGGAAAAAGGCTTATCCAGATTAAGTTTTAAAAATATTTCCAAAAGTTCTGAACTTCTGTATTTTCGTCCTTAAATGTAGGGTTTTTGGTGGGTTTTTTGATAGTTGGGCTTGTCTGTTCTGAATAGCAGGAACTACTGGCGTATCAGAGGTCATTACTCCTAGCAAAAGTAGAGTGGGAAAAGTAGAAGTCTCTTCTAATATAGACCTATACGCTACAAATACAGCTTTGAAACTTTCCTTACTATGCAAGAAATATCGACGAAATCTGAAAATTAATTCAAGTGTTTTATTTAATTCCTTGGTATTGATCTTGTTGACGTTTTCTTTTTTTGAAAATTTAGTGCAGAAACCACCTAATCCATGGACAAGAGTGGTTTCTGCAATCAGCGTATTTTTTCAATCCAAATAATATAAATTTAGGTTTTTTTTGGGTTTAATCGATAGAGTTTCGTTTTTAAAATGTTATTCCATCTCAAATATGACAAAAATTTAGTCTGTTCCTGAAATCAATGATTCAATTACAGAAATGTTTTTGTTATGGTGAATAAGCTCATCAATATGTTGAATGTGCATACCAGTGAAAAATATTCGAGGTGGTTAGCGTGTGCCAAATTCTCGAGGTTTCCTCTGCCTTCACAGAATTATTTACACCAATCATACTGTTGAGTTTTCAATATATTCTCCTCAATCCATCATACAACAATTTTAACAAGTAGTTTAACATATTCATAAATTTAATTATATTTCGTTGGGCAACAGAATTTGCAATAGGCTATACGCACATATGTAGCTGTCAAAAGTAACCGTACACAAGCATTCGAGATAGACTAGTACATAACTAGAAAACAAATATTATAATAAAGCTTACATTAGAGTTCCCTCGACATTATTTTTTTCTTATTTAGTGCATTTTAATAAATTACCCTACTGTATTATTTTCACTAAAAGTAAAAATGCTATACACACCGTTTTATTCATTTTAACTACAGTGCTCATTGGCACGTATAAAAATTGAAAATAGTCCATGCTATCTAGAAATAATGTGCAACCTTAGACTTTAATCGTAATTGTCGATTATAGTTGAAGTACCTGTATTTATTGCTGTAATTATGTGATTATGTTCTGTCGACGTTACACATATATATTGGCAGGCCAATAATAATTCTATGCCCAGTAATTACCGTTATTAGTAGCAAATCGATAGAGAATAGGAAGTGGAAATTTCTTTTATTAGCTGTAAGCTTCATCCTCAAGAACTTGGGAAAGTAGTCGATGCATTGCCATAATAATATAGGCCTTATTTTATTTTTGAATCGCATAGTATTGAAAAATAACACTAAAAACCTTCTATAACAAAAAATAAATGTACTCTTTGTCATTTTTATTGAGAAAAAAAAAACTATTTTTAAAATGTATTACCAGTTACCTCTAAACTGGATTCCTATGGCGGAGATGTGGAAGGTACATCTTACGACATTGATGCATCCTGTTCTCTGGACTGGCAGGCCGTCATACCTCCGCGCCAAACTAATTCAAAGAAATACGCAACACAGTATTAATATTAGGTTTCCTTTAATTTTAAATATTCCAAGACATACTACATCTACTTTCCAACGTTCATTTTTTTATAGCTCTCAAATTATATAATAGCGTCCCGGATCAACTTAAAAACTTAGGTTGTCTAATATTTAAGCAAAGAATTAGTTTGAAGATTACATGAGGAATAGGATCTCTTATTGTAGGATCGGAGCCTGACCATTTGTTTAGATGTGACTTCCTTTCTACTTTGATTGCTTGTGTGAGAGACGGTCCTTGTGCTGTATGGTGCTTGTCATCTGTCGTGGGTTGTTGCTGGGTGCTTCGCCCCTACTTAGCATTGAGTGAGGTTGCAGATCCTCTTGCACAAAGTTGGGCTGGTTTGTATGTGGAATCGGTTCGGCATCTGCCCACTGTCCTCAATGTTTGATTGATGAATGTTTAGTTCAGCAGCTACCATAGCTTTGATGTTTTTCAATGCGAGTCGGGTGAGCTTTCTGGTCTTAGTGATGACTCTTTTTTGATCTATTACTCTCTGTTCTGTGGTAAGTGATTTGTATTCTGGATATTGTGCTATGAAAAGTGTATGCAGTTTATGTCCGTATCCTGATGAAATTGTCTCAAGTTTGGTAGCGGTGTAGTAGGAATGCATCACCGTTTAATTCATTTCATCTGTCCGTTTTAACCTGTTCCTTGGTTTACCTGCCTTGGTAGTTGCAGGTAGTCGCTGCGATTTATCCGCTGTTGTAATGGGCTCAAGTGTTGTTGTGTGTGGTTAGCATCTGTGGCAGATTTATTTATGTATCCATTTGGGCAGCGCATGATCGGTTCGCTCGATTCTGTAATGCGGTTCATGCGTTGCTCTGCCTTTCCCGCCTTGATGGGTGCCAGCTTAGCCGGCAAAACACTTTCGGTGGGTCTATTTTCCTTTGCCTGGTCGTGATCGTTTCGGTCGAGCTGTCCTTTCCCGCAGCGTCCTCGACCGTTACGCTGCTCGCCCGATGCTTTGTTGTTTGGATTGATGTTTTATGGTGTTAGAAGCTCAAAGAGTCCCGACATTGGATCGCCTGTTAGTAGAAGGTAGATTATTTTATTGTGTGTTTGTTTGCCTATTATTGTTGGTCTCTCTTTAATGCACATCTGTTTTGTTCTTGTTGTTCTTGGTTTTGAGAAAATATGGAAGATGTGCTTCTGGGTTTCCGAGGGAGCAAATATTTCTAGGCTCGTTCCGTATGTAGTGGTTTTGCTCATGAACTTATAATAGTTGTCGAAGTCCTTCATGTCGTCGTCGTGAAATAACGAAAATATCTGAAGTTCCGACCATTTTTGTCGTAGGTATTTCAATGCGTCTTCTCGAAGTTTGGTATGATTGTTTTGATATATGTGCAAGCTGACTGATCGAAACAGACAACTTCCGTCTCCGACAATGTCGGCTCTGATGAAATTTTCGGGAATAGGTTATTATTATTACTTTTGGAAAGAATTCCACTACACCTTATTTTAATTTACCTATGGCGTTTGGTGAAACGCTGTCTAATATTATAGGGACAGAAAGGCAAGTAACTACGTATATTTGAAAAGTAGTGGTAATTTAGATCAAAAAAGCCTTGATAGCAGACTTGATAGCACACAACACTCAAGGGCTTTGGAGTCATGGACATTTCAAATCTGATATTTTTTTGACCAGTCTGTAATTTAATTTAGAAATTAAAATGTTTTAAATTTTTGTCATCTAGTTATTTTAAAAAACCAATGAATAATTACGATTGTTTATCAGGCTTCAATTTAGTATTTTTCGAATTAAGTGCACAATACAATTTTTGTAATTTTACACGACACACTAGAGATATGAAAATTTTTGATAGTAACCGGTTATGTAAAGCTTAACCAACCAGAAAAAAAAATTTTCGTGTAAATCCTTAACCGGTTAATTATTTGATTGGTTATCCGGATAATTAATTACCGGTTAATAATCAACAGGGTAACTGGCTGATTGGTTAACCGTTTAGAAGTTCCATGCTGTTCTGAACAATGATGCGCAAAGCCAAAGTTGCGAGCGGAATCTTTCTTTCGTATATGTACGTGTACGTGACTATAGTTAGTATCAATACTTTGAAGTCAAAAGTATTCCTCTAAAATGGTATCAATGCTACTCGATACCATAAAAAATTGTATCGATATTTGTAGGTCTCGAGCAAAAAGTACTTAAAATTGAAAAATATATTTTGTTTCAATCAATTTCAATTCAATCAATAAATGTAAGGCAAAACTAAAAAAGTCAAAATACAAAAAATCGCAAATCCTAGATAAATACAATAGAATTATTTCAAGAATATAATTAGGCTGTGTTACAAAAATGTTACATAATAAAAATAAACTATTATTTATATTTACCCTACTCATTACAACTTATAAAATACTAAAAACACAAACATTTTTTTGAATACTTACGTGCTCAGCCCAGAAAATATTTCCTTATGACAAATCAAACTGAAGTTAATTATTAATCAATTATCCTTTTTAAGTTATTTAATATAACAAAGAAGCCCATCTAAAAACATTTGATTACTGAAATAATCATCGGAACTAATACAATTTCTTTGAAGTGTTTTTATCTCATCTGCTTAATTAGTATATATCGTTTTCGTAGAGAATTCCACAACCACGGTACACTAATTTTTTCATGTGACCCCAACAATAAATGAATTTAAAGAAATTCATTCTCTGGATTACGTTCCTTCTTGTAGTACGCATTAACACTAACACAAAAGTTCTATCGTTTGATAAGCTTATTCAACTATTGTCTCTAAAACACGAATAAATGTATTTACATTACCGTAAGTAGGTACAAATGAAATAGTTTTTTGCTCGATAAAGGAGAATTGTTATCTATTTACAACAGCAATTTAGAAAAAAATAACTGCAGAGAAAGGCGGGATGAGTTCCGTGTTACCGGATCGTGTATTCTTAAGTAAAAGTCAATTATGGCCGCAGTCACTAGCCTAGACCAGGTCTAAAATGTAGACTCCTATATTTAAAGCTCCCTTAAATCCCCGATAGGTTTAATATTTAAACTGTATTCACTAAAGTACTAGTTCTAAAGTTAGTCCAACAGGTTTAAATGTAAACACTTATTTATAGCTCTTCATGAAAAAAACACTATCCATAGCCGACTTGTTTAATATTTATTTAAATTTGCTTTTGTGAAAATGAGGGATAGCTTGCGCTATCAAATTTTTTAGATGAAGAGGAGATTTTAGTAAAAAGAAAATAAATATTTTATTTTGAAAATTATCTCTATACATTCCACCTTTTAAATAGGAAAATGCGTGGTACGATTTTCAAAATTTCATGAACTCCGAAGTGCCAAAAAAAAAAGAACTTAACTTAAAAATCATTACAGACACATAAACCTACTTGTGCGTTTTCAGATTGCTCCCCCGAAATATTTGCTATAGAATAAATTTTGTATTTTTATTATTCTATTTTTTATTCTTTTCTTATTTAAAATGTATTATTCTTGCAGATTTTTTGTATTGTATATAAATATTTAAATTACTAAGTAGAAAGGGATTTTTTACCGGTTTCGCAAGCAGCTCCCACTCGAATAATTCTTATTTTAATTTAAAACGATTTACCCATACTTGTTATCCTTCTATTTGTTAATTATTTACTATAATTTTCAAGTATAATTTCAATTTCATTTTTTCCTTGAATTTAGAAAGATTTTTATATGCGTGTTTTCCTTTTTTTTTTATTTAACATTCATGGCGATCTAGTGGTCAAAGTCTTTGGTTCCCCTGAAATGGCTTGAGCTCGAATTCCATCGCTCGTATATCTTTTTTCTAATTTAATATTCATTTGTGTACGAAAAAAATATTCCTAGGTGCCTTAATAAAATAAAAGTTATAAACATATTTCTAAAACACAGTGCGATATTTGTTGACCGGTTATATATATATTATATATATATATATATATATATATATATATATATATATATAAAAGATAAGACTAAATTTGAGATTTGCCGGTCTAAAATGACTTTAGAACATTATAGTGAGGTCGGCCAAAATCCAAAGTGTAAAACCCTGACCGATTTAAGTATTTAGTACTTTGTATAGAGATGGTCTAAACTTAGACCTGTTGGGAGGTCTAAGTTTGTTCTATAAATACGGTTTAAGGGGGTTTAAGACTTAGACCTATGGTCTGTCAATAATTAAATATTTGTATTTCATTATTCAACTTTTTAAACAAAAATTTTAATTATTGAAATAATAATAATGAAACCTGTAGTCTTGGTTAATAAAATAAATAAAATGTTTAATAATTTGCCTAAATTAAAACAAATAGACTTAATATTTATCTCCCTTTTCTCAGAAGTTTTGACACCCCCCCCTCTCCCGCCGGTTATATCACACTCTTTTGCTTAAAATTACCTTAACTTTCGCGTGTTAAAAAGTATTTGTTGTCAATCCGTCTAACAAATTATGATATATATTATAATAATAGATACCTGCAAGTACATTTTTTAACTTTGTTAATTACTTTTTAACCATGAAAAATGTGTCATATAAAAACAGGTTATTTTTTCTCGCAAATACAAAAAGGGACAAGTACTACCAATTCCTGAAGCTCAAAAACTGGAAAATTTAATTTGTGATTATTCATTTTTATCCTTGTTGCGATAGATAAATCCTCCTATTGACAAACAAGTTGCATTTTTAATGCGTATATGGAAATTTTCAATTGCAACTGCTTTCGGCACAAATCAAAAGTTCAAAGTCATTCATTAAATTTAGAAAAATTCGAACGGACGCGTCCAATGGTGCATTTTTCATTTTAAAGATTTATGACAGTCCAAAAAGAGCTTTGTTTATGGGTTATCGATTGTTTTTTATATAATAGACGATAATACGTTAATCAAAACATTTTAAAACGTTTTATTGCTGTTATTCTTCCATTTATGTTTATGTACTTAATCATTTCAGAATGAATGATTAGAATTAAGTAAATAAGTTATGTTGGCATGGTAACCTCATTTGAGGGAAGTACATTTTCTTACATATTCTTTTCAAGTTTTTATGAAGTCGTACATTTCTGCAAAATTTTAGAACTAAAAAGCGGTTTAAATTTATTGAAAATGGGCACGTTGGCGTTGATGTTTTAATGTTAGGAGTGTTAATACTTTTTCAATTGTGATTCCATTGCAACTAAAATGAAAATCTTGATAAAAAAGTTGTCATTTGTAAGACAATCATTCTATATAAGGAAAATGTTAAGTATATCCGAATAGGACTGGACATTTAATAAAAGAAGATAAAACATTATTTTTACAAGGTAGATCATAAGTTTTATTATTTTTGGCCTAATGATGCTCTGACAGAGCATCATCATGTCACCAGTAGAGTCTTTGACTAAAACCTAGTATTTGTGTTTGATATTTTAAATTTTGATCATAAATTTGATCTGCTAGAGCAAAAATGGACGATTTTTTTCAATGTCCTTTGGGTTGTCCACAAGTGGCTATTAAATTTATCTTACCAACGACTATATCACAGTTCGCTTGTTTAGTGGCAGGTGAAATATAATGTAATCGATTACCAGTTAGAGGAGAATGGCCCTGCAATTTTAAGTATTCGAGGTTTGTGGTTCTAACCCACACTGCAAATGCAAGTGCAGTTCTCTTTGGGAATAACCCTGGCAGCAAACAGAAACGATAAAAGCATAAATGATAAGAATAAAGATAATACCACCAATTTTCCGTGAACATAAACTCTGTGTAGAGAAACTGTTAATTTCGAGGGCTATCGTGCAAACATATTATTTACCTCATTCAAGAACGGATGGTTTAACGTAAACGTTACATATTTGTTCAATATTTAAAATGCAAATATATTCTGTGCAGGTGTAGGGTTTTTACAAGCCTTTTCCTGTATCTGTAATTTGTGGAATTATTTCTTATTGGAAATTTATTGCACTTATTGATTCGTTGAACTACAGCTGTTCGTAACCGAGAAAAGGTATCAATAAAATGATTGGCGTTGATATTATACTCTGTTAGCTATTTTTACCATTTTTTGTTTAATTAACTACTTCTCTAGGTGCTATTGAGGCATTCTAACATAACAAAATAATAAGGGTCATGCTTCTTTGAAATCGAATTTTAGTTTTATTTTAACAGCTATTCTAGTAGTGGGTTTTATTGTTTTATACTAGAAGATCTTCAACTGAAAACAGAGGAAAATTGATTGTATCATTACAACCATTGATTATACGAAACATTTGATGAATACAGTTGGATCAGGGTTATACGGCCTCTAATCAACTTAAAAATCAACGTGCAATGGATCTTATCGAATGAGCTGGTAGAATAACAGTAGCATGTTACTGAAAAAGTTTAATAGATACTAAAAAATTTCTTTCTGGAACGAAAAGAATTACCAAACCAGATTGATAAAACTAAAGGCCAATATACACATGTCAGTACAGAAAGCGGCGTAGATACACTACCAAATCAATTATGTGCGTAAATAATAAATATTATAATAAATAATTAAGAAAATAAGTAATACCAGAAAGATCTATACCGGTGGGAATCGGAAACATATTAAGAGTGTTGGAGAAAACAATAAGTTGAAATATAAAAATAATAACACATGTAAAAAGCAACAGATAGTGATATGATTATGGACAAAAATTCATCATTGAAAATGCTGCCATGGAAAATTATCAGTAGAATAAAAAATACCTAGTCAAGGAAAATTGAACAAAACAACGCTATAGCATGGCATTGATCCCATAGAAGTAATTGACATTTTTAGAATGTCACATAGAACCTTTTTAATGATAGTTAAAAAATTGACATTTCCATTTTTTAGTTTTTTGAGTTCAACTTATATTAAATTTTGTGTTAATTAACCCCTAACACGAAATATAAATTCATATATTAACGCGGCATTACAAAGCTGTATTGTGTTTAATTAAATTACAATATCTGCTTTGTGGTCGCAAAAACCAAATACGTTACATCAGGTGCATTTGATACTACCAAACTTTAGTTCAGAACGCATAGAGACTTATCCGAACTCAATAATAGAAGCCCCGAATTACAAAACCAGCACCTAAACTATCGCTATTACCTACCCAATTACCGCCCCTGCATCTTAAATTATATATCTCCAGTAATAACAATAGCGCCATGATCGTCATCAAACCGCAGAAGCGTATTATTTGAGGCAAAAGTGGACTTCAAAGGAAACGGCAACAATGTAATAATGCCATTTTGGTAAAGGGGATACAGTCGTCTCATTTCGGAAACTTTGGGCATTGCAGTTGGAACTGTGCTGGCTTCGGCATGGTATTTTAGATTGTTCTGGATTTATTATGTCTTTCTATGATAAATTTATTACTTAACAATTTTGTTGTATTGTATAGGTAAAGTTGAAACGTTTAGATAAAGTTTCTAAGTAAAATTTCTCAGCTATATCATTAACACAACGCTTAAAATGGAAACTAATTTTGGTGTTTGTTTTCTTCGAGTCTTAATTTGATTTAAAAATAACTATTTTAGGTTGCAAGTTTGTCTTTTTGAGGATTTAAGAAATATCTAGAATAAAAAATCAGCATTCTATAATATACTGAGGTGTAATATGATAATACTCTGTTTTGCTTGAAACTTGGGCCGCTCTGAAAATTAGTAACATTTACCAATTACATTTAAGACTAAAATTGTAATCTTTTCCTTTCCTAGCCCTTTACTTCTTTGCCAATTCCACTATCATAATGAGTGGATGGGTACAGAGGTGTATTTAAAAGCTTACAACATATTAAGCCTTGTAAGTATGGAAATTAATCATTATTCTTAAATAATCTGAGGTACTGAAAAAAAGCAAAGGTCATCTACGACTTTTTCGGGATATGAGTGTGTTGAAAAATTCACTATAATAGGAGCTGTTAGACCACACTACTTTATCGGGAACCATTACCAGATATAGAGAAGCCGAGGACTATTCTAGACGAAAAGGTCAAGAGCATGTAAGGCGACTGCAGCTAATCATCAATTATAGAGGAAACCGGTTGTAATAACAACAACACCGTAAACCTAATTTGCTGATGTAAGTTGCCTTTTTGGTTCTACTCAGACTGTACTGAGACGACTAAGAGTAGACTATATCTTGTTTCGGCTCAAGGTACTCTTTTAATGGTACAGCATAGGAGAAAATGACTACATTTTATAAATAAGCATGTCCACTGGCTCATGGCTGATTGGTTGCAGGAGTTTTAGACATAGTCTTGGTTCTGTTTGTATAATTGTATTAGACGTATAGACTATAGAGAGGGAGATGTATAATGATGTGGAGTGGAATTTTACCGAACGGGTAAAGTGGATCTCAAAGCAAACGGCAATAATGCAACAATTTAATTTTGGTTAAAGAGGATACAGTCGTCTTATTTCGGAAACTTTGAGCATTGCATTTGGAACTGTGGTGGTTTCGGCATCATATTTTAGATTGTTCTGGACTTATTATGTCCTTTCCTTGAACTTTGCGTCACTCTGAAGACCAGTGACATTTACCAGTCACATTTAAGACTAAAATTGTAGCCTTATCCTTTCATAATATTTCCACTTTTTATGATATCATAATTAGTGGCTAAGATATAGATGGTTTATATCAGAAACTCTTTCTGTAAAAGCTTACAACATTTTAAGCTTTTTTAGAGTTATTAATTTTATTGCAGCCTTCATAGTAGCCCTGGAAATATTTAGAGTCTGTCTTGTATTCTATAAGGTACTGAAATTGCAAAGCCATCCAGGAATTAATCGCGTGACGAGTTTGTTAAATTGGTTAAAGTAGCCCTTGCAAGACGACTGCAGCTGATCGTCGCTTCCTGCAGAGCATAGACTGTGATAATAGCAGCATCACTGCAAACCAGCTTGCGAATGCAAGTGATCCTTTTGTATCTACTTAGACTTTACCTGAAAGTAAAATCATTTAAGACCACGTATTGCGGCTTGAAATGTCGCTTTAATGGCATACCATCTAAAAACACGATTGCATTTTGTAAATGATCATGTCTATTGGACTAAAGGGGTAGTTTGGACAAATGAGTCTCGGTTTTGTTTGCATAATTGCAACAGAAGTATTAGCATATAAAGAATTCTGAATAAGCAAGCCGCTTAATACAGTTTGATGCACACCGCTCTATACAGTGGTGAATCGATATTTATGTGGGGCGAAATTTCAATATCGAGGCTCACGGAACTGGTTATTTGAATAAAATTCCTATTTCTGAACGGTACATAGCATTGAAGAATATGTTGCACTATTTGTGATAGAGAATTTGTTGCTGATGCACTGCAAACCTCGCCCCCTCCCCCACCGGACGTATAGTAAAAAAATACCTATCTGAAGTCGGATTAATCGTGTGGAAGACGTTTGAGATTATCTTGACAAACATTTAAGTAGTTAGACACAACCACATAATCTACAGGAATTAGGTCAACCGCTGGAGAAAACATGGACTAGCACGAAATAGGACCTCTTCTTTTCATTATAAATCTAAGATGACTAGAGGTGACCCGAAGTAGTGGAGGAAATACTTGATAATAAGTTTTTTCACTTTAATTATTTGTTACCTTATTGTTTTTAATTTTGGTATAAGTTTATTAAAAAATATATCGTTATTATTTAAATGCCGTTAATAAAAACGTTCTATAAAAATATCATGCAATAAAAAATATCTTAAGATAGGATAAGATAAAATGTAAAAAATAGTAGTACAATGTTATGCGGGGTCTTGCTCCAGTTTAGACAAGAGCGATTATTGAAGTGAAGCGCTATATCAAACGTGCCTAATATTTGGATGGATTATAGCATGGGATAGATGGCGGTTATTGTTTTAAATAAAAATTGTGGCACTGCTGTATCTAAAAGATGTTTTGACAACGTTGACAGAATCTGCCTCTAAGGTAAGGGGTAAGGGGGATATAGGGAGACCACTACACAGCAAAACGGTACGATGTGTTTGGGCCTTAGAGTTTCTTGAGTTTTCAAATATGAAGTGATCTGGATAACGATATGAATAATAGAATATTATTCAACAACATAATAATAGTTATTACGTAGGAGGATAAAATTTGAACGAGAAACAACCATTATAAGCAAGGAAAATACTATGTTTTTCTTTCCTAGATTTACTAAAAATAAATATCTACATCGCATCCAACGTACTATGTGATTCACCAGGGATGACAGTATATAGTGTACAAATCACAAAAGTTCGCGACTGTTTCTTTTTCTACGAGATGCGCATGTTACTTTTTCTAAAATCGATATTATCTAAATGCTGTGTAAGTACACAAAAGATATTGTATACTTTTAATATAATCTTCTGAAAATTCGCTCAGTTTCAGTGCGTTTCCACTTGCCCTCGCACTGGGAGTCGCACTCGCACTACCAGTATCACTCTCATACGCCTTCCCGCTCGTACTTGTATTCCCAATTGTACTACCACTCACTCTTAATCTCACTCGACGCAGACAAATATGATTTTTTACATAAAGATCTGATTTAAACTACTGTAATATGGCGATAGGTAAATAAAACATTTTCAGATCTAAAAATAATGCACAAAAATCGTTTAAAGAAAATATAAATCCATAAGAATACCAACATAATAATGTTGAATTTTAAATTTGCAGATATAGCAAAAACACGCTTTCAACTAACTGTTCTGTCTCCATTTATGGGGCTCGATTCTAGAAATAGGTGAATGAGTTTTTGTGAAAAATTAGAATAATTACTAGCCCTGACTTTGAAAACTACATTGGCCTCTGGTCTCTATTATTTATTGATGAAAATGTTTATATTTTGATCGATGTAAGTCAGCTAACTTTAGAAAAGCCAGCGATTGTTAATTTTGATTTTCATCCTCTTGCATTAAAAAGTAAGCACCCTTCCATCCTTTTATTGCTCGCAAATTTAGTTGACAGTCAAAAGAAACCGATAATTGTGATTGGTCGAGGGTGAGTAATGAATTTGGACTAACGTAATTGGTTGTAGCCCGTGAGTAGTAAGTTAATCCCCTGACCTCGACATCTCGGGATCTCGGACGAAAAACCTGTTTTGAAAATGCCAGGATTAGACTAACCAAATCCGGGATTAAGTCCGATTTTTTTATATGTCAGGAATTTCTCATTGTTTATTTCTCGTAATAATACAAATTTTGCTCGTGTTTGATGTGTTAACGATTGTATTATTGTGCTATTGTCCTTGCAAATGTAAAATTCATGTTAAAGGAATTATCCAAAATTAAAACCCTACTAAGCACTGATCTGCAAGAGACGTTAAGAATGGGAATCAAGCAACGCAGAATTATTTATTCTGAAATTATCTACTATCTCACAAATCCGGATCCTGTACACTCTGAACAAGATTGTTGCGTTAAAACATCAACCCTCTTATTCACTAAGGTTTAAGAGTTAGACCAGGTCTAGTTGCCATGGTATTTAAAACTCTTAATTCGCCAGTTATGTTTCGCATATGTCACTGTCATTTTATAATTGTGATATTTAGAAAAAATTATTTGTTCAGTTGTTTAAAATGTCACCTTAAACTTGTAACTGCCAAGTTAGACTTGGTCTAAATTTAAACCTCTTTAGTGAATACGGGTGCAAGTATTTATCTTAATAAATCTGAATTAATCAGACTAGGCAACGAAAATGAATCAACTAATCAATATGAAATCGAGATCAGCGACAAAGATGGTATGCCATTTGCACAAATTCTGGAAGCACCAAAGATCTTACAAGGGTTAAATTGCAAACGAAATTACAAAAGGTTCGAAATATCGAATAATACAAAAGCAAATGAAAAAAATAATAAAGCGCGGTTGGCCAACATCATTAGGTAAGAAATTGATCTAATCGCAAATAGTGGCAATCGCGGCCGTAATCCTCAAAAAAACCTTTAACAAAATACGTTCGAGGTTAGGAGACGAAATTTTAGATGCACTATATCTTAAGCATTTTTTTTTAATTTGTAAACTTAGAACTTTGTTTATATTTACACCGATGTTTAAATTTATTAAGAGGTATTTTTGGTTAATCTCTTCTTTTTTTAATTTTTACAATAAAAGTTATCAAATGTCATTTACTTGACCAAGACCAAAAACATATGAATAATATAGATATTATTTATTAGTCGTAGAAAAACAAGTTTGCTATGTAGATTTAGAGAAGAAGGTTGTTGTTTGTTTCAGCACCCTAAGAACATACAAGTGTCTAGACTAAACCTAGACTAAGCAGTGTCCCCTTAGTAATATATCATTTTCGTATATTTCAAAGGGTTTTTATCACATTTTTCACGATTTCATGATAAGCCGCCGGACGAAGTTATATCCTCTTTGCATATGCCCGCTTTCTTTTATTAACCTATCCGAGACTCGTCAATCTCTTTAATCAAAACAATTGCCAGCTTTATTTCTTTTATCTCGCAGAACTGCCAGAGCCCAAAACAAAAATATTTCTCCTTTTTCCTGTTTTTTCTCCCCGGCATCTTGATCACCAGTGTCATTTCCCGAAAAGTAATACCCATTCGACGTTTAAGGGTCCTTAGGGATCGCGGGACCGGCTGCGTACAGAAAACTACGGGGTCAGCATTTAGTTATATCGTAAGACCTGTGCCTTTTTTTTTACCTAAAATTATGGTTAGGGAAAGGGAAGAAATTCTGTATACTCAGTAGAATTTTAAAAAATGCAAAGTTGTGTTAGACATAGATACTGTTTAACACCGTCACAAAAAAAAATTGTAATACAAGGGTGCTGCAGAATAAATAGAAATATGTAAAAAGCGGCATTTAGAATAAATAACAATAAAATAAAATGTTTATATTCACATAATTAAATTTTACTTTAGATAAATGAACAACCAAACCCACCAGCGGTTATTGGTGGCACATGCATAAATTCTATAATTATAGGTTAACAGGGAGCTTGCTGGAAATGCGATGAATATCAAGAAGCATTTAAAAAATAAAAACATATGGAACCGTCAATTAAAAAATCATTGGTTCTTGGGATTAAACCGTGTCAAAATGGAATCATTTTCCTACGTTTCGCCTTCGATTGCACGAGGCATCTTCAGGGATCTTTACTTTGCGAGATGGCGACTGCAAATATTGTCCAATTTTCTTACCATCTTATCTGTGGTTCCGTGCATAAATGGAAGAAAAACACTTCCTATCGGTAATTTCTTATTAGTATCGTTTCATGGAGTCTAATATCCTCAGTGCAATATCCATTCCCCACAAAAGAAAATTGGACGATGTTTGCGATCGCCAAAGGAAATTATTCCTTTCCAAAGGGAAAGAGTATATGCAATACCTTGTTCCTGTGGTGATGTCTATATTGGAGTAATTGCACGATCCATATCGGCTAGGCTTAAAGAATATGAATGATATATTAGTAAGAAAAAAACTGTAGCATCTGCTGTATCTGAACACCAACATTCCACTGGACATGTCATAAATGTAAAAGAAACCAAAGTTCTTGTATCGGTTTCGGGATTCTATAAACAGAAAATTAGAGAATATATTGAAATTTATAAGCCTCCTAGCAATTTTAAGAGACATATGGACTTCAGTTTACATCAAACATAGAAACCGATCGTTACACCGAGTCACGGTTCGGTAACACAGGTCGAGTATAAATAGTCGGTCTGGGTCTCTTCGAGATCATTCAGTGTTCCGATCTCATGAACTAAAGATCCCTGAAGATGCCTCGTGCAATTGAAGACGAAACTTCTAAAAGTGATTCTATTTTGACATGGTCTAATCCCAAGAACCATGATTTCTTAGTTGACCACAGCCGTGAAAGCTTTCGTTCTATATATGGAACAATCATAATTTAGATCCTTTAAAAAATGACTACAAGATGTCAAAGGGTCCACTCTCTCGAGGGCTCTAACAGCTGTTGCAGATTAATGACCATGTCTGCACTAGACAATTCATCCCACAAAACTGTACCGTAACTCAGTAGAAAATGAATATTACTAAAGTAATCTGTCAGCAGTAACTCATGCGAAGAAGTTCTTTTAAAACCTTAAAATTTAAATCTGCTTAGACAACCTACGGGACAAATTAGCCATTTTAGACCATCGTCAATTATTATGTCTAATAATTTCACATTAACAAAAACGTTTAATAGCAGCTTGATTAAAAGTAAGTTAATATTTTGCTTCTTATCGATGTTAAGTTTTAAGCCATTACAACTAAATCGATTTTTCGAGTACTACTGGATACACCAACCCAGATAGTGGCACCATCAGCGTACAAAATACTGCGAGTAAGATGTCATGACATTGATGTTTTAAGTTTGATTTACTGCTTGGTTCATTTATATTTTGGGCTAATATTTTACACAATGTTTACGAAATGAAATAAAACATAGTTTTTAAATTATGTTGATTAAATTTGGAAATAACATGATACAAATACAAACTTATAATCAACCATAAACAAGAATATACATATCTATAATTTCTAGCCTAAATTAGATGCTCTGCATGCCCCCCATTAACCTCATCACATTTATCGTAAATTCTTTTTCGGCATCTATAATGACGTCATACTCATTTTCGTTGAAATTTCTTATTTCTCCAAATTTCTTCAATATTATTATTTCTTTCTCTATAAACTGTATCTTTCAAATAACACCAAAGAAAGGTATCCATGGGCGTTAGATCTGGGCTGTTCGCGGGCCAGCTGATTGTTTCATATTTCCCAATCCACATTGATAATTATTTTGAAGGAAATCTTTTACTGCCACAATATTATGAGGTGGTGCCCGTGTTGTTTCCAATTATATTTTTCTGAGTTTGAAGTGGTAGTTCATCGATAAAGTGCTCAATTTGATTTTCCAAAAGTTTCAGATATCTTAACCCATTTAAGTTGCCACGGAAAAAAACGGAACACCTTATTCCCCAAAATGCCTCACCAAATTTGTATTGAGGATCGTCCTTGAAAAGCAATTGGCTCGAGTGCTTGTGGATTTTCATCGGATCAAATATGGCAATTTTGACCGATTATAAATAACGGCAGTAGTAAATATCCTCTCATCTGTCCATAAAATTGTAGTGAAATAATCTGGATCATGATTAAGACTTGCTTTTATAATTTGAGTAAATTCATGTCTCTTCTTTTTTGTTCGTCATTTAATTGTTGAACTGGACTAATTTTAAATTCGTGATATCCGTTTTGCTTTAAAGTTCTCTGAACTGCTCTGTAACTAACTCTCTTGTTTCGTGGTCCATACTTTATATCTCTGACACAGTGTGTTGTACATTTTTTTTGAATTTCTTGAAAATAAATTAATATATTAACATTCCTTTCGGCATTTCTTTGTTTCGTCTTTTTCTGATTTCTTAGAGACGATGTTTCTTGCAATTACTTCTTCGTGTGAATTATAGTTGGTACATATGGTATTCTCTGACCATTCTGAACATTTTCCCTATACTATATGTCATGACATGCGAAAAATAAACCATTACCTCCAGGTAGCAGCAGTTATCTTAGTAGGTAAGCAATTTAATCCGATAAATCGTAGTGTTTCGTAATTGCAAAACCTTGAATATTTCTAAAGCGGTTAATTTTTGATACATATTATATATTATATATTATACAGAAAATATGCAGAATTTAATATAAAATTCAAAAACAAATTTAACCTTGCGAAGACGGCAAACTGCTTTTGCATACATCAAATATTAGATTTTTAAAACGCAAATAAACGTATTATTAATTTCATGATTATAGAGAAAATGATTTCTTTAAATCAGATGTCACGAATTAACGATCGCTGATTTGTAGGTAAAAACTAATTCAAAAACATATAAAAATACTTATTCACTGTTGGTCGAAATCACATCACACACATTATATTATTTAGATTAGAGATATTTTAGATTATACATCACATATATCAAAATATCGCCAAGATTTTTTTTATAAATTATATGTTAACGTTACTAATAGCGCTACTTTATCAATCCAAGCGACTTTTAACAAGTACTGGTTAACCAATATTTTAAAAAATAATCTTCGTATGATAATATATTGATATATATTATATATAGTGGCAATCCAAATGCTTTGTGTTTCACGCGAACAACTTTCGCTTGTGT
Source organism: Kuschelorhynchus macadamiae (assembly GCA_030620095.1). NCBI lineage: Eukaryota > Metazoa > Arthropoda > Insecta > Coleoptera > Curculionidae > Kuschelorhynchus > Kuschelorhynchus macadamiae. The sequence continues at coordinate 935,287 of JAUTXW010000656.1, forward strand.
TGACAGTACCGTTAACCTGAAATTAATAAAAAACTTTGTATGATGATATTTTGGTGCATATAATGTATAACTATACATATTATCTGTAATTTAATGTTATGTGTTTTACCTTATTAAATATTTTAAGAAAACCCGTATCGACTCTGCTAATTTTTCAATCCAGACCTGAGGAAAGTAATAAACTATCAAACTTCGATAAAAATTTTCCATCGCCATATAATGTCCTATCTAAATAATTTGACTTAAAACCAAACCAAATATATATTCCTATATCTTGGTGATGTTTTTGATTTCTATTATTTTTTCAAAAGTAAAACGTAAAAATATGACAAAAAACTGCGAGAGTGCTATTTTCGGGATTAGACCAAGAATCTGTACGTTATTAATCTTTTAACTTAGTACATATTATGAAACCGTTGCTTTGGCCCCACATATACTAATATTACTTAATGTTTTATAGTCAATTACGTGTCATAGAATGACTGAAACACTGCGTTGTGGTTATAGAATTCTGTTCCCTGGAAAAGATATCCTAGATTTACTTTTTATATGGCTGAAGAATTGAAAAGAAAATCCGCACAGTTTATGTCGATCAATAACGAATGTCGCAATAAAATCCTGTCAGGTTTTATATAGTTATAAAATTTTCGATAAGAAAAGCAGCAGTTACTGACGACTCTCAATCAGTGAATTTTCCACTATGAATTATTTATAACAACTTTATTGCCGGTCTAAAACATTAATTACAGTTAATAGACTTACAAGCAATTTCCACATTAATCAATCAACTGTGTCAAAAGATCACAGTGTTCCCATGTGCAAAAACTCGATTTCTAGATAGGTAAATTAGATTGACTTAAAACTAATAACGATCATTTCAGGCAATTATCCTATCCCAGTTGATAAATTAAAATCTATTGGGAAAAAAATAACCTTGAAAACGTTGTTATAATTAGAACAAAAATAGTTTTAGTGACCTACAGATTTTATTCAAGAGAAGTTCATAAAAACTCGACCACTTGAATTGGATGAAGTTTTTATTCGTTTGCATTTCGCAATAAGTTTCAAACAAAGCATTCTGATGCAATCAGGCCCGAGGATGAAATAGGTTTCTTATTTTACCTGACTAAATATTAATTTGCCAGCATATTTCATGAGATTTTTTTTTTCGGAATAATAAGGTCGCCTATATTTACATTTTTAACACTTTATAATTTTGTACAAAAAGTCTCCGATTGTAAATGTAATCCTGGCAAATGGAAGTAAAAAACATCGTATTTAGTAACCTCTCTATTAAGAATTTATTGAAAACTTCTTAGCTACCGGGAGGGCGAAAAGTAAAAAAAATATTAATATCTGAAAATATAATTCGTTCATTAGCAAGGTTTTCTCTAATTATAGGGAGAGTTTCGTAAAGGTAAAACATCTAACACACCTTTTTTTAGTATTTGCGTTTCAAGTCTCAGGCACTAAAAAGGCAATGAAATGTATATTGTGTATATAGAACGGAAGCTTTCACGGCTTTGGTCAATTAAGAAATCATGGTTCTTGGGATTAGACCGTGTCAAATTGGAATTACTATCCGACGTTTCGCCTTCGATTGCACGAGGCATCTTCAGGGATCTTTACTCTACGGGATCTGAACACTGAATGAGCTCGAAGAGATTCAGGCGGGCTTTTATACCCGACTTGTGCTCGCCGAACCGTGATCCTGTGTTAAGAACGATTTCCACGTGTAATGTAGACTGTAACCCATATCTATATTGAAATTTTTTGTATGTTTAAATATTTCAATAGATTTTCTAACTTTTCGTTTATAAAAACCTGGAACCGATGCTAGAACCTTGGTTTCCTATACATTTATGAAATGGCCAGTGTTATGCTGGTGTTCAGCTACAGCAGATTGAACAATTTGTTTCTTTTTAATACATCGTTCATGTTCCTTAAGTCTAATTGATATTGAGCGTCCTGTTTCTCCCACATACACTTCTCCACAGAAGCAAGGAATTTTATATACTCCTTCTGTTTGGAAAGGTTCAAGATCTTTCGGGGATCGCAAGAATTGTCCAATTTTTTTATGTGTTACACTTAAGCAACAAAAGAAGTTTGAAGCCCTCCTGAACAGAAAAAATCCAGTGAAACTTCCGCAGAACACAGTTATCAACCTGTCATCGAAGCCGTTAACCGAAGCAGAACTTTCCGTCCTTTCCAAGGGCCAAAACTTCGCAATAGCACCGAGCACCATTCACGTAGAAGACATAGTATCTTCTGTTGAAGCAGCAATCATACGATTACCAGCCGATAAGGAACAAGCCGATGAAGTCAGATATGAGACAGCGAAGATCATTAAAAACTCAAAACCACCGAAGTAGAACCTCTCCGCAGCCGAAAAAACAGCAATGAAGACCTTAAACGAAGACGCAAACATTCTGGCACTTCCAGCAGACAAAGGCAACACCACAGTCGTCATGGACAGAACAGAATATGTGGAAAAGGTTACTCAACTTTTGGACAGAAAAGGTTACTCAACTTTTGGACAACAACACCTATAAGGTTATGCAGGCAGACCCCACAAGTAGAATAGAAAGACGCATTACCAATTTCATCAACACATCCAGTCTACCACCAGCGGAGAAAAAATCACTAAGACCAAGCAGCTCCAAGACTCCCAGGTCCTACGGTCTTCCGAAGATACACAAGGACAACGTACCACTTCGACCGATCGTCAGTGCAATAGACTCGCCCACATACAAACTAGGTAAATATCTTTCAAATTTTCTTAATCCGTTTACTGGAAAAACAGATTCTTTTGTTAAAAACTCTGCACATTTCGTGGAAAAACTCGAGACAATCCAGTTGGATTCCGAAGATATTTTGATCAGTTTCGATGTAGAATCACTTTACACAAATGTTCCTGTCAACGACTCAATTTCCATTATATCAGACATACTGGATAACAATAATCTTGATAAGAACTTTATATACCTAGTGGAAGCTTGTCTTACATCTACTTATTTCACTTTTCAAGGAACTTTTTATGAACAATCTTCAGGGGCAGCTATGGGATCTCCTCTATTACCTGTGATAACGAATATCTTTATGGAAGCCTTTGAGGATATTGCTCCAACATCCGCTCCCCTAAAACCAAACCACTGGTTTAGATATGTAGATGATACTTTTGTTGTTTGGCCTCATGGACAGGATAATCTCCTCATATTTCTGAACCACCTTAATCAGCAACATCATTCCATCAAATTCACGATGGAAATTGAGTCTAATGGAACAATTCCCTTTCTAGATATATGTGTTCAAAGGAAGGAAAATGGTACATTAGGACATTCTGTGTATAGAAAACCGACGCATACAAATAGATACTTAAACGCAAATTCTCATCACCATTCAGCACAAAAGAAATCGGATACTAACTCACTAGTATTCAGAGCTATTTCGATTTCTGATCAAGATTCTTTAACATCGGAAACATCGAAACTGACCGAAGCTCTCAGAGGGAATGGTTATTGCACTGAAGATATTACGCATTCAATTAAAAGACATAGTAAACCAACTCCGCCAAAGGAGAATGATAAACAGCCACCATTAGGTAGTGTTGTTCTTCTCTACATACATGGCACTACAGACAAAATAGGACGATTACTTCGGCGGTCCAACAGACGTACAATCTTCAATACACATAAGAAAATTGGACAATGCTTGCGATCCCCGAAAGATCTTGTACCTTTCCAAACAGAAGGAGTATATAAAATTCCTTGCTTCTGTGGAGATGTGGGAGAAACAGGACGGTCAATATCAATTAGGCTTAAGGAACATGAACGATGTATTAAAAAGAAACAAATTGTTCAATCTGCTGTAGCTGAACACCAGCATAACACCGGCCATTTCATAAATGTAAAAGAAACCAAGGTTCTAGCATCGGTTCCAGGTTTCTATAAACGAAAAGTTAGAGAATCTATTGAAATATTTGAACATACAAAAAATTTCAATAGAGAATCAGGTTACTGTCTACATCACACGTGGAAATCGATCTTAACACAGGGTCACGGTTCGACGAGGCACAAGTCGGGTGTAAAAGACCGCCTGAATCTCTTCGAGCTCATTCAGTGTTCAGATCTCTTGGAGTAAAGATCCCTGAAAATGCCGCGTGCAAGCTAAGGCGAAACGTCGGATAGTAATTCCAATTTGACACGGTCTAATCCCAAGAACCATGATTTCTTATCGTGTATATGTATGCATACGGCTGTTACAAAGTATATAAACTGTTTATCCAGTTAATTTTTAAGAAAATGAAATATTGGTAAGATTCTAACATGGCGGAAATTGATTTAATTTAAAAAAATTTTAATTTAAAAAATATACTATAAAAATATATGTGAAAATATGTATGTGTATTACATTTAAGTACATGATATTTAAAAACTTTTTTATGAGTACTTCGAGAGTAATTAATTTTTACATGTCAAGTACCCCGAACCAAAAATCAATTTTTTTCATTGAGAATATATTTAAAATTTCGTATTTTTAATGAATGATTAATACATATTCTTTACTAAGGTTGCATAATATTATCCTTGGTTATCATCAAGTTATCAGTGTTGCCTAATATTATCCATGCTTTAAGATCGATGACGTACGTAAGTGCCGTGCAAACTTAACCAGAGGCACCCTATTCACCGGGTGGTCAGGATGCTGCTACCCCATTTTAATCTTTTTCCTAAATTTTGAAATATACTTTTGAAGATTTGTATCATGTAATACAAGTATAAATTGCCAATTATTTTTATTGGTTTCTACACCACATTAACGCGAATCATAACACACTAACACTAAATAAATTATAAAAAAAAAACGATTACTTACTTTAAATTAATGTATTGAACTACAAGGGCGTCTTTTAAAAGTTTTCTGCCCAAATATTAGTTAACATTCTAAATATTATTTAATATTGTCAGTTTGGTTGTTAATAAATATGTAATATTATGTTCATAAATTGGCTTTATAGTTTTTGATTTCTCTATAATTCGCTTTAGCTAATTTGAATATTCATTTGTCGTACCTCACTGGAAAGCGTTGCCTAGAATTTAGATATTGGAAGAAATAGGTGATTTCCATTTTCCATAAAAAATGGGAAATACTTGATTTTACTTAGAAATTACATCAAAAATTAAAATTAGGTTATATTTCCAATTTATTAATTTAGAGAGAGAGTAGACTGTGGCCGCCATGTTAAAAGCAAAATCGTATGGTTAATTAACATTGAAATTAAGAAAGATGGTGGTTTTTGAAGTTGAGTTAATTTAAAAAAAATGGGAATTTGTAGACGGGAGAGATTGACAACATTCTGTGCCTGCCGCTATATCTATATCTACAGTAATATTTAGGCAACCCTACAAATTTCTATCTAGGTTTGTACTTAAAACAATTAGCGCTCGTAACGAAATTATGTCCATAATAAGTATATCTAGCTCTCTGAGCATACTTTACTTTTGAGCCCTACTTTCATTTATTCTGCTTTTATTAGTTTTTAGTTTGTAAAATTTGTTCTGCGCATTTTCTTTTTCTGTTCATATTCAGAAAATTCAGTATTCGTTGTGTGGCATATGCATGTGAGACGCTTTCTCTTTTGTGCACTGGCATGTCTGTCATTCTTATGCTTTTAAAATTGCACGGGATTAACAGCCACATAACTGACATTTCTTACCAATATTAAGGATAAAATTCCTTTAATACTATTATTAAATTTTGTTGATATACATTTTGACTACTTTGAATTCAGTTGCGACCTATATAAAGCACGGGAGCCAAACAAATTTTGTATAATTTAATATACCGAAAAGTTAAACACCCTGCAAATATGTAAAAGCGAAGAATGAATGACACTCTTTTGGCCTCATATGCCGGAGTGCCTCGTTGCATTATATTACAAACATACATCAGTAAACATATTATAATTACAAACAAAAGAATGATACTGCTCTACATTCCGTTAGCCGTTTCAAGCGATAATTCGTAGACAATTACTCTATTATTACAAAATTAAGTGCATAAAACGATCCATCTCAATTATGCCTTGAAATCTGGCGCCTTAACTGTTTTCTACTAATTATGCACATGAAAATATAGATGCATTAACAGCAATCAGCTCTGGAGTTATGCCACTGAAACCATTTAGAACTATTTGGCTCGCGCTTAAGTGCTTTTATGATCTGTTATACGATATATTTTGATTAGAACGTTGGTGAAAAACGACTTCAGGTGTAAGAGAAGTAAGCTTGTAAAATTAAATAACTGATTTGTATCAATTTAGCTTTATGATCAATAGTAGTAGATCATATAAAGGATCTCCGTGGCAGTCTTAAAAAAGTTAAAGCTTTAATCCAAAATACTTTGTTCTTCATTTATTGTTGTGATAGGCTTGCATAATCAATAGACTTACCATCATATTCATGATAATAATGGAAGGACACAGCTTTCCTAAAGTAACACCCATAAAATAAATTTGGGTCCATTATATTAGTTGAGTGCACCCACTTGACTTTGTTTCGGTTACGATACAATAAATAAACATCTTAATCTAAATAATCATCCATAATTCTAATAATTATTGCAACTTTAATGTTACAGCGTAAACAAACGGCACGCAGGAGAGCGACGTGTTTTGCATTTATAATTATATTGCAGTACGATTATATAATCGTATTGCTAAAGATTGGAATTGAGAGTACGTTTACGAACTTATAGTTAGTACAAAAATTATAAACTTTAGAATATTAAAAAAAAATTAGTAGGTGCAAATTTTCCCTCTTTAAAATTTTGTAATTATTACATTTCGCTTTCAGAGCAACATAAAATACTTTTAGTCTTTAGTGAAAGAAAACAGTAAGATTGTATTCCTCATTCAGCTTTGCAGAAGAAAACTGCAAAGATCGATGTCAAAGAAAATATGTCAAAACGGTAACCTACTTGTAATTTTAAATAAATTATTGAAGATTATTTTGTGATATACGAGTAGATATCAGATATTTTTCGGTTCCACACTATGTAATATTCACATTATACCAGTAAAAACTTTAATGGGATCTCATTTGTTTTTATGAAACTTATTCTCTACCTTGCTATAACTGGTTTTTCTTTCGTACCATTTTCTTCGTTTCTTTTCATTTTTTCCTCCATATTTTATGTCAGAAGATGTCATATAAATTTTCATTTCTATTACCCAGCTAAATAAAGACTGGTAAATCTAATAGTGTTTTAAAAGGCTCGCTATCAACCTCAAATTATGAAATGGATTGGTCAGTAGGTTTAATATAGTCTGATTTGCCGATAAGTTGAAATCGTTAAGAAACTTAACCTTTCTTTTGTGCTCAGAACGGTTTTTATCTCAAAGATATTGTATTAGAAAGGTTAATTTTCTTCGTTTAAACATTCATTATCTTAATTCATTTGCCAATTATGTTTTAGACATTTGTCCTATGCAAAATAAAATTGTCAGTTATAAAACATGACGCAACAATTTTTTGTATTCTACTCATCTCAAAGGTTAATTATGGGTTTATTTATTTATTTATTACAGTTGTTAAGAAATACTAAATAAGGATTTCTGCGTATAAAAATCGCATGAAACTTAAACAAAAGAAGTTACGTCAATGATAAATACGCATATAACCGCAAAGTCTAGTGACATTTCAATTCTCCCCTTTTATACTTTTTAATCGGCAAAATTCCACGAATTTGTTAGAACACATAGAAAAACATTTTATGTACATATTCATATATTTGAGGTGAAGAAAAATAGAATCCTAGAATTACTGTTAATGATAGTCCTTGAAGAGACTGTTTTAAGTCATTTTCTATTAATCTATGGTGGGCTCATGTAATTGAGAATCCCGAGGATAATAAAATTAGAGTATATTACTTCGCCCGTTTTTTTTATTATATATTTTGCAAATGACGAGGCAAAACCTTCTTTAGTCGGATTTGTTTGTTGTTTTTTTCTGTCAATATTGTCATTGAGGTTAGCCATGCAAGGAAAGTATATTCTTTTGCTAAATATCTATCCAGAGTCAAACAGTAAGTTCAATTATGTGATATAAATATTGCAATACTGCCTAGAAATGCAATATTATGTGGTGATCATCTAAAAATTAGATTCTAAACTGTTTTAATTAAATAAATTTATAAAGTGCTGTAACTAATCTTACTAGTGGGATTTGTTACAGATATATGTAATCTACATAGAAAAGTGAATATAAATTATAGTCCGCATCGTCTAACAAAGATTTATGTTGGAAATTACAGTCTCCAATGTCAACAGATACACTTTTAACCTTTATAAATTATGTGTAATAATTGTGATTAAATTTGCTTAGTTAAACATGCTTTAGATATATAAGTTTCTAGTGGAAATATTCATTAATATAATTCAATTTATTATATTATTTCTGTAGAGATGAACATGGAAAATTAGATGATTTGGCAACACAAACTTAAGTTAACTTTATGTGGCAAGACATGTTAAATATTAATCTGTATTTGTCTTGGTGTTAAGATCATCCCATCCATTTTCTGAATTTGCAGCGGCGTTCGAAGGTGATTCAAAACAAATAAAAGTCATATGGGATCGCCTAGAAGCAACAGAAGGCATCTTTTAGGCCCTCCAATGTGCCTGGAATGAGATGCCGCAGCATAACATGGATATCCTGATTTTGAGCATCTATCTGGTTAATTAATCATTCATTGTTTTTAGTTTTTTCAGAACTTCTGTATTTTTTTATTTTGGTTACGTATTAAGATCAATATTTTCTGTAAATAACTTGTATAGTATTGTGTTTTAATTCCCATAAAACTAAAATAAGAAAACAATTAAATCCAACAAACATAAGAGTCATTAAAATATGCCTAGTTTTGGCCGTTGGGTGTATTTATGATTAACCAGAAGATTCCGATTGTTAAAATTATAGTGTAATCCGCTTTTTATTTGCGAGGTAAGTTTGTCAATTTCCTTGAGAATAAAAGTATTATATCTAGTATTGCCTATTTATTCATTCGATTATTACTAATAATATAATATTAAATTTATTATATTCGGCTAAGTAACCAACAAATTGTGCTAAATTATATAGCAGCTATTCAAGAATACTAGAGAATTATCCGCTAGCGAATAGACTAATTATGTTTAGCTCTAATGGAAATGATGATACTGGTACACAAATCAAGTTTAAGTGTTAAGGTAATAGAACAAAGAGGCGACAGTATTTGTATAAGACAATTAATATTGTCATTGAGGTTAGCCATGCAAGGAAAGTATATTCTTTTGCTAAATATCTATCCAGAGTCAAACAGTAAGTTCAATTATGTGATATAAATATTGCAATACTGCCTAGAAATGCAATATTATGTGGTGATCATCTAAAAATTAGATTCTAAACTGTTTTAATTAAATAAATTTATGAAGTGCTGTAACTAATGTTACTAGTGGGATGTGTTACAGATATATGTAATCTACATAGAAAAGTGAATATAAATTATAGTCCGCATCGTCTAACAAAGATTTATGTTGGAAATTATAGTCTCCAATGTCAACAGATACACTTTTAACCTTTATAAATTATGTGTAATAATTGTGATTAAATTTGCTTAGTTAAACATGCTTTAGATATATAAGTTTCTAGTGGAAATATTCATTAATATAATTCAATTTATTCTATTATTTCTGTAGAGATGAACATGGAAAATTAGATGATTTGGCAACACAAACTTAAGTTAACTTTATGTGGTAAGACATGTTAAATATTAATCTGTATTTGTCTTGGTGTTAAGATCATCCCATCCATTTTCTGAATTTGCAGCGGCGTTCGAAGGTGATTCAAAACAAATAAAAATCTTACATATTAATGCAAGGTCCTTGAGAAATAAATCGCTACAGTTAGAAGCATTTGTTGCTGATAAACATATCGATATTCTATGTGTAACAGAGCATTGGATGTCCAAAGATGAAATCAGTTTATTTCAATTGAAAGGGTACAAGACAGCAGGATTTTCAGCAAGATTAGAATCATCTGGAGGTGGAACAGCTATATTTGTCAATAACAGACTTGGGTCTGATTTTATTAATGTTTATTTGGACTTTAATATTGAAAAATGAATAGAGTATTCATCTATTTATTTTAAAGGTTTAAATTTGTATATTTTAACTGTTTATAGGCTCCCTTCGGGAAACTTTGATACCTTTTTGCTTGCCATGGAGAGTATATTCAATTCTATTAACTTAAATAGAAGCATAGTGGTGGCTGGTGATTTCAATGTGCGATTTGGCACTGTTGGGCGACCTCTTTGCTCTTTGAGGAAGTGGTGGTAAATTTTGATATGCGGCAAACAATATTTGAGGCAACTAGACTGGATTCTTGTCTGGACAACATATTTGTACATAATACAGAGGTGCACAGCTCAAGTGTTGTTGAGCTGGATATTTCTGATCATAAAGGGCAGTTTGTTGAGTTTTCAGCTCATGTGAAGGATAACAGGTTCTTACATACAAAAAAAGTTTGCAGACCAGTCACACAAAGGTTAAGGGATTAATTAAAGGAGCGTTTGAGGCTGCTTGGTGAAATCAGCAGGCTATATAATCATATAAACCACAAACATCATTATAAGGAATATAACAAATTGTATAGCGCGGAGATCCGCAAGACTAAGACAGCTGCTAACGCTAATTTGATTCATTCCTCAAATAGCAGTTGCAAACAGATGTGGCAAATTATAAACAAAAATAGGCATAACACTCAAGGCAATATTGAGCCAAATAATCTTAGTTCTGATGATTTTAATAACTACTTTTTAAGCATAGCTCATGAACTTGTAAGTAAAATTCCATTATCAAATATGGATCCATTGGATCATTTCAAAAGCAGTATACTTCCAGGTATCTTTTTCTTTCATGAGGTCAGTTTTAATGACATTCGAGAAATTAAACATAGTATTAAGAATAAGAATAGCCCTGACGTGTTTGGTTTGAATGTAAAGCTTATTAAAACTATTAAAAATTGTATCCTGATACCACTTACTAAATTAATTAACCAATGCCTTAATGAACGCACAGTTTCAAATTTTCTAAAGAATGCTGTAGTGGTTCCACTATTTAAAAAGGGTGATCCTGACTCGCCAGTAAATTGCCGACCAATATCTCTGCTTCTTATTGATTTTTTTTTGAAAATAATGATTTGTTTAGCAAAAGTCAATTTGGTTTTAGGGAGGGCAAAAGCACTGTCCTGGGTATTCTTAATTTAATTTCAGAGATCACAAATGCATTTCACAACATGCAACACAGCACAGTATTATTTTGTTACCTGAGTAAGGCCTTTGACTTTGTGGACCATGAAATCCTCCTGCAGAAGTTGAAGGCTTTTGCCCTAATAGCGTTAGACTTATCGAGTCATATTTGCAGATAAGGTGTCAGGCATTTGAGGATATCATCGGCAAGTCGTGAATTCACTATAGGGTTTCCATAAGGCTCCGTTTTGGGCTCAATATTATTCCTGATATATATATTAATGATCTGCCACTTGTGGATCAGAAGTCAAAATTCATTGTTTTTGCTAATGACATGATTGCGGCTGTATGTACTTTTAGTGCTGAGAGGAGGGCACGGAGGCTTTTCGGACTTGCGAGGTGCTCACTGTTCCTTCCTTGTACATACTAGAGAATCTACTGCATGTTAAGAAATACACAGATCTGTTTGTCACTCACCAAGAACTACACCAGTATGAGATAAGGCATCGGGGTGATGTACATATCTACTGGCGATTAGGGAGGTCCGAACTATTGGGCAATACATTTTTTTAATATTCTCCCCATAGAGATTAAAATTCTACCATTTTTGACTTTTAAAAGAACTATGAAGAAAATATTAATCCAAAACTGTTTTTATAGTTTTAATGAGTACCTGTCCTTCAATTTTAATATGTTGTAATATTTTAATTTTAAATGTATAAATCTTTCTTTGTTAGAAGCTTTAGTATCAATTATTATTAATATCTTTTAAGGTTTAATGTTTTTACTTTACTTTTACTTATTGCAATATAATTGTTACGTGAATAAAGAATATAAATCCTTGAGTAGGTTTTGGATCCGCCTTTGATTAATCCGATATTAATCCTGAGGGGATGTCTTTGGTATTTTTGAACGCTAGTTAGTATTTTAGTACAAAGGCTTATAGTCATTAGTTTCCGAAAAATAATATTTATAGTTAAATTAATGACCGAAATAATATATAAGCGGAAACAAATTAAATTAGCAAATGAGAGAATCATTTATAAACATAAAATAAAGATACTTAACTACCTGTGAAAAATCGGATAATGTGTGAACTATATTTTAGGAAACCTTATAAAAACGATGAAAAGAACTGCACGGCATTAAAAAGATGATAAAAGGCAGCAAAATGTTGAAATAAAACTGCAAAAAGGGAATAGAAAATATTTTGTTCTGCAGTAATCAAAAGGTACTATAGCAACGACATTAATATCTGAAAAGATTTTATTGCGAAAATCAAAATATGTCTTAGAGGGAGGTAAAAATCTTCATTTACTGAAATCCCAAAAAGATGAACTATCTGTTGATGTGTTGATGCAATGATACACAAGCAAGAATTATGAGATAAACTTAGTGCTAAAGAAGATAAAAGAAGAAACATTTATAGAGTCAGCTTTTTCGTTCAAGAGCCATAGAGCCTTTAGCAGGCTTAAATTCTGCCAATCCCCCTATATATTATCTTAAATTTAAATAGAGCTTTGAGAGACGAATTCAATGACATATAATATCATGGATTTATGAGTCAACCTTTCTGACTTATAAATGATTACTTTTAGACCGTTTTATTTTTTTATGTAAATAACTATATAGGGGTTTATCCATACAACATATATAATCTGAATTAAAAAAAAATAGTGAGAACAAAATGTAAGATATTTAGTGTTAAATTGTTCTCTTATCCGGTAAGTATTAGATCACTAGAAGAATTGAATAACAACAGTTATTATTAAAATTAATAAAATGTATCTAATGAATAGTAATTTATACAGTAAACACTATTACTTCTTTAGATTTGCGTTCAAGGCCCAATGTGGTAACATAATTAAATTTCTTTAGACATTAAATTAAAACTGCTATATTTTTTAATCATACTTCTTAAGTGAAATTTTAAGTTAAATCTTAAGGTTATTTTGCAAAATATTGCACTCCATTTACATAATCAAAGTTCCCTAGATCGCAAAGATCATAAACATTTTTTATCGCGGCTAATTATCGTAGAAACAATAGCGCTTACTGTTTACTTTGTTATTCAATAAGTAATTTTTACTATTATAAATAATCGCTATTTTTATTTAATTTATCTCGTCCATTTTGCTTCTATCAAAATGAAGAGGTTAAAAATAGCAACGTTACCTTTTGTTCATTGAAATAATAATAATCTGGTATTGGTGAGGCCCTTGGTATTTTAATCGATAAGTTCGTTCGCTGATACCTGGTCAGAGCAATATAAACACCCTCTAAATATATATATATATATATATATATATATATATATATATATATAATAACAAAAAATTCAAGTTAAACCAAAAAACGTGTCTATTTACCTTGTTTTGTAGGTCATGCCACATCTGAGATAAGATACTAAGTCATCCTACGTGGGACACCCTGTACATTACTCGTGGAACAGTGATTTTTTTCAACTTTCACTTTCAACGCTTGTTATGTAATAAACTAAAACATTTGTTCTGGAAAGTCAAAGGAGTTAGGATAAATTATTATCGGCTAAGTTTTGCTTACTTACTATTCAATATTTTAAGAAAATTGGACAGATCTGCTTAAAGTTAATTTACGGATAATGCTTAGTATAAACGTAGTTTGTAAGAAAAAATATCTGAGTTATAAAAATTTAAAGCTCAAATTAATTATATAGTATTTAAGCTATAAAATGATCAATCAAATCAAACAGTTTCCTGCGATGTACTCCTTCTATTCATATGCAGTGTGTCCAAAAAAGTATGCAGCATACGGTAAACGTAGTAAAAAGTTTTGACAGTATTAATCTTTAGATCAGATATACAGGGTGGTCAAAAAATACAAAAAATGTAGATTTAAAAAAATAAAAATTTAGAAAAATAAAATTTTTATGACTGCATTTTTACAGGCCACAAAAAATTGTAAAAAAAAGCTAAGTAAAATGTTTCCATATTTAGATAGTTAAGGAGATATTTAAGGCCAAATACTAAAAAAAAATATTTATTCCAATTTTTTTAGTCTATGTATATTCTAAATATGAAAACATTTTATTCAGTTCTTATTTACGGTTTTTTGTCCTTTGAAACTGTTATCACAAAAATTGTATTTTTTTAAATATTTTGATTTTGAAATAGACTTTTTTGTATTTTTTGAACACCCTGTATATCTGACCTAAACTTTAATACTATTAAAACTATTTTTTCTTCAAGCTGCAACTTTTATCAAGAATAAAAGTTTCTGAGTTTTCTGAGTTTCCCATGTGTTGCATACTTTTGTAGACACATTTGACAAGTGGTTCCGAAGCATTGTCCCCGCCTGCGCACTGGCACAAGTGCATTCTAAGCGTTAACATACTATGTAAAAAAATACACCCAACTTTAAACAGATTTCTCAATGAAAAATGAGGCAGCTCCTGAGCTCTAGGTTTAGAAAATATATTATTGCAATTATTATTTTAGTGATTAATTTTGAATTGCTCTCGCACCTACTACATACTAGTTAGATTATTCAGACATATCATATATATTTATTTTTACCATTATTTAACTTTAAAACCATATCCTCACAGACAGACATTATCTCTGGCAACTTTCGGAGCCTTTAACCACATGCCGCCTCCACTGACACCTGAAATTGAAAGGCGGTTTTGGCTCTTCTGCTGAAAACCTCTAAAACGCTCGAAGATTGACGAGTCCGATTAACGGATATCCCCTGAAAGCTGAGGAAATTGCGATTAGGTGGAAATTTTTATTCCGTCTTGCACGAAATAGGTGAAAGATCGCTTTAGAGGTTTAAGAATCGGACTTGTTGCAATCGCCTAAACGCCCCAGTTTGATAAAATCGACTGATATTTATCCTTTCAATCTCTCTCATATAACTTTTCAAGGAAATGGCTACATTTTGGCGTGATGATTTTCGGCATATTTAGTTAGGGAAAATGTTAAAAGATGCTTTCTTAAACATACATTTAAGACTTTCCTAAATAAACAGTTAAAGACAGAATGCTTTAATATTACTTATGTTGGTATTAATATTGCTTATGTTGGTTTTAGTAAAATTGAAACAATTAACTTGTCTTCGTTGGGATTTGAACCCAGCACATCTCATTATCTAGGTGGGCACTTTAACCTTGCAGCATCTGCAAATTTAATTACAAATTTCTAGTTTGAATACACTCAGCCGGTTGCACAAAACTTAATTGCTTTTTAGAATATTTAACCGAAAGATTTGACTGAACTGGCTGTCAAATTTGACATTCCGTTAAACATTCTAAACTTTAATTGAGCTTTCTGCACCCGGCCGTAAAATACACACCTTCTTTCCCTGGCCATGCATTTCGCCTAATAATACTTTCTTTTAACGAGTCTTGTTTGTGTATATTTACATATAATTTATTACATGATCAGGAAGGTAATGGGATTTCTATTAATAGGGTAACATTTTTTACAGAACTGTATTTAGGATGTTTTATCACATTAAGATCCCTATAAAGCTAATGCATTAAGTTATGAAGATACTGATATTCTTTAGTGATTTTGTTTAGAATACGATATTTTATTATTCTGGTTTGTTTATTGGGGTTCGTTTAATTCAGATGAATAATGGTTAACAGTCAATTTAATAATTGTATAATAAAATATTATAGCTTTGTAAGTAAATATAACCTTTACAATGTATGAAGCATATAATTATGAGTGGGGATTAGAATAGATATAGCCGAAAAGTGGAGCAACTGAAAAATGTGTTACCGGAATCGTCGGGTCTGCACTGTTGTCAAAAGTTAATTTGTATCCACAAATTTAGGCATTTATTACAATCAGTTCATATCTGGAACCCTGAAATTTGCAATTAATATTCGCTAGCAATCAATTTTTATTTATAACGAAACGTTATCGAAGTATTTATTATTAAATCCACTTCAATTATTCTAAATAGATATGCAACTTTCAGCAACTATGTGAGAATCTCACACTGGCATGGCTTTGCTTGTATTTTCATTTTGGATTCGTTTTTAAGTACGCTGTCCGCAGTTGTGAGGATATATTATAAAAATAGTCTTAAACTAAAAAATTCACAGGATTGTACAAAAATCCCGCATCAAAAAATATTTCTTGTATAATCTTCAATACCAGCAAAGAAAATAAGGGATGTTCAAAATTCAAGGATGAAAAACTTACTTTCCACCAGAGTAGAAGCTACACAACAAGTAGTACTCGATAAACATGCTTAAAATAAATAATATTAAAAAATATAAATATATATTACAAATTCCCTAATAACACTTTTATTTCCAACTTAGGTACTTTCAGTATTTAGTCCATAAATGAAACATAAATTAGAATATATAATGAATGTCCAAATTTCAAGCGTTAGAATTTTCGAATTTTGACATTTTTGAATTATGTTGCTCTCAGAAAGGCAGCGTATTGAAACTTTGATATTGTTGAGCTGTGGAGACAAAGCCAGAATGAAGTTTGGGTGTTGTTCAATGAAAATTATCTCAAGAATACAACTACGCGGTTAAGTGTGAGTAGGATATTTGACAAATTTGAAGAGCATGGAACAGTTAAGGATTTATGTAAAACGGGCCGACCACCCACTTTAATTGAAAACAAAAAATTTGATATACTCCTTTCAGTACAAGGAAGGTTATATATTTCAACTAATACCTTAGGGCTAAGTAAAGGTGTGAGTACAGCTTCTGTACAGCGCTCAAGGTATTACCCGTATAAAGTACATGTTCTACAGGAACTTCTTGCAGATGACAGGATATTAAATTCTATGAAGAAATGATGTGGCCTGGCATAATAAATAACCATATTTTTTTGAGGAAAATTTTGCTGCTTACGTTACATTCGATTTCCTCTCATTCGATTTAATACCTGCATTAG
This sequence comes from Kuschelorhynchus macadamiae, assembly GCA_030620095.1. NCBI lineage: Eukaryota > Metazoa > Arthropoda > Insecta > Coleoptera > Curculionidae > Kuschelorhynchus > Kuschelorhynchus macadamiae. The sequence goes on from JAUTXW010000656.1 coordinate 952,479, forward strand.
CAGTAATATTTCCTAAGGAGGGTGATCAAGATATTCTCCATCAAAGAATATGGTTTCAATAAGATGACGCAAGCAACACCGCGTTTTGGTATAAATGTTCAAAGGTACTTGAACGAATGTTTTCCAAATCGGTGGATAGGTCGACCGGATTCCATTGGATGGCTACCAAGGTCTCCAAACCTTACATTATTGGATTTCTTGCTAAGGGGGTATTTGAAGGAGAAAATGTTTAAAAATAGACCAAACACCGTTGAGGACCTACAAGATAGAATGAGGATGCAGTATACTAATTTACCAGCCGAAAGTATTCGAAGTACCGTTGATAGTATTTACCACAGACTCGGTGCATGTCAACTAGAAGGTGCAGGTCATTTTCAGCACTTAATACATTAGCCGAATCAGGTGAGTGCTAAGGATCTCCCTCGAATATTAATTTTAATTAAAAATCTTATAAGGACTCGTTTTACAGTCACGAAATGAGCGGATCCCCTAATTTGTTGCTAGTATCGGATTCAGTTTTAGAAGACCTTCTCATAGAGCCCCCACATGACCTAGGTTGCCATTTGAAAAAAAAAGTTGAGGTACCTACAAGTTAAGGGGTTGCATGGAGGGGGCTGAAAATAATACAAAAAACGAACAGGCATTTAGACCACTTCACGAGTTTTGGTGTTTTTGTGAAAAATGTCTAACAGAAGATGAATTATGTGCGTTTCTTTTGAACAACCCTGTATATATAGTTTGCTCAAAATTTATGCCATGATCGGCTACCTTTATTTAAAGGCGTATTGCGCGCACGCTACTATCCAGCAAGAGCAAAACGAAGCAAACCGTCTCTTCTTGGTACGTTGGGTTTGTTTACGTAGTGTACTTAGTTAAAAAAAGGCCGAAAAGTTTTTAAGATTAATGAAAAAGGTATTGCTTTTAGAGGGCTCAAATTTCTATTAGAAGAAGAGAAAAATGCTTTAGCGCAAGAAATATTTGTTCAAAAGAAATTATATCAAGAGTGTCACTGTTTTGTAGCAAAACCAACACTCTTATAGTAGAAGAAATGTCTTGAATGAAGAAAAATTATCTGATTTTTAGTTTTGTCCCAAACAAGTGAAAGTAAATGGGACCTTTTTAAAAAATCAACTTTTTTATGTTATTAGAATTTATTCTCTACCGAATCCCAAAACCAGACCGCGCCTAACTCCATAATCGGATCTTCCGATCGCCGCATTTGATCGGTGGCCCGTGAAGAGAAATATCAGGTGGCACGATTGGAATCCGCGGCGCAAAAATAACCGTAAAGGCGAACTCACAATCGGTTTAATTGAAACATGTGATCTGATTTCATGATGGCCGCTTATCCCAGCCAAAAACCGTGTTTAGGGCAACCCGCGCTGATCAGTTTGCGTATCCCATTTTGCTTAAACGTTTGCTGCGGCATTAGAGTGATTACCTTCTAACTATAAATGCCTTGGGAGAATTGACAATTTGCTTCTGGTCAGGTACAAATTGGTCCATCGTTATGCATTGATTTGCGTAATTGTATTTTCACAAGTATGTTGGTATTACTATCTTTTTTTGTTGGATTTAACAGTTAGACTGATAAATCTAGTTTTTTTTGTGCAAATTAAACTTCCAATCTTCTAAGTTTACTTAATTTTCATTGCGAAAACATTTTTTTGCTTAGGTATAGGTTTTTTTCTGTGAGTAAAACAATGTAATAAATATTATTACGAAAAAGGCTACATAGACTAGAGGCTATCGAAGTAAATCTAAATCGGATTGACTTTTGAATGTCTTATTTACAGAAGAAATAAAAAATGTCCCAAGTAAAATTATGTTTTTTTTTTCGTAGAAATTATCGGAGTCAATATTTTCTTTTTTTCTAAAAAATAATATAGAATGGAAGCTTTCACGGCCTTAGTCAATTAAGAAATCGTGATTCTTAGGATTAGACATTGGAATTACTAACCCACGTTTTGCCTTCGATTGCACGGGGCATCTTCAGGAATCTTTACTCAGCCAGATCTGAACACTAAACGAGCTCCAAGAGATTCAAGCGGGATTTAAAAATTTCAATAGATTCTTTAATTTTTCGTTTATAAAATCCTGGAACCGATGCTAGAACCTTGGTTTCCTTTACATTTATAACATGCCCAGTGGTATGCTGGTGTTCAGCTACAGCAGAATGAACAACTTGTTTCTTTTAATACATCGTTCATGTTCCTTAAGTTTAGTTGATATTGAGCGTCATGTTCTTCCCACATACACTTCTCCACAGGATAAAGGAATTTTATACACTCCTGTTTGGAAAGGTACAATATCTTTCGGTGATCGCAAGCATTGTCCAATCTTCTTATGTGTATTGAAAATTGTACGTATGTTGGATCGCCGAAGTTATCGCATTATTTTGCCTGTAGTGCCATGTACAAGGTTCTTACATCGGTTCCAGAATTTTATAAACCAAAAATTAGGGCATCTATTGAAAATTTTACAAAACATTTCAGGGTCACGGTTCGGAGAGCGCAAGTCGGGTATAAAAGTCTGCCTGAATCTCTTCAAGCTCAGTAAATTTTTGGTATTTTTACAAAATTATCTCGACTTCTGGGCCACTTTTGTTACCTACTTGTAGCTTTGTGCTAATAATTCAATAGAATAAATTACATGTAAGAAAGAGTACTGGAACAAGTATAGTGGAAATATTTATAAATATGAGTTACTGAATAACTTCATCATTGATAGTGCAGTGGACACAAGGACAATTTAACAGTATCTTACATGCGATGGAAAGTAAAATGCATTATTTTGTTATCGTAGCTAACAAGATGTTTGGCTGTATTCAAGATGTATCATGGCGGCTGCGTTAATAACTTGATTTAACTCAAAGTTGTTTTTAATCAAACCCCAGCCACTGGAACTATATATTTTTTAACATAAACACCCAAAGGCATACTCTACACACGTCACTGACCTTGATTCGGTACATTTAGAATTAATGGCCTTGCTGGAATTACCAAGAGAAGTGTAATTATGTATCACTGTAACTATTTTCATTTTTTTTTACTTCATTCACCGGTGGTCGGAGAGATCACTAACCAGCAAATATAAACGTTTATCAGTAATTTATTTTTAGAAAATGGGCTTTAAGAGAGTATTCAGTTAATGTAAATTTTTGATAAACCTGAAATATAATTTTTCTAGTTTTCTTTTGTTTTGTCTTATTAAACCACTTAATATGGACAGAAGCTAATATATCTATTTCACATTGCATGCTTTCACCGCTGCACCTCTTAGGCGTTTTAATAAGCTAGAATATACAATATTTTTAAGAGTAAACTGCCAACTGGAAATAACTCATTTCAAGTTTAATAATAGCTGTGTATTGGTTACAGCCTAGAACATCCAAATGCAAAGTTTGGTGATCAAATAGATAGATAGATAGATAGATAGATAAAAATTTATTTGTCCCAAAAAAAAAAAACTTATAGCTTATGGAACATTGTTAACTTAAAATTATAAATCTTAATGTAAAACAATCACAATATAAGTAGCAAGTTTACAATAAAATTAGTATATGTTTAGTAGTATATTTTAGTAATAGCGGCAGCAATCCACAGAACAAAAACCAAAAAAAAAATATATATATATATATATATATATACATATATGAAAAAAAAAAGAAAGAAGAGAAAAGAAAAAAAAAAAAGAAATTTAAAATTTAAAGTCCTTATTTCCACCTATTATTTAAAATAAATTATATTATAAACTTATATCAGGAAACACTCTCATCTTGACAAGTCATGATTTAAATTATGATCACTTAAAAACTCAGTAAGCGAGTAATATGCTTTTCCTATCAACATTTTAACTACAGCCTTTTTGGCCACAGCCTGAGACAGGTTACGTACACTCTCTGGAAAATGATTGAAAATTCTTATTATAGTGTAAGGAACATTTTTTTGTAAATAACTAAAACTACATCTGACATTTACAAGATCGGATCTATATCTGGTGGCATGATCATGGGTAAAAACTGCAGAATCAAACAGGTCTCTGTTCTTATGGACAAACATAAAAGAATCTAAAATATACATTGACATGACAGTTAAAATCTTATTCCCAACAAAAACTGGTTTACAAGTTTCTCGAAAACTCATTTTAAACACACTGCGGATACATCTTTTCTGAAGTAGTAGGATTCTATTTATTTCTGGTGAGTTTCCCCAGAATATCAGGCCATATCTTATTCTAGACTGTACAAAAGCATGATAAGCCGATAATACTCGAGGCGACCCCTTCAACATGCAATCTCCAGTCCAATCTCCTATCAATATTAATACCTAGGAATGCTTTCTGATGTGCTGAATACAGTATTTTTGTAAGAAAAAGATAGGTTATGATCCAATCGATCGCCAAAAATAAGACATTGTGTCTTTGACACATTTAAAAGAAGGTCGTTAACTGAAAAGTACCTATCAAGAGTATCACATGCACTTTGTACACTAGCCAACATTTCGTCTTGATTTCCTTCAGTAAAGATGAGAGTAGTATCGTCCGCATAAAGAATTGTAGTGTGTCCAGTTATATCACAGAGTTCGTTAGTGTACAGAATATACAACAAAGGCCCCAGAATAGATCCCTGGGGTACACCCTTAGAAACCTCAATCCTATCCGAAGTGATCAATCCACCATAAGAGTCTCTTTCCATTACCTGTTGCGTTCGATTTTTTAAATAAGATCTCAATAACTCAAGAGCATTTCCTCTAATTCCATAACTTTCAAGTTTTGCGCAGAGCGTCTTATGATTAACACTGTCAAAAGCTTTGGACAAGTCCATACACATGGCCATAGCAATCTTGTTATTATTCAGTGAATCTATTATATTTGAAAGAGACTGAGAGATAGCTCTGATGGTGGATTTTCCCTTCCTGAAACCATTCTGATTTTTAGCCAACAATGCATGTTTCTCCAGAAAACCAATTAATCTGCTATATATTACTTTTTCAAAAATTTTATTGATATTAGAAAGGAGAGAGATAGGTCTATAATTCTTCTCCTCATTATATTCTCCCTTCTTATGTATTGCTTTTATAAATGCATTTTTTAAAAGATCTGGGTAGGTGCCTGTAGTAAAACAAAGATTGATAATATGTGACAAAGGTTCACATATAGAATCTGCTATTTCCTTTAATATAGAAATTGGAATGCTGTCGTCACCAATAGATTTCTTGTTTTTTAGCAGTTTAATTGTTTTAAGGATCTCATGACTATCCGTGGGTCTCAGGTACATGGACTGAACTGAACGATTACATGAAAATGTATCCCTCACGCTACTAACGACATTTGGGCAAGCATTAATAAAAAATGTGTTTAAATTGCTTAGAATTTTAAAAGGATCATTATATTTTTTTGAAAAGTTTTCTAAAATAGTATTATTGTTAAATTTACTATCTGTAATGTTTCTTACCAATTGCCATGCAGCTCTAACCTTATTTTCAGCATTTTCCAAAAACTTTTTATTTGACATTCGTTTGGCGTCCACTATAACTCGCTTTAAGATCTTAGAATAAGATTTATAATATGCACCAGATACCCTTCCCTTAATTTTTTTATAAAACAGAATGCGTTTATGTCTACACGATATTCTGATACCCTTAGTTATCCATCTATTATTATTTTTAGGTAAAAGACATTTTTTCACTGGAAATATGTTGTTAAAGTTATTTAACAATAGTCCTAGAAAACCAGAGTAAGCCTCATTTGCATTGTCCAATCCATATACTGTTGACCAGTCTAATGACTCTACTTCCTGCTTAAAAGATACAATTTTACTTTTCGGAAAGATTCTCCTATACATATAATTAACATTATTATTTAGTTCTGCTAAACTATTCACACCAATAACCTGCGCATGATGGTCCGAGAGTGCGGAGTTCAAAATATAGCTTGAAAACAGATTCTTATCAACATTACAAAAAATGTTATCCAAGAGAGTTGCTGAATTTTCAGTTTACCGAGTGGGTTTAAATATGCATTGTTTTAGGTTAAATGAATCAAAGAGATCAATTAATTGCTTGATGCGATTGGTTTGATCTTCAAAAAAATTTAAGTTGAAATCGCCAGCTATAATGACTTTATATTTAGAGTAGCTATGCTGAATGATCTCCAAAACCCGCTCAAGCGTGCCAATAAAAGATTCATACATACCAACACCTCTACGATATAAACACAATAATTATTTTCATTCGCTCCTCATAGACAGCACAAAGTTCTATAACACCTTCAATACTCATATCACAGATAGTTTTTTCATTTTTAAAAGTAGCACTATCACAGTCACAGTAAATACATACACCTCCATGTTTCATTTGTTTAATTGCATAGAGAGACACAAGTGAATATCCCTCTATTTTCACCATAGAAGCAGTGGCCTGATCTAGCCAGTGCTCACTCAGAAGTAGTATTTGAGGCTTCTGAACTAGACCATCCAAAAAGCTCTCTATTTCCAAAGTCTTATTCCTCAGTGATTGTATGTTTTGATGGATCACTGTTAAACACTTGTTACTGGCCTGCCTTTGGGTTTCTGACGACACCGTGGCACACATGGATTGCTATATCTCGATATTATATTGAATTTTTTGCTCTCTCTCTCTTGAAGTTTTACGTAGGTTGGACATTTAACATCATAGACACTATGATAAATGTCCAAATTTAATTGTTGTTTATCATTGCACAGCTTACAGTTTATGCATTCTGGTTTTTCCTTTATACAGTTCTTGGTGTCATGATTAGTGTCTGAGCACTTTCCACAATGTTTTTGTTGTTTGCAGTCCTTAGATATGTGATTGTATTGATTACAATTAAAACAACGAATCAATCCTATGTACTCATAGCATCTGCAAGCCCTGTGGTCTAAAAAGAGCCTGTTCTCTCCCAACTCGAAGACACGCCTAAACGTATCTGCATCACACTCAATGATAGCAAAATGTGATTTAACCATTTTTTTAGACACTATAAGTTTAATATAACTTTCCTTAGTTATAACATCTGGATTTTACTGCCTCAATTTCTGAATCAATCGTTCCTCATCATACTGGTCTTCCAGCCCCACAAGTTTAATACGTGGATTCTTTTTGTTGGGCACAGATGCTATAAAGTTTTTACCAATTTTGGGCTCAAGGTTTGCTTGCAATTTTCTAGCTTCCGATTCGTTTCTGCACTGAACCACTACTGATCCTTCTTTTGCGTTTCTTATATTTGTAATTCCTATCCCTAGCTGCGAAGCGTTTATTTGTTTTCTTATTATGTTTTTGGTTTCTTGACTTTCGCATTTTTTGGTAGGCTTAATGATCACGACGCCTTCCTTGACAATTTTAGCATAATTCGTAATTTGTTTTGGTTCCGCTTCAACATGGGTTCGGCTCGATTTTTGTAGTTTTAGTTCTGTTATGGCTTTCAAGACATCATCTGTTTTTTGCTCTATCAGCCGGGTCTGTTTTACTACAATGATGTTCTGTGAGACTACCTCCACACATTTGTGACAAAACCACATTATATTAGCACAATCCACAATAGCTTTTGAGATTGTGTCTTTAATTTTCATGCACATATTATGGTAAGATTTGTTACAGAACGAACATTTCACAAATCTATTATTTACAACAAAGTTGTCCTGGCAAGTCGGACAGACCGATGGAAGTTCATCATCCGAATCCGACATCCTGACAACGCTGTAGACGCGATCACGGGAGAACTTTAAATAATTCCGTTTTAATGGTTATGTTCTCAAACACACGTTTGGGATCGTTTGCAGACCGAAAGATTTGGAAAACCACCTAATTTTTCTTTATATCACAAGCACAGATAAAATTACTCATTCTGACTTTGGTATAACTTATTTTTCCTCGATATAACCCGCTTTATTAATGAAATTACGACGATGACAACAAAGATTCACCAACGCGCAACGTTGCCACACTACTAATGTAGTAAATAAACGTATGCATTTTGACATATATTTCGAAAACTGTTTGAGATACAGAGAAAATATTGACGCTATTCGAATAAACATCTAAAAATGCTTCGGATTCGATATGTTCAAAAATGACTAAGGCCATTTTTTGTGGTAAGGTCGGAACCTTTTTTATCAAATCATGTTGATTGTTAGTGCTTAACGAATGGAAAATTACGTTGTGTCTACCAGAACTGTGAGTAACTTGATGAAAAAGATACTTTTCGGTAAGTGGTTACTAAAAGTAACTAGTTACCTTGTAATTAAGATACTTTTGTAAACTAACTTGTAACTTTTACTTTTGAAAGTTACTTTTTGCTTCAAAAGTATCTATAGATAATTTTGAAGTAACTAGTTACTTTAAAAGTAACACGTTACTTTTAAAAGTAACTAGATACTTGAAGTAACTAGTCAATTTCAAAGAAGCTATTATTAAAAATAGATTAGATTCTACGTATCCGAAAAAAAGGGTCACAAAAAATAAATAAAGAAATTGAAAACTCCGGATTTCTTCGGCTATCATTGGAAGTTTTCCAAATAATATAAACATTCATTTAACGATATCTCATTGAACACAAATATGCGTAACTATTTCGTATATTCTGCTCGATGTTGTATCTCTTAAGGTTCGTAATAATAGTAGAGTGTGTCTTCTTATCTGGGACGAGCTTATATATATATATATATATATATATATATCGACTAGTTATGTTTCAAAAGTAATTGGTTACTTTTAAAGTAACTAGTTACTCTCAAAGTAACTTAGTTGAAATATCTAGTTACTTTTAGAAAGTAACGAAGAACTAGGCTTTTCTTTTTTCATAAAATGACTAGTATCTTCGAGTATCTAGTTACATTTTTCAGAAAGTAACTTTAAAAGTAACTAGATGCTTTTTTAAAGTAACTTTCCCAACTCTGGTGTCTACTACTCTCCTCTAAAAAGAACAGTTCTTCTGATGTTTCTCAAAAATCGCATTTAGCAACTTCACAGGTTTCGATTTCTCGTCTGAATGAAAATAAATATAATACCATACAAATTAACTGTAAAAAATATTATTCCCATAAGGAAAGAAAACAACAACACCCACGAGCCGGAATATGTATTTAATTGTACATGTCGTATCATTGGTATTTACAGCAATGACTTATTTTTTTTCGATATGCGTATAAAAATAATATTTTACCAACATTTTGTACTATTTTAATTATAACGCCCTTTTTAACATTTTATTTGTAGTTGTTATGTAAGTTTGTAATGTTTTAATTTTCTGATTTTAATTAATTTTTAGATTTGTGAATCGTTTATAATAGTATTTTTGTAGATCAGAGAAGCTCTTTTAAGAAAGCTCATTATGATGAGCGAAACAACAAGGGAATAAACATTTTTCCAATTCAAACCAGTACCCAAGGAATATCACACAAAATGATACAGGGTTTAGGAAAACAAATCAAAATTCACGAAAAATTTAGTCCCGTGTATTTCCAAAGTTTTTCGAATGTAATTAAAAATTTATCTTGAAATATTTATTGTAGAAAATCCTTTACTGCCTTTCTTATTTGACTTTACTTCGATAATATTTAAGATATAAGATGTAAACTAATCTGCACATACAGATTTACTTTTTATTAATAAAAGGTTGTAGGACTCTCGGGTAATTTAATTTCGTATAAGGAAAACAGTATTTTTATGATGATGTTTATTCAAAAATTCGTCTTTGATGACAGGCACATATACAAATCAAAGAACACGAGAAATGATACCGTTACGATTTTTGACGTTGAAAAGCTTAACAGCACGAAACTTATAACACGTAAACAGCAGCTTAACAAAACCGAAAGTATCAAAGTGTGTCCTAATTCTGAAAGTAAAGAGTTCCAGCGCTCACAACTTCAAACACAAATTGGCCTGTTTCGCTGTAATTTAACGACAAGACAAACATGTCAGGTGTCCAAAAAAGCAGCGAAGATCTGACAGATAATTTATACGTTACTTCCGTTAATACGGAGCGCGATTACTCTGGTATAATGGGAGCATTAAGACAGAGGTTAAATATACACAAAATTATTTTACTATCTCTGGCACCTACACCTTTGCGAAGAGAAAAATCTTTCTCTTGATTAGTTTTATGGTGAAATATTGCCCTAAAGAATTGTCTTATCAGCTTTTGTTTTCTTTGTAGTTTGATAAGTCATTTTAAAGTAAAGAAAAAAGATGTTTTGATGCACTAAAACATTGTGACAACAACAGAAACAATACATACAATACAATACAAATGTGGGCAATAAATTTAGACAAATAAAATCTGTACAAAGACAGTGGACGGAGCTGAAAATCTGAGCTCAGCACAGTTTTCGAAAGTTTGCACAGACAAGTGGTTATATGTAGATATTCTCGTTGATGTAAACGTGACTTTATTTTTAGTGGTGTAAGTGGGTTTAAATTTACCCGTTATTTTAAAGAGGTCCTGCTTTTTGTTATTTAAATTATGGTTAAAAATATTGTCTAAATGATTATGTGTAAATGTCTATCTTATCTATCTATCTAGATATATATTCAGGCTGATTTAACAAAAAGTAATTTAATGTGCACGAATTCTTTCGTTTATTTTGAGCCTTCGTACCGCGGCGGCTTACCGATACCTCCTAGGACAAAAACGATTGGGAAGATCAAGGCTAAAATTTTCGGTAGAAGACCTAGATTTGTCTGTGTGAAGAAAATGGGCAAAATCGAATTTGGGGAAAAATATATTTTTGGTTTTAAAACTGACATTTTCAAATATCTTTATAGACCCTTAAAATGAATATAGATCCAAAAGTATACATTTTACGAATCCTGCCCCAATTGTGTAAAGTTCTAATATATGAACGTAATTATAATAAAATTAAGAAATAGGTGATTGTGTCAAACATGTCGTCAAAGTAAATGCTTCCTTCGGCATACAAGGATTTAGAAGTAGCTTTATTTTCATTTTTTGCTTTATACGGGATACCGTGCACCTATATAAAATTAAGTATCGTTTAGTTCAGTATATTTTATGGTTTGTTTTCCTATATCAATATGCTAGTTCTAAGTAGTCGGGTTGTTTGTTTTTTTAATAATTTATACTTGTTTATTCTTACTTTTAAACACAGAGAAAAACTGGCCGGAAAAGCATTACCCCATTTTGACACTAATAGTGGATAAATTGTATAATAATGTAGATAGGTTATAAATTGGGTTCCTTTAAAGACTACGTGCAACATGTGCTATTTCTACTTGGGTGGATTTGTTTAACAGAGTAAGTAAATAAATAAATTGATTTTTTTAATTTATTAAATAAATAAGAAATAATAAAAATAAAACAAAGTACAATTTAAGATGTATCAGATCGTATGACCGGCATGTATTATACTTTTATAACTTCTTGACATGTTCTTGGGGTGCTGTCTGTTAAGGGTTAAAGTATACTTTTGATATTCAAGAAAGTAACTGGCGCAGCTCTGGTAGGATAACATTTGTGTGTATCGAATCGTCTCACTAGCATATGCAAGGCATAGTTATCGCAGTTTAGATGAAGCGGCTTTAATAGAAAACGGAGGTGATTAATTATGTGTGAGTTATTTTGTTGTATTTATATTATTGTGTATTTATCTTCCAAAAAAAAAACCAGATTATCGCCACTTACTCGTTGAAATATTGTTATGTCATTTTCAACTACACGCGGCTGTTACTAAAAAATATTGTTTTTAGAAACGTCCAAACAAATTTTGTCCATTCTGGGAACTGCGCATTATGATTCATATTCTTAATTCTAATATTTTTCTTTAAAATTATATTACTATAATAAAAAAAAATCATTTTCATTGATAACATATGCTAATGTGAGAAAAAAAATTTCAGTTTTTTTTTTGAAAAGCTGAACCCTAGGATATTCTTCCTCTCAATTTTGTAATGTTGCTTAAGTCGCAACTTACCTATATATATATATATATATATATATATATATATATATATATATATATATATATATATATATATATATATATATATATATATATATATATATATATATATATATATATATATATATATATATATATATATATATATATATATATATATATATATATATATATATATATATATATATATATATATATATATATATATTGTGTATCTTATACGGACATGTAAACAGAAAACAGTAATTGATTACAGTAGTTTTGGTTGTCTACCTAAAATACAACTTTCAACAATTTCTTCATCACCTAGATTTTCTCGACGTTTCCTAGTTAAGGAGTATCTCTAATTCGTCTTTATCCTAGTAAAGATACATCGGATACCAATTAGTGTTTAGGATGTCCTCAGATATTAAGTAATTCACATAAAATATTGTGTAAAATACGATTACCCAAATTATTCTCCAATTTTTTCTTTATAGGGCGACCTATGTCTCCCTTAAGCTTTTTGACTGTTTTTAAAAAAATATTGATTTTTTAGAACATCATTATTTGATCGTAAACAATCTTCAGTTTTACCTTGCACTCTTGTGGCTCTCTTTTGATTATTGTTTCTGATAAATTTAAATCAAGTATATTGTTCTTTGTTCTTTGCTGCTAAAAGATATGGATTTTTGATTATGTTTGTAATTCCTTAAATTGCAACTTTAAGCAATCGGCATTATTTTGTTAATAAAAAAAATTATTTAGTTTTTCTCCAGTAATGTAATATATTAAATAAAAAGGAAATATCTTGTAGAAACTTCTATAAGCCAATAAAATCCTTCACATTAAAACCTCTACGCTTCTCTGCCCCTGCTTATATTTTAACAGGGCCGCGTAAACTAAGCTAATTGAATTAGATCAAGTGTTTGCCCGCGTTTACAATGATACTAATACTATGGCGAGAAGGGCAGCGACCAACGCGTAGGAACGGCGTATAATAAATATAAAAGCTGCTGAACTTTACTCCCTTTTCAGGCATAATTCGATTCTGTTTCGGATCAAGGGCTTTCACCGAGGAATTGAATAAATAATTGAAAAGTTCGGCTGTTTCGAAGGTACAGATCTTTCGGCATAAATATAATCTGGTGCGAGATAAGAGGGTACCGATGAGGGCCTTCGTGAATCGAGAATAATTTAGAATTTTAAGTGTACATTGATATCGTGATCCGTTTGCAAAATTTTATGTTGATATAAGGTTTAAAGGTTTAGCTTGAATGATAGCGGATTCGCAATAAGTGTGACTTTTTGCCGATTTAAATTCTGTAGTAGAAAAACTTTGTAGTTCCTTCTTGTTTTCGGTATGCATTCAGTTTGCGTTTAAAAGAAAAATGATTTAATATCTTTAAGTTTATTATTGTCCATGATATAGCACCTTTCACTAGTTGATATGATCCTGTGATTGCACTCAGGTGGTCTTTCAAAGATAGCTTATTATCGCTGACTTAGAATAAATCGCCTTAGGCCACATTATTGTCTATTTAATGAGAATAGGCTTTAGAAGAATAGAAAGTTGAGCAAGGGCATATATAAATTTCGCAGATTTGAAAGAGTATATATATTTAAAAAGTCATCTTGTAATTAGAAAATCCTGCACATAGGGTACGATGCAGGCCTACATAGTTTACTGTTATAATGAACTAATTGATTAAAATGCTACACAAAAAACCAAAGTGTTAATCAAAAATTCGAGAACTTACAATTTTTAATCACACTCCGTATATAATACACACATTTCTTGAAAAATTGTCTTAAAAACTATAAACTCGTAAGTATATTTAATAAAAACTTGTATAAAACCATATGAATCACTTCTAGTTTTTGTAAATTAAATCAAAACTTCAATTTTTTTTTAATGCATATGTATCTATCACTATCTTATTAAAGTTTGGTATGTCACTACTAACGAATAAACTTTATTTCAATGGACGACATGAACAATGCAACTAAAGGATCTTATCATAATCGTTACAGAATAGGTAATATATTTTCTGACTGTAATGTAAGCGCTTTGCCGGAGTGAACGAAACTGTACAGATAAAAGGTAAAGATGGATTAAAATTATTATTTTTTGAAATTTATGACCAGTGCTGCAGCTCTGCAGCTCCCATTAATAAACTGCCGTTGATTTTAATCTTTAGAAACTTTGTAATAAGGGGAGTCTTGTGTTATTATTAAATACAGGTAATAAAGAAACTATAACTTAATGATTAGCAATAATACAAACACAATCCAGCTACGCAAACTGTCGGTTCCAGAGATCAAGGAAATCATCAACGTTGACAATACTACACAGATTTTCAAGCCGAAAATTTTTATTTTTGGCTCCTAATGTTAACCTTGCCAATGCGCTTTTGTAACAAAATATCTTTGAATCTTGAAAATAGATTTTTTAAAAAGCTTAGAGGTACCATTGTTTAAGTAGCCTAGTGCTACCCACCGATCCACCTATGTAAAGAAAATCTAAAGCGACACACTGGCTTTCTGAAACAAATATAATTTTACTATCGTATGACGGCACTAAATATAATCTAGAAAAAAATTTCCCTCGTTATGATTATTTCCTTTTATTTGGAATAGTGAAGTGTGGCTTAATTTAGTTCAGTACATAGCCATTTAGTAACAAATATATATATATATATATATATATATATATATATATATATATATATATATACTGTGTCATTTTTACAATAACACTCAGCCATTTTGCTGCACCATGTTGAATTCGTGTATGACATTTTTTTACGGTCATTTAAAAAAAAAATTTGGCCGCCATTTTGTATCGCCGTCTTCAATTCGTAGCACAACTTTACTAATTTATCTGTATATCACACCTAATACTTGCACAAAATTTGAAGTTCATCTAATAAATAATTTTTTCAAGCTGATTTTTTTAAATTGTTTTATTAGGCCACTATTTCGTTTTGCTGTATTAGAATGCTCGCACAAAATTTAAAAGAATCTTTTCAAATGTTTTGTTAGGTCACCCTTTCGTTTTACTATATTGAATTAATGCTAAAATGTTACTACTTTATTCCTATGTAACACTTGGTTTTGTCCAACATTTGAGGTAAATTGGATAATTAGTTTTTTTAGTAATATTTTTTTAACGCTTTACTAGGCCGCCATCTTGTTCCGGCATATTGGTGTTTTACCAAAATATTACCAGGTCATTTTTATACGACTTTTAATTAAAATTTAAAATCAATCTGGTAACCGGTTTTTAAGCTATGCCGCGAACAGACAGACAGACGAACCGACGGAATTGATAAAACATAATTTTTGGCATCTAGAATGGTTTTTTTCAGGGTTACAAAAATTTTATTTGGCTTAGTTCACCTCTATGCCACAATTAGTTATGACACAATTTGAAATCAATCCTTTAAATAGATTTTTCAGGCTCCATTTTTAAACAATTTATTGAGTCGCCATTTTGTTCAGCAAACTTGGATTTTTGAGTTTTGCAAGTTGAGAAAAATTGGATAAATAGTTTTTTATTAATATTTTTTTTAACATTTCACTAGGCCGCCATTTTGTTTCGTCATATTGGAGTCTTACCAAAAGGTTAGCAGGTCATTCCCATATGAGCCTTAATTGTTGACCAAAGAAGTCAATCGAGGAAGTAGTTTTTAGCTATGTCGCGAATAGACAGATCGACAGACGGAATGGAAAAAACATATTTTTCGCCACCTAGGGACCCTGAAACGTGAAGATCTGAAAAAATCTCGGAGGGTGATTTTTTCACGATTACAATACTTTGAAGTGAAAATATTAAAGAAGTAAAAAAAAATCCTGCTATAATGTTCTCAACTATTTATATTTGATTAGGTACTTGAAGATTTCATTCCTGTTTGGGCTGAATTCGCTATCAACTCATTGATGCGTGAAACAGTATCAAACACCATACGGATATAGTGACTAAACACTTATTTATAAAAATACGATGAAATATGTAAAACCGTAAACATATTAATGAAATTTTTTTTTCATATTTTAGAAAGTTTGCAAGTAAAAACTACTTATTAAATAATTAAAACTAACTAATTATGATGATGTTGGATTTTTACTTTCAAATTCATTTTTATGTGTTCACATTGTTCAGATTTTTCTCTTGACAGAAATGTCATTGGCAAAAAATTAAATATCGTATTTAGGAACAAATCATCAGGGTCATTTTTGCTCAGGATATTAATTTTTAACATTTTCATAATGGCTCTACCTGTAATAATTTACTAGACATTGGCAAAAAAACATATTTTGTTCCACTTGCAGAAGCTCTAAAAGCCGTTTTACATGTAGCAATTCTTCTTTGCAATATGCAATAGTCTTGAACAAAGGCACGCGCAGTTTGATAAAAGTTAAAAATGTCTTGCTACTGCGCATGCTTTTGTTCAAGACTATTGCAACTTGCAAGAAAGAATTGTAGCATGTAAAACGGCCTTAACAACAATTGAAAAAAAAAGCAAAAAAGTAGCCTTTCTTCCTAATTTTCCTGAGGTCTGACCCATGACCCATCAATGAACACTGCTTTTTTTTTGTTGTTTTTTAGTCGCTAAATTTGTATTACCAGATTTTAATTTTAGAATTCTAAAGACAATGTTTACCTTGACAAAAACTCGTTAGAAAACGGCGTTTTCTCATTTTTATTTCTTGCAATATGTTTATATAATATTTATATATAATATAATAAACAAATCGATGCCCCGAAGACTGGTATCCACAGTAAGTCGTATAAAACTGAATCATGGCCGTTTTCGCAGTCACTTACATAATATTGGAATAAACGACGACCCACTTTGTTTATGTAGAGAGTTTGGCGATTTAAACCATATTTTTTTCAACTGCCAATTACACCAACAACATTCAAATGAATTGATAAAATATTTAATTGAAAACAATTTTATTTTACCTATATGGCTACCTAATATTTTAATAACAAATAATATTGGTTTTTTTGCCTGCTTGTACAACTTCCTTAAAAAAATTGGCTTTGAAATTTAGCATACCTTCAGAGAATTTTTTACCACATTTATAACTTTATGCTACTAAAATAGATATTATATCCTAAACCTTTCCTAATGTATATTTCCTTTTTTAGAGTTCTTCCATTGTTTGTCTTGTTTAAAGTCGTCCTGACAGACCCCTGGACGTGAAATGTGTGTCCCCGTCTATATGTGGCTAGGTTTGAATTAAAACGTGCAATTTAATTTTACCTTCTTTTCAAATTATTAAAAGCTACAGTATTTCACTAAATATTTACGTATTTCGTGGCTAAAACACATAGTTTGTAAGGCCAAAAACCAGAAACAAAAAAAAATATTTTATTTTATTTATAATGGAACTATTTTCCAGACATTAAACTATTAAAAAACCATAAAAACTAACATAGGAATGTACATCTCGTTTTGTCAGACAAGCCAATTAGATTTCAGGTGGTTTTTCACTTTCGCCACCTATATAAATTGACAGCATTTGAGTTTTCTCTGTGACGGCTAAACGAACTTAGCCGATTATGCTTAGCGTTGGCAAAATACGAAAATGCAACCGATAAATGAAATTAAATAAAAACTACATCCATTCATAGTAATACTCAGTTTAAATGTAAGCTAATATAAGGACACTTTCCATCTATGTATGTATGACTATAATAGCAAACATCAAAATGACATGCAAACCACCAATAATGCCTGTATATCTACGCTGAATGGCAGCCAAATATCTGAATTTCAAAGAGAAAATGATTTCACACGCAGTCCGACGGCCCGACGACGGTAGATTGAAAAATCCCTCAAATAAAATATCGGTTTCGAAATGATCGGAATTGGAATAGCCTGTCAGGAATTCAGTGGCGTCTATTTTATTAAGGGGTGTTCGGGTTTATATCAAACTTTCGACGCGGAGGAGGATTGTTTTTGCTGCCATTTCTAGGAGAGAGAAAATCCTTTAATTTCCATCAATAAGAGTTTTTCAAGCTTACTGAGTTTTCAATCTATAAATCTACAAAAAGTAATTTCAGTTTATTTATGTTCCCATTTATGTTCTGATACAGCATGTAGCAAAAGTAAGGAGAAGGTGAAATATTTCAGGTGCCGCTTACCTGAATTTAATGAAAATATGTATACTATGTATGAAATTATGCCGGATCTAATGGCGAGTTCCGCATTACTGCCAAGTATACCGTTTTTCTTATAATGAATTATGGGGATAGAATGCGAAACCTTCAAGATGTTTGTAACTTTTTTGATGACAAATATTCTAACAGAGATCCAATAACTAAATCTACCATCAGCAGAATTAACAAAAAATTTCGTGATACTGGATAGGTAAAAGACGCAGTACTTTCTGGCAGACCGGAAAGCACAATAAATTCCTCATCTTGCTACCAAATCACTAGCAAGAGAGTACAACATCTCAACTTTAAAAGTAGGTTATAAAAAACAACGGATACAATACTTAGAAAATACTTTTGTATTTATAGAAAAATAATAACAAATAGAAAGTTAGGTTAATGTTTATAATAAATACCTGTAAAGATTTTTGTTTAACAAAATCACTGTTAGACTCCTGAAATTTCTTTGGCATTTTCTATGAACAATTTCAAAATAGATTAACAATTTTGATTTAAATTATTATAATTTATTTTTACTTGTTTATAAAAGTGAAGTAAAATTTTTTTCAAAGTCAAGTAACTAAATTAGGAATTTCCCTAGATCTCGCGCTTTTAAGACATAAAAAAATGACCTCTTTTCTTCTGTAGGAGATCCTTGTGCAGTGTGGTTGAAAAGTGATTTCTTTGGCATTTTTGCCAGTTTTTCTACAAGAAGTGTAGCTTTTGCCTTTATACCTGGTTGCAAAGTTTCTTTGAACCATAAGCATTTTGCTGATATATAAACAAAGTTATTTTTAAACAATAAACAGACGCTAAGTCTCGGTCGCAGTCAAAGTTTATAATAAAATAAAACTGGTTACACGTGTTTCGCTCGGTCGGGCATCATCAGACCTATCAGAAAAAATATATCCTAATTACTAACTAAAAGCCTTTAAATTAAATAAATAAATAGTACCTTTAAAATAAAACAACACGTCACATATACAACGTTAAAACAGTAAACAAATAATCACATTACATAGTTCGACGGATACTGAAAGAGGTTGAAACGAAATGTGTTCAAATGCATGTACATATAAAAACTCCTTATGCTTAAATTATAAATAAGTAATACAATAATGAAAAATTAAAAAAGGAGGTATAGCAGTGGTGAGATTTGAACCCGTATCTTCTGGGTGAGAAGCAAGAATAATAGTTTTATTGCTATTCGTGACTATAACAATATTTCGTTTTGGGTTTTTAGTTGTTAGGTAAATTATTAAAGATGAGGTTCGGTTCAAAATTAAAGGGCTCCTTTTAGCTTTGGTTATTTCCATCTTCTCCAAAAGGTCCAATTTTTTTACCCTTCTGACATTCATGGATAACTGTTACGTCATCCGATGTAGAAAATCGGTGGCCTGTAGATAGAAGATGGTTAGCGAAAGCTGATTTTGTCTCTGTGATATCTGTATTTTTATGTTTGTTGACCAAATGAACGTGTTCTTGGACCCTGGTTGAGATCTTTCGTCCTGACTGTCCTATGTACGTGGCAGGACACTCTCCACACCTCAAAGCATAAACACCCGACTTTGACAGAAATTCAGGTTTATCTTTCATAGTCACTAAATGTCTTTTCAGTTTGTTGATAGTTTTAAAGGCGATAGAAATATTTAACCCTTTAAAGAATTTAGCCAACTGGGTTGAAATATTTCCGAAATAAGGAATAGTTTTAAAAGTTTTGTCATTATTTGAGGCAGC
Source organism: Kuschelorhynchus macadamiae (assembly GCA_030620095.1). NCBI lineage: Eukaryota > Metazoa > Arthropoda > Insecta > Coleoptera > Curculionidae > Kuschelorhynchus > Kuschelorhynchus macadamiae. The sequence goes on from JAUTXW010000656.1 coordinate 972,308, forward strand.
ATGTATAACGTTAAAGGACATTTTATATTTGTTAAAGAACTTAAAGTATAATTTGTTGAATTTTGCGAAAAGCCGTTGTTAGATGCTATTTGCTTAATAGTATTTAGTTCTTTTTTAAAAGCGTCCTTAGATAGGGGTATTTTAAAAAGTCTATAAAAGAAACAATTAAAAGCTGCAAATGTATGTGTATGTGGGGAATTGGAATGAAACTGTATAATGTTGTCTGTGGAAGATGATTTTCTAAAAATCTCGAACTCTATTCGGCTACCATTTCTTATAAGCAAAAGATCTAGGAAAGGCAGCTTACCAAGACTTTCTTTCTCCAGGGTAAAGGTAATTTTATTATGGAGGGTGTTGATAAAGTTTAGAAAAGCGGACAACTCTTGGTCATCTCCATTCCAGACCACGCAAATATCATCCACGTATCTCTTATATGTGATCAGATGGCGCGCAAAATGACTTCTCATGATCTTACTCTCTAAGTGGTTCATAAAGACTTCGCTGAGAAATGGAGACAGGCAAGACCCCATAGCTAAACCCGTTAGTTGTTTAAAAAATAAGCCATTGAATTTAAAAAAGTTTTGGTCGAGGACTAAAGAGAGAAGAGAGATAAGGTTATCTTTAACTATATCTGGAAGATGCCTTTTTACTAATAGATCTCGAACTAAATCTATACACTCACCAGGAGGTATACTAGGGAATAGGTTTTTGACATTTAGTGATATTAGGATAGCTTCATTTGGTATTTTAATGTTTTTAAGATGGGTTGCCAAGCTCACTGAGTTTTTTATCGAATGGATGTTTTGGAAACCTGTCACCTCCCTTAATATTTTATTAAGCCATGAAGATAAGTTATAGCATGGCGAGCTGGTGTAAGATACTACCGGTCTAATAGGAGTATTTTCTTTATGCACCTTCGGTAAACCATATAGTAATGGGGTCCTCGGGTTCATAGGATATAATTTGTACTTGTTGGAATTGAAAAATTCTAGAGTAACCAGAGTTTGGTCAAGAACGTTCTTAACCTTGGCAAAAAACGAGTTAGTTGGATCTTTATTAATCTTCTGGAAGTCTCCAGAATCCAAGAAGTTCAAAACCTTATGTAAGTAATCAGTACGTTTCATGATAACTACACAAGAGTCTTTGTCTGCTTTAGTTATTATTAGGTCATGTGATTTAATTTTGTTTTTCAGAGAAGTGAGATTTTTGTCAAAGTAGTTTTTCTTCTTATTGTTTGGTATGTCGGAATTTAAAAAATTAATTATTTTAGCTCTAATAATATTTTTATTGCTTATATCTGTGCTCTGAATGATATTTTCCGCCTCAACTGCAAGAACTTCTTTACATTTTAAATCTATGTTATGAGATAAATTAAATTTTAAATTATGATTTAACAATTCTTCCTCTCCTTCTCTAAACGAAACATCTGTTAAATTAAGCAAACGTTTGTGAAACTGAAAAGGATTGTTAGACATATTTAATTGATGATTATTTGGACCCCTGTTTTGTACTTTAAGATTTTTAAGTTTGTTATTTAGCCTAATAAAAGTATTATGTCCAAACGTTTCAACCTCGTCTCTTAACATTGAATCAACTAACACAAACTCTATAAAAGATAGTATGAAAGTTAAAGTAAAATAAAGACGTGTTGTTTTATTTTAAAGGTACTATTTATTTATTTAATTTAAAGGCTTTTAGTTAGTAATTAGGATATATTTTTTCTGATAGGTCTGATGATGCCCGACCGGGCGAAACACGTGTAACCAGTTTTATTTTATTATAAACTTTGACTGAGACCGAGACTTAGCGTCTGTTTATTGTTTAATTTAGAAACAGATCTCTTTGTGAATAATGGATGATTTACTACAAAGTTATTTTTGGCGGTTGAAACTTGACTTCTGATTTTGGCTTAAAAGGCCAGTGAAATCTCATTTGTAAATCCTATTTCTAATCATTTTATTAGTTTAAAAAAAATATCTTGTGTATACTCCTGCACTTTTAAGTCATAAAGGTAAATTAAAATAATACATACCTTTAAATGTATCTGCAATTAGCTGTGCTTAGGCTTCGTTTATTATAGGCCTTTTTTTCTATGGGACAACACACACTTTCACCATTAGTCTCTACTCTGGGAACTCTCTGGATAGGAACAGGACTGAGCTATGGAGGACTCCTTTATCAAAACACAAGTCACTAAAGATAGTGGAATGGAATCCAGGTTTTATTTGTGTAGATGTGTTGTTTTGGGAACCATCTTAATTGTCAAGGTTATTTTCATCACCATTTGTAAATAATTACGCCTCTTAATTCTCAAACGAACTATGAATATATCCAACATATACAATTCTTCGGCAGTTTTTAGTGGTTCTGTTGTTCAAATATTATACTCAGTATATAATTCAAGAATGAATAGGTTGTAGACTAGTAAAATTTAGGGCCTTTTTTATATTAGTTTTAATGTAAATTATGCGTCAAAATATAATGTTACATGGAAGTATTAAAAGTTTTTCTAGCAGACTCAATCGCAAACACTAGATCGTTGGGTAATTTAGTTTCCTCTATTAAGGAGTACATAACATAACTTCTTTAAAACTATTAAATTAAGTAGTTTAGAGTTCACTAGGCTCACTATTATTATTGCTCACTCACTTCGATTCATAACTAGTGCTCTTGTTTCAAATCCATGCTGGTTTCTCTTATTGATTTATTGAACTTTAACGAACTTTATATGAAAACTTAGACCAACATTATATGAAAAATTATCTCATCTTGGCGTTTTATTTATCGTAATATCTTCCTGTCTTTCGTTTATGAACATTTGGGTAACCAGAATTTACTTAAAACAGGTGGCGCATGTATTACCCACACCACTCTACTCTTGAAGAGCTAGTCGGCGCCCTATAAGTTCTGATTCGTTGTAATAGAACGTCAAGCAAATAATAACATCAAGCAAATATCTTGATCACTTTTTCTGTTAAATAGGTCCAAGCACAGCTGTAAAATTAACAAGGACTTAGGCGTCCCCTTTTCTCACTTCCTTTCCAAACTTAGTTGAAAGCACTTCCCTTCCTCCTTGTCTCTTTTTTTACCTTTTTTTTGTCCCACTTTTAACATGCAGTATTCCTAAACTCGAAATTCCTATACAATCCTAACCCCAAATATTTCCACTTCTTTTGTCAGCAATCCTATTTTGCACCGTCGTTTACCTTTCACTACCCATCCTCTCTTTTTCTATTTTTTCCATAACAAGGTTTTTAAAATGTAGTCCATTTACTTCCTGGCGGTTGGCCAAATACTGTGGGAAAACACTTAATACATTAAAAAGGATGCCAGTCTCCTCGATTCGTATATATTCTATTTCTATTCGTTCCTTTAAATCATTGGGCTTAGTTTTATCCTATGTCCAATCCATCTTCCAAAAAAAATATTGTCTAAATATTCCAGAAAATTTTGAGCGAAATGCGGTGGAGCACCATCCTGCTGAAACCATATTTCATCATTTAATGCACCATTACCTAAAAAAATCAAGTAAAATACTTACAACAAGTAAAGTAAGGAACTTCGGAAATAATTCTGCAATAGCTGGGACCATTTCGGCCCTCAAATGATTCAAATATCTTTCTCCAGATAATGTGTCTTCTATGAAGAAGGAACTGATTACACCACATAAAACATTTATCTTTTGAGGAAATTGGGTATGATTTTCCCTGGCCCAATATCGACAATTATGCCTGTTAACTTTTTCATTCAAAGGAAAAGTTGCTTCGTTTGAAAAAATAATTTGATTGCCAAAATTTATATTGGTACTGCAACGTTCAATCATGATTTCACAAAATTCCAAGCTTCTATCGTGTTCATCCTTTAGAATTCGGTCTACGGAGATGTTTGAGATATGATTTTCTCTTTCTAATATTCTGGTAGCAAGGTGCCGATTTTCTTTTAAACTGATTAAAACATTCCGAGCTTTATCATCATTTGTTGCGCTTTTAGGTCTGCCAGAGCGTACAGCATGCATCTTTTACCTTTCCAGTTTCACGAAATTTTTTGTTGATTTTACTTACGTTAGAATTAGGTATTGGATTTCTATTCGGATATACGTTATTAAAAATATTACAAACATCCCACAGGTTTCGCATTCTATACCCATAACCCAATATAATTAAAATTTCAATTCTTTGGGTTTCAGTTAAATGACCCATTTTTGCAAATCAACAAAACCGACATTGTGGAACATATCAAATAACCTTTTGTAAGCAGGTATTTTAATAAAGGGTAATTTTTTTTAAAAAACTGCTCACTTTCATAAAAAGTGCTCTTAATAAAAAGTATTGAGAATTTTACGCAGATTTTAAAAAAGTAATATAATATAAGGTCTTCCATTAAAAAAAAATATTTTCCTTTCATAAAACAAAAACGGTAAACTTGGCAGCAATGGGAAACTCACCATTGAATCCGGCGTAATTTCATACTAAGTGTACATATTTTTATTTAATTCAGGAAAGCAGTACCTGAGATATTTCGCCGTTTCCTTACTTTTGTGACACGCTGTATAATCAGTACCTAGGACAATAAATTGTTATTCACTTTTAACTTTAAACTCTCCATAATACAGTAATCTGGTGATATGCTTCCAAAAATACAATTATTAACAACTAAATGTCCAAGCTGATTTTGTTGCTATAATTTTGGTCAATACTGCATATTGACACGAGCACGATAAATAGTGCCACATTTCACGCAGATATCCGCCACAGATTTAAAATGAAACTCACCAACCTCATCAACTAGATGTTACCACCTTAACGGGAATATTTACGATAGAGCACGAGAACGGCATACATAAATTCATATATTATCACAAATAGAGGTCGCAGTTTACACATTGAATTGATGTAAACTGGCTTAACGGATACATCGCTTTAGTTTACTGTGTAGTTAGTCAATAATAACGAAAACCATACTATATCGCCCACGTTGAATGGGATTATTTATTTTGTGGTGTTTCCGACATATTTATGCTGTATTTATAGGCAGAATTCGTTTTAAAAGTTAAAGAGGAAAGCACAAGCCTTAAAAATGTCATCGAGAAGTGTAACCGGATTGCTATAAAGTTGTTTAATTTTGTACTATTTTATTCGAAGTCCAAAAAAGAATTAGTTAAGTAAACTCGACCAATAATCTCTCATCGTTTGACAGCAGAATGAAAAATATTAGAAAGAAAAAATATATAGACACAATCTATATTTTCTTAAATGAAAGAGCCTATATATTTATGTTTGTTTTTTAGGTCTGTTGTTACTGATTATATATATCCAGGTTTCATACCTTTGTCTCTAAAAACAACTTAGAAAATTTGCAAGGCAGAGGCATTGACTCCACAATTCCTGTTATAAGCTGAATTGTTCTTTCTTTATAACGCATTGTGTGTTAATGTAAAATATTACCTAGACAGTAAACTCAAAATTGTATACAAGTAAACTTCCATAAAGTATACGGATATAAAGTATTTTTTTACCTGCTGCAAACTTTATTTCCAAGAACCAAGTCCAACTATTTTAATGCCCTTGGCTATAATAGACAGCTAGTTCTTGATTTTATTCTTTGTTTAATTCACTTTTTAGTCTTTTTAGTATAAAAAGTTATAATTTTCCCCTAAGTTTAATTAACTTAATAAGACCAATGAAATGCAAGTTTAAAATAATTATTGGTTAATTTTAATAACCAAATTATCAATATCGTAATATTGGAGATAAATTCTTAATTAGTAATCAATCACCCATCCATTCAATTTAAATGATAATATACGGTTAAATAACAATGCTTCAATATTCATATCCAAATATTGGAACAGTGCGTTGCACAGGTAGAAAAATATTAATTTTTATCATCATATATAAACTTGCTTAAGAGATACACTAAATACAAAAATGTTATTTCCTTACTTAGTTTCTATAAATTTAAACACTTAAAAACTGTTAATGTTCTTGGAGACTTAGAACACTTCAGTCCTTGGGCCCCTTGACAGATGCACCTAGACCGGACTATAGTTTATGTATCTATTTGAGGACAACTTGAAATTTGGAACTGTATTCTAATTCGGATTATTAAAAAAAAGAAAAGAAAACAACTCAAACACACTGTATATATACAAAAGAATATATTTTCAAATTCAACTCACACAGACGAAAATATTAAAATTGGATATACATCCCCATACTAAAACCACAGCGACTTGTGAACCCAAAGCCTTAGACTTGCCGAACTAGATTTTTGAAGAGAAATATTGAATTTGGATACACAATCCGATACGAGAATTGCACAGCTATTTCTGAACGCTGACGCTACACCATCCGAACTAACTTGCTAAATTTTCTTTTAGAGAAATACATAAATACTTGCCATTTAATATTTCTCCACCATATGTCATCCTATTGATCTAAACAGAGTTTTACCACTGGAGATACAGATGAATCATAAGTATCCAGAAAGAATAAAGAAGTGCAGATTTACTAGTTAGAGTAGAACAAGGTCAAAACTGTTGGAAACCCGCTGAGTAAGCTCAACGAAGTTTCTAGCATGTTTTATGTATGTTTTTGATATCACCAAAAATATGTATTCTTTTGTGATAGCTTGTCGCTTTTGCAGGCGTTTACTAAACCCTTACAAAAAACCAGGTTTTTACATTTACGAAGCTGGATTGACTGAATATTATTTTCATAGAGTAGTGTTATTTTTACTTTCGTCGTAATAGGGAAGTATTGCAATCGCAAAAAAATCAGCCTATCAGGTTTTTACAGATCTTCACATTTTAGGATCCCTAGATATAAAAAAAACATTTTTTCTCAATTCTGTCTGTTTGTCACTCTGTCTATACGCGGTATAGCTCCAAAAATTGCTTATCCGATTGACTTCAAATTTTGGACATAAGGGTCATAAGGGTCTGAAATGATTATATTTTTTAAAAATCCAATATGGCGGAACAAAATGGCGGTCCAGTGAAATGTTAAAAAAATTATTACTAAAAAAACTACTTATCCAATTTTTCTGAAATTTTGCACATAAATCAAGTATTACATAGGAATCAACTGGTAAAATGTTGTTACGAATTCAAAAGGGCGGAAAAAAATGGCGACAAAATAAAATGTTTGTAATCGTGAAAAAAATCCCCCTTCAAGGTTTTACATAGCTCAAATTTTAGCGTTTTTAGATGCCCAAAAAGATGTTTTCTCAATTCCGTCGGTCTGTCCGTCTGTCAATTTGAGGCTTAGCACAAAAACTACTTACCCGATTGATTTCAAGTTTTGGTCAAAAATTATTTTATGAGGATAACGTGGTAACATTTTTTACATATCGGCGGAACAAAATGACGGCCTGGAAAATGTAAAAAAAATGGATTTATTTAATTAAACAGTTATATACAGGGTGTTTAAAAATAAATGTGCTGTATCGATATATCTACGATTAAATCAATTTAAACTTTTTATATATTTTTTAAGGATAATTCAGATTTTTTTAATGATAACACCCCACAAGAATTTTACGTACTTTTGTTTTCAACGTTTGTTTTTACAAATCACATAAAGGCCGATTATATTTCGTAAAGATAGAACATCAAGAACAAATAATTTTTGCAACAAAATTATGCTTATCTATAAAAAAAGTGGACCAGTGGAGCGGATACAATATGTGGACGTCGAGGAAGAACAACTCTGGATGTTGTGCTACGCGGAAATATATCGAAGTGCTCCTTCTATACGGAACTATAATACAAAGTTTAACCATTACAACCATTTTATTAGGCTATTTTATTTAATATTGGATGGATAGTCTATTTGGACTTGTATCTGTTTTTCGTCATACTTATAATTACACTGAAGGTTCTAATTTACAATAGTTTTGGCAAAATTGAGGATCCGTGTTATAAATAAACTGCACACGAATGAAAGTGAACGGGCCGAAAAAAAGACACATAGGTTAAATCAGTTTTCTTAAATTTAGATAGCTTATTGCTAGTCTAATTTTAAGTTAGCATAAGTTAATTTAAGTTTGGTTTAAGTCCAAGATACTATAATATTATAAATTTAGTTTTAGGTGAAATATCTTAAAGTCTTGTATGTAAGCATGTTGTTATGGTGAAACTAGCCTAAAATAAAATATGTTTAAGGAACAAATAACTAGCGGGATTTTGACTCTCTTCCACGAACGATACGTACCATGCAATGTGACGTATTCCTTGGTAATAATTTATTGAAACAGGCAAACCCCTGTTATAGGTGTAATCGCTTAAGAAGGGGCGCACCTAAGGCACGCTGAGGCCCTAAGGAAAGCTTCGGGTTAACAAATGTACAATACAAACCGTCACGCAAAGTATTGCAAATATTTGGGATTTTTTTAATAATTGACTCAAATAGAATTTGAGTTGGGAAAAAGTTTTTGCTCGAAAAAATCACAAAATGGTAACGAAAACGGTTGTTTCTTTTCCTATTTTTATGGTTATATATCAAATTTCAGTTGACTCTAAATATTTCTGTTTTTTTTTAATGAATGCTTTTCACTTTACCAAATGTAAGCAAACCTGACTTAAACTATCTATTTTTGATAAGTGTTCCACCCAAATGCATTTTTTTAATTATTCATTTATTTTAAACGCTGTTTTGTTGACGAAAACATAAAAGGATCCAAAAAGTGCGTCCAACTTGATGAAACATTTATCCAGTTTCCACAATTTAATATAAAATGTTTTTAAATTGGGTTATTTAATATTCTTCACCCCACGATTGGCAGTAAATCAAAAGAGAAACATTTTAAGTCAACCGATAGGGTGGAAATTTTGTATATAGATATGAAATAAAAAAAAACATAATTTTCATTTTACAAAAAATTAAATCAATCAAATTCTAAATTTTGAGTTAAAAATTAGTTTTTACCATTAAAAAAAAGACAAATTTGACAGGTAAGACAAATCACGTGACTAATTTTTTTATTGCCATTTTGTATTATTTTTCAAGCAAAAACCTTTTACAATCTTAAATTTTACTATGATCAGTTATTAAAAAAAAATTCTCATGTTGTGGACGTTACTGGTGACACTGTGTATAAAAATGTAAAACATCAAAAAAATTAACGTCGTTCTTCTTGAGCCACCCTCTGCAATAAGCCACTTAAATACGAGGCCTATTAAATCAGAATTTACCGCTTTTTACCCCTCTTGCTTTTTTTTGGACAAGACAAATATGCCATAGATTTATCACAACCAGCGCGAAATGTAAATTTAAAACGCGGCTCATTTTTTAGCCTGAATATCAAGATGTAAAACATCCAGCTCCGCGTGCTCGTTCGAGTTAATGTGAAATGAGATGCAAAAAGTTTGACTAAAATATTTACAATTTTTTGCTAAAATTTAAAACGTTTGTAACGAGCCGTAATAATTTTTAGGTATAACATTTAAAGGTGAATTATGGGATAATATACCTGTACCCTTATGCGAGTTGCAGGTATGGAATATTTTTAGTTTTATTTTAATAGCTACCAGTAGAAATAACTATTTTATCTTAATTATTGTTATTTTTTCGACGGTTAGTATGAATAATAACAACATGTATCTTAAAAACAATGCGATATTAGTTAACCGGTATAAATGGGTGTTTTTTTTAATTATAGTGTCAGTATACTAATTATATTAATTCTTTTTTGCTTTTGTTTTGCTATTTATGCTATATGATAGAAATAGATAGAAAAGAATTTATGCTATATAATTATAGAAAAAGTGTCGCAATCATCCCTAACTCGTATGTCGCAACTGGGGAGGAAAATTTACAGGTTTAAGGCATTAACCTTTCTCAGCTCGTGCATAATATGATGTAGGTTAGGTTATATCAAGGGCGAGAAAAGAAATATTCTTTGAATGAAGAGAAAGTAGTAGCAACTGTTATAAAATGCGCATTCATGCATTCGTCGTTTTATTTGTTTTAAATTTATTTTTACCTAATCTACTCATCAACAGTCTTTTCATCCACTATGTACTCCTGGATATTAGCTGTAATTTTACACAGGTACAATTTATTGTCGAATCTGAACGACGCTATTTGAGAGGTGATTTTAGCGTATAACTGATGCAGCGCACAACCACCAACGCCAGAAGGCGAGCGCATTATGTATTTTTAACAAAGTCTGCGTTGGCTCGGAATCGAACCGGGGACCTTCGGCGCCGAACAATAGTCATACAGCCATGCTCTCCCTAACCTAACCTAGTCTAATACGGGGTTAAAATTCAACAATACTACCTTTAAAGAAATGCTTATAGAGAAATAGACCACAACTAAATCGTCAAAACCAAGACCACCTCTGGAAGCGCAAGAACAAGTTCAAGACCATTATTGGCATGAACTTGATCTTGCAACTATTTTATTAATATCATCTATAAACCAATTTAAAGAAGATTTATTATGCCTAACAATACAAAAAACTTTCTTTAATCTTTTACTTTAGGCACTTATAATAACAGCATAAATAGATTTCAAATCAAATCAATCAAATTTTCAAATATTAAAATAACTAACCCATACGACAGAGAAAAATTGAAAATACTCCAGGAATACCTAAACAATTTAGTCATGAGTATGCCCAATAGAAGTTCAGAGATTTGGAATCTTTGTTAAGAGACATAATTTTGGCACGTCCTATACAGAATAAAAAACAAATGTTTGTAAATATTTTATTTATAACACTTCTGAAATGTTTTATTTTCCATGATCTCTTAAGGAAGATATGTAGTATTTATAAATGTGCATAATATCACTCATATTAAAGTTTTTCAACCTAATCGTAAGCATTATATCGACTATTAGAATAAATTGTTTTTAAAACGATAGCATTGTTTAGACGTTGTTTTCATTCTGTCCTTAATTCACGTCTTGTGTTGTTTTGATGTTGAACTACAGATCTAACAAAATTCACTATTCACTATTAACAATAAAGTGCGACTACAAAATTAAAAATTGTGAGTAATTTCCATTTTATTAACTCAATTTCTGAGTTTAAAAGGTGTGCGCACGGCTCAGAATGATTCAGTGTTCAGATCTCGTGGAGTAATTGAAGTCGAAACGTCGGATAGTAATTCCAATTTGACACGGTCTAATCCCAGAAACCATGATTTCTTAAGTGTGCGCAATATGTTTTATGTTACAAATTTGATATTCAGCAATAGTAATGTAGGATTATCATGCTTAAATTCTGACTTCTCGGACTTGAAAGATAATGTAAATATCTTTTAAACTTCTTAAACAAACTGTCATTCCGTATGTCTCTGCAGTAAAGTCAAACTGTTTCTATCTGTTACTATCGTAAAAGTTTTTAGTTAATCGAAAATGTATTAAAACAATTTTGGGATAACCTGTATAATCTGAAATGAACTTTTCGGTATTTTGATAATGTAAAAGCATAGAAAGAAAAATACTGTTACTTGTATAATTTTTCCATAGAAATAATTTCATATTAAAAAAAAGATTACAATTTTGAGATAAATCTAAATATATGTTTTTTTCTTTTTGTCCATTTTGGTATACAAATTTTAATCGATTTTTTGTTTTTTTTTAATCTCGGTTGAAATGAAATTTGAAATTTTTGGCATTTTCTACGGCCGTAGAATAAACACTGTTGTTGTTAATAATAAACACTGTTGATGTTAACCTTTTTTATGATATTGTCAATAAAAAGCAGTATTTTAAATCAAAATTTTAAAGACGTGTTGAAAACACTCGATAACTTCTTTTATTTTGGAAATATAAGTCTTCAAAATCGCCTTACAAAATTGTATTAGACAAACTATTGTCCAGCAGTGTAGTTTTTTAAGGTCCGTCTTGAATCATTCATTGGAATTTTTAAGTCATAAGATTTAAGATTACTACAAAATTGGAAACAATTTTCATTCTATTAACTTAATTTTTGAGTTTAAAAGGTTTGCGCAATATGTTTTATGTTACAAATTTGATATTCAACAATGGTAATGTAAGATTATCATGCATAAATTCTAAAGAAATTGGTTTATTTGGCATTCCGGTTTTAAATGACTTCTCGGACTTGAAAGATAATGTAAATATCTTTTAAACTTCCTTCGGAAACAAACTGATCCCTCCGTATGTCTCTGCAGGCTTGTAATTTGAACATTACCAATTCAAATTCGAAAATACTGTTCAAAATTCCTGTCTCTAATAAATAATTAATCCAGAAAATTCCCCGAAGTACTCCAGATAAAATCGCCAAAACGGAGGGGTTTATTAAAGAAACGTTACATAGGGCAAAGGGCATAAAGCAATTAATTAAAAAGGAAGAAGAGACAATAAAATAATTTTAACGGTGAATGTTTTGAAAAGAGGTCGTTATTTTCTATACGCTTCAAATGAGTTTTAGGGAAGTGAATTTAGAATACTCGAACGATTTGTGACAGTAATAGGTTTTCATATTAACAGGTATATTTTACTGAAACGAATCAAATTTTAATGAAATACCTTGGGGTGTTAAAAACTTACTAAACTACATTTACGCCCATATGATTTACTCACATGTTAAGAAGTGTTTTTGGTAAATTTATGCGTTTTAACTTAAGACAATAAAAGTTATTAAATTTCATCATTGTTTCTTTTTTTTCGGTGTCTAATTTATTTAATTCTAAATCCCGGGATACGAACACACTTCAGGATTGACTTCCCTAATTATATTAGTACCTTAAGAAATATTATTTATTTCTGGTTATTAGACAGAAAGTCAAATTTTTAAGATCGTTTAAAATGATATGTTTATTTTTCAGTGCGTTGTTAAAGTCGGTTTTATTTTTTTCAATTTTTTTTAATTTTTATGATAATTTTGTTTATATTTTTAGTTTTGATTTTAAACTTACCTTTTGTCTACTTACTGTTTCGTTTATTTTAAATTTTTATAAACAAATAGATACTAACGAGTCTATTCTGCACTATTTCTTTATCATATCAACACTGCTTAAAAATGTTCAAATTTTACATTATTTAAATTGTTTTTAATTTGAATTTTAAAGGAGAGAATGTAAAACTCTCCTCCACTATATATTGTTTTTATCATATATTATATAATACTATAGATGTTAACTACAAAAAATCGGAGTGCACATAGGTGAAATCAGGGGTGACTCAAGGGTCACATTTGGGTCCCATTCTTTTTAATATTTTTTAACGACTTTGGAAATGTGTTCACGATCTCAAAATTTACTATTAAAACTCAAAATGACTTTAGATGATGATTTCACATTGAATCTTTTTTTAAATAATGTCAAATTAAAATTTGTATTTCTTAAATAAAATAAAATAAAAATAAATAAAGACAACTCCAATTTTTATTATCGCTAAGAGTACTTTTTATACAAATAATTAAAGCAGTTAGTTTTTCTATTACTGCGCATGGTCGGTTTTTAAAATATTTTTTTAGAATCATTCAATTACATATAATTAGATACTCACGAAATATATTATAATAAAATTTTTTTAGAATGGCTTATTTATACGAAAATTATAATAAACTAAGGAGTCAAATAATAAATAAATACCGAATCAAATAACCACAAAACGGGTGCCGCATTTCATAGCAAACAACTGAAGATTGGAATGCTAGCGTTTGAAATATTCCTTTTACACACTGTTAATCAGGAATAAGACTTTTGATTATACTGCATATGTTTAATGTAAATTATACCCTCTTAATTACAAAGTATTTTATTTACAACCACTAATGTAATGTTTACATTTTAAAAGTTTGAAAGAAACATAATTCTGAGTTTGGCATTTATCCGGATGAAAAGTGACATTGATTTAATCAAAGTGATCGCTTTCCACCCGGGTAAATATCACTTTCCACCCAGGCAAATGTTGATATTTATTGAATAACGAAAATTTTTGTATGCTTGGCTTATTTAGTACCATAGTAACCATTGTCAAAATGTCAATTTGACTTTTTATTTGTCAATGGTGGCAAAGCTTGTGGTTATACAGAAGTCTTACTTTGTCAATTCTCACATAGTTATATTTGTCACAAAAAACGTCATTAGCATTTAAAAGGTATGGATGGAAATAAAATAGTATAAAAACCTCGGCGAAAAGGTTTCATTCCTGGCACCATTTTTTTTTCTCGACAGGAATGAAACTCTTTTCACCTAGATATATATAATTTTATTTCAAATTGTTTTTAACAGCTAGTACGCAGTCTAGTCGCACTGATTCGTTTGGAATGAAATATGGTTCAAATTATAAATGCATCATCACACATAGCCAAAGTTCTGATTTAACTGCGTAGTAATTCTAATTGCTTCAGACTGGTTTGAGTGCAGTTTACAGAATATCATACGGGACAATAAATTAACCAAAAACCAACCATTCTAGAACCTTAATTATTTGTAGCAATACAAAAGAACTCAACAACAGAAATAACAAACATCAGGACAGACAGGATCACACAACTGTACCATCTATATTAATCGTTAAGAAAATTAACATTAGAACCTCATTTAAAATAAGCTGAACTCAAGGAACTTTTCTCATAAAAACGAAACGTGATCGAAGCAATGGCAGGTGGAGAATATATTCAAAGGAACCTGCGAGTGGTAATAGTCATTTATTAGGGAAACGAAGGGACCTCTCGCAATGAGAATCTGAGAAGACAAAAAGACATATTATACAAGTTAAAATATCCAGATAGGAGATGATAAAGCTTGTTTGCCCTAACCAGCACCAGATTCAGTAGTACGCCCTTGTCGCAACAGTGTCGAAAATTGAAATTTATTATAGCCTCTTTTATGGCAGAAAATTAAAGCAATCTTAGCCATCCAAGTATGGACTAGGATCTGGAGGCCACTTCCTGTGCAAGACGAATCACTTTCAAATGCATACCCTATTGCACTTATCAGCATCACGTCTAGCAGCGCACGAGCAATATATAAATTCTAACGTAGGTAGTTTGCACTTTAGTCTTTACTAATCAACAGAAAGGTTAGAATAAGTAAGACAGTGGATGAACGGCATGTTTATCAATAATAGTTCTATATTATCTGCTCTGTTTATTATTGACAAACAAATTATGCCACCAAAATCTGCATCGAATTTCTATCTAAATAATTCAGCGACTACGTTAAGCTGTCCCATTAAGTTTCTTTAGCCCTATATTTAAGGAGGTAGTTATGGGTTTAATTAGTGGACCAACCCTGAAGCATCCAATTATCGAACATATATTTACTAAAGGAAAAGTTTTCTTAAAAAAATACACTCTGCTGTGTATTTCAGAATAAAAATCTTATATCGATTGAATCTATATAAAAGAGCTAAATCGGTCGAGATCACCATAATAGAAATAAACCGGCAACCCTGTCAATATCAAATTGATTCCATTTTATTGGCGAAATTCCAAACACGTACATTTTGTTTGCATGCAGACTTCTTAAAATTCCCCAAACTCTCCACCGACTAGATAGAATATCTCCGAAGAAGAGCACATGCAATTTTGAGTAGATAATGGATTTGGCAAATAGATAAATAATAATCTTCACCAGAAATTTCGTGAAAAACTCTAGAGAATTTCAAATTGGGGTTGTTTTCAAACTGTAATGAAAATGCCCCACAAAGCAAGTCTGAGAACGATTTAAGTCTCAAGATGGCTTTGGCAATTTTTGAGATTGCATCGGGATCTAAAATTCATGAGGACACAATGGGAACTGAAATCGAACTGTTTTTCGATCGTGGCAAATTTGTCTTTATATTTGTGGTAACAACTTGTTTAACATTACGATTGGTAAAATATTTATTACCTTTATTGCAATCATGAAGTATAAAAATTACTGTATTAACCAAAGGTTAACTTTAAATTATTTTTGTTATTTTTCGTTTTGTATTTAGTCTTCAAAACAGGCTTAAGGAAAAAGTAGGTCGAAACATAGTAGGCGAAAAAGAAGGCTTAAATATAGTACTCTATCCAGGTTCTGGAGTTGAGTAAGAAAACTGAATAATTTTTGTATACTGTTGTTTAAAGTTAAGTACGAGATTCAAAATCACTAAATTAAGCTTTAATTACTCTTCATGCCATTACAATGACCTACTCAAAAAAATTGATATTCTTAAAATTCATGAGACAATTAGAGCTCTACGATCAAAAGAAAACTAATAGACATGGAGCAAATAGGTGAAAAAAATGTTAACAATATTCGAGAGAAACAAATAACTTCTTATCAAAAAAAAGGTGTTTTAAGTAATTTTCTAGTATGGCAAACTAATAATTAATATTGAGAAGTGGGAAATATTTTTGACCATTATTCCACTAACCGGCAATAAAATCTCTATTCACCTGACAATATTGCCACTTTACTGGTGCTCGACAAAACCAACATCATCATATTGCCGCGAGAATATAATTCATGTGTCACGTGACTCAGTTTGGTCCAATAAAAATTAATAATTTCCTTAGTTGCACCTTGTTGCCAAGCGAAGTAGAGTATGGCCGTAGATCAAGCATTGGGCATTTGCCAAAATATATATAATATAGATAAACTTAATATGCAAAATCGGTCCCGTATGTGGCTCTCTCTAGCATTTGTAGTCTTCGTGATTTTTTTAAAAAATAATACAGGTCTGTTCCAATTCCGTGCTTGTAGTATGTATCTACGACTTAGCAGGTCGACGAGTTGTAAAATGTGTACTTATGCAACCTTGGGCCAAAAAATGTTTATTTAGGAAAGTACATACAACTACAACAATCTGTTTACCTTGTTAGCCTTAATATTCGAGAAAACGGAAAACTTGCGTGACTTTCCCAATTCTTTTCATTTGATTATTTTATAATATTAATGCGGCTATGTTAGTGATCATTTTCCCAAGCTATGCTTATGATAAATGTGTATGTATTTTGGTTTTATTACGAAAGGTAACTAGAGAAATTTTATTAGGAAAGTGGTATTTGTTTCAATTTCTCTAAAGCTAAACTAAGAATGTAATTGAAATGTGGATTTTTAATTATAAAAATAGCTAAATTTGCGAATATTACAAGCAGATTGTAGTTTTTATTTTGGCGTAAACTTTCTTAAATTGAAATAACCTATTTAATTTTGCAATAGTGAACATACTAGATACAAATGCGCTGACAGCATCAATCTCAAATACACTGTTGTAATATTGATCGATCAACTATATAATCTAAAAAGAAACAAACAAATATAAAACATATAATTAAATTAATTCCTAAAATTTAAATAACTTAAATTCAAAAATGTCAGAATAATGACCAGGGTGTTATTGTTTGTATTTCTCGTTTCCCTGATAAGATAGTTAAAGTGCTGCCCTCCAATGAACGTAGTCTGCGTAGAATGAGTATACGGGTTGCGTCATATAAGTTAGTAATGCATGGTCTATAATATAATTTTTCGTAGTGGTTTTATAATTTCAAGCTAAAATAATGAATTCTAATCGATGGGGTCATCATTGATGAGGGCGAAATTAATAAAATTATTGCAATGTCAGTGCCGAGGAAAACAATTATTAATAAACAAAGCTAATGGCCTCAGTTTTCTCAGTGGTTGAAATTTCTTCATTCTTTATATTCTGTCGTCAAATATGACTCGTGATAAAATACTATTGCTTGTGTAATCATAACAGCACATTCAATTCTTCCTGCAGATTCGTTTAATTTGCATCTGGATTTCACTCGTAAATATCATCGATGTTTACGACACTTTTTTGACATATCTGTCAACTTTATTCGTTTCTTTTTATTATCCACTTTTCGAAAAAAAAATTCTTAAGGCAAAATTACTCTTCGGGTTTTATTTGAATTTCTTACCTTCTCGTAATGTTGCTCTAATATTTTTGATGAAACCTCTGTTCTGGCGGCTCGTGATTTTATCAAGCATCAAATTTTCATACCAGTCCAAAATTTTGCCGACAAAATTTCTTATTTTGTGACAATAAAAAATGAGTTTTACTAACGCAATGAGATTCTGAAATGGCAGATGTACAAAAAAATAGTTAAAAGCCA
Organism: Kuschelorhynchus macadamiae; assembly: GCA_030620095.1. Lineage (NCBI taxonomy): Eukaryota > Metazoa > Arthropoda > Insecta > Coleoptera > Curculionidae > Kuschelorhynchus > Kuschelorhynchus macadamiae. Next base: position 990,344 of record JAUTXW010000656.1, read on the forward strand.
GAACATAGCAGCGCTCTCAATAAATCATTGAGCTATAAAGAATTTATAGTAGATTCTGTACAATCTCGATATACTGCATTCTTTAATGCACTTAGAAACACATAAACGAAGGATAGAGGAGCAAAGGAAAGAATTGTTGAGACTTTTTAGTACACAAGAAAAACTAGATCGGGTCGCTGTAGATGCCCAACAAAAATAATAAAAATCAACAAGAAATATTTGTCTAAAAAGGAAAAAAATGAATCAATTCTGCGATGAATGCTGATGAATTCATCGATATCAGAGTATAGATTTTTACATAGGTAAAACATCGATTTATACATCATATATATTGTTTTGTAAGAACTGAATCTTTATTTTTCAAATTCAATAAAGAAATTAAATATTAAGCAACTTCTATTGAAAAACTCGGCAACGCCATGCGATCACGTTTTCGCACACCGCTGGAACATAGAAAATTTCTTGCGCAAAGTTTCTAGAAATGCATCGGAATTGTGCCGACGATAACTTTCTAAGAACTTTTCGAAGTCGGTAGAGACCGCGGTGAACCCAAAGGATTTTCATGGAATAATATAATATTACTTAGTAAAAGATATTCGGTTGTGAACGGTTAGGCAACCGACTATAAACCTAAAATAGATCATTGGTTCTGCGGCATTCCAGGACATGTTCCAGACAAAAATCATAATATCCTTATTATGGCGTTGGTGTAATGTGAAATAAAAAACTAATAACGCGGCTATGTAGACCTAACGTTATCGAATTATTTTTTCTGAGAAAGCAACTTTAGTTAGTACAAAGATAAAAAAAAACGAAAAAACGATTTTTTTACTCTTATTTTACCTTTCGAAGTGTCTAAAGCAAATGGCAAATATCAAAAATCCGTTACAGGAGAGACCTGCTAAAAATTTTCAATTTTAATTTTCATGTTTTGTCACTAAAATATCAAATTGGACACTGCATATTTAATACCTTGGAATAGGTAAACGTTTTACAACCATACAATGCTTTTACTGTTAACTCGAAGACGAAAACATGTTTTTAAATTATACAAAATATTTTATACAATATTTCTTATAATTATAATGAAATAAATAGTAAACTTGTAAAAATCTTTAAATGTGTATCGAAACGTATTAGCTAAGACCCCCTTTGTCCAGTGCTGTTTCTCAAAAGAGTAAAAATGTAAATTTTATCAGATATCAGTGATCCTTTTTAGTGACCGTGACGTCATATAGTTGGAAATTCCATTCTGTGCGGTGCTATTTAATTCTTTTAGTAGTATATATTAATTTAGCTTTTACGAAAAGTGCAATTCGAATAAAAATTCCTAAGCATAAAAACCAAGCCCATAGTACAAGTACTTTTAAGAAAAACAAGAAAATATTAATTTTTTTATTTGCATTTTAATATAAACACACATCTTACTCTTAAAAGCAAATTAAAAAAAAGAAAAATAATATATTTGCTGAGCATATAGATTATTTTTAGAGAAACATTGAAAATATTTTTAAATAATATTTATTTACGTATAACACATTTTACGAGTATTTTTCTACATATTTAGCATTCTCGTTCTATAATCTAAATTGACTGTGTTTGCCTACTTATATGTTTGTTGTGCCGAAAGGCTGTAACCACTACTTTAATAAAATGTTGATGTTCCTATTGAGGTAGTGGATCGAACCTTTTGACTTGGAAATCATAGAGACATGGACGCATGTCCCCCCAGAAAAATGTAAATATATGTTTTATGGTAAAAAATTGGTAATCAATTAGTTAGTTAGTTTTAGTCTTTAGTTATGTGCCAACCCTGCTTTTTTGACATTGTTGTCCTCCCCTGGAAAAAGTTTGGCGGGCGTTCAAGCATAAAGGCAAACAGTAATTTACCTACTAAACAGAGAATGCTAATTTTGATGGATTGGATACCCTCTTCTGGTCCAAATAATATGTGAGTGAAATACAAAAAAAAATCAAAACTACCTTTCTCTGTTAATTTAAATGCTTGAAATAAAATATCAAATAAATATTCAGTCTGGCTTGAAATAAATATGCAGATCTACTGAAACTAGTAACTTATTTGTTTCAGGTTATTAATGCAAATAAAATATATTCCTCAAGCAATTTTTATTATGTAGTCTAGATGTGGTATTATTTATTTAACAAAGACAATGATGTGAATATATATAAATATCATTTTCAAAGTGTATTTAACTGTACATACAAAAAAACTTTAACGTTTTGTAAAAAACTCTACTAAGTATAACATATATTATAAAATCTTATACATCTTTCTTCATACACATGAAGACCTAAATATTTCTTCCGCGTTTACGATTATCTGGTAAACTAATAAATATTTTATTACTGTTGTATAAGCGATATGCGACAGTATTTATAGCATGTAGAATTATTGTTTTTCATAATTAATAAACACTAGATTCACCGATACTTTCTTAAAAAAAACATTCTGATATAAGAACAATCAAAAAATACTATCCAAATGCAAATTGAACCAAACAGAGCAATGCCAACGAACGCCCGGACGGTACCAACTAAATGACGTCATCCAATTTGCCACACTTGTGAGATTGTTTGGAACGTTTGGGAAGCGGCTAAATCCTCAAAAATGTGTTATAAAGTTATTATTTATTTTTTAGGCGTCATATTTCGAGAATCTTATTATATATAGATGAAACTAAACATTACTATTTAATAAGAATATATCAATTCGTTTGATCCACCCTATATATTTAGCTAATGTTAATTATGTTATTATAGGTAAACTTTTTATTATTTATAATGATTACGGTCACGATAGTTTCTAAATGGCAACATCCTGCATCCATAAATACCAATCTTGCCGTACGCCTGTATGGTTATTACTCTTGCACTATAACATATATTATAATATCCTCGGCATGTACTGAAGAATTATGCAGAACTGCTGCCTCGATGTCTCGCTGCATAACAAATTAAAATTATGTCTCCGGTAAAGAGGATTAGGATATTTACATGAAATACAAGTACATCTTTCTCGCTATTTGGTGACTCTTCAAAGCCGTTTTTGAGTATACAGGAGCCATGGGCGGGGCCCAAGGTGTTGTCTTGCGATAATCCCTCCTGATTTAGGAGACTTGTTTAGCTCGTTTTGTGCATACATGGCTTAAGGGATTTAAGCAGAGTATATTTACGATTTAGAGCGGCACAAAGTTATAACTGTTTCATTACAAGGTATTTGTAGGGCTTTAAGTGGAACTCAATACTTTTCTATAAGGACAAAGTTTTTATGTAACTAAAACAGTAATCAGTTAAGTGAAAAAAAAACATTATAAAGTAGTAATTATACTGGGGAACAAATTTCAACTTTTTTTTTTCTTGAACAAAATCTATTTTTTTAATTCAAGTACACCAAGCTGTTTCTAATAAGTAACTAACAAATATCTATTAAAGAATTATTTAGCTCGCAAAAAGAAATAAAATCTGAATTTATAGGTATATACAATGAACATACAAAATTCAGATAGCAATATATTTTTGGTTTAACAAAAGCAATTAATAAGCTCATTTTTATCATTGAATCCAAAGTTTAGACACTCATTTTGCGCTTCTGAGCCTTCCTTTTGAAAGCAGGCTCTGGGGCATCTCTCGTAATAGTCCAGCAATAGTCGCATTAACATCCCACAGTTCCATTCTCTCTGATACCATCTTTCCATGTTTGAAATATCTTGGTGGAACCTCTCACCGGGCTCGTCATTAACAGCAACACAATTTTCCGAAAGGTTATCCAGATTTGAATCCAGGGAATTAATTTTCAACGATCTTTTTCGTTTTCTGCTTTTATGTTTCCCAAAAAATTTGTTGCAGCCATTTAAAGGCATTCCAGGCGTCTTTTTCCTTGCCCTCATGTATAGAATCGAATTGCACATCTCCGAAATATTCCTCTCTTATTTTAGCGTCAGTGATTCGAGGGAACTTTTTTTTAAATAACTGAAAGCACGGCCTTCTTTGTTCATGGACTTCACAAAGTTTTTCATATGTCCTAATTTTATATGAAGTGGCGGTAGTAAAATCTAATGGCACGCTGGTTACATTTTTCCTTCCTGGCTCAAAAGAGTCTCTCGGTGGTCAAATTTTCTTTCTTTAGTGATCTGATCATGCTCGACTGTCCCATTCGCAGAGGAAGCATCAGTATGTGGCATAACCTAGCTGCATTATAAGAAAAAACTTTTAAATTATCACAAATTTACCATTTATATCTTTCATTTTGTATGGTATCCAGTAACAATTTCAAATAGCTATACGCTTCTTTCATGTGGACTACGTGACCAATTGGGATTGAAGGCAACTTGTTTCAATTATGGAGTATCACAGCGTTAAGACTTACTTTTAAGGAATCAATGAAAAGTCTCCAGTATTTTGGATCATAGTCCAGATTTAAAGTTACCATTAATCCTTCAATATCCCTACAGGCTACCAAATTGTTTTTTTTTGGTAAAAAAAGGTGTTAGTTTTTTTTAACGGCTTTGGTGCACAGAAACTTTTACCTCATCTTGAGGTAAATTCCATTGTTGCAATCAAGTTGCCAATAGTTTCTTGGCAATTCTAAATCCCTTATAAGGTCATTTAATTCACTTTGACTTATTTTGTGAGGCTTTTTACTGGGAAGACAAAATCTAAGAATCACAGTCTAGCGAGGTTGATGAATCGGTACCCTACTGTTTGAATTCGTTTAATCATCATCAGAATCAAGGCTATATTCATGAGGTCCATTAGGTACAGGCAATTCGCCACTATGAGGCATCGGGCGTATGGCGGATTGTAAATTTGGATACTGTATCGCAGACCTTTTTTTCTCCGAAAAGCCTTCTTTATGGGAGTTGTGAAGCAAAAGTAACAGTCAGTAACGTGGTCTTTCGTTTCTCGCCAGATCATAGGAACATCCAAGGCCATCTTATGCTTTTTCCATCTAGCTAGCCGCGAAAGCGCACATTTGTTGCAGCAGTTAGCGGAAGCCCAATTTTTACCCTGATCTCCAACTTAACATCCAAAATACAAGTGGTAAGCCTTTTTTATTAAAGGGCTAAGAGTACGATTTTGTTTAACAAATATTCACCATATTCACCATATATATAACAAAAATTATCCGGGTTATTTAAACAAACTCGAGACATGTTGTTCGAAACTCTCTAATTTCTCAAATACGAACAGTTCTCGATCAACTGGTGGTTGAAATAAAACTAATTATTAAATTAGGATTTATGTTATATGTATTTAAACCCCTTATAAAGTTTACCTGGTATAATACATCCAGGTATTTCTCATTTAATGGTCGAACATTCCCATTCATTAAGGGAAGGCAGGTAAATTATCATAATAAGCATGGAACTATAAAAGCGGAGCCAACTGAGATTTTTGCAAGACAGATTATTAATTAGTATAATAAGATAAGTAAGATTTTGCTATTTTTATCTCTGAAACATTTTTGCTGTTCTCCATTGTGACCTGACAAAACGAAAAGTCTGCATCATCTACGAAGAGCAACGGCTCACTAATGATGAAACCCAAATAAGCTGTAGCAACATTAGCCTTTGGAAAGTTTAGTTTAAAATGGTTTTCAGTTATCGCACAATTGATAAAAAGCAACTACAAATAGAATCCCAGCGATTACAGAAATGGCGTCTTGAGTATATAACATCGATGTTAATCATTTTATATGCTGCTCTAGCTCTAGGCTCAAATAACATGAAATTGGAGATTCAATACGACAAGGCGGCGAAGGATGTATGGTTTGAAGAATGTTATTTTAAAGGCATTCTGTACAAAAAGGTATATGTTTGTAACGCACCAATTAGAATCAAAAGTTTAGGTCTGAAAATATATTTCTCCAACTTTATAGTTTTGTAGAAATAATTTAAAAACATGTTTTAATGATATTCTCCCTTGTAGTTGGAAAATTAATCCGTCATGCAATTACTGTATTATTATTTTCTATATTACGCTGGATCACATAGTTAAATCTATTGTAAGTAGTTTAGATGAGGATAACGACAGAGAAATGGAACTATGTAGATGTTTAATATAAGTAATATCTTAAAATTTATATTATGTAGGTTTTTTAATTGTTTTCACTGGTATATAAAAATATACGAGTATCATTACTTATTTTCCTTAGAACTACAAATCTGCATTAAATACATAAATATCCAAAGTCCGGTCCCTTTCTACATTGCCTACAAAACGTGGTCGCCCCAAGTAGTTTTAGTTAGTCTTTCAGTCAAAACCATTTTTCGTGGAATTCACTATTGTGATAAGATCTTTGTCTTGTCTCGAAGGGAGTTTTACTGGAATTCAGATGTGTGTATTTTTTTCTACAAGTAATGATACGATTTATTTATAGACATCAGTAATAAGTTTAGTTTGTTCCGTGCATTCGTGCTAACATTGTTAACAAATCTCCATGCCTCGGTAGTTTTTCCCCCAATCTTGGTTTCTAAGTTCTTGCATTTCCTACCACAGCTTTTGTTTTTCTGTGATTTGTTTCTTTAACTGTCTACGTATGTATATTAATTTTGGACTTCCTCAGATTTACTTTACAGCTTTTGGTAAACTAATTTCTGTCTTTTAATATTAATAAATTCTCTCCAAAGATTCAGAAATTAAGTGCAATATAATATAAATGTATTTATTTTAAAACTTATATGAATGTTTTATTAAAATATTATTGTTTGTTTCAGGTTTGTACTTTAAAATAGAAACCCTCTAGCAGTACTGTTTTAAAGAAAAATACAGCTTCAGAAATGTCTGTAACTAGGTACGTATATAATATAGAATTTCTGCAACAATTTCGATTGTCAACCTCAACAGAAAGTTGAAATCAGAGTCATAACAAATATTAATTAAGGGTGTTTGTAAGTGACATTAAATCGTTTCTTTAGAAGTCATGACATTGTGTCATTTTTATCTTCTCATAAACGAGTGTTACAACAACTCTTAGTCTTCAAGATGACGATTTACGTTCTGGATCTGGTTGTTCTTAACATTGTTGTTGCAATAACAAGTATACAGTAACTTCTTCCGTGTCTTAGCTTCCGATATTTCCACTCTCAGACATTATAATATTAACGTTTTGGTTATTTATAAAACTATAAAAACTAGAAAGATTTTCATGAACCAATTTAATTATGACATATTAAAACATCTTTCCTTTCAAGTGCACTTATGAGTTTAAAACACGGATAGAACATTTGTAATAATAATAACAACACACAATTAAAATGAGGTTAGAATACAGACAACACCATGCCAAGATAGTGACATCTAACGTTTTCATGGCACAACAGTGGTGACACTGATTTTAAATTGTCACTTAAAATCAAGCAGGTTTAATTTTGTGACGCAATCGCTACCTTAATTCGATAAAGTCGCGAAAATTTAAGTTTTGCCTTTTCTCTATGTCATATATCGCGATATTGAGTATCAGAACTCATGACTTGTTACGAGAAAATACACCTTCGCAGTACCTAGTCAAATTTATAACAAGAATGATAACCGTTTCAGTTTTTTTTCTCGATCGTCTATAGTTAACTTTTAATGTACAGCTTTTTTGACTTAAAAAATTGTCTTTTAAATGTTTTTTTGTGAAACCAGACGCCTGAAACTGATCAAAGGCCAATCTTTTGCGAAAACCGATTCTTCTTTCAATAGGGTTAAATCGCCGAAGGGTTCAGATCGCTTCTTTAAACAAAACAAACTTTGGACAGAATGCCTTGGGGGACAATAATTTTAAGAGTGCAAGCTGAGTCGGAAAGGTCGTGAAAAGCTCCAGACGATACTTTTGATAAAAGGATATTCATCGCAGTCGAAATTGATATTCAAATTCGACTATTCGTGTTAAATCCTATACCGAGTAATGTTTCTTAACTTTTTCTTGTTTCTCTTTAAAAGGAAATTCGTTTTCGGCTTTAAAAATTGGAAATTGGGGTGATTTGAAACTCTGAATTTCTCTATAAATTAAAACTATTACGGAAACGCAAATATTTAACAAAAAATGGAACGGTGTATATTTGCCGCTAATTCCAAATTATTTATAAATAAGGGAAATGATAGAGTAATACTTTTTGCTTATCTTTATACATGGCACCTGACCCTTTATATAATTATTAATGAGATAATATATTATTATGGTGAAAAAGCGCAAAAAAATAACATCAACAAGTACCGGGACAAAAACTCGGTAACCCCTTGATCAGACAGTCATGGGAAAAGTCAAATTAAAGAATACGGATTTTCTCAAATAAATCAATTGGTTTGATATTACTTTTTTTGTCATAATTTAATTTAAGGTTATAAAAGCTATCGAATAGTCAAATAAATAATCCAGGTCCGTATTTAATTTAAAAAGTTGATGATGGTCGCCCAAATCCGAAACGTCGAATTGAAAAACTAATCTCACCAATTAGCCTTTAATTATAGAAAAACCCTTAAAGTTTTTTATTTTTTTTTTAAATTGTAGACTTGTGACTAAATTGACAGATGAAAATAATTTTCAATTCATCATTGTCACTTTTTCTCCTCTACAAATTGATTAGGTTAGATTTTCAATCCAACGATTCGAATTCGAGACCATCATCAACTTTTTTAAATACAACTGGATTTGTTATTTGACTATTCGATATCTTTTACAACCTTAAATTAAATTATGTCAAAAAAGTCATATCATACCATTTGACTTTTTTGAGAAAATTCGTATTATTTGGTAGATACTCGATATAGTCCTTATCAATGAAACTACACTCAATGAGTTTAAAGTCTTATTGGCGTCACCGTCTTTCCAATAAAATAAGTTTTGGTACCAAACACATTTATCACTGCAATTCGTGGCTTTTATGGGCTTATGAATCCAACTCAGAACAACAAAGTTGCGCTATAAGTGTTCGCGTACAGTACTTTATGATATAAACTAAATATAAGTAAATTTCAAATATGTCATTTAAATATTGCATCACTCACAGCACATATTAATGAATTTAGAGAGCACATTATCGATGAATCTTATGATATTGTGGGAGTCGGGGAAACTAATTTAAAGCCTCATATTCCAGGTAATTTAGTTTATATTAACGATTACAATTTCTACAGATGGGACAGAGTGGGGCGTGAGCGTGGCGGAGTAGGAATATATGTGAAATGACATCTCAGGAGTTAATAAAACTCTATCATAACAGCATTGAGTGTATGAGTGAGTGGATAAAATTAACATTAAATAAAACAAAGGTTGCATTAGGATGTGTTTACAAACCACCAAATTTTAATACTAATAATTTTATTAATGAATTAGAAAACATACTTATTGACATGCTTCCTCAAGTTGATCACTTAATATTCTTTGAAATGAAACAATAACAGCTTCCTTGGACAATAGAGTTGAAAGTTTATTACTAAGCCAACGTTTCGGCACCAATTTGTGCCATCATCAGGGCTAGTAAATTCTAATTACTTATGTAGTCTAAATAGACATACATATTGTTGTTACTTCACAAACACAAAATAAAACAACGAACGAGCAGAGGAATTTTATGCCGCTGAGAAGAATAAAGGTTTTAAACTATATGATCAAAAATATGTGTTTGCAAAATTTCTATTTAGACTACATAAGTTATTAGAATTTACTAGCCCTGATGATGGCACAAATTGGTGCCGAAACGTTGGCTTAGTAATAAACGTTCAACTCTATTGTCCAAGGAAGCTGTTATTGTTTCATTTCAAAGATTAGGATTAGTGGACGAAAAACCTACCATAAAATTTAATATTCTTTGGCGTCGTAAATTTGAATTTTTTTGATTTAAGTGAAACAGGTGTTATCAGATATATGAGTGTTTTGGAAAGATTGGGGTTAGAACAGATTATCAATGAACCCACCTGCATAACAACTACGTCTCCGCGTCTAATTGATTATATAATAATAACAGAGGATTTGAAAATTACAGAATTGGGCACCAAATCTGTTGATATTCCTAATCATGAACTTGTTTATGCCAACATTGATTTTGGCAAAGTGTCTTGTCAGCAGGAATCTACCACGTTCAGGAATTATAGAAATATTAATTTTGAATCATTATCATCATCCTTAAAGTCACTTCCACGGAAAATTATATATGATTACGATAATATTGATGATAAGATTTCGTTTTTTAATAGTAGCATCGTGAATCTCATGGACTTGCATGTGCCCCCAAAACTGTCAGGTTCATCGCGAGTATAAACCCTGGATTACTGATAATGTTAAATTTATTTATTGAGTTAAGAAATAACGCAAAATTTAAATTTAAAAAGTACAAGAGTCCCCAAAGTCTTAATGAACATAAAGAACTTAGAAATCTAACTAACAGCTCTATTCGTCGAGAAAAAAGGCATAACTACATCATAAACTCAATAACCCCGAAAGCAAAGTTTTATGGAGTACTCTTAAGAACCTTAACATAATTAGCAAAAAAAAAAACGCAATTACTCCAGACCCATTGGCAAAGCCGAACTACATTCATACGTTTTTTATTAACTCTATATCACAAAGTATAATTTCACTAAATATACAAGTACTATGTATATTATGAGAATTTGCATCCGAAAGTTCAAAGTGAATTAAAATTTAAAGCAGTTAGTGAGGGTAAAATCTCAAAACTGCTTTGTGAAATTGAAACTAGAACTGTCAGAGCAGATAGTATTCATATTAATTTTATTATATTTTGTTGTCTTTTATCTTAGAATACATTTGTTACTTAATACATTTTTGCGTTAGGAATTCGGTTTTTCCCTTAGAGTGGAAGTTAGCAAACGTTTTGTCTCTTCCTAAAACAGATAATCCTCAAGCTTATTCCGATTTAAGACCGATTTCCATACTACCTACATTATCAAAGATATTAGAGCGGGTTTTAAAGGATCAAATAGTCAAATATAACTTAATGGATGACAGTCAGTCCGGTTACAGGAGTGGTCACAGTTGTGCTAACGCTCTCTTAAATGTTACCAACAATATTCTCAGAGCAACTGATAGAGGCGAATGTACTGCGCTGTCAACCATGCAACTTTATTTGTCATTTTGAAATATCTGGGGTTCCATTAAAAAATAATATAGATAATAATATGTTTAAAAAAATAACAAGTGAAATTGAAATTATTTTTATTTATATTTTATTTTAAATGCTGTTATCTTAATGCAAAATTATTTAAAAGAACGGAAACAAAGAGTAGTTTTAAACAACGTTCAATGTAAATATTTAAACGTTAAAAAATGAGTATCACAAGGCTCTATTTTGGCAATAATTTTATTTATTTTGTATACTAGTATATTCTCTGAATTTCTTAAAAATTGTAAGATTCAAAAATACGGTGATGATATCCATCCATCTACCCTGTTAGCAACTACTTGTAATAATGTGAACGAAGACCTTAAAATAATAGAAAAAGTTTTAAAACGCCATGCGCTGTAATTAAATCATCATGAATCTGTTGTAATGTTGTTTGGCAGGCCCATAGACGTAAAACGTTTAGCTCCATATATAGACATTAAAATTTAGACAACAAACTCAGATTTGATAAACATATATCCATGTGTATAAAGGGGTCGAGAAAAAAGTCAATTGGAAAGCTAAAGGAGTTATATAATTCTAGGCATATTCTTAGTGAAAATCAAAAAATATTATGTGATTCCGTGATTTTGTCAGCGTTTACACATTGTGACGTGGTATATGGTCCATGTTTGACAGCTGACACCGCGCAATGTATAGAAAAGATATATTTTTGTATCCTAATTGTATCTGCTTAAGATTTATTTACGGCATACGCCGTAATCGACCAGTTAGTTACAAACTCAAAGTGATGAAATGGGTAGTAATAGAAACCAGACGATATATCCATAGATGCTGCCTGTATTACATGATAATTAATCACAAATATCCTAAGCACTCGTATAACAAAATTATCTTTAGAACGGATGTCAATAATTTAAATTAACGTTTTAAGGGTATAATGCCGGTGCGACATAAAACAGGCATTTTTGAAAGATCCTTTACCTTTGAGCTAACTAAACTCTACAATTTTCTGTCCCCCTTCGCTTAGGTCATGCTCTGTTTCATCGTTACAAAAACGTTTAATACAAACCCTCATCTCGTAAGACGCATTTATATAGCAAATAGTATCTACATGATCATATTTAAAACCATTGTAACATTATCAGATTATGTGCGAAGTAATGAAAACTAATAAGGTTTCTAGTTTCTAAGTTTTTAGTTTTGTAAAAAGGACTTTTGCTTTACTTTTCTAAGGATAAGTGTTATAAACAGATTAACAGATTATTTCGTTCTATTGATCTGCACTCTTGTCCTTTCAATATATGCCTTTGTATTATACTTGAATAAAGATTATTATTATTAAATTGAGAATGCCGCTCAAGATGAGAAAACTTCAAGCAAAAAAAGTTAGTTTTCTACACATGCGAAATGAAAGTTTTTGTTTATTGTCAAAAAAATTATTCGGGTGGTTACTTTCAACAACTGCAGAATACCAACCTTCCCATCAGAAACAAACTTATTAAAAGCCTCTTGGGAATGGTAATTGCGTATTCCATTCGTGTTATAATAAATCAAAGTTTGTATGTAAGAGAATGCGCATATTTATCATAAGTTTAAAAGCACATAAATTTGCATTCACCGGATATTTTGTTTATAATGATCACCGGCGGAATTTCATATTTCTTACAGGCACGAAAAAACACCTATTGCATAATTTATCGGATTGAAGTCTCGTTGTCGATACATTTTGCTTCATCCTCGCCTATTCAACCTAAATATGCAAAACCCATATCCTGCTAAAAAGTTAAGCAGTTAACTGGCCTAAAAGTTTTTGGATGTCTTAAAATTTTAAGGCCCATTGAATGAAACTAACATAAAAGCAAACTTACTTGACCCAATTATTCTGTCTCGTAAGTACTTAGGAGATAATGGAAACTAAGTTTTTCTTTTATACCTTAATTCATAAAACGTCAAGAAATGTTAAAGTAACCACTGTTTGACGAGATTTTAAAAAAGTCTTACTTCAAACCTAATAAAATAAATGCAAAAAAAATATTTAAAAAAAATTCTTTTATTTAGAAACTATCGAACTGAAAAATAAAAAATAATTAAACTTACGTAAACACGGAAATTTTAAAAATTTGAATATTCTCTTAAAAGCTTGAGGCGTGAGACGACTTTACACTTGAAATAATGCCTTAAATTTTTAATAAAATATTCAAATAATTAAAAGTTCTGTGTTTATATGAGTTTAATTATTTTTTACTTTTCAATAATTTATAAATAAAAGCTTTTTTTAAGAAATATTTTTTAACATTTATTTTATTTATACTTTTTAGCTTTATTTTTTACGCACCCTGTATAAGACATTCACGAGTGAAAACCATGATATTGTATTCTCATCGGGTTTATGTATGTATATCAAATCTGAGCCAATTCTGACAACGGGAACTGCTTCAAAAGTTACTTGCAAGATTTGACCCAAACATACTAACAAACAAGGGAAGTTAAATAAAAGCTTTTAAAAATTAAAATAATTTATAGAGTAAGTATGAAACGAGAGATAATCCTCAGTCCCCCCCTTCAATTCTGTGTATGCAGTGCTTTAGAAATTATTGTAGATAAGTCATAAATTCAAAATTACTTCTGAAGCAGTCGCATATTTATTTTCAAAGACGAAAATATGAAAATAAACATTGTCTGCTATCTAGACCGAGAAAACCAAAGCCCTTTCTTTTTACAAATATACCTATATCCTGTATCACAAATCTCTTATTAATAACAATATAAGAGGAGCACTAAATTAGAAATCGGGTATTTTTTATAAATTGTAACTCTTTGAGAACTCTTTTTAAACAAGCCAAAGTTTACATTGCTAGACCCTCTTCAAGTTATCAAGTCAAAACAGAATTGCAAAAATTAATTGTAGATATAGTAATTATGTAAAGATAAAAAATAAAGATTAAGATCAGCCGACGCTGATACCACGGCGTATTTCATAATGATTGTTTTCGATCCGAATAACATACAAAACTTTATCTTCTAGCGTCAATTGAGTGAACATTGGGAACATTTTTTTTTTAAATATTCTCGAAACGCAATCGTTTTCTCTTTGGTAAGTTCTTTGATTCAGGACTATAATGAATCCATTACGGCCCTTGGACTATAATGAATCAATTAGAGTACTCAGTCCGAAAGAATGTGTCGTTTTGACACGAAAAATGACGATCAAAATGATGAAACGCCAGAAGATAAATGATTCTTATGTTTTAATCGATCGGAAACTATAGTTAACTACTAATGTTTTCTGTCAAGGGATTCGTGGCTACAATATGTGATAATTGAATATAATGTGGGAAATAACTAGAAACATACTAGCCAACACTAATATTCATTCGAATTTATTTGGAATGGGTGCATAAAATAACTAACTACCCAATTCAAACTGCATTAAGTTTTTTTAAGAGATCGTTAATTTTTTTGTTTTGTTTGTGGAAGCGCTCGTTACATAATCATTTGATAATTGCATTTAATCATTTTCCAGTATGTGTTTAGCTAAAAGATGTGTTTTTATATATTCAAAGCTACGTATTTAAAGCCTAAATTATCAAAATTAAAAATGAGTTCAAAATTATTTCGATGTAATATAATGTAGGATTGCGATATTTTATAAACAATTGTTTATAAACGTTTCAATGTTTCGAAATAAGTAAATATATTAAATATATTTAAAAATATCTGGAAGGTTAGAAACAATGTCCTTAAACATCATTTTCCTCAAAAACGCATTTAATTTTTTAATAATTAAAAATACGGGGTCATTCCTCATTTGCCACCCCCAGCATTGGCTTAATTTTAAGAAAAAAAAAGTTAAATATGAAAGCCGCAAGGTTTATTACATACCTTATAGCACATTATTATTATTGTATACAAAAAATGTTTTAAAAAGTATAGCAGACCCGGCATTTAAATATTTTTAAATGGAACACCCTGTATACCCTGTATATTATATAAATTAAGTGAGATCTGGCTTGGTTATTGTAAATATACCAGATTTGATACCTTTATATTTAAAGACACTGGAGAAATTGGAGAAAAACCCATAAGAAGCAATATTTCCATTGATACCATTATGTCCTAGAACTTACTCCGTCTCTCTCTAACACTATGCCTCTTACCGTAAAGGGATCACACCTGGTTTAATTAAAACCAACAAGACGCAACCCACTTAATGGACATATAATAAACATGGGGTCTGGTTGAAGAAATTGTATAATTATTGAGTTTGCTACACATTTTAAATATACAGGGTGTTCCTAAATGTCAAGTAGATATTAAAGAGAGTGATTCCTTGTGTTATTTTAATAAATATATGCTTTATTTTCGAGATACCGGGTAGGAAAATAAAAAGAAATATTTTGTTTAGTAATTCCAAAACGGTAAGATTTATTTGATTGATATTTGTCACAACCTCAAAGATGTTTAAAAGCTGTATTTTGACAGTATTTGGCAGTTTTTATTTTAACCATGGGCGTAGGTATGGGTAACCATCATGAATTTCTTAATACAAAAGTGGTACGCCACGGATTTACTTAAATCGCTAGCTTCATCGTGTAGGGCAGTATTTTTTAATACTTTGGTCAGTTAAAAAAAATATATTTTTTTAAATTTGAAATATAAGGCATTTGCGGATTTTATTAAAACTCTTTTTCTTGAAATGATCCACTTTTGTAGAGTTTTGAACAATTCTGAATCCAACTAAAACTGGACCAGAAGTGCCAAAGGCGTGTATCAAAATAGAATTTGTTTTTTTTTCTCGAAAAGGACTTCGTAACGGAAATTTTCTGTCTGTCTGTGGTTTACCATTTTGTTATTAAGAAAGTCAGGGATAGTTGCCGATACCTACGTCCATGGTTGAAATAAGAACTGTTAAATACTGTCAAAATATGGCCTTTAAATATCTATGCGGTTATGTCAAAGGTTAATCAGATAGATCTTACTGTTCGAAATTACTAAAGAAAATTATAATTATATTTAAAACTTTATCACCTTGTATCTCGATATAAAACTTTTGCGGACACATATTTATATTAAGTTTTTTTCTTAAAATCATCAATGTTTACTAAGCATCTACAAATACCCTGCATATTTAACAATTATTTATGACGCTTAAAATAAAATCAATATTGGGCGTGACCGTGTACATTCATTCCTATTCGAACATGCCTGACATATTTGTTTGAAGCTTAAAGTTGTGTAAAATACTTTAAAAGTAGTATATCCGTGACGAGTCATAGTTTGAACCTATATCCTGAGCACCTTTCTATATCAATCACCCAAATATAATTAATTTGCTATGACAATTTTTTATTTCGTACCTTTGCATTTACCCAGCTAGTCTGAGACACCTTGTATAATTGAAAACTTAAGATCTTAACTGTCTGTATAACATGTATATTATATATACATATAATTATATATATTATACCAACAAATAAGTACATCGAGTAATAAAACCCCCCCCTCGTGAGAGAGTTATACCGCACCAATTTACATGATTTTTTTTAAATGATCCTCTGGTTACCGAGACGTTTCAACACTATTGTTTGTATTGTTTTATTGCGTATTTTTTCTATAAAACCAATATGTTTTTCTTCAATAACTTTTTGGACGATGTGGTGAATGCACTCCACATTCTTATAATTCCAATGTAAACTCATCGCGCCATCAAATCAAAAGGCAGCACAAGGTCTGCCGGACCAGCTAGTACAGTTTTAAATTAATACACTTAAAAATTTTAATGCCACAAATACAAAACAAACGAACAGCAAATTACATTTATAAAAATGTGTATTGCTTAAAAAGCAGCCATATTTTACGTAGGAAGGAATTATTTTCTTTAACAAAAGGCAAAAATCACGATCAACGGGGTCGCCAAGTTGACACGGGATTAAAAGTAACTAAGAAACTCAAAGAAAGTCCTTGCGGAAAGGTAGACTAAAAAAAAAGCTGACTAAAAAATATATGTTACAATTTAGTGTGTACCTATTTAAAAGTATTAAAGGTCAATACATTTCTTTGAAAGAGGGCCCACTAGCAAATTATAATCAAAAAAGTCTGAAAAGCACTAGCATAGATGTGTTATGATGTGTAAAGTTATCGGACCTTCCATAAAAGAACAAGCTATGGTAAATAACTATAATTAGTAAAGTTTGATTTAACTTTTTTCTTTTTCTTACCGGCTTTTTAGCTTCTCCACCATCTTTATAATTGAAAGGTTTTCTAACTTGGTGTACTTATTTGTAGCTAGTATAGTTAGTCGAAAGCGCTATGTTATCATTTTGGATTTGGGTAATATATACGTTACACAAACAGACCTTTTTGCTTCATCACCTCGTATAAGACAATGAAGAACTTTTTTAAATGAAACCAAAATATTGAACGGTTTTAGCATTATTAGTGCGTATTCTTTCGGATGAATATATCAGACCTTTATGTGTACCGGAAATAAATTTTCCGAGCCATGCAATTACCACGACGGATTTCCAAGTAGAGTACACTAAATACTAATTCAGGTTAATCATTTTGCTGCAGTTTTTCCAGCCCGCTCGGGACAGAGAGTTTAAACGCTCGCGAGAGACCGTTTTGTATCCATTGCGATTCGCCTAGGATTACGTGAGCTTTAAATTGTGGTAATTTGCCAAATGTGGCTGAAAAATTGAAACGGAGAGCTAAAAATTGGCGTAAACTGTTGTAATGGGAAGAAAAAAATTAAATCTTTCTGGAATAGAACGGTCTGTTCAAATCGAAAAATGGTTAGGGACGTTGGCGTTTTTATTTCGCGACAATAATTGATAGCAGCAAACGGGCAGCCAAATTTTGTAAAATGCTGATATTAGTCCTCAATATTTTCGAAAGCGTTCATACTGAAATTATGAAATTTGGTAAACATGGTCAAGTAATATTTAAAATAAAAAAATTAGACTACTAATATTATTACTTTGTAGGGATATATAAATCTAGATAAATTTCCCGGAGTTCGAACATTACACAGGTGCATGTCGCATATTCTCATATATCTGGACATCCCTTAACTGTTCGTTGAAGTCCAATAGCTCGGTTATTGTGGGTATTAGAAAAAACAACTATACGAAAGCTGTGGGGACTGTTGAGATCTACAACCTAAAGGTATTTTCGATGATATAGGGTTAAGGATAAGATTACCACAAACCAAACTTACATTTTTTTAAACACCCCGTATATTGTTTTATTTTCAGATTCCTCCCTTTTTGATCAACAAGTCAACAAAACAAGCAACATTCCACGAAAATAGAAATGTCAATAGACATAATGTTCATTACTACGCTACTGAAAATCCTCACTATATTCGCAATATTCGAATTGTTGGAAATTTTATCGACGGTCCGCATTTTTTTGAAGAAAGGCTTACTGCACATCGATATCTCCAGTTTTTGAGGGAAGATTTTAGACCACTCTTATATCAAAGCCCAATTACCTTCCGTGATCAAATATGGTTTATGCACGACGGTGCCCCAGTTCACCATACGACTGACATTCACGCAACAATTTCGAAAGCTGTATAGGAAGACGATTACCGATTGAGTGGCCGGCCGCCTAGATCCGCTGACTTGACAAAAATGGACTTTTTTCATTGGGGATTTGTTAAAAATTTACTCTATCAAACACCTCCGACTACAAATGAAAATATGGAGGAAAGAATCCGAAGTGTATTTAATAATATTAATTTTATTTAATGCATTAATATATGTTTGCGTATCTTTTAAAAATCATTTAAATATTTTGTTACTTAGTATTGTTTTTTGATCGTTTTTTTTTTATTTTTGCATTCTAATTACTCTAGAGTGGACAACTAAACAACGAGATTAAAATAATTGTTAAGTTGTCCTGTCATAACTAATTTAAAACAGGTTTGGCTCGATCAGTTTTCGAAAATTTTTGAAATTTTTGGATTAAATCTTTTTTTATTAGGGATAATATTTATTTTTTGAAGTTTTGAACTTTTTCGAACCATCCATGCTGGTATGAATAAATAAAAAAATAGATGTTGAAAGAAGAACACTTTGCAATATTTTGCCGTAATAAATTAAGTTGTCCACTTCTAATATTTTCGAAAAGTGGCCATAAATCTTGAACGACTTTGTATAGACTCCATAGGATTTTTATTTACCCTGTATACCGTTATTAAAGAATACTAAAGAAAGATACCGCAGTTGAGAGAAGAACACATTTGGAACTGTTTAACATACTAAAATGATTTACGCTAACGCATTAAAAAAAGTACAAAGCGTCAAATGATATTTTCGAAAAGTGGCCATAAATCTTGAATGACTCTGTACAGACCCTACCAACCCTATATTGGGTGTTTAGCCAATAGGGAGGAATCTGATAATAAAATAATATGCAGGATGTTCCTTTCACAAAAAAAATGTAAGTTTGGTTTGTGGTGATAATAAAATAATATGCAGGATGTTCCTTTCACAAAAAAAATGTAAGTTTGGTTTGTGGTAAACTTATCCTGAAATCTATATAAATGAAAATAATTTTAAGTTGTAGCTCTCAGCAGAGCCCACAACTTTCATATAATTTTTTTTCTAATTTCCACAATAACCGAGCTGAGTATTGGACTTGAATGCACCGTTGGACCACCCTTAGTCTTCCATCAAAACAACTATCTGTCTGGGGTACAGGAAATATATGCACTAAAAGCACATAAAACCTGACTCAAATCATTCCATGACTGTGGCAACTTTTGCGGCGATTTGCTTAAATTGGTGACATTATTGAAAATATCAGAGTATAAACAATGTTCGTTAAGTTTTCGGTGTGAAGTCTGCTAGCTCGTCGGGTGCGCGCTTGGCTTCCATTGCCGAAGTCGTGTGATCTATTCCCGTTGATTTTTTTTTTAGTTTTTTTAATCAAAACCTATAATTTCGTATTCGGTTGGCCCTGGGTAGGCCTTTTTTTTTTGGATAAAAGTGTATCGATATTAAAACAATACAAATATATTAAAGTTATAATTTTTTTTCCGCCCTCTATAATTTCATTGGTGCATTTTATGTGAGAGATAGGGATTAACGACACATTCGATGCACTTACCAGTCGTCTGGTGCATGGCAATTTGAGCATGACTGAAAACCAACTCATTGTTGATTTCGACTATAAGATTTTTTTAATAGAGACAGGATTGTTATGAAATTTGTAGTAGCTCTTGGTGATACTGACGAGCGACTGAAAAAGATTTTTTTCATAAACTTCTATTCCGGCAGTCCTCCGGGTCCTAGCTTTTTACTCCAACTCCACATTTAAGAAAATCTGTTTTATTCAAATTCTTCCCCAAACTTTTCAGCTACTCTTCGTAGTGACTAACCGTATTAATATAGCGTAATTAAATAATTAAATAATATGTATATAATGTATATATATATATATATATATATATATATATATATATATATATATATATATATATATATATATATATTTATAAATATATTTCTCATAAAATAAAATTTTTTTCTGATTAATACTTTTTGTTGGAATCAAAGCCTTAATAAACCAAACAGATACATACAAAAATTGAAATAAACAAGTTGATTTGAAACAAACAATATTTGTATAAACCAAACAAAAATTATTTCTCTCGAAAAATCAAACAAGCAGATATAATTATTAAAATTGTTTACTGATTTTTGTTCAGTGTATGATAATATTACCTTTACCTGTCATGTCTCACCAAGTTTAAGACGTGTTTACCTTAAAATGGCAAAGCTTTGGGAGTAAAAATTAAAACAAATAAGGGCCATTAATCCCGACACAAGGGACACTTCATTATATTGGGTTAACGTATAAAAACATCGTCTTGGGGCTTAAAATCTCGGCCTCAAAGGGATTAGATTTAGTTGGTCTGTAGATGTTTTCTCTTAAAACCCTTGAAGCTCCATTATTTGAGATTACGGGAGCTGGCAGCTAACGGCTTCATCAGCAGTTTAATTCAGTGCGTCATCTACAAATGCATAAATTGATTTTAGTCTCAAATTGGTTTAAAATATTAACAATACTTCGTCGACGTATAGTACTTATTCCATAGTTTCTATTCAGGGTTTTTTGGACCGAAAGTGTCATAAACTAACGATATTATCCTTTAAGAAATGAAACCTGAGCACGAAGTTAGACAATAAAAGACGTATTTTACTTCTTTAACTCTAAGGCAGAGAAAATGAGGTTCTACATAATAGAAATTTGTATTAAAAAATAAAATCGAAAATAAAATCAAATTATAAAATAATACTTTATTCCGCCTTGAAAATTGAGCCCAACTCAGGCCCAATTACTCAATGTGCTATATAATTTTATTGACTGCGTTAATGCCTAAAACCTTAACTGTAAGGTCGATTTACTGTTGTACTGTAGTTATGTTACTGTATACAAAGTAAAATTTCCCAAAGGGAACAAAATACATTTTTTACTGTTTGGTGATTTTTTTATGGCGATTTTATTTTATTTTTTTAGTTTTATTCTTTTTTTTTGCTTTTATTTAAAAGAAGTTTTATTATAAGGATGAAGCTCAAGGTTTTCGAAACTTATCTAGATTATAATGGACGTCCGTAATTAAATAAACAAGTACTGGAGTTTATTTCAATTTTGCTGTGTATACATTTTTTTAGAGAATTAAGACTACCTCTTGTCTTATAATATTTTGGATCATTCTCTTCTTTCAATTTCACCCTCTCTACGACCCACCGTTAGTGACACAAAAAGTGTGCGGAAACTCTCTGGGAAAAAAATATTCAAAATAATACCATAACACCATTTTAATTTTTTTAAATATGCTTGCTATGGGATGACCCCGGTATTACTTTAAATACTTCACGAGGAATGCATCTGCATCTAAATTAATCAAATCATCCCGGAGTAATGAGTAGACATAGAACTATGGAAATTAGTATTATATAAGCGTCGTCTATATACAGGCATAGAAAAATCAGCAGTTCAAATTGTCAAAAATTAAAATCATTAGTAAAATTAAGCTCTGCGCCTCGAAAAATGTCGAAAACCATATGAAACTCGATATTTTTAGATATTCCTCCTCCCCTCCTTAACCCCCCACTCCTGCCTCCCACGCTATATGCTTGACTTATTGACACAAACCTTAAGAACACAGTTATTGAATATGTTCAGCATCCATTACGATTTATAATAACCCACAATCTTAAAAGAAAATAGATTCCTGGCCCCTGGATCGGGGGATGTACCTCAAGTTACGTCCAAATTCCCTTTTTTGGCTAATTATAGTACATACACCAAATTTTAAGATAATACTGTTTACTATGGAACTACCCTAGTCCTACGCAAAATACTTCCTGAAAATTTCATCTAAATTGGTCAAAACATCACAGAGTAATCGGTGTGCATATACATAAAGAAAATACATAAGGTAGAACCTCCTCCTTTTTTGAAATCCACTTATCCAATCAGATGATGTGTTGGTCTGGAAAAAAATACTTATTAAACTCTTAGCCAGTGAAATCTCTAGAATTATCACTAAAAATTAACTACCATTTCTATAAATTACTAATAACTACTTTACAATACTCATAATCCTTCGGACTTATTTTAATGCTTATCTTCAATAAAACCAGAATTTGTAAAGTTTGCAGACAAATAACGTTCCCCTAATGCCTAAATAAGATTTTTTATGCTTGGTATATGTTCCTTAATTTCTTTACAGATAGCCGCTCATCTGGCGCCTTTAATAAAAAAGTAGTAAATACTTACAAAGAACGAAATGGAAAAATATCTGTAATATAAATAATTCTGAAAAATGTTGCAACAAAATTGCCTAAAATAAGCCTAAAATGTATCTGCTTTTAGAGAATAATCTATCTATTGAAGGATATGCTAAACAGGAAGAGTTATTCGGTCTAGTATTTCCAAAACACGAAAACGATATTGGCCAGAAGCATAAGTCTAATAAAAGTGCATAAAATAAAGTAGGTAAATAAACCATATACGTTTTGTGTGCTTTTCTAGGATGTTTGGGAATTGAAAGATGTGTAAAATAAAAAGGCAATATGTGTAGATTGACAGATATGGTATGTTGTGGGATAAAAATCCGCCGCTAATATTTTTAGACTGATTGTAGTGATTGATGTGTAAAAAATATACATAGCTATGTAATTGCAGTTTTTTGTTAATTTTGTTAGAATCTGCTTAGACCAGGTTAATTATAATCAAAAGCAAGGTTCAGATTTACAGCAGTTTTGAAGAAAAATTACTGTAGCTGTAATAAAATAATTGCTGTTAAAAGAAAAAAATTAATATTTTGATACAAGGTGACTTACTGCAAATAAACTGCTGGTCATTATTGGAACAAAAATATTTTGTCAAAGTTTAAATATGAATATTTTTGTTGCGAAACGTAATATCGACATGCGGTTTTGGATTTTCATTTGGTCGATCTGTAGGGCGTGAAATAAAACCCTTGCATTTTTGCAAAAGTTTGTTACCGCCTAAAATTATCAAAAAATTTTTTTTTGCTCCTGACCAAAATAATCTTCGACAAAATACAACGAAACAATTTCTAGCGATTTTTGATATTTTCGTTTGTTTGCAGTGTTGTGGGTCATTTTTAGTTCATGGCTAAAAATGCAGGGTGCAAATTGTTTGACTTATTTTAGGGCTAAAAGTTCATATAAACATGTGCACGCAAAGCCTTCGTTCTTCAGTTACAATTTTAATTTTTTTTTAGTTTTCTTCATAAAACTCGTACATTTCTTAAGATAAACCATTCAAATTTGATACATTATATACTGTGAGCAATGTCTTCGAAAGGGCTAGAATACAGTATAGAAAAAATCTATAGGGTATTACTTTCTCCCAGGCCGTGACCACTTTTACCCCCCTCCCCCCGAAATTTTTACTGCGATGCCACCGGTTATTTTTACAACAGATTTAAATTCCGTATTCTAGGATTTTTTCGATATTTTGTACCATTTAGAATTTATTTAGCAAAATGTTCAATCATGCGTGGTCATAGCATATAGAACACATAAAAATGAAACATTACATTATAACCTTGAAATTAGATAGGCATGAATGTAT
Organism: Kuschelorhynchus macadamiae; assembly: GCA_030620095.1. NCBI lineage: Eukaryota > Metazoa > Arthropoda > Insecta > Coleoptera > Curculionidae > Kuschelorhynchus > Kuschelorhynchus macadamiae. The sequence continues at coordinate 1,014,556 of JAUTXW010000656.1, forward strand.
AAAAGAAAAAAAAGAGAAGGAATTTAAATTTGTTGTAAAAATGGCAAGAGTCGTCGCAGTAAAAATTTCTGGTGGATAAAAGTGGTCGTGACCTGGAAAAAATAACGTCCTGTAGATTTTTATAAAATGTATTATAGCCATTTCGAAGATAATGCTCAGGGCATACCACCTATCAGATTTGAATGATTATCTCGAGAAATGTACGAGGTCCATGGGAAAACTAAAAATTAAATCGGAGGCTTTGCGGATACATGTTTATATAAACTATATAGACCTAAAATTAGTTAAAAAATGACGCCCTTTATTTTTAGCCATTAATTAAATAATACCCTGTATCACACTTTTGCAATTAAAAACGAATATCCTATATAAAACGGCTAGAGTTTGCCAAAAATCCATTTTGGCAAAAATGTCCGTAGTTCGCCATAGTTTTATCACAGCTGCTATATCTTAATTATCTTTGAAATAATTCCAGAAGCGAATTATAGTAAAATCTGTAAAAATCATTTAGTGAGTTCTAGCTAGCTTTTGTCACACTCTGTATCCATACTCCTTAATAATAATGATATACAGTCATGCAAGTAGAAGCACATACACGACAGGTCGGCCAAAAGAACAACAAAAAAACGCATCTCAATATCGCGTTTCGCAATTAAAATATCCAAATTAAAACTTTGTTAAAAAAATCTTGATACACTGTTTATGTCCAGCATTAGACCCCCCTTTAACTTTTTTTTAATAAACTAAAATTGTATAAAAAAATATTAAAATACCGTCATGTAAAATACATTTTTTTTGCAAAGTTAGTTTTACTTATGTAAATTGTCACATGGCCCTAGTATTATATAAAATTGTGAGTTTTTATAGATTTATTAAATGTTATATTATATGATGTTTTTCCATATAATTTATACAATGAATTTTAATGCACGTTTTTTATTAATATAAATTTTTAATGTCTAGATATTTATTATGTTTTATTTTTTATTTATTTATTAAGGTTTTTTGTAGAATCCAAAAATGGCAGTCGGTGAATACATTTTATTTATTATTCTATAATATTTTCAGTGGTTAAAGACCCGAAGTATACTCAGAATCCCATACTGATATATGGTATTGCAATTTAGAGTGAAGCAAAGAAAAATAAAAGATTTTTATAAGCCTTTTAAAGGAATAAAATTTCAAACTCTACAAAATGCCAATTTTATCTCTAAGATATTTAATTTGTTAAATCAAACTTAAATTTTCATCCAAAGATATACCTACAATTTTTTTTGACTTTAAATACCTAATATTTTCACCATTACTTATTAATAAAGGAATGGTATTTATGTCTCTAGTATTTTTATTGATAAACATAAAAGATAATTTTTTGAGGTTTAAAAATAGCTAATCTCTACGATTATAGATAATTTAAAAGTATGCTGAAATATATAATTGTAGTATCATCCATAAAAGCTTAATACTGCCTTTTAAATTCAATTTTTCAATTTAAAGATTAAATTATATATTACTATTAGCAGAAGACCCTCTTATAGTTTAGTTCACAAACTCAAAATAGTCTTAATTCTTGCTACTGTAAAAATATTAGTGAACGCTCATTGGATTCGGAATGGCGTCTAGAAAAATGTGCGGAAAGTTTCAACCCCACACATAAACTATTTCAAAAGTTGTTAACAAAGAAAGGAGTTTAGTTTCTTGCAAATAACTCCAAAACTATCAGCATTTAAGAATTTAAAAATATTCTTAAACAGGAAGAAATTTCCAATAAAAAGTTCCGACTCTCGGAACTTTATCTTTATTAATAATAATTTTAATTAAATTTTGAAAATAGAGTTCCAACTATTAATTTCAAAAAGTATTAGTATTATCTAGACATTTGAAGGAACAAGATTTGTAAAAAAGTTTTTTTTCACTGATTTCATAAAATGAGCCTATTGTATATAGCAATTTTTACAGTTGTTAGTTAGTTTATATTTCATGTCGGATAATTTTTAAACAAAAGCCACTAAATTGCCCTTCGAAGGCAACTATTTGTGAGTGGTCAAAGCTGTTTAAATTTGGTCGAAAGTCACTGGATGATGATCCCCGCGCGTGCCGCCCTACTGAAGCGATTTTAAATACGTTTGGTAGAAATGTTCCAGATTTAGTTATCAGTCGATGGATAACTAAAAATGAAACCTGGATCCAACATTATTATCCTGAATCCAAGCAAGAGTCGATGCAGTGGCATGTTAGGGGCTCACTGTCCCCAGTGACTATTTTTTGTTTTCCAACATCAAAAAAACTGTTCGAGGGAGAAAGTTTAGGGACAATGACGAGCTTGAGGAGAAAACAAATGAATATGTCTAGAATGGCGTACAGTTGTTATTGAACCATTTTAATACCTGCATTCAAAAGCAAAAGAATTATATTGAAAATTAATTTTTTTTACTACTCTAGATTTTTATTTCCGTGCTCAGTCCGGGAATTTAAACACGACCCCTCGTATATACTTAAACTTTCCTCGTAAATCAGTGTATCTATTGGTGAACAACAAACGAAAGTCCCCACAGTAGTTCCTGAGATTAGCGCGTTCACACAGACACACAGACGCGGATCATAACTTTAATTTGTATTATGTAGTAATAAAAATTTTTATTACGTTACAAAATTGCTCTATCTGCAATATTTTGGCAGACATTAACATAAAACCCATTTTTGCATTTTTTTTTGCACTTTGGCTTGGCCTAGCAATATAAACTTTGGCTAGTTTAAGAAGGAACACAAAAGCTGCAATTTAACATATAGTGTCCTTTCTATTTTTTGAAGATTCAAGCTAATAATAGCTCTGCTCATTTGGCTACTTCTAGAACGTCCCTTAAATAATCTGTAAAAGTTTCGATGGGCGAATTAAAAAAAAAATTAAGATATATTACAAATATGCCAAACTATTTTTAGATTTTTGAAATTCCGAAATATTTAAACGATAAACCCTCGTGATAAAGTGTAATTCCTATACGGCGAAGAAATCGGCTAGAGTTAGAGTTGAGTGAACACGAATGAATAACGTACCAGAGCCATTATTATCTTCCGCCGCGTCGTATTAAGAGGTCTTTTTCGCACCTCCCAACGTGCAACTTAATGCGCTTTATCAAGATTTGCATTCCTAAATGAGCTGAGATCTGAATATTTATTAATCGGATGGTCTTTTGAGCAGCCAACAGTCGCCGTACGCCGCCTATTTATTTAAATTGAACAATTGCTGGTAATTTTCTGGAATTATTAAACTTACATAAAATAAGACATAAACATTTTTATATATAAACAAAATTAACCAACTTAAAAAAAAGCACTAAAAATAAAAAAATTATATTTTGTCCATACAAATTTGACTTTATGAAGACGAGTAAAACTAATTCTTAATTACTTAATCACAAAAAGACATTTAGGTATTCAATGTGGTGAATCTAATACCACGAGATAATGTCTATTTACTGTCTTAAATGGTTTGACGCCGACGTCATACAGTCAAATTTTCAAGATGGACAAATATCATTTTTTACTTTTTAGTGTTTTTTTTAAGTCCTTTTAATATTTCTATTAAAAAATGTATTTTATCATTTTTAGTTCTTTTTACACAAAGTTTTATAGCAACGGTCAGCTTTAAAGTTTTCGAGGTTTAAACCTAGGTTAAAATATTGGACGTCCCCAATGAAATATCATGTTGCTACTGGATTCATTGCATGTAAAATTTTGCCAGAATTACGGTATTACTATTATATACAAAAAAATTTTATAAAAAAATATAGAAGCACGAAAAAGTAAAAAATAATATTTTATTCCACACTGAAAATTTGACTTTGTGAAGTCGGCGTCAAACTAATTCTTAATGGACATTTATATATTTAGGGTCTGCTTATGTACCACATTAAATAGACACGGTATTTATTACTTTAATATGGACTTCATAAAGTCAAAATTTTATTGTGGAATAATATTATTTTTTACTTTTTAGTACTTTTTTTAAGTCAGTTCTATTTTTTTATAAGATGATTTATTTCATCCTTTTTAGTTCTATTTATACACAGTTTTAAAGCCTAAACTTTGATTAATATTTTGGAGGTCTCTAATGAAATAAATATTTAGCTACTGGATCCATTGCATAAGAAATTTTGCCAGAATCGCCGAATTAATGTTATAAAAGTTGTTAAAATATAAAAAGATTAATAAAAAGTGAACTTTTTCCATTGAAAACTCCGACAATCATTTTTTCCTGATGATATGGTGAACGCAATATATATTGTCTCTGACGCTCGCCTTAATAATTCAAGATGGCGCTACTCCGACAGTTGTTACATTATTTTTATTGTGCTTGCTATGGAATCACTCCGGGAATATCCTAAATATTCCCTGAAAATTTCTTCTAAATTAGTCAAACCATCGCGGAGTAAAACTCAAAACTCAAACTCAAACATGGCTTTATTGTCATAAATAAAAATTCATTGACAAAGCTGTAAAAATCTTAAGACTAAAGAATGAAAAACTTAAGCTACTACAGTCAAACAGTCGATGAAATACACAAAAACAATAAAATGAACAATATACAAGCAAAAAATAAAAAGATTACTATACATTGTTAAAATGAGAATTCCAAAAACTCCGCAACCGGATAATAGGCTCTCTCAACCAACAAACTCTTCACTTGCGATCTAAAAGATGTGTAACTGTGTATCTGCCTCAATTGGGTGGAAGGTGGTTAAAAGTCTTCCTGCTATTATAAATTAAAGAACGTTTAGTAAGCTCTGCATTGGGTGTTGGAAGAGGTATTACATGAGTTCTACGTATTAAATATGGCCTAGTCACGTCGCTAATCTGGTCGTGAAATATTTTATGTAATAAGATAAATATACTAGGCAGAGTAAGAAGCTTATGATTAAGAAACAGGAGTCTGCAGGATGCCCGCCTTTTCACGTTACATAAAGCACACAGTGCTCGCTTCTGAAGTATAAAGACAGAATCAAATAAATAACCAGCCCAAGAACCCCAGAAGCAAATGCTGTAACGCAAGTGCGATTCCACAAGGGCAAAATATACATTCTTTCCTGTAAGAAAATCCAACTCATGGGCTACGACTCGCAAAGCAAAACAACCCTTTTTGCCACTTTGGTGCAGATGTTTTGTATATGCTGGTCAAACTTCAATTTATTGTCGATATTCAGCCCCAAAAATTTGTTAACCTGAACATTAGTCATTAACTGTGATTCTAAGTAAACATCCCTTGTGTTGCATTTGAAGGTCATTAAATTAGTTTTTGATATATTAAGGGACAAGCGATTTGCATTACACCACTCTTTGATTATTGCCGGGTCGTGAGTCACTAAATCTTCTAGAAGTTCCTTTTGTTTCTGATGCCATAGTATTCTCGTATCATCAGCAAACATTGTGATCTGTCCTGATATGTTGACACTAGTAAGATCGTTGACATAAAGCAAGAACAGCAAAGGCCCCACAACTGATCCCTGCGGAACACCAGTCTCGATGGAAAGAAGATCAGATTCCACGTTATTAACTATTACGGATTGTGCGAGCTGTGACAGGTAAGAGGCAAACCAAGACAATGACGCGTCTCCAAAACCAAATATCCTTAACTTGCTCAGCAGTATCCGGCGATCTACACAATCAAATGCTTTGGACAGATCGGAGAATACTGCCACATCACCCTCACCATCATTTAAACTAATATACAGATTCTCCAAAAATGCATATATAGCGTCATTTGTGTTTTTTGACGATTGAAAACCAAATTGAGGGGCACTGAGTAATCCGATGTCATTCAAGTAATCAACAAGACGCTTTTTAATCAGTTTTTCAATTATTTTAGATAATGTGGGAATCAAAGAAATTGATCTAAAGTTCGAAGGTTCGTCAAGATCTCCACCTTTAAAAATTGGTATAACTCTAACTAAAGATACGTTAATGGCTCCCACTAGAGCATGAAGCATGGTATCTGGTAACATCCTGAAAACCCTTAATGATATATTGTCCCAACCAGGTGAATTTGCATTTTTAATCTCAGACATTGTATTTTTCAACTCGACAATATTTGTTCGGTGGAGAAGATACGAATCCTGGATAGAAATGTTTTGCACATATTCTAGAACATTTTTAGAACAAAGAATATCTCTTGTTAATGTAGAGATTGAACAATAAAATTGATTTAGGTCATTGCATCTCACACCACATTCACCTGCCACCTTTTCTCTCCCACTCAACTCACTGATAATCTTCCAGCTTTATTTTGGTCTATTTTTAGATTGATTTATTCGCATAGAAAAATAATTTTGTTTTGCTATTTTAATAGTGTCTCTATAAACCTTTCTATAAGCGCGGTAATACAACATAAACCTCTTACTATCCAAACAGTATTTACTCAGTTTGTGAAGTAAGCGCATATTACGTGCTGACACCTTAAGACCTCGTGTAAACCAAGATTTGCGGCTTCTTTTTTTAATTATTTTGAGAGGAAAGGCTTTATCAAATATTTGCACTAAATATATGTGGAATATCTCGAGTGGATAATGTTCCAGTTTTCCTTATTACACAGTTGAAAGAACCTGTCATAATTGCGCCTTGTAAAAAGTCTACCACGCTTTTTTGAAAGTTTTTGCCTATTTAGATTTATATACACATTACTCACTACAGCCTCATGATTCGACAGTCCAGCACTTACAACAGATGATACAACATTATCAGGAGTGATATTGGAACAAAAATAATCAATAGTAGAAGCTGTGTGAGCACATATACGCGTGGGTTCCTCTACATGCATGTTCAAATTAAAATGGCATCAGAATGATTTTTATTCGTAACATTGAGGTTAAAATCGCCGGCAAGTATAATATTTGCATGTAGAGGAAAATAAACAAATTAACATCTGTATTTGGAGAGCGATATAAACAAATAATATACATATTAAGTTTGTTGTCATGTATTAGAGAAAATTCAAATTCAGCATCTCGCAAAACGTCGAAGCTTATAAACGAATGAGCATTAAGAAAGTCATTATTTAACAATATTAGGGTACCTCCGTAAGCAGTGTTTGGTCTGGAATGTTTTGCTAAAAGATTATAGTTGTTTACGGCTACTGTCTCATTTACGCCCAGCCAGCCGATGCTCCGTCAGAAGTACTACGTCCGGATAATCCACACTGTCCAAAAAGAGCAACATTTCGTCTGTTTTATTTCCTATTGACTGCATATTTAAAAGCCTGAAAGAGATATTAGGAAGTTGATTTACCCTAAAAAAGGTTTCTCCGAGAAATTTTCCTGCGTCCCAGCAAAATTACTAATCCGCTCCGTAGGTCTAAAATTATTGTCGTTTCCAAATGAATCTGTGTATTTATTTTTATTTTTATGTTTAATATTCATAGAAAGGAGATGTAAAGTAATGAATTTGCAAATAAGTATTTTACTATTAGAGGAAGGCTGAGCGGAATAGGATCTTTCATTGAGATGCATGAAACTGTCTAAATTTATATATACCGAATTATTTGAATTATTGTAAACAACATTCTGAACAATGCTATTATTCTCGTAAATAAAATTATTTAAGAATTTTCTATTTTCAGGAGCAAATGCCGATCCTACCACTATCGGGTTACTCTTCAATGAAAGATTCGATAAATCATTTAAATCTTGTTTCTTAGTAGATTTACCCCTTATAGTATTTTCACATCCTACAAAAATGATTATATAGTCATCCTTTGAAAAATTTACACTATAACTAACAGCTGTAGAAATCATATCCGCAAATGTGAAGCTATCTTTATATTGACTGTTTATGTCAAACTTTCCACCTGTTTGTGTTTTTAGCAAAGTGAGGCAGCCTCTGACGATGTAAGTATTTCCAACAAGAAGTAGTTGCGCTTTTTTAATATATTTCGTTCCAGATCCAGTATTTCTTCTGTTCATATTTGTTTTAGTAACTTCAGAACCAGAGCTAGAGCTAGATTTGCAATGAACCAACCTTATTTTTGCTTTTAGTTCGCAAATTTCGTCAAGGTAGCGCTTATTGTCACATTCTATCATCTTTATTGTATCAATCATGTTCTTATTAATGTTGATTAAGTCATCAACGTCGCGTTTCAATTTACGAACTTTTTCTGTGTTGCCTTTGACTTCCTCCTGGAGCTCCAGTTTTTCTTTCTTGAAATCGCCGATCTCTTGGTTGAGTCTTTTAATACATTCTGCTTTGTCTTTCAATTGTTCTACCGAGCAAGATTCAGTAGCAAAAACCTCGTCGGTAAAGTCTTGGGTGCGCCTTTTTTCCCTATGAAAATGATTTTCTTTTTCTTTCAGCTTTTTATTTAGCCTCTCTATTTCATTTTGAAGCTCCTTTTTTTTCTGATTCGTGCATACGTTTCAAGCCTATAATATCATCTTCGGTTTTCAACCTGATGTCCTGAATTGCACTTTTAAGGTCACCAATCTGTAATTTTTGCCCTGATCATCATTAAACTTATCCCTACACTTCGCCGAAAATAAAATTGTATGCCTTTCCAGAAGACTTAATGACAGTCTTTTGATGCAACTTTTATGAAATATATTCGCACAGACAACACAAAAATAATTTTCAGTATTTTTTAACTTAGGACAGCATTTAAAGAGAGTGGCAGTGTCAGTCATGTTAAGACATAAACAAAAAAAAATATATATATATATATTTATATGTATATATATATATATATATATATATATATATATATATATATATATATATATATATATATTTATCCTATTATTTAGTCAATATTTAGAAAAAAATTTAAACATCAAACCCTGCAAATGCTTGTCAATAAGCCTGGTATTGCAAAACAAACAATAAAATATGATCCAGTCCTGTTCTGCTTATTAACATTTAAAAGTTGAGTGAACTCTGCAACATCACAATAACAACACAAACAAAAACAGTTAAAAAAATGGGAATTCCCTCAGATGGGTATGTTAAAATGTTCAATGTTTGTTTTTCTATAATAACACTTGATGTACATACATAGAAAATACATAGAGTCAAATTGATAACCTCCTCTTTTTTAGTCGTTTAAAAAAGAACCCTCTCTACATATTTATAACACATCTGCAGTACACAATGTCAGAAATTAAAATTGAACTTGGTGTCATTAAAAAGTCCGAAATCCGTTTAAAACACGATGTTTCCATAAGAACCCATTTTTTTTTCTTTCGCCCATCATCCCCCTGCCCCCTCCCGCTCCCCTACTATGTACTTCAGTCATTATAGCAAAAAATGTCTTGTACGAATATCTCGAGTGGATCATCATATAAAGATATTTGATAATTTCAGCATCCATTAAAATTAATAATTATCGAAATAACCTGAAGAAAAACAAATCCTCCCTAGGGGATATGTACCTCCGGATGTCGCAAAATAACTTTTTTTGTTAATTTTTCTTCATACATCAACTTTCGAGAAAACTCTTTGGTTAAAAGAGATTGCTGAAGAACCACTCCGGTGCTACCCTGAATCTTCCCGAAAAGTTGATCCCAATTGATCAAGGTTATGACGAAAAACAATAATTATATGTTTATGAATTAATTTTAAATTTACTTTGAACAATTGCTGGTAGTTTTAAAATAAACACCCTGTACGTATTGATGTAGATACTTCCAATATTATTTATACATATCTGACTTAAAAGCATTCTGCCAATTTAATCAAATTGCCGCAATGTTAGAAGTTGTTTCATATTTCCCCAATTAAAGTTTACTTCCATTAGCTAAGACAGGTTTAGTTCCTTCGAAGTTAATGTTCAATGCTTGATGGGAAAGTAAAAATCTCTTTGTTGCTTCTATAGTAAACTTTCCTGAACTAAACTTTTATAATGGATTTAGCTACAAACCTCCGTAATCCGATATAATAACCCTGGAAAAGGAGTTTTTGGAGAAAACAGTAGATGCTTTCTAAACACAAAATTCAATTGTTGGTAAGACTGTGGTTGCTTTTAAGCATTGCTTTCTGTACGCAAAAAATAGTGCATTAATCTACGTTTGATCATTTTTCTATTCTACAGGTCAAATGTCAAGTGTCTGTTAATTTGTATTTAAAAAAAAACGTTGTTTTTATTTAAGGAAAAAACCAAGAGAAGTACCGACTTTTCGATAAAATTTAATGTTTATTATTATTATAATATTTACAGCATATCGGCGGATAGATGTGAAAAGAGAACAACATTACTAACTGTATCATTTTTTAAAAAATAATCCTTAATAAAAACGACTGCTCTTTAAAAGAAATACAACTTACATTGAAATTTTTTTATTTTATCATACGGAGTAAAATGAAAATACAAAAATGTGAATATTGTCAAGTTTCGTATTAAGTCAAAATGGAATATAATAAAAATCGATAGGTTAAACTCAAAATATTCAGAAAAATAAAAAAATATATTTACTTTTCATATATATATTTACTTGTTTATTTGGATTGATTAATTTACTTATTATTATTAGTAACACTAATTTATTAAACAGTTATTACAGCAGAAAGAAAGTCCATACCTATTGAAATACAGTACCATCTGTTCTAATTTACATTGTCAATGCATTTGACGGTTTTTTAATTTTTTTTTGAATATTTAACTGATATTTTAAATTTAACCTGAAATTTAAATAATATTTTCATTTTTTCCTAAAATAAGAAATAAGGCTAATTTAACTGTATATTCTATGCACCAATCTTGATGCATTAAATTGCCAAAATCAAAAGCTTGCAACATACAGCGTAATTTTTACAGAGCATGTACTTTTGTTAACAATGACTTTTTTCGAAAACTTTTGGTTATATTTTGTATATATTACAATTTTTTTTGCATTTATTTTCAAATTGTAACAGAATGTCCTCATTTCAAATTTTTAGATTGATGTCCCACTCATAGACATATTTATAATACGAACTTTATTTTTTACGTACGGTTTGGACAATAAATTTTAGTTAACTTTAACAACGATTGCCACTATTACCGCCATATAAAACTAACTCATGATTAACCGATTTTTTGTAAGTTTCAAAAAAGGAGGAGGTTATCAATTCCATTATATGTATTTTGTTTTAATTTATGTTCAACGATTAATTTGTGATGGTTTGACCAATTTAAATGAAAATTTTAAGGAATATTCAGGATATTATCGGTGTAGTTTCATAGCAAGCATTATAAAAAAATGTTAAAAATGGTGTAAAGACATCGACTTAAACTTTTTACTCGATATTACAATGAGCAATATATGCGTTCACTAGTGCCTTCGCCATTATGTCAAGAATAAAAAAATTTATGTTACCATTGTATATTGTATAAGTATGTTATACAATGATGTTACATAATTGCAGTGGACCTAGTGGCTATTTGTTAAACTTGACTTCCACTAACTAGAAAGAGAAAAATAACATTTTATGTCATCTGGAAATTTTTACTTTGTAACGTCGGCGCCAAACTAATAAAGAAAGTAAGAGATTATACTCGTGATGTTAGACAGCAACACGCTCAGTTCATGATATATGTTTATTATTAGGTAACTAAGAATGAGTCAGCTGCCGACTTTAGTTAGTAAAATTTTCCATATGAAATATAATATTATTTTTCACTATTTAGTGCGTTTTTTTGAAGTCGGTTTTATTTTTTGTTTTAAATTTGTTATCAATACATAAAAAGAGTAATTGCTAGAGCATAACGTCTCATATTTATGATAAGAGCGATGATAAAACTTGTACATTTTTATAGACTCTGAAAACGAAAACAATTTAAGAGGTTTCTCTTGTATTCTTTGTCAAGTATGTTGTTTTTAAGAATGTCTATTGTGCTTCTCATGTTATTGTTAGCTTAGTAATTTATTTAGAATATATTTTGTTACTTGTTTTGTACCATATGTTTAATTTTGTATGGTCTAAAAACAAATATATGCTTTTCCAATTTTTCTATTTTTTAGTTTTTGTAGATCGGCAGAAAAAAAGCAAAAAAATCGCGGTTAAAAAAAAGTCGTTCAAACATTTCTGGTAGCATCATTAGTTCAAAAGGTTTGCACGGCTAAAGTCTACCATTCCATATTTTCTAGGGAACTTTTTTATCTCGACCATACAATAATGAAGCTTTCGTTATTGAAATAATTTTAGCTGGGCTGGAATAAAATAGCAAAAAATATTGTGGTAGACAGGAAAGGGGTAATTATTGAGTCTTTTTTGTTTAAGAAAATCTACCATTCCATATTTTCTAGGGAACTCTTTTATCTCGACCATACAATAATGAAGCTTTCGTTATTGAAATAATTTTAGCTGGGCTAGAATAAAATAGCAAAAAATATTGTGGTAGACAGGAAAGGGGTAATTATTGAATCTTTTTTGTTTAAGAAAAACCTAAGAGTGTTTCACTTGGACTTTTTCCTTTAAGAAATGAAAAACGATTTAATATTTAAAATAGGTTATTTCAATGAGATGTAAACTGGATGTTTCTTGTAAATTTTAGGAGTTACAGCCGAATTTCTGATTGCCAAATGTAAAGTTTTGGTTGAGAAAAGAGGAGGAATTTAAAAAGTTGCTTAAAGAAATGCAGGTTCCATAGATACTTTCCTGTCATAGCCTATTTTAAGGAGTACTAAGTATTTTGAGGTTAAATGTAAATTTAATTATGGTTCCGCGTTGATATGTTTTGAAAAAAAAGCAGCACGTTGGACCTACGCCGCAAAAATGCCAGCACCTGCCACCTAAACACTAGAACTAATTGAATATATTTTATTTTATTTTATTTTCCACTTTTAATACTTCATTATGCCTAGGTCATTAATTTTCTAAATTTAAAACTATGGCTTTGTAATACTGTTTGTCTAATTTAAAATATTTTAAATCTTATGGCACTCATTCTCTTGTCTACTTTACACCGCATTCCCCTAACAAAGGGCTGTGTTATGTCTGCCTGGTTTATTTATTAGTCTGATTTTTATCTAACGATGTCTCAATTTGTGCTTTTTGCAGTGTCAACAAGGGCTGATTATGTTACCTTGTATTTTAACTGTTTAAAATATTGTGTAGTTTAGACCTACTTTAACATTTTAATCGTTCCCAAGAGAATGAAAAGAAAGAAAAATGGTTTTTGGATGTCACACAATACAGTACATGCAATAATTAATTATTCTGACTAATATATCTGACACGAAAGTATAAACTGAGGGATAAAAGTTTAAATAAAAATAGAGCGTATTTTTTAATACCTCGGAACAATTTTGAAGGCGGCTTCTGATGACTAGAGTGTAATGTAACATTAATGTATTTACATAAAAATACTGTAGTTATGACCCCCAAGTTTAAATTTGGTTCAAGTTGATATATTCGTTTTTTTTTATATATATGTTTTAAGTTTCTTTATTCTACATTTTGCACAAAAAGTTAAGGATATTGAAATTCTGACCTATTTGAAACAAGAGTGCCTTTTTAAAAAACTTTAACTTTTCTTAACTTGTAGTTAAGAATCCAGAGCTATTTCTTTGACATTTTAGAACATCTACGAAAATTCTGTTATTTATATTTATTACGTAATTATTTACAGGGTGCTTCAAAAAAGATTTAGAACCGGATCTAATTGCCTTGCCAACTAAAACTGTTGGTTCAGCAATCATATTTTGCTTATGTCACTGTCGTTTTGTAATTTTGACATTTAGAAAAAATATTTGTTCCATTGTTAATTGTCTCATGTTAAAACTATAACTGTTAAGTTAGAGCTGATATAAATTTAAACCTCTTTAGTGGATACTGGGGTTTATGTTTACGAATCTAGGGAAAATAATGTAATTAAGGTGTTTATAATATTTTGTATTAGACTGCTATCTTGCCTATATGCAGTGAAAAATCTTTTTGTAAAAAAAAATTAGATTAAAAATTGGTGGTATACTGATATTTTAATTTTCGTTAAAACACAAGATAAAAACACTTATTAAATTAATTTCCTCAAATATACAGAGATTTAAATTTTTTTATTTTGCAAAGACTCTTTTAATCTCCGTATATATAATTATGTAATTAATTTAATAAATATTTTGTGGAGGATTTAAAAAGTCAAAGCTGGTCTACACTTGGACTAGAAGGCGATAAAGAATAATTTTGCAAATCAGTTTATTAAGGTTTTAATTGTTTTAAAACGTGTCGCAGTTTTAAGACACAGTGTAGCTTAATATGAAATAACTAATCAGGTTTTCTTGAAACTTTATTTCAAATTCTATAATTTCAAATTCTCTAGTGGTATTTATTTGGTTATGATGCAGATTTTTAACCAGAAAAATCGAATATACATTCCGATTTAACCGGAAAAGCTATAACTTTTGATGTTTTTAAAGGAACGTGTATATTAATTTATTTTTGAGCTCTACATAAAATTCTTGTTATAAAATGTTCATAAAATCAATATCAATTAACATTTATCGAAAAAATGCCAAATACTATAAATGTTTTTATTATGTCATTAATTTTATCCAATGTGGCTACTTCTGGTTTAAACGAAAACGTCCAGAACAATCCCTTTCAAAAGTAATTTTTTCATTTATGTGACAATATATAAAGCTATGCAAAATCGAAATATCCTAAGAATTTCAAATATCTTTCATGTGCAATATTCTATACCTATACCAAATTCTATTCCCGATATTTCTATTTAAACTATGCGATTACATTTTTGTAATTTATTTTTCAGGGATAAACTACACATTTACAATAAGTAATATTATATTTCCAGTTAATCCAGATAAAATAATCAACTGTTTTTTTATTGTAAATCTGCCTCATGGGCAACAATAAAAAGTTATAGCCTGGTTAGTAATTTTGTCCTACCCCCTAAACAATTCTTTTAGTTTCTTCTTCTTTCTAAGCATTAGTTTCTTCTTTTTTCTAAGCATCTATAAGTGATTATTTTTTCGGCAATGTACAATATTTACTATCATTTATTTAGTAAGCAATAAAATGCTTACGGTAGACATAAAAAACCAGCTTTTATCTAATAAGGAACAAACATGAGTTGGGGTGTTTTAGAATCACCTCCCCTCAATCCACGCAATAGAAAATTATAAATTAAATGTATAAAGAGCGAAGTTTTTTTATAGTCACAAACTTTGTCATATACTTTTTTTATTTTTTCTGTCTACGAAATAAATTTTATTCCTCAGAGGCTATTTCAAATTTCTTATTAAAGGCTACTTTATCAATACCATAATACAGGGTATTTTCCTACACCAGAAAAATTTAAAATAAAATAAAAATATTGTTTTTTAAGGTTAATGAAACTTGATATTGTTAATTGTCAGATATTTGTATTTCATATTCAGCAAGTTGCGGACGTGAGTGTTAATAATGTTTCTGTTTGCATAGTTTTACAACCCTCCCTTCCAAAAAAAAAATCCTACAGACTCGCTTGTTCTTGATATGTAATCACGTTTACCTTTGAAATTAAAAAGCTGTTAACTGTATAAAAGAAAAATAATTGAAAAAATATTCGATTAGAGACTAGCAGTGGTGAAGTAATTGTTATTTAAATTTAAAATTTAACCACCACCATAGAGAAAGATAATTATATCCTTATTATGCTATTCCATTCCAATATAAATTCGGGGTGGTGGATAAATTCAAAATACCCCTCCAGTAAAGGTTCTAACTGAATTTTTAAAGAAAACCTCAGATCTCAGCGATGTTTTACTTTTTATAATTTTAGGGTATTATATAAAATATAAAAGTTTTTGACTTAGAACAAAAGCATTCTAAAATTGAGACAATTATAAAATTATGCTTCTTGAACTTAGACTTGTGATTAATTTGGATAAGAATATAATGTTCCTAATATTAGTTTAAGGTAAATAATTAAGAGAACCTAATAAAAGAAAACAATATTTTTTAAAACAAGATACCTAATATTAATTATATTTGTTCTCATACAATAAAATTACTTAATTACCAAAGTTCATGGTCACTCTCATCGTAAGCCTTATCTTTGGGGACGTTTTGCTTTAGACAGTCTTGGGGTTTCAGGTACATTATGATCAATTTATCTTGATAACATTTGAATGTGCCCTAGCTCCTCTAGTTTGAAATTTAGCCATTCAAATCAAAAAACAAATTGCAGGATTGCTTAACTTTTTTTTCTAACAATTCAAAAAAACAGAAGATCAATTTTACAAGATATCATCATAAGTTGTAGTTTTTTTAAAGGGACATTATACACTACATGGCTCGATGAAAACAAAATGTGTGTTATACCAAGGAAATCAGAACAGGATATACTATTCAAATAGTAAAAAAATATATATGGTGATATCTGGTAAAACTGAGTATTTTGCTAATAACTAGAAAGATAGTCTTCAAATAACTACTATAAAATACTTTGGTTTTTGGTTCATTCCGATAAGTTAAAAAGTAAAAAAGTTATTAACGTTTAAAATGTCATCAAGCTAGATCGATCGCACTATACTGAATCACTTGATCATCTTTGTAATAATTAACTTAATGTAACTACTAAAGATGGTTTATTTGGCGGTAGTGGTAACAATCGTTACCAGAACCAGAGCTGGCAAAATAATTTCTTCTATATCCATTACTATATACTTAAATTAAACACTTGTTCTTAAAATAATCGATATTTACTTCTCAGTTCAAAAAATCCAATCTTTATTTCCAGTTGATTTTATGCATTTTTGCCTTAAAAGCTACGAAACGATTATTTGCATTTTACAGTTTAAAACAATGTTACAAATTTTTCCTGGTTTATTGTTTATAATTTGGTTGAGATATGTAACTCGGCAGGAATCAATTATTGGCGAGTAAGTACAGTTACCACTTAAGTTTTAACATTTGTAGTCTGAATAAAACACTGTTATATAGATATATATGAAATCTGAAACGAAAAAAAAATTTTGACTTTTCTTTAGAATAATATAAAATTAAAAACTCAGTTTGGTTTAGAGGCATTATGGACTAATAAAAAAAGTAACTAAATCAAATCCAGGGTGCTTGCTGCTAAAGTGGCAAACTGATAATCGAGAAATGTGCCATACGGCCAAAAATCTTAACTTAAAACTAAAGATCTACAAGATCAGAGTTTTCTCCTTCAGCAGCATACGACCGGTATTTGATTTAGGAACGCTTTTAATAAGTCATGTTGGGTTCTTAAAGTTACCATACTGAGTTTTGTTTTACAACTTTATATTATTTTCCAGATAAAAATAACTTTGTCATATCCTCTTTACGAAGGAATTAAAAAACACTCTGTAAAAAATCAGGCACTGATGGGATCAAAACGATGATTTGATTTCATTTAGTAAAGATCCCTACAAATTCCACGTGCGATTGGATTTATATAAAGAGGTAGTTTAAAATGTTCTTACTTGCGAAGTAAAAACTTTGTATCCAAATATCATTCTCCTTATAAGTAATAATAAATAAAATAAAATAAGGGTAAAAAATTACTTTTAAACAAGCTTTTATTCCTAACTGAAAAGCAAAAAATAATTAAGGTAACATAAAGACAAACTTAATCGTTTTTTACTTTTCAGTTCAATAGTTTATAAATAATACCTTGTTTTTAAAATTATGTTTTTAGCATTATTTTTTACCTATGGTGTATAAGACATTCAGGATTGAACACCATAGTTTTGTATTGTCATTTAGTTTATTAATGTATCCCAGATTTCACTCAGTTCCGATAACAAGAACTGCTTGTTATTTGCAAGATTTGACCCTTGCAATATTCTTTCACATTTGGAAATTTTATATATTCAACTGAAATGTGACACGTGTCAAAAACATATCTCTCTTAAAACAGTTATCCGTGGGAATTCTATTCAGCCGCTTTAAAGTCAACAACTTCGGACTTTACGACATAATCGTGGTCCATTATGTAGCAATTTGAATCCTTGAAAGTTCCTAGATCGGGTCTAGGCCGATTTAACCTTCCATCGTCTTAAATCGCATAATATAAAGAGAAATCTATTTGCGGGGCCCTAATTCCCAAAACAAACCACATCGAACACATAGGCCCACAAACAGGATCCAATAAGCAAATGTATTAATCCTATTGTCCACGGGCGAATAACGATCTCTCTGCCCCCCGGGTGAATTGCTCCTTGTGGTTATCAAGGACTGAAAAGGGCCCAAAATCAACGGCAGAATCGTTGACTAAATTGGATAAACGCGCTTCGATGAGCACGGGCTTGATTAGTGAAAATTAGTTTTTTTTTAAACGAAAGGACAAACCGTGGAAAAAGAAAATGGAATTTAAGAATTAGGCCTTGTCTGATTGTCTGTTGTATAAATTACAACTTTTTCTTTTCTTATTTTTTCATAGAACGCTTCTTACGGGATGTCAAAGAAACTGTGGGCACTCGCTTAAAAAAGAGTAGCAAGAAATAACGCTAGTTTTTCATATATTTTTTTTACATACTGCTCATTTTTCCTTTTCTCTGAACCGTAGTAAACAATGGTCTTACTTTTACGCGCGTTGTAATTACCATTGTTTAATAGAACTCATCCTACTACTTAAATCGCCATACTCTCAATTGCAGTAAACAATGCGTATGCTTTACAGGCACCAGTCAGAGGCAATGTTTACTGCGAAACAGCATCTAAATGAATGGAGGAAGACTGAATTGGCGAATTAATGTGCCACGCCAGTATTTGTCGTATACATTATACACTTCTTGTTTTTTTTGTCTAATTCGAAAGCACTTTGATACCAACGTGCCATAAAATCCTAGCATTAGTAAAATAATAATAACAATAAGAGTAATAATTATTTGCTAGCTTTAGGTACTTCTTGATATTTTTTTGGGGATATATCTTAACTTTCGGACATGACCAAAATTATTGCATATCATTTATTGTTCCGATAAGAGTCCATGTAAATTTAAGTTGTCCTACTATCAACATCTTTTCTATTGGACGAGCTTAGGAAGTGATTTAAAAGATTGTGATGAGAGATCGAGCCAACACCATATTTCAGGTAAAATTTGCTGTAATCGATTCTGCAATTCATAGTGTTCCAAATTTTTTGTGAAAATCTAACGCTTTTGATTAATTCGGTATAATTAACTCGGACTTATTTCTTAATATACTGTATTGTTTGGCATGAAAATTGCTTTCCATCGTTTTATGAAAAGTGAGAAATCCTGCTTTTTGGGGTCTGAGGACCTTAATATGTGAAGATAGCAAATAATCCTGGAGGGTGACTTTTCCGTGAATACAATACTTCCCATTATGAGCGAAGTAATAATTTATTGCTTCCCATGATTGAGAAATTCTGTATTTTCTAGAATTTACTTACAGAAATTCATAACATTGAATCTATTTTTCAATAGCTCATTGTTTTTGAATGTGTTTCTGTTGATATTTTTGAATATAATATCAATGGTCTCTCCTTAACTTTATCAAAGGCGTGATGCTGACATTTAAATATCTTACGACAAATATATCTTTGTGGAGTCGGGTAATTGTAATACACAATCCAATAGCTGAATGTCTTTGTACCAGAATCAGCAACCCAGCTATCACACCAGACGTTATTCATCTGCCTTTTTAAACCTTAAACATGTTTCAAACAATACAGTATTCCATTTTTAACAACATAATACCGCCGAATAAATGTAAAATTCGTCTCGCGAATCAAATCTGTTTCACGAATTTTATATTTTCAGCAAGAAGTTGTCGAGTACTCGTATGGCTTTTAGTTGTTCTGTATCGAATAAACATTGCCTCTGACTGGTGCCTGTAAATCACAGGCATTGTTTACAGCTATTCAGAGTATGGCGAAGAGAAGTAGTAGGCTGAGTTTTAGTAAGCATTGGCAATCTAAAATGCGCGTATAAGTAAGAGTATTGTTTACTGCGGTTCAGAGCACACTTGCGCTGTATAATAGTAAACACTAGCAATACGTAGACGAGTAGTAGTTAACGTTACAATTAGGTAGTTTAGGACCTATTAAAGGTGTATGGAAATACAAAATGTTGACCTTTTACGGCAGGCGGAAAAATTGTTTTAAAATAATTCCTGAAGGAGCCTCAGACTGGCTAAAGGCCTGGGGCCCATCATAACCAAAAACAAGCCCTGACTCCATCATAATCCTGGGATCTGGAAAACTGTTTTTCCAAAATAATTTCTGTATCGTTTTATGTTATTTTTGGATAATTAATGTAGTAACTTAAGATGCTGACATCAGTGGCATAAAATGTGAACGGGTCATTTGTAACTAATATTTTTGTATTAAAAAGACTAATATTAGTATTTTAAAAACGATATAAAATTGTAATTTCTTGTTACTTTTCTAGTAAAACGAAACTGTTGTACTTAATCGGGAAAAAATCACCCTCCCAAGTTATTTTACAGATATTCACGTTTTAGGGTTTTTCAGGCCAAAAAAAAATGTTTTCTCAAATCCGTTGGTCTATCGGTCTTCATGCCTGTTCGCAGCATACCTAAAAAACTACTTACTCAATTGACTTCAATCCAATATGGCAGAACAAAATGGCGGTCTAGTGAAATGTTAAAATATGTTACTAAAAAACTAATTAATCCAGTTCACTTCAGATTTTACTTAAACATCAAGTATTGCGTAGGAATAAACTGATAAAATTTTGATACGAATCCGAATACGAAACAAAAAGCCGGCTCAATGAAATATTTAAAAAAATCAGCCTGAAAAAGCTACTTTTTGGATTTATTTTAAATTGTGTGCAATAATTAAGAGCGATCTAGAGATGAACTGTTGAAATTGTGCTGCCAATTCAAGATGGATAAAATGTTTGTTAGCATGAAAATAATCACCCTCTCAGGTTTTTACAGCTCTTTAAGTTTTAGTGTCCCGAGATGCCAAAATATATGTTTTCTCAACTCCATCGGTCTGTCTGTATGTTAATTCGCGCCATGAATAAAAAGCTATTTTCCCCATTGTCGATCGAATTAAAGATCTTATGGCGACGACCTGGTAACAAAACAACAAAAAACTATATGGCTTTCGGTCGTTGTGCAATGCAGGACTTCCTTCCTTTGTAATCCCCCCAACATTTTTATACTAAAAAATACGAGGGGAAGTGCAGTTCTTTTCACAAAATTTTTGACTCCCCTAATAATAATTTTAGCGTTCGCGACGACAAACACATACATTCCGCTAACAGGCAATTTTATAATTTTAAATTTAAATACAACTGTGACATCAAAGGTAAATATGCATGCCTCGTAATGGAACAATTTGTAGAGTATTATGCCAGTCCTCAGGTACATTTAATCATTATACATTCATTTTATCAGACAATGACAATGCATTGTAAATTAAAAAGCAACATTTTTATTGGGAATTAACAGCGCATAGAAAGGTTATATATTATGTATTAATAAAAATATATGAACAATTTTTACATGCTTTTATTTAACTTTCCTTGTCTGTCTCGTCTGGGACAAATCTTGTAAGTACATCTGGATATCTATTGTTAATAATTTCAGCCGCTTCACGACATGTTTTATATTGATCTCCAACAATTAACACAATTTCTATTTTTTCTTGTTTCGCTAATTTAACTACCATGATGACAATAACAGAAAAATATTTAATGTAATAAAATAACACTTCAATTATCTACTGTCAGTACCATGCGAAATTCTGTTTCCGTAACAACAGCATGTTCAGTTTTTTTCAGTCTACTCATTTTTTTTAGTAATTAGCGTAAGGGCAAAACATTAAATTTTCTGCTACTAGAAAAGTACTGCCGAATTTCTTTATGAAATTTGGTATTCTATCACACCTAAGAATACTCAGAATTCTTTTATGGCATTTTGCTCTAAAAACTTATTGGTAGTTTCTCTTCAGACAACTTTAGATTTCCTAAGTTGTTTTATGATTCCAATAATATTTTCGAAGGAAGCAGAACTTTTCAGGAAGAGTAACATTTTCCATATAATGAAAAATAAAAAAGTTTTCCATTCGTTAAGAACTTTTTTATTTTTCATTATATGAAAAATGTTATTCTTCATATATATATTTTCTTGGTCGACATATTCCAAACACCATTCTATCATCCGATGGGAATTTTAACAAAATAATTTAATAATCTGCGCCCATTCTAACAAAATGCAATTCAGCTTCATAAAATCTGGACTACCTATCAATATTTAAATAATTGTACCCAAATTAAATTTCTACATCATAAATATTTTATTTTATTTAAAATTGTAGCATTAGGGTACAGTATTAATTATAATTATAAATTAGTGTCATTATGCGTAAGCCATTATAAAATTTACAAAATAATTATCGTAGTTAAATAATTTCAACGTTTACCGTAAAAAATTGCCGATCTGGCGAAATGAATGTTAAATTTAATTTGCATTCACTTTGACCGATATTTAAACATATTTTAGTAATATATAAAAGGTCATCTATCATTCCTCAATTAGTAGATAGAATGCGTACGTAAAAGGTATAGATTTCTTTTTCCTAGGATAAAAGGACTTTTCCCCGTTAACTTGTATATGCCTCACGAGTTAGATCAAAGTTATTTCAAGTCTTTGAAATAGCTCTACTTAATCTTTTCTTTCTTTAACTTTCTCCGATTTTCACTAGCTTAGGGTATTTTTTTTTCTGTTTAATTTTTTTTTAACGGCTATGTAACTTTTATGATATTTTTTACTAAAAGTCTTTCATTTTTCCCCTTCGTTACCATCTGGCAAAATAATATTGTTAGTTTTTGCATTATGCAAGTTGTTTTTGTATATATATATATATATATGTACGTTTTTGTATTTTTTGGTAAATTTATACTATTTTCGGTTGCTTTAGGATTATAATGTGGTTTAGGTGTATTTTCTTTCAATTTTTAGCAGTAAAAGCATATGCCCATTTTCTGTTACACAATATTAAAATTATAATGTATAGCATTATCTGCAAGTAACAAATATGTTTTGAGGATTTCTTAAAAGAAAGCAGTATTAAAATCTGAATTCACAATACAACTAAGAGTCACTTAGCCTTGTTAACCTGGAGTTCACAACCAAAGTGTGTATTCATCGCTGCGCACCTGATAAACTTATAGATGGTTAATTGTAACCCTGTGATATCTCTCCTAGATTTGTAGATTCAGTCGGTGCTATAGTAATTGAAGGGAAAGTGGTAAGAAATTGAGTTTATATGTAACCTGATCTCTGCGATCTGACCTACATCTTAAATATCAGCCTAGAAGGGATCACCGTTTTTTAGCCTATTTTTTTTCGCCGATTCTTCAGCTAAACATAAAAAGATTTATTTACTAGCAAGTAGACTCCGAGGCAAAAATTGGGGCTTTAGCGACGTCTAACCCATATTTTTTTTAATCTAGAATATCAAATGTTCATCGATGAGTCCATACATGCTCCATTGCAACTTGCTCCCTCCACCACTATAGCACCGACTGGAGGGCGTAGGAATCTTGGAGCGGTATCAGAATATCATACTTAGTTTAAAAGAATTATTACATTTGACAAACTCAACTTTTTTTCTGAAACGGGATTTGGGTTTTTGGAGATATGTTTGCAAAAAAATGCAATTGAAGATTTTAAATTGAATTTTAAGTGTTGTCTTATATATGCCTAAATGCATTCGAAATTAATTGAAGTAAACTCCAGCAACGGGTAAGAAGTATCGAGCTATGAATAAAATTATGTACGCAGTACTCTTCAGAAGTACGGATATAGTATATACAATTAAGCTAGATGGACAAAGCACAGTTATAGCTGAATATTATGTTGAAAAGATTTTGCCTGAAGTGTTCGGTAGAGTTCCAGGCATGGGAATTATGCTGGACCATAACAATGCATCTTTCCATGCGGCAGCTATGCGGCTCTCCAGTTTTTAACTGAAACAAAATATAGTAAAACATTCGCCGTACTCACCTGATTTAGCAGTGTGCAACTTTTGGCTTTGAAATGAATTTGACTGGTTGTAGGTTTTTATCTGAAGAAGAGATTGATGCAGTTCAGACTTATTTTGATGGTATTCCGAAAAAATATTGGTTAGAAGCTTTTTAACAGTGGAAAGTAAGAATGGTCGAGTGTGATATATAAAAGAAAATCCTAAAAAATATAGGTCATGTTTTTATTCTAGATAAATTCTGCTTATCCCTAGTATAACTCTCGATATCGATATTCAAAAAAAAATTCAAAACACATCCAGTAAGTTTCATTATTAAAAGCACGTCATTCGCTTTTTCCCGAAAAGAAAGTTTATATTTCAACGCCCTCGAGTCATCGGAGAAAGGAGGTTCTATATGGCCCACTATTTACCAGAGAGCTAAGACAGAGTCCTGCGTGTGTCGCATATGAATCGCCATCCTTAGGGAAGCAAAAACGTAGAGTCATCCCGAGAAAGTTTTCGGTTTTTGCGTAAAGCAGTTAGGTGGTGACAATGTAATTTGGCGAATTGCTGGCAGTGATTTTTTTATTAATGTTCCCGATGTAATCTCTCATATATTTTCGACACCGACAATTTTGCATGCGAAAAAAATAACAAGCAACTCTAAAATTTGAAAATGTTGAGTCGGCAACATTTAATATTATATTGTTATATTATTTTGGTTGTAAAGAAGGAATATTATTATATGCGGTAACAAATAAGATCCTTCTCGTTGGGAAAATTACAAACTATGCCAGATTTAATAACCGCTTCCAATTTTGTTACATGAATTATTATTTTTATTCAAGATGTCCCTGGGTGATATACAGGGGATTTTACATGGAACGCTGCTTATAGCGGATCCGGATATAAGATTTCCCTAAAATCCTGAAATAGGTATCCAAAGACTATTTATGGGCTTCGTTTTTGTCATGTAAACAAAAACTAGGGCCCCAAAGGGGAGCGCAGCCTTAAACCAATTTTTATCGAATTGAAAGACACCTTTTGTGGCAACTATTTTGAAAAAGAAATTTGCCATTAATATTTTTTTGACATCTGTCAAACTATGTGTCAGAAATTTATTAAAAACCAATTTTTAAATATAATAACATTAATAATAACAATAAAACTGGCATCTTACCTCTCTAGTGTAAAAATTGTTGAAAATGTGACCCATTAACTTGTTAGCACAGACCCAAACGATGGTAGAATTCTTCTAGATTTTCAGGTCTGGTTACATAGACCATTCTTTTTAAATCGCCCCATAAGAAAAAATCTAAGGGTGTCATATACGGGGATCGGGGCGGCCACTCTATAAATCATCGCCGTCCTATCCACCTATTTGGAAATGCAACATTTAAGAACTCTCTTACATTTCTTGCAAAGTGGGGAGGGGCTCCATCCTGTTGAAAAAATATCCTTGGATCTAGATTTTAATTATTAGGGAATATTGTTTGCAGTTGTGGTATTAAAAATGTTTGGAGAAAATTTAAATAGAGGTCTTCATTTAAGTTGTCCTCAAAAAATAATGGACCAATTATTCTGTCTCCTATTATTCCAGCCCAAACATTCACTTTCCCTTTACGCTGTGAGTGACATTCAACAATCCAATGAGGTGACTTAATAGGTTTGGAGCTATGATTTCCAAAGTGGTCGAAATCGAACCGAATGGTCGATTTCATCTTGCATAGGGCCCTTGTCAACGAAAAAAGCATTTGGGGGTTCGTGAGGTGTAAATAGGGTTAAACTTACAATAATTGCAACAATTCATGAATATATGACATTGTACCTTAGCCATTTGAAGTCAAATGTTAATTAAAACAATCGATCAATTGTTATCAGAATATCAGGTTAATTCCTCTCATTAAGTTGATATTTTTTCTCTGATTTATTTTGTCAAAATTAAAATATTCGTTTGATTTGGGTATGAACTTTAAGAAAGCTAAAATTGTTGCTTTGTTTTCGTCCATCAAAATATTCTCAATGTGTGTGTTAATATTGCCCTAGTTTTTGTAATAAACAAAAAAATACAAATCAATCATTTTACGGCTGTGAAAAAAACAAATTTGACGTTACACAGTTTAATACAATTTAATATTAAGTAAGCGGGGGGTCTACTGCAAAAAAATCGTCAAATGGTTTACAGGACCAGAAGTTTGCTCTCTGGTTTAGAGGTTCAGGACTTTGTCCAATGATTGCCTAGAATAAGGGTTAAATTCCTTTGAAACATAAATACATTTCTGTTTAACTTTCAAACTTACTTGACCTCCTAAAGTAAACGTTGCTTCGTCAGAAAAAAGTATCCAATCTATTTCAATTTGTCGGTTGTCCAATGCGGCCATCATGATTTCGCAAAATTCTATTCTTCTGTCTAAATCATCCCCCAATAACTCTTGTACTGGCTGCATTTTAAATGTTTATGCCAGCAGATTTTGCGATCTTTAACATTGTTTTATGATCAATATTGTGGTCACGAGATAACTGCCTTGCTGGTGTAACTTGGTTTTCTTGATAACTCAAGAGGATATCTAATTTAGTCTCATCTGATACTTTTGGGGTTCTTTTTCGAGGAACATGTCTTACATGACCCAAATCTCTAAATTGCTTTTCAATTTTGCTAGCTGTATTTCCCGGCAAAGGAAATAAATTTGAATGACATTCATGAAACAAAGCAGCAACTTCTTCTTGACTTCGTTTTCTTTCTCCATACCCGATCATCATCAGTATTTCGATTTTTACCGTTTCAGTTAAATATATCTTTAAAAAATAATCAAAGATTTAAAAATTTTAAATTACTTTACACACAGTACAATTAACATTATTAAAAGCGTATGATGTAAAAAGTACCTTTGTTCGGGCGCAATATCAAAGAAGTGTATAAAATTTTTACTTTTCTTCCGTAAAAAATGCTAATACAAATTAAAGTTAAGCTATTTATTTATTTACTAAGTACTGTTTATACAGTGTTTGTATCGGCATTTTGACAATTCGTTAATATGACAAGATAAATTGCTAAGCACGGCCGCCTACTTAAAACTTTTACTGGTGCCGTTCGAAGGATGGACTACTTCCATTTAACATTCCCTCGGCCAACTATGATCGATCCAGGTTTTGTTTTTTACATTGCACCATCGAGCTATACCTTAAGATACTAATACTTACTCCGTTTCCGCATTACACTCATAAATTACTGTACATCAACACATCCCAGTAGGCTGTGGCCAGCAGCCATATGCATCAGCGATGACGTCGGTTCCGTGGCAAAACAATTTAAGGAACTAGTCTATCCTGATGCCGTTGACTAAAGCAACGCTGGTGTCTAGAATTATTGAAGGTTAATGCATTTCTTATAGAGCCGACTAATAAAATATGTAAATCCTTCAAAAAATGTATTGGCGTTTAAAAACAAATTTTAGCTACTGCGAGCAATGTGTGAAATAGTCATTCAGGTATGGTCATAGAAAAAATTAGTTGACACATGGTTTGACAAATTCCTTTTTCAATAAGCTTTCAAAATAGTTGCCACAAAGGGTGTCTTCCAATTTGAAAAAAAAAGTTGCTTAGGGCTGCGCCCCACTTTGGGGCCACAGTTTTTGTTTACATAACAAAAATGAAGCTCATAAATAATCTTTGGGTACCTATTTCAGGAATTTAGGGAAATCTTATTCCCGGATCCGCTATAAGCAGCGCTCCATTTAAAATCCCCTCCCTGTATATATATATACATATATATATATATATATATATACATATATATATTAGTCAACTTTAAAACTAAGAACGCCAATGATATAATAAAATGTCTATTTCATGCAATATCATCTGGTAAGGACCAATGAAACTGCTGGAATTCCGGGTGTTTTATGAAGGCTGTAAGTCCTGAGCACAGCTCAACCATGTCTTCGTATTTATTTTAGCAATCTTTCGAGGCTTACTGTTTAAAGAAGAAATCGAAAGACTACCTCTGAATCTCTTTAGGATAATACTGTCGTATTCATCCTAGACATGACTATTTTTCAGAAAAAAAGTTGACAGTCGGGATTTATAAAAAAAGGCGCTTTCTTTCGAGATTGGGACGTAGATAACTTGTTGCAAATCAAAAACACCCCACACTATTTTTTTATCTTCTGTTGCCTGCTCTTTGCATGCTGCTTTCTTTTGCCGAGCTGCCGTTTTTTAACCAATGTGTGAATCGTATCGGATTTTCAGGTTTTCTTTAGTGTGGGCATCTCCTTCCAAATACGTAAAACAAAGAGAACATTGGTCTTTTTTGCGAAACAAAAAGGATAAATTTTGCTCTTTAAAAATTCTTCTTTATATATGATAACTACATTTAAGTTTACTTTTTTGCGCCTGAAGATCTTCAAGAAACATAAAAAATATTTTAGGCAAGGGCAGGTCTGGATGGAGGTACATCTTAGATGTTTTGCCTCCACAAAAATGTGATTCAACTTTTAAAAATCTATTAATATGCTCCTTAATTTTGAATCTTATATTTGCCTCTATCTCCTTAGTTTCCTTGTTTCTTTGTCGGCCACCCCTCTATTACACCTACTTCGTTTATTTTAACCAGCGCAGTTCGACACATTCTTTCATTGATACTAAACGCCAATAGAAATAATTTTGTAATAAATTACAGACATCAATAGGTTTTTTGTCTATGGTTAGAGAGTAAGTTATGGTCTTGAGTCTGCTAGATGTGTCTTTCTTTGTGGTCTTTCTTAGTGCATCCGTAACATTCAAATGACGAGCTACAAACTCTGTTTGTGAATGCAGATTTCCAACCACAATTTGCTAGATTTTGAAGTTCGAATTTAGTCTGTCGCTTCATGACCTCGTGTACTGTAGATACGTCAGTTCTTATTTTTAAACGTAGTAGATAAATTTCATGCACAAGAAGGGCCGTAACTGCATATACGTTTGTACGTAAACTTAAGTTTTCAATACCTTTTTGTATTTCAGTTAGTGTCTTTATGTATTTCAGTCATTTTTAAAAAATATATATATATATATATATATATATATGAAAGAGCACAAGATCGTTTATATATATATATATATATATATATATATATATATATATTCTGGTTATTTCTTTATATTATATATATATATATATATATATATATATATATATATATATATATATATATATATATATATATATATATATATATATATATATATATATATATATATATATATATATATATATATATATATATATATATATATATATATATTTAAAAATCGATAAAAATGCGCTTTCACACATCTTTATCAAAAGTTCTTGGCCGGAAAAGATATATGTATAATAGCAGAAATATATAATTTCTGCAGGTGCAAAACGGCCTACGAGAAGAATTGCTTTCGATTATGTCACAGGGTACCCTCCTGCGATCATAATTTCTGGGCTTTTACCCTCATAAAGATGTGTGGAATCGCATTTTTATCGATTTTTAGTATCTACTCTCCGCACGATGGTGCTAGTGGATACTTCTAAATTACCTATCGGAAATCACCGGAGCCCCAATAGGTGGTGCTAAGTTTACATTTGGTAGTACTGTTTCTTGATAAACGTTTCCTCATCATCGAGCAGGCTTGTACCCTGGGAGATGCCTGATGAATAAACAGATTGCTCGATATGACAAAATCGAAAACGAAACGTTTATAATACTGAAACATTATATATATACGCTATTAACATATATATATATTATATATATATATATATATATATATATATATATATATATATATATATATATATATATATATATATATATATATATATATATATATATATATATATATATATATATATATATATATATATTATATAATATAATGCTATATTCCACACATAATTTATTTTATGGCCGGTTTCCTACATCATCAGGAAACCGGCCATAAAATAAATTTCGATGGGTGTTCCAATATATTGCCAATATAGAACATTATAAGACCAGAATAATCCGAGCCATAGAATATTTCTGGGCCTTTATATATATATATATATATATATATATATATATATATATATATATATATATATATATATATATAAACAGTACTACACGCTAAATGTAACACTTAGCACCACCTATTGGGGCTCCGGTGATTTCCGGCTGCAGACCGATAGGTAATTTAAAGTATCCACTAGCACCATCGTGCGGAAGTAGATACTAAAAATTGATAAAAATGCGATTCCACACATCTTTATGAGGGCAAAACTGAAATTATGATCGCAGGAGGGTACCCTGTGACATAATTGAAAGCAATTCTTCTCGTTATATATATATATATATATATATATATATATATATATATATATATATATATATATATATATATATATATATATATATATATATATATATATATATATATATATATATATTGATAATTTTTTATTACCAGTAAAATTTTGTGCTAGTAAAAAGTTAAATTACCTCCTGAAATATTGTAACTAGAATTTTCAAATTTAATATGTAATGTGTATTTTATATTATTAAGTACCATCGGGGTAAATTACCCTTTCGATGGATAAAATAATATAAAATTTACCAAATTAATGTCTGGCTTTGTTGATTTCGGTATCATTTGCTGTCGAAAAAAACGCCTGTGCAAATTTGAATGGAAAAGCAAAAACTGCGCTTTTGAGCAAATACGTTTACGTTTAGCCAACAATTTTAATTACGTATCGATTTCAGTAATGTATGTTAGTTTTTCTCTTTTATTTAACAAGTATGGTTTTTTGCTTGGTTTTTGTATAACTGAAATTACAATAATTTGTTTCTTGTTTTCTAATAAAAATTCACATATTAAATTTTTTTAACGAAAATTATTACTTCTAATTAAGGCTTTTGTTGTTTGTTTACCTTAGACCTCAAAAATTCTAATTATTATTGACATGCTCGTCCAGAAAATGACTTTTACTATTAGGATTGTACAATGAGGTAAAATATAAACCAAAATTATACTTCCTTAAATAATATAGTTTGTATAAAACTCTGTACAACTGAAAGAACACATAAAGTTTTGTAGAACAAGTGAATCATTAAGACTGTAAAATTTAGATTAGCATTCACAAATACGTAGCGAAATGTTGAATTAACTAACGGGAATGTGCTATTCACTTCCCTTGCAATTATTGTGCAATTCTATAGCCGCTGCTAACGACAGACTATGTTAATAGAGCTTGCATTTCCATTATCTTTCCTGTATTTCACTTTCAGTTTATTTTGTTTGAATAAAACGTTTTTGCTTTTATTTATAATGTTTTAATACCACTGAATTTTTCTAATACAACCTTCGTTGTGCTGAAAACTTTAACGTAAATACTACTAAAAAGTTACCACAAAGTTTCGATTAAGTAATATCATTGAGGAGATATAAAATCAATATATAAAGTCAATGGGACTGTGTATTCAATTTTGGACTGAAATTTTAATTAGCCCTGGGTTGTCCTAGAATGTTAATAGAGTAAAAAATTAAAACTTTTGCTTTTAAAGATATATAAAATGGGTCCCATCAATATAGTCAAAAGACAAAATATCTGTATTTATTAATAAATTATTGAGTAACTTACAAATATGTCTTAATGAAAAAAATTAATTACATTTTATTTCTTTTCCAGGTATGGATGAATAATATGAAACTAATAATGGATGAATAAGTTTTTTTGCGTGCAAACTCGAACAGTAAGTCCTAGATGATAAGATTAAATCTATACACATTTTGATATAGATTTGGAAATATTTATTATTATGTATTAAAATGTTAATTACGTTTTGGCCTCGAGAAATTTGAAACTGACTACGAAAGTAAAACTTAAAAGTCTAAATGGAACCAAAGAGGAAAAAATAAAAAAAATAAAACCGACCTAAAAAAACGCTGAAAAATTAGTTTTAATCCTAGTTTCTATGTTGATGAAGATATTACATATCAAGTCTGAAGTCTGAAGACCTGAGGTGTATTGTTTTTTACACTCGTGTGGTCTTTACATAAATGGCCTTTTCACTAATAATTATAGAAAATATGGTTACTTTATAAAAAATGTGTAATCAAATATCAGTTACATAAGATCCTGTCTTGTTGCAGACGTTTAAGAAGGTGACACCCGAAATAGGTTTCTAGTTACCATAAGCAAACTAAATACGGGTTAGAAATTTATTACAGGCGGTAGCTCTTTAAACACGAGGGAACACAATACTGTTTGCTTTGGTTTTTATTACTTTCAGGGGTTGCATTTTATGTAATTGTTTTGGGGTGTAACTTATCACATTCTTAGTGACCGAAACGTGTATTCCACATAAAATATAATGTGTCAATACATGTAACAGCAGTTGATCCAGCAGTTGGGTGGTTTGAACTTTTTATGGTCACCACATAGATGCGCGATGTATTTGACTTATACTTACAGAGTGATCCAAAGATAAGGAACAAATCTCCAAGCGTACAACTAAACTTTATTTTACTCAACTTCCTAAGGTATACAGCAAATTGATTCGAACTAGTTTAAATTAAGCTAGCTAATACATTTTCGGTAATTAAGATATGCAAAATCTAACATTGTTCAAAGTAATGCTTCTTTCTATACTAAATTTTTAGTTTGTCTTTTTGTTGTCAAGATACGTAAATAGCAGCAATGGATAGTTTGTCCTTAAATCTTGCTAAATCAGCATATTTCTCTAGTGTATTGCATTATCTTAAATCAAAAGGTTAGTCGATAGGATATCAACATTCCGCTTTAATATGTAAATAATTATCAAATATTTAAAAAAGTTTGTCTTCGAATGGAAGTCGAACCCACAACGTATGCATTGCTAACGAACGCGAGGCTGTAATCAGTTGCACTATCAAAGTGCAAACTTATAGCAAACTGGTAAACAAGGTGTCATATGATTACCCAAACCCGCAGCATCGCGCACCAGTCTTTAACAGCAGATTATGTGGGTCTGATTAAAGCATCGTAATAGTAAGATGGAGTTTATAGATCCGACTTTATTTTTTTTACTTTAATGTCAAAGTTTTCTGATAAAATCCTTCCTCTCTTTTCTTTAAATGTATTTATATTTTAATTATTTAAAGTTATGCAGGAATTAATTAAACTCCGCTTACACCTTGCTCTCTAGGGACAAAAAGTTACGTACTTTATAACCCAGGGCACGTTACAAAATACGTGTACCTAACCTAACCTAGAAAAATAAAAATGTTTTTTATCAAATATATTTTTGCTACGTAAGAACTCTTTTAAAGTAACTTTTTATTTTAAATTTATATTTTTTTTGCTTAAAACTATTTTTATTTATGTTTTGTACTCTGAAGTAGGGAGGACAGATTAGTCTACATGTTAAAACACACAATACCTTTAAATACTTTTCATTTAATCTATATTTATATATACATTTAACGTTGCAAAAAAGCCAAAAAGTCCCTTTAGAATACTTAGAGCGTTAAAAAAAAGTGAGGGAAAAACGGAAACTGAATGCGAACAGAAACGTACTTATGGAACGTTTTGGCGAAAGTATAGGTAATACACGATACGCTATATCCGAAAAAAAAAACAAAGTATATTTTGGACTGAACCAGAGAAAGCGTGCGTTATAACCGAAAGTACATTATATTCCCGGTCCGCTATAAGCAGGGCATACCATATTAAAA
This sequence comes from Kuschelorhynchus macadamiae, assembly GCA_030620095.1. Classification (NCBI taxonomy): domain Eukaryota; kingdom Metazoa; phylum Arthropoda; class Insecta; order Coleoptera; family Curculionidae; genus Kuschelorhynchus; species Kuschelorhynchus macadamiae. The sequence goes on from JAUTXW010000656.1 coordinate 1,048,148, forward strand.
TTTTGAACTATCCATAAAGGTGGCCTGTCAATATACTCCAAAACTTATTTTGGTGCAACTCCTGACAATAAGTTAATTTGGATTCCTTATTTGGACATCAATCTTAAAATGACTACAGATGAGACATTAGAAAGTATAGCTCTAGTCAGATATACACTATTATTATGAGACCGATGATCTATGCAGTTGTCTGTAAGGGCCAACAAACTACAATCAAGCCTCTGTCGAATATAAAAATCCTTGTTCTTGAACGTGTATAACTGGGGCTGTGCACATCACACTAACCATGGAGCTAATGCTGGTGGCCTTAGAAATGAAACAGATCGTAGGATGCCGAGAAAACTGAACACTTCTGCAATGATGAAGTTTGTATTTGTTGTTATTTTTTGAAATTACCTTGAAATCTGTAAACTTATCAATCACAGGCAATACGGCTTCCTCTACCAAAAGCCCACAGCCCTTCTTACCTTCGTTGCCCACAACTGAAACAAGTCCATCGAATCCCACTGAGAAACCGAAATTATTGTCCTCGACATATCCAAAGCATTTGATCAAGTCTGGTATGACGCACTTCTTAACAAACTTCTGTCTATGGTCTTCCTCCAAAACTTTGTACTTGGAGTGCTAGTTTTCATTCCAACAAAAAAATGTCTATAGTAATTGATGGCCATTCATATATGCACAAAATCAACGCAGGCGTATCTCAGGGTTCCGTGTTGGCACCTACACTATTCCTCCTGCATATCAGGGATTTGTTTTCTTCTATCAATCTTATTCACAGCTGTGCTGACGATGGTACACTCCATTCCAATATACAATTTTCCAAACCGGTTTTCAAGTTGATGATCGGCGTAAAGTAATGACTTGATCCCTAACCGAGGACCTCATTAAAATCTTAAAATGGGGAGCAAAGAACCTTGTCCAGTTTAACGTCACTAAGCCACAATCATTTTTACTATCTCTTAAATTATCTCCCAATATCCCTACCAATTAAATGAATTGTCAAATGCTTGAAACCTAAGATTCTTTTAGCCTAGTTGATATCACTTTTCAGAATGATTTTTGCTGGCATGATCATCTCAATGGCCACAACAGCCGCAACGAAATAGAGTTTTCTTTTTCAAGCTCGAAAATATGATAAATTATTGTCATCCATTATGTCTTCCTTCCATACATTCAGATCCAATTCCATAGACCAAGGATCCCTCACTTTCCATAGACAAAGGATCCCTCACTTTGTTCGCTGCTTTATTCCCAGATTATAGTTAGTGTTACCAGCAAATACATTTCGCTTTTCTCCTAATGTGCAAGTCTTTAAATCCCGTTTAAATACTTTTTCCCTCCCTTTACTTAAAGCAACCACGGTACCTAGTACTAGAAGCCTCCGATCTTCTTGACCTAGTCTAGATAAAAAAAAATTAATAAATAAGGCTTCACGTAGATGTTGCTTTTGATAAAATTTGCCGCCAATCAGTGTTTAAAGAGTCCTACACATTTCACACAACTGGTAAAAATGAGACTGTTGAAGAAACAAAAAATTATTCCTGCAGACAAATCAAAATAAGTTTTATAGAGTCTGAGAGCATTGCGACGTAAATTCTTCAAAATATGTTTTAACAAACCCTGCACAACTGAGAAGAGAATGAGAGAGAATGAAGAATGAAGAGATAATATGTTTTTGCAAACAAATAAAATAAAGAAAAATAGCAGGCTATGACATGCATTTACTTCGAGTTGTGAATAAATGTCTAGTCAGCATGGTTCAAGCTGAACTGGCTGACAAATTACAACCAAGAGAGAGGGTAAGCTTAGAAACACAGACAGCCTTATTGTAAGTATTAAGTTCAGCAAACGAAATTGTTTTGATATCGTGAATGCGCCGTTGTTATTTTTTGTGCTTTTTCTTCGTTTATCCAAAAGTCTAAGGCAAAAAAACCTTTTCATTTTTCGCCTCCCGTTTCATTCTTGCCAATCTTCACGTGAAATATTTTTATTATTTGTTTTTATATTCGAACAGCCGATCTATCGTTTAAAGGATACATCCACTTCAATGAGCCGATCTGTTTTTATTACATTTCGAACTCCGAATCAAAACGAAACCAATAAATGATATGGTCAGTGGGGCAAAAGTTTCAGAATGGAACGGATGTACAATGATAGATTTTCCGAGGGAAGTTTTTTGTCTCGATATTTTCTTAGATAATGTTATAGATGAGATTTTTATTTGATTGTTGGCTCAAAAAAGTTGATTTTTATATTATGTACGTAATCGTCCGTGGAATGGAAATTTTCCCTTATTAAATATTTTTGAGAGATCGAAAGAAATTTATTTTGTTTCGCGTATATTGTATATATAATAAAGACTGTTTGGGCCTTTGTTTATAGTTTTCATTTCTCTAAAAATATTTTGACATCTTATTTGAGACAAAAATAAAACTAAATTACATACGTTTTGAATTACTTTTAGTTTTTATAATTAAATATCTGTTTTGAAATCAACTTGAAATGATGTCACCTTTGTTGACAATAATATGTATTTTAAAACATATAAAAACATGGCAAAAATATAGTGGAAGTGGGCTGTTTTGAATAAGAGTGAAATATTAAAAAACTAGAGAATTTGAAGAAGTTAGTGTATCGGAAGCGGCGGATAGAAGGAGGAAACCACGGAAAGATTTTATGACTTTCAAAGGGAGAAAGCTAGAATATCTGTGTTGTTAACGAGCTGCCAAAAATACCAGTTTTTACAGTTGATTACGCAAGGAGAGCTTCAGTAAAAGAGAAGCGTGGAACGGACGTATTTTTTGTTGTTGTTGGCGAATGACAATGATAATTGCCAACCTTGAAAATATTTAAACATTCTGAGTAAAGTATTTATATTCAAATTGCAACTGGTTGTAAGATATAGTTCTGCTTCTTAAATATTGCAATCACCTCTTTTTTTCAATAGTGGTATTATAGTAAAATAGATAACTCAGTTATTCATGACTTTTTGATATAGTGTAAGCGTCTTTTTTACTACATATTATTTACCACTTTTGAAAAAACAGTTGATTGCGACATTTATGAATTAAGGCTATATTTTACAATCAATTGTAACCTGAATAAATACTTGACTAAGAATATCTAATTATTTTTAATAATTACTTTTTTAATTGATAAAAAAATATCAATCCCTTACTTCGTACATAATTTTTTTTTCAGGACATTATACTGGACCGTTACATTAGGGAATTTGATTTGGGTAGTGATTTGTTCCTATTTTTTGTTTGCTAAACAGTTACTTATACCTACGTCGGATTTTTAATTAAATATTTGTATTATTTTGTATTAAGTTGTGGTTAGATCATATTGAATTATTAACGAAAATTAAGCAATCTGCCGTTAGAGTACATCTAACAGTGAATTGAAGGTAGCTTTCTTCCAGAGATGTGTTTGACTTTATTGGGCATTTATGTATAAATATAATGGAAATCAAGTAATACTAACCTTTTTTCTTCTAGACTATAGTAGAAACTACCGATAGAATTATCTAGCACATGATAGATTTTTTTCTATTAAACGTAATTGAACCAAATTTCTATTTCTTGATACTAAAGATTTATTCAGTCGAAAAGGGACTTAGGTTAATCCTACCAGAAAAATTTTAAAAAAGAATAAACTAGTCTCACTCTCAGTCAAATATATAAAATTGTTTCGTTAAAAACAGTTTAGTGTGACACCTTCCGGTCATCATCAGACCTAAAATATATAAGAAAAACCTTAATTATATTGACAAAAAGAACACAATTGTTAATATTATTTTATAACTAGATGGCCACTTGTGTCGAACCAAATGCTTGAACACTTCTGTAAAAACAACAATGCAAAGTTAAACATTTCAAAGTAATCAAATACGATTGTATCATTCACAAATTTAAAATAAAATGTTTGCTTCCACTGAGATTCGAACTCGTATCTCCTGATTTATTACATTTCGAACTCCCGAATCAAAACGAAACCAATAAATGATATGGTCAGTGGGGCAAAAGTTTCAGAATGGAGCGGATGTACAATGATAGATTTTCAGAGGGAAGTTTTTTGTCTCGATATTTTCTTAGATAATGTTATAGATGAGATTTTTATTTGATTGTTGACTCAAAAAAGTTGATTTTTGTATACCAAATGCTTGAACACTTCTGTAAAAACAACAATGCAAAGTTAAACATTTCAAAGTAATCAAATACGATTGCATCATTCACAAATTTAAATTAAAATGTTTGCTTCCACTGAGATTCGAACTCGTATCTCCTGATTGTCAGTCTAATAGGCTCATATCACTCATAGTACTAAACGTGTTGTTAAATATTTGCTTAATAAGAATCTTTCATATTATTGAATATAAGAAAAGGTTCGAAATTAAAAGGATAATTAACAGAGTTAAGGACTGGATTTCTTTTTGCTTTAGTAATTTCAAAAAATTGTGATGTAGGACTAATAAATGACAAGCATTGACTTTGATATCATAAACTAGAAAAATTTTAGAAATAATTTTCAAGTACACAAATCGGGAACAAATATATTCAGCGTTACGCAAGCAACAAACTCTCAATTTCGCAAACACAAACCCGCGGAAGCGTCTTTTGAGACGGATAGAGTTATAAGTTATGACGTAGAGCCGTACACACACATATCTATAGCTCTATGCAAATTTGGTAAAGTATTTCAATTTTCGTTCGGCAAACTTACTATGCTAAACCGTCTATTGACTGACGAAGTTATATGCAGTCGAGTATATAATATATACATATAATATAGAGATGCATCGCATGGAGGTTTACTTTATATAAGATGAGATTTTGGTTAAGATTTCTACTACATTTCCGGTTTATAAAGGTGTAAACTTTTAGATGTTTGGAATAGTTGAAATCTATTAGAGTTTAGGTTTGTTTAAGATCTATATGCACTGCCATGCAATTGAAGTGTATTTTTTAACCTAACTTTAAATGCCTAAAAGTTGTAAACAAAATGGTTTGTTTACACACGGTTTTTTACATTTTGTAGGCTTAAGTTTTGATAATATCCAAGTTTTAAGTGTTGCTTGTTATATTCGAAGGGCAAAACAAAAGTAGTATTTTGCAGATCTGAAATAATGTTAATTTTATATGTATTTACTTAATAGGTTTTCAAATGTTAATTTTACTTTAGTGGTGTTTTTATTTTAGTTTTTCAGAACGTATTATATCTTTTTTATGTTTTTAAATTAGACTTTGTCCCCTGAATTCTGTAAAGATTATTTTAACTTCTCTTTATTATTTTTCGAAAGAGAGATTTCAAACCTCGGGACATTTTTTTAATTTCATAAATTATTATCCACAGACTGAGTAATTTTGATTTTTTAAACTTAATTTTGTTACCACAAAAATTACTTTCTCTTAAATTACCAATTCTAGACACTTTTTACGTAAAGGTAAACAAAATTGAGTAAATTTTCTGCTCTTTATACACCGGGTGTGCAAAAAATATCTAATTAATCCAAAAAGTACTATTCAGTGGTTAGAGACCGAGGGGTAAAGGATGCCCGGTGTAAAGGTTTTAATAATTATATATTATTTGGATACTTGCTATGAAGATTTTCTGATAAAGAAAAAACATATTCAATTGGTTATAACTTTACTTGAAAAATGCCAAGAATTGCTAATTTAAGAGAAAGTAATTTTTTTGTGTAAATTAAGTTTAAAAAATAATCAAAATTACTGTCTATGTCTATGGTCTGAAAAAGTTAATTAGAACGCCCCTGAAGTAAAATTAACATTCGGAAAGGCAAAATTGTATTTATATTATTTGAAATCCTCCTTAAGGAAGTAGGATTGTTTAATTTAAAGATTAATTAAAAAGTAATTCAAAAAATTTAGATCAGATATCAACATTTTAAGAAATTAATTTTTTTCCTAGGAAACCATTTATTAAGTAAGTAGATACAAAACTAAAATAATTTTAGATTTGCAAATTCCCGCTCTTGACAAATTTGGTGTAAAAAATGCTATTTTTTTTTACTACTTGTATATACCAGACCAAAGCAACTCTTAATACTTAGTTACCACAAATATAATAACAAAACATAAGCCTGCAAATCTTAAAAACCGTTTGTAAACAAACCATTTTGTTTACAAGTTATAGCTATTTAAATTTAAGTTGGATTTAAAAAAAAATGCACTTCAGTTGCACAGTAGTATATTACGCAGCGATTTTTTCTCCGCTTTTACCAGCACCTCTCACTTGACTAGTTCGGAACATATATCATATTTATTTAATAAGTCCCATCAAAAGTAGGATTTTTTTAAGTAAATATGAAATTTTTATTGTTATTTAATTAGATACAAATTTTACTTTGCTAGCCTTAAAATAAAACTGTTTTTTTCTGTTTTGGTTCACTCGTTTCTATTGATTTTGTTGTTAGGAGTGGATGTTCCCGACATTGGGGCGATGTAAATTATCATATTTAAAAGGAATTATCAAAAGTTTCGTCGCTTTGATTATTGTTTGTATTTTATTTTTTTCGTGCTGCGATAATTATTATAGGATCGTTACTTTAAGCTTGAAAAGTTGAAATGAACCCTTATATAAAGTCACTAAAAATATTTACAAGCTCACAAAGAAGTGATTTGTAAATACTCATATTGTCAAATCTTGGGATATGGGGGACTACTTTACCCAGGCTTATTTTGAAACCTTGTAGTTTCAAAATAACATCTTACTCGTTTAAAACACTGTTACCCATTTTTTTCCTGAAATTACTAAGTATTGGTCTTTCAAAATCAAAAATAATACAATAATTTAATTACTAATAACATTTTCACTTCTGAAATTTATTTTTCTACTGTAATAACGTATGTTTTGACACACAAAAAGAAATCAAATATTTTTAAAGCAGCAAATTTTTTGTTTGTAAAATAAGTGAAGAATTTGATAACATAGTTTAATTATTTAGTTATATGTAGCGGTTCATACTAGTTTACAAAGCACAATTTTCTTTGGACACCTCTCACAAGGCTCTGGGCGGCCCAAACATCAATTTCCCGGATCTTATTCAAAGTCCTACAGCTTAGTTGATCCCCATTTCGGACGGTCCATCCTCCGTCGTAGATTTTTCGTTTCAACAGTGCCCAAAAATCTTCAAAGGGTCGTGTCTGAGGCAAGTTTGGGGGTTAACATTTTTTGGCATAAATGAAATACTATGCTGACTTAGCTAATTTGGTGTTTCTCTTGCATAATGGCAAGCCAAAATATTATTTCATCCCCGCCATGATGTTCTTCAATAAAGTCAAGGAGTTTTGTCAACTAATTGTCAATATATCATCTGCTGCCGAGTGCTTCTGCCCGTACTTTTAAAGAAATTGCACATCAAACTAATATTTTGTTTGCAAATTTTGTATTTTCGTTACCTGGACATCTTGATTTCTGAATCTCCCAAGGTCTTCCACTTTTTGGAAGGTCTATAATCCTCTATTCGCATTCGATATATCGTCCTAGCGGATATATCTTAATTTCGAAAAATACGCACCATTTCAGCCTTAGGCATTTGCCCAACTGAGTTATAAGTACTTTTGTTAATTGCCAGTGTGTAAGTTCCAAAGCCATCCCGATAAGTTGCATGGATATCTCATTAAAGTACCTTGAACTATTTGACAAAAGATATGAAACACACAATAGTATTGTCACAAATTATTAGATTTCTCATAAGACGGGAGCATTGTTATCGTGAATAAATTACTCCTCCAGGTTTTTGCACATCCTAATGTTTTTTGTGTGTCTGTGTCTGCATAGCAAACGTCGGCCTGTCTGTGCTCAGAAATCGTTATTCAGGTGGCGATGAAGTTGTAAAATGTTGATAAAATCCAGCTGGAACAATATAATATATGCACTAATAAATTGGTTTAGCAATTAATAATAAAAACAATTATTTCGGTTAGTTTTCCTATTTTTTTTATGTAATGCAGCTCTCGATATTGTGATCAAAAGTTCTCATGAGCCCAATCTAATTCAGGGCTAGTTTTTAAAACAGAGGGTGTTCCGTCTCTTTGTATATTTTTTAATTTAAATTTATTTGGGATTCTAGCTAATTTGAATTAATATTTACTTTTTATCATAAATGCATCTATAATAATTAAATATTCTCATGTATTATTAGCATATTAAAATTTAATTTTACTTTACTCGACAAACCTACCTTATCCATTTACAAATTTCCATTCCTACTTTCCCGTTTACCCTTGTAACCATCTTGATGAAGCCCATAAGGCTGGCGGATGAGATAGGAACCACTTCTGCGAGAGAATCGAACGTATTTGTTCGTATCAGGAAGTCTACCCACGGGCCCTTACACTTTTTACTTTTACGGCCATACTGGCCTAGTGAAAACGGCTGGATATAATATTTCCTTTACCCAAGGTTCTTAAATGGGTAAGTCGAGTTTTATAACTTTACTTTTACATTATCCTTTTTAAAGGACAAATTTAAGCCCTTACATACGTCGGAAAAGGCAAATATAATCAAGCCACCTTGAAAAGCACGTGGTAACAAAAAAAGCGACGAACCATCGTAAACCTAAAAAATAAGCTACAGTCCATCCCCTACCCTACTGAAAGCAATATTTGTCCTTCATTAGGGACACGCCAGAGGGTGTTATATTTTGCCCAAATCCCATATAGAATGCATGAGAAAAAAACACGTTAGCTTTTTTAACATACTTGACATGATATAGTACTTTCCAAAGTAAGAAAGAAATAAACCTAGGGCCGCAAATGCTTTGCTCTTGATAAACAGTTTGTTATATGGTAAACCTTATTTTCCCTATATCTCGAAAACATAACGTTTTCAGACCTAACTAAGACATTATATGTTAAATATTTTGAATGAACAAGTGATGTGTCATCCTGTTGTCCCCATGTCTTGGTATTTGGGTAAATCTGACCACTACTACCACTACTAAAAACATTTTGAAAAAACTGGTTTCTAAATATACGTTTTTAGCTTTAAAAACATTTAAGGGACAGCTAATAACTATTTCAATAAATTCACGGTTTAAATTCAAACCTTCCCCTTTCAGAGTTAGTTTTCTTTCTATTTCACACTAGAATACCAAAACATAGTTCCTATAAAAAAATTAATCGGCGGACAGCTTTTTAATAACTGTTGATGTACATGCAAATTTCATAAAATGATGAAATTAAGGGATCTTCAAAGCCATTAAATTTAAGGGATTTTGGAGAACAATATTAAGAAGTAATAGGAATCATGCCAATGATCACAAAACACTGGGAAGGTGATTTTAAACTTTAAAAGTAATTAAACGAACTCAGTGGGGGAAAATTTAACATTGAAAATGTTTTGATGTAAAACATTTCGAATTTTAATAAACAAGGTTTCGAAAAATTTTGTTTAAACAAATATACAAATGGATTGATATTTAATATAAAAAGGCAAAAGGAGTCTGAGAATGTTTTTTCCCTTAACAGGAAGATATTTACTTATTTTACCAATTTATTTCTAGTGCCCCTCTTTTAAATATTATTTTTACATAAACATAATTCTTATTATATAAGTATAGTTACAGATCTCAGTCCTCTATTGACGCAAAATAAAGAATGTTATTGTCTTAACTAGTTTATAAGAAGTCGTAATTTTCATTTTGTAATTCATTAATTCAATCAATACATCCAACTGATGTTGCCTTAAAAGTACCGCCACTGCATTGCTGCCCCTACAAATAAACTAAACTGCTTAATTCTTAACCTTTCTATCATTTACAAATTCTTTTTCCCCGATACAAAAAATTATCTTTCCAAGAGGATAAATCTAATCTTAAATGGCATTTCCGATCGCTAGTAATAATTATTTGTAAGATCAAGATTCCATTCTAAGACACGGTGGTGGTCAGGTTTTTGGGCAAGCGACAAGGGCGGTTTTTCTGCATTAGATTAAATTCACAGTTAAGATTATGTATATATCCGTCTGGAGGTCTTTTTAGGGACGGTAATAGTTAAGTATAATAGAAAAATTCAAAACGATCAATAACAGAAAATTTGTAGCAACAAGTATAAGGTAAGGTTTTGTAATCGTGGACAGGGTTCTTAGGCTTAAAAACTTAAGTCGAAACAAAATTCTATGCGTTGTCGTTTCAGGTGCGCTAGTGCATACGGCAGTTGCTCTATCTTTATAATATTAAAACTATAAGACTATAATATTAATATATTCTATTCAATATTATAAAGACCTGGGAACTAGGAAAAGAATTGTTGATTTCAGATTTGAATCTTAAAAAAGAAAAAACTCAGTTTAATATATTCAAGATTTAAATTAAAAAAAGCTTTAATTTAATGAAAACACATAGGAAATGTTCTTGTTTCTTCCAAGATCTTGCGAAAACTCCAACACAGCCGAGGAACATATGGATTTAATAAGATCTTTAAATATATTGCCTTTGTCTTTACTAGTAATGACATCTTTATTTTAATTTATAAAATGGAAGATTAAATACGTTATTCTATTTATAATGAAATAAAAAGAGGTTAAATAATATTTGTCATGACTTTCTCAAGCTAAAAATCGACATACGGTGAAGTTAGAATCTAGTAATTAAAAATAATGACATTGTTCGTTATTTCCTTAGGTATATATAAGTTTAAAAATAACGTTAATATAATATGAATTATCTATGAAAATCACCAAAAAAGACTCACGATCACAGAAACAATACACAAAAATCGGTACATTTTCTTTTCCCCGGAACTTCCCTCGTTATGAATATTTCGTTTTATTAGGAATAGTTTTATAAAACTTTTTATTGAATTGAATTTTTATTGGACGCCATTTTGTCATTCCTTCATATTGGAATCGTAACAATATTTTACCAGTGCCTATGCCATACTTAATTTTTTGCCATGATTTAAAATAAACTGGGGTAGTTTTTACACATTTTTAAGACCGCCCGCGCCGTTTTAAACCGTCATTTTGAAATCGTATCAGTTAAACTCTGTATCAAAGTCAAATAAGAAGATTTTTTTACGTTGATTTTTTAGACATTTTATTTGGCCGCCAACAACTAATTCTTGCACAACATTTGAAATCAATCTATTGAGTAGTTTTTTCAGGCTGAACTTTTAAATATTATATTAGGCCGCCATCTTGTTTCCTCATCTTGGATTCGTACCAACAATTGTCAGTTGATTATTACGAAATACTTCATTTTTGTGCAAAATTTGAGGTAAATGGGATAAGTGGTATTTTAGTAAATATTTTTTTTAACATTTGACTAGGCCTCCATTTTATTTCATCATATTGGATTTTTCCCAAAAAGTTACCAGGTCATCCTCATATGACTTTTAATTTTTGACTAAAATTTGAAATCAATTGGGTAAGTAGTTTCTTAGCTGCCGCGAACAAGCAGACCGACAGACAGACCGACGGAATTGAGAAACATGTTTTCCGGTACATAGGGACCTTGAAACGTCAAGATCTGAAGAAGTCTGGCAGGGTGATTTTGTTCACGACTAAAATACTTCCCTTTTACGACAGAAGAAAAAAGATAAGTATTATAGGCAGTTAGGCGAAAATGTACACATCGCGCACAGTTATAATATCCAACAATTGAAAATAATGATAAACTCATTTTGTTACGCTTATATTGTTTTACAAGATTTACTTTTAAAACATGTTTTTGTACTGGAAAGCATCTTTAATCGTTTTCTTCTTCTTGTGATACCTATCCTTTTTAATTTGAATGTTTATTTGTTACATTGTAGCATACTCGAAGATTTTTGTGCCACGAAGTGCATCTACTTCCTTCTCCTCATTTTCTTTCTTCCCTTAGATTTTTCACTGTATTCTCAGTTACATCAAATCATAGCGTTTAGAGTTCCTCTTGTGTGTACCCAATTTTAGTGGTGTTTGCAGTGTTAACAGTTTTTTTAAATTATCTCCAAAACTTCCTGATTAGTGACATGCTCATTCCAAGGTGTCTTTAGGACACGTCTATAGAGCTACATTTCGAATACTTCCAGTTTCTTACATGAGCTTCTGTAAGTGGCCAAAATTCCACCTCATATATAACAACCGAGAAAAACATAACATCTGAGATTTCCAATGTTAAGTCGTGGCATCTAAATGTTTTTGCCATGTTTTGTTTGGCATTTTGTATGTCGGGACTTTTTTAATCTGCTGGTTGTGTGTTCTAATCTGACCGGGTTGGTGGTTGAACTTGGTTTTCTTTGTATTGAGTGGTAGTCCATCGTCAATCGTTTTAAGGGAGCCATAGGTGAGTTTTAATCCTAAAGCTACAGCAAATACAACAATGTTCCTGCAAATTTTAAAAGTTAATAATTATTACAGTGCTGTGTTTTTAAATATAGAACTTTTAAAATTTACTGGAATATTGTTTAACATTTTTTTAAGATAAAACAGTTTTGCCGCTTAGGATGTTTTGGCAAGTACAAAATTTAAGCATATTTAATTATTGTTTAATCGGAATGGCAATATTGCTGGCATATTCACATACATCTTTTCCTACTTCTCTACAGTATTACCCCATCTAAATAGAATGGATCATGAGCAAATACTTTTAAGGATCCCATACCCTCTTATCCCGTATATATTGGCAGACACCGATAGACTTTTCTCAATCGACAATAATTCCCGTAAATCTACTTTACTTCGAACGGTTTGCCCTTTGGGCCCCTTTCCTTCTTTTGTCGGCCTTTGTTGCGAGGTTCCGGAGAGCTCTAATCCAGATGCCGTAGTCCCTCAGAGAGAAGATTTGTTGGGCAGCCAGTAAATATAGAAAAAGTTCGGTTATTCAGGGCTTACGTAATAAGACTAAAGACTTCATGTTCAATTTGTACCGATCCATTGGTTACTATCATCTCGGGGATATTCAGACATATTAAGGTATCTGTGATTTAAAAAAATCAAGAAATCATTTTTTTCCAACTGAGGTGAAATTTCTTTTGTTTATCTCTGTATACCTATTACTTTGAAGCACAAACAATACAATGTTCAAGTTTACAGTTTAGTTATTAAATGTATGTAATGGGGATATATTACCTTATCACGTCTTAATAGATACGCCACTGGCCAGGATATTCGTATATGACAAACAATGTTTATGGTTCTAGGGAGTTCCAGATAAAGAAAATTGGATAAAACTTGTGAAAATGACATGATTAACAATAAATAATTAAACTTTTTAAATGGCTAAACTTGAATTTATTTCGTTATTTTCTAAGATGGCGATTTAAGCACATAGATGTAACTGAGGATACAAAAGGGATAACAAAATGTTAAAGAAAATATCAGTAAAAACATATTATCTTTGTATATTTAACTGGTCCAAGATGGCGGAATTTTACTACAAGTTACATCATTTATAAAAGATATTTTTTTATTTCAAACTACTTTTTTCTTAATTTTTTCTCCTTCATTTTCGATTTGTTTATCCTTTCGTAAAATTATTTATTTTTAGCACAACTAATAAATAGAGTCACACCTACAATGTTTTGAAAGATTGATTATTGATTCGAAATTTTCTATTTTTAATATTAATATTAACATGAATATTTTAGTACTTTTGAGATTGCCGTTAATTTCGTCGCAGATATTTCCTTCGAAGTATTCAATACAGTCTAACCCTCTTTCAGATTGATAAAATTTCAATCAAGTCCTCGGAATCTCGTCTCTGGACCCAAGTGATTCATAAAATCATAGAATCTGTCCCCTTTTTCACACTTTATTCGAAATTCCGCACATGTTTCATTAATTTTTACCCCCGAACTATACGATGACATAACATTAAATTGCTTTTCAACCCTCGGTGTACGAGGGATTAAGTATTTATTAGCGACCCTTGTTTGTTATAAATTTTACCATATTTTGGTTGCCTAAAAATTGGTCCAGGTGTCTGTTGTAGCTCTGTTTAACACAAGTTGAGAAGAAGAACTACTTTATAATATACGAGATCTTCATATTGGTAAGCTTTTACCAAAGTTTACAGAAATATTTATCTGTAAACTTTGCTTTTACTCGATGGGTGTAAGCTTTAGAACGTAGAAATTATATTGTAGAAACAAACTGTAAGTAAGTATTATCTACTTGTATGCTTGATTACAGTGTTTATATATATATATATATATATATATATATGTATATATATATGTATATATATATATATATATATATATATATATATATATATATATATATATATATATATATATATATATATATATATATATATATATATATATATATATATATATATATATATAGATAGATATACATCACAATTTTTCACATCAAGTCAACGTTTCGCTCATTCAACTTTTTCAAGACTTTATTTGGGCTTGCCTGTTTTCTAAAAAAAATTTTTCCATTAAAAAAACATAGGAAATTAAATACAAAGAAGCAAACATTATCATACATACTGGAAACATTAAAAGGTTTATTAGTTTTTAAACCTAATTACGTCTGACTTGGACGGTGTTAAACCTATACTATGTTTTTTTTAAATGTTAAAATATCAAATTTTGGTATCTTTGACCTAAATTTTTTATGTCTTGTTTGTCGTTTACTGTATTTTTTTCTTTTTTTATATGTATCATTTCTTTGATAATTAATTTCTGGTACTGGTTATCTTCATCTATGATTTTGGTCTCAGAGAAATTAAATTCGTGTTTTGTGCTTTTTTCAATGCAGTGTATGCATTCTTTGTATACATATGTCCTTTTATTCTATTTTCTAACAGTTGGGTTGTCATACCAATATATTTCATAGGGCAGTTTAAGCAAGGAATTTCATATACGAGATTGGATTTTTTATGTTTAGGAATTTTAGTTTTTATTTTTGTAAATAGGGAGCCTATCAAATTATGGGTTTTATGACACACAATTATGTTATATTTTCCTAAGATATGTTTTAATTTTTCAGGTAATTGAGATATGTACGACATTGCAATGTATTTTTTTTTGTGTGTATTATCTTGTCTTACGTTTTTATCGTCGTTGTTATAATAGATATAAGTCCTTTGTTTGATACATTTTTTATCGGTTTACCTGGAAAATGATTTGCAATTAAGGTCTCTTTGACGTTATCATCAAATTGTTGATAAAATTGGTTTTTGTACTGAGAATAATTATTTGACATTATAAGATTTAAGGCTTCTAAGAATTCTGGTTGAATCAGAGTTGTAAAATATTTTAATGTTCCATTTGCCTTTTATGGCAATAACTATGAGTTCATTTGGTATATTAGTATACAAAGAAATTACATCTAGTGATACTTATTTTGAATTTGATGGTATTTTTAAGGTATCTAGAAAATGTTTAAATGTAAATGAATATTTTATGTAATAATTATTCTTACCTGTGATATTTGACAAACATTTTGACAATTACTTTGACAGCTTGTATATATATATATATATATATATATATATATATATATATATATATATATATATATATATATATATATATATATATATATATATATATATATATATATATATATATATATATATATATATATATATATAATCCATTTTTGCCATACAGGTCTTAAAACTTTCTTTATTTGACAGTGGTAAAAAATGAAAGGAACTTACTTGTCGGCCTTGCATTGTCTTTAATTATAGATTCTTTATAACGCTTCGATTATTATTGTATATCTAATCGTTATCAAGCGCAAATTAAAAACAAATTTTGAGACTACATGCTTATCTACTAGTTAGTTATCACGTTACGGCAGTTATGGAGCTTGCGAGATTCAGTTAGTCACACATTGGGCATTTCAATACTCGGCTTGCTGAGTAAACGTATTTTAACACCCGATTTGCTGAACATGCTGCTTTCATGGCGTTTAGATGAAGCAGGCTCTGCATGTGTTTCCGAGTTCAGAAATGTTTACATTAAGAGGCCTCTTTGTTTTACCTATATAGGTTTCATCGCATCCACAAAGGATTTAATAAATACTGTTATCTGGATCACTAGTTATATTTGGTTTGGTCTTAGTCAACAAACTACTTCGGGTATTTCCGAGTTTGAAAACTGTTTGATTCCCCTGTTTTGCCAAATGTAATTACTTTTTCTGAAATTTAATTGGACGTACATCGTTCTTCTCTTGTCATTTGTAAATCACGTTAGTTCAATTATTCGATATAACCATTCTGTATTAGATATTTCTTAATGTTGCTGATTTCCGCATATTAAATAGGTACACATCCTATCAAAATGGTAAAGTTATTGTTTCTTTTTGATTACCTCTGTTTTCTTTTTACATGTTTACCAGATTTAATTAATCGACATTTCACACAAAATTATTCAAATATTTTGTACGAATCCAAAATGGCGAAAAAAAAAATAAAATATTTAAAAAATCAACCTCATAAAACTATATATTAGATTGATTTCAAATTTCGTGCAAGAATTAAATATGATATGGAGTTGAACTGATAAAATTTAGTTCAAGATAATGGTACAAAATGGCGGCCAAATAACATATTTGCGGTCGTCAAAAATATCATCCTCCCATGTTTTAGATATCTTTACGTTTTAGCATACCTAGATGCCAAAGAAATCCATCGGTGTGTCTGTCTACCCGATGCGTTACATATAACTGAACTAGTAACATTCTGGTACGAATCCAAAATAGCAAAACAAAATAGTGAAAATATTTAAAAAATCAGCCTGAAAAAATACTTGGTTGGTTGTGGTGGGAGTATACTCTAGTGCATAGGGATAAAGTGGTACGAATTTCAAGATTACAGAACAAAATTACGATCTTATAAATTCAGTGCAAAAAGTGATTATTCAATTGGCATAGGTACACATTGTTTAGTTTAATACGAATCAGATATGGTGGAACAAAATGGTGTCCAATAAAAATGTTTGAAAAGACAGTATATACGTGTTAATAACTGACTAAATTAAATCACAGTTTACTACTCCTAATAAAAGAAAAGATTCATAGCGAAGAAAATTCTGGGCAAAGGAAATTTACCAATTTTTTTTAATGGAAACTATCTGTTCCAAATAAGCCTTTCAGAAGTCCACAAACATAGTCTACAAAAAAGTGACTGTTAACTTGATATTTAATAGTACAATAATCATATAATGCAATAGTCTACCTACATACAAACAGCAAAAACGCTTATAGAAAAGCCAGGGAGTAACATCAACTTGTTCACTTATGCGCAGATAGCTACAGGCTTTGATACGCCAAAAAGGGAGAAAAAATGACTCTTAGTACTTGAATTTATTTTGGAAATAACTCTAAAAACTAAATTTTCAATATAGAGGCAGTGTCAAAAAAAACATATTTAAATATTAAAGGAACTGGGTGACAGAAAGTATCATTTGGATAACAATTCATCTATAAAAAAATCCAAGAGGCAAGAAAAACGCAACCAAATTTAACCCAAAATATTCTACACATTAGATTATATAATTAAACCTCTTCACAAAAATTCTATCTTTCAATGCAAATTAGCTAACCAATTGTAAAAGCCACATATTATATGACTCTAAGATAAAACTTCAAACAAAATATACTATAGGCCACCTAAGACTCATCCTCCATGACCAGCGAAAAAATGGCAATTCGAGACGCCACTATGTCAATCGTGACAAACATTAAGACTGTCTTTTGATGTCATCTAACATTCTGTAAGATGCTTGTCGGTAATAAAGTACGCTAACACAGCGCAATTAGTTTTGGAATGTAAATAGATGATCGCAAGCATAGGTATTTCAAATTTAACCCTACTGTGTACAGTGGCGTGTTATTTATCTATTAGAAGATGTATTACGTTAAATGATCTTATCTTCTAGATAAGCAGCTTAAGATTTTAGGAAAAAATGCGTTTTTAAATAGATTTTGTTGTACAAGAACTGTATACCAAGTGAATATGCGACGTGCAATATGCTGGAACAAACAGTTAACCTTGAAAGTCCGAGAACTGACTCTTTACAGTACGAGATAGAAGTATAATGAAGGAGCCGTCTCTGGATTTTCTAAACGAGTTCTGTAATACTATTTTACGGCCACGTATCGTAAAACGTTTTATTTCACACTATTTTGCGAAAAATGTAAAATTGAATGAATGAATTTTGCATTTTTTAATGCTCGGGGAATCAAAAATTTCCCGGACCCGGTACCTATAGTAATGAGTTTGGTCCCGGACTCATATGAGTGAAATGGCATATTACTGTACAGGGTATCCCATTTCCGGCACTTTTACGAGGTATCTCTCTTATTTTTAAAGATTGATGTTTTTCGTGAAATTAAAAATGGTGTCAACCGACTTTTCGTAGTTCGTTTGGTTTTTGAGATTTTGAAAATGTTGTATTTTCAAACACACCTCGTACACACCTATCTGGTAACTTGTCAAAAAAGCGAAATCTGTTTCTTATATGACTTTTTCCGTAGAATTCAGGGTCGCTTTCAGAATAAATATAGGAGGTCGGGTCAAAAAATTATCGGACCCTACTTTATTTTTTTAAACGGGTCACCCTGTATATTATTTTATATATTTATTAGGAATAATATAGGTTTTCAAGAATATTCACATTGTTGCAGTTATTTTCAAAAACAAGCTTAAAATTGAAGATTGTGTCCAATTAGTAGGTAGTAAGCTTGGCCTAATTTGTTTGATACAAAAAGCAAAAAAAACTCTGCGATTTTGTCAGTTTTTGATTATAAATAAAATATTTTTGTGTGGTGTTTCTATTTAACTATATACTATAATGCTCCATAATTTGCAGACATTTTTAAATTCTCTGGCAGTATACTCAGGTCCATTGTCTTTTTTTAGTTTTTCAGGAATCCCATGTACTGCAAACCATTTAAACAATTTAAAACTTATATTGATATTTGGGATTTGAGTATAATCAGTAACTGTCATAAATTGTCTTTCATGAAAAAAGGTCTGAGCATACTATCTAATTAGCTTTTTGATATTTTTCGTAAACTTTGCATATTTGTTCATAATTAGAAATATCTTCTGGTTAGTTTCGCCAATACAAAAGCTCCCTGCTCGTTTTAAATAGCTTTGTATATCAAAATTCCCTTTATATATATTTTTTAACATTTTTGGTGTGCTTTGGGAACTATTATTTTCTCACCTTTAAATATAAGTATATTATATACGGCTAATTCTTCTCTAAATGTAGCATAATGCTGAATAATTTTTGGCATATATTTTTAGACGTGTTTGGAAACCCATTTAATATAAATTTAGTAGTAAGTAATTGTAGTTCAGGATCCTCATCTTCATTGTCCATATTAACTCTTTTCTTTATTAGATAACACGGTTGCTAAAAATGTTTAATTTTCTTATAATATTCACATTTTTTGTTAAATGCAGGACAATTTCGTTGTTTATGTCTTTGGCGACATCTTATACAAATGAATTCTTCAGACTCCAAGTTTCTCGTTTTATAATTTTTTTAAGTGTAAGTACTTTATCTGATTTAACACAAAAAACTATTTTGCCCTTTTAAAAGACTGTCGTTTAAACTACTAAATACACGTTTTGGCTTGAGTTGTTATTTTCGTAATTAATTCACTAGATAAACCAAAATTATTAAATATTTCTGAATATGAACCAATTGTAACCATAAAGATTGCTGCCTGGACTTCCTTAGATTTTTTTGATAACTGACTGATGGTTTTCCGTTCTTTGCCAATATTTTCATTGTTTAAAAACAGATGTTTGGGTGAACGTATACCAACTACATGTGAATCATTATTTACTGTACCTTCCATATTATTAATATTCCAACATTGATTTATTCTAAATATTTTAAGCAGAATTCTTCACGTCTAACACCATATAATATAAATATAAACTATTTAAATAGGATATTTATAATGACTTATTTTATATTTCTGCTGATCTTGACATAAAAGTACTAGTTAAAATATATAGGTACCAATGTATGCAAGGAATATAGAAATATGTTACAGATTGTATTTGATTGTCAAGCGCTAACTCATGCGACCTAATAGATATTTACAGATTTTATCTATAGAGTCAACACTTTCCTCATAACTATGGCCTATCGGGGTTGCCAATTCGATATCAGAGTAGCAGTTTATGTTTTATTGAAATTAGACATTAAATTTGCAAATTGTTTTTAGTACTTTAGTAATTTTTTCTGCTTTAATTCTCAAAAATATCCACTACCATACAAACGGTTTTAAAATTTAATAATAAACTCGTATTGTTTGCGTACTTTCTAGACTTCTCAACTACCCCAGATTAACCCAGCTGAATGAATCTAAAATCGTTTATAAACAAACCCCAGATTAAATAATTATAAGTATTGTTTGCCCTACTTACTACTTCACTGGCAATCTATATATAACCAGATAGCAAAATGTGTGTTGCTCGTACATAAAATAAAATGAAAACTCGGAGAGGTAGACAAACTTTGTTTTCCAGCAGTGACAAGAATGCAGCAGAAGTATTTTGATTGGGAATGTTTTTTCCCTAAAAAGTAGCTAATTAAAATTATCATTCCAGAAGAGCAGACAAAAAAATGGGATGTTTTTATGGCACTACACGTGTCGCAATAATTAAGTGTGTTGTTTTAAATATAACGACTATAAATAAACTGATTTTTTTTTATTTTATTCCATTTTTATTACACAGTGTAAAGCTAAAAGGGTTTATAATTAATCTATTTTGGCTGAAATCTCTTGTGAAGAAGTCTATATTTTTAATTAAATGTTTTAGTAGAGCTGATTTTAAGCAAAGTTTATTAAACAAAATTAGGACTTTTCCTTAATGTGGCAGTTGATTGGCAGTTTGTTCATTTAAGACCATAATATTGAGTTTTTATATTGGTAATATGCGGTGTCCCTTTCTTTACTTAAATTTGCGATTAATGTGACTATATTCAGAAATTTCTAGACCTGAGGAATAGCAGCAATGAGGATCACAGTAGCAATTATATTTTTCGCGGTATGTAAAACGTTTTCTCTGTATTATGTCCGGAACTGTTCTTTAATAGATGACGATGGATGTCTCGGGTTTCGCTGTATGCAGGGTTTTCAATTTTGTGATGTACAGGGTGTCCGGTAATTAAATGGCCTACTCTCAGGAGCATATAGAGGAGGTCGAGATAACCCTGGTTTGTCACAAAAAAGTACCTCTTAATGGAGATACAGGGTTTTTTTTTAAATACCTTGGTCATTCCTCTTAAAAAAAAGGTTCTTTACGTTTAGAAAAAAATTAATCGTTTCCAAAAAAATGATGTTGTTATATAAGACGTTATTAATATAAAAAAATCAGAATACTACAATAAATTACCATCGTTTTTATTTCTTTAGCAAATTAGCCACACCTGTCGAAATTGTCTGAATGACTGAGTCCACAAGAATTAAGTTATGAAGCGTTATTTCTATAGCGATTATGCTGATATACATCTAATTTATTGGCTCAGCAACTGTGTGGAGACATGAAGAATTTATTCTGAAATATTTCCAAATCGACGTTCACCTCACCGAAGAACACTTGAAAGGGTTGATCTTAGCTTAAGAGAAGCAGGTGAAGAGTGAGGTGAAATTTAAAAAAATGCTTAAAGTAGGTAATCTTTTGTTAATCCTTCCTAGGAAGTTTTTTACCACATCGTGGTGAACAATGGCTTCCAAGAAGAAATGCCTTGTTAGAGGAAGTTACAGGAAATTCTGGATAAGATTGCCCTCTAATATTGTAAGAAATACAGCTGTCGGTCCAAGTTCATGCAATAATGTACAACAAGTACATGACATGTCTCCCACTTATTACCCTGCGAGAATCAATTACGCAAATTAGTTTTTGCAACGATTTAGGCGAAATTCAAGTTTTGCTAGTACAGTTTTGTTCACGGACAAAGCCGATTTTAACCGAGACCGAATAATAAATTGTTATAATATGCCTATGGGGCATGAAAAAGAATCCCCATGCTATAAAAGGTACAGACAAAGCACCAACAAAAGTCCATAGTTAAAGTGTGGACGGGAATTATTGGAAATCATCTTATTGGACCATTCTTTTCCGCGGATTAAATGTTGCCTTGCATTTGCAATTCTTCGTATAAAAGTTAAACAGTTCATTAGAAAATGTGCCCTTAAAAAGTATAAATCACATGTAATTTATTCACGACGGTGCACCTGAGAAGCAGTAATTTAGTTTTTCAGTACTTTAGCAATATAGTTTGTCAACACTTATCAAATACTTTTCTTGATCGAAGTGGGCCTATTTTCTGGCCGCCGAGGTCGCCCGACATAACTCCATTGGATTTCTTTTTATTTCTTATACAAGAGGCTTATATATTTAGTTTTAAGTATACTGTATAATTTAACTTTGGAAATGTACCAGAATAAATTCTTCTTGCCTCCACATTACGACCTAGTGTTTGTCCGTTGATGCATGTAAACATTAGTGGCTTTTTTTTCTACGGCAAACTAGGGTTATTTTTACAGCCTTCTATATGCTCAAGAGAATATGCCATGTACTTGCCGGAAATTTTGTGATATACGTGGTTATTCATATTACCTATTACCTATGCGCAAAATATAATTTCTACTGTCATCTTCATTACTATCTTGGGCTGTCAAAAATAGAATGTATGAGTGTTTTTATTTTTTAGTAGATAATTTAAAAACATCAATTTATATGTATAAAAAAATCTATATGAAATAAATTGAAAGACTGGGTTTTTTGGGTTTGTAAAAGTAAGCAAGCATTACATGGGTTAGGTAACTGGCGTCATTCGCGCGAAATCCTATGTGAAGTCCAATTCAACAAATTTAATTTATTGTTTTGATCATCCTTGTATAGCTACATAAGTGGTACATGTTATTTATCTTGATCTGTCAAATATATAAAAAATTAGAATAATCCCATGTGTAGGCTGACGACTTAAAATTAATTTGTTTACAAATATATCTTTTTTGATCTTTCTATACTAAAAAAGAAAAATTGGAATTTATGGTATGCACTTTTAGGCCTTTGCTTTAATTTAAAGCTTCTTTATTCTATCATTATATATTCTATAGTCGTGGATATAATTAAGAAATGGCGACATTTTTCCGAGATAGATATCGAATATTATCGTATCGACAAAAAACCTTATCAAATGGAGGTGAGTTAATATTTTGAAAATTTTGCACCATGTTATAAAACACCCTGTATAATAAGCGGTAACTGTTTTAACACATATTGTTTGCTTACGCACAAATTTAAGTTATATAGTAATTTATTTTAAAAAACTGTATTCGATTTCTTTTATCCAAAGCAGACGTGGGAAGTGCCAATAACTTACAAAAACTTTTTGTATATTATGGTTCATTAAAAGAAGAGTTTCGTTTTAATGTGCATTTGTATTAATAGATCAATTGGAAAATAAAAATGTTAACATTAACAAGTATGTACACATTAACCTAAATTTGCATTGCGTTGCTTTTAAACAAAAAAACACAACAAAAGGAACATTCTTGAAAAAGCCAATTAATCCACATCGAGACAAAAACGCTACGTCGCTGAATCTATCAAAGGGATTTAGTGCAAGATAAGACCGAATGGTGACAAGACTAAGAGATGCCCGGGGCCTTATCAGACGCAAGTCCCAAAGAAAAATAATTAATGATCATCCAAAGAAACGATAAATATGGCGGCACAAAAGCCCAAAAATTGGAAACGAGAGCTTGCCGTGGCGTGGAAAGAATGGAGGAGGAAAAACCGCCCGGATCTGCGGTTCCCGTATTTAATATTTCACCTGGATGTGACACATTTTTTGATCTTGGGCGCTGGTGGATACGACTTTAATATTATGTGCACCTAACTTATATGCGTATGAATAATTCAGCGGGTTAGGCGAACAGGGCACAACCTGATGACTTATTATTTTAAATATAATGAAAATAATTCATACATATACATAGGGAACGCTTTTTGTGACTCCTCGAATGCATTTTAAACAGACATCATATTTTTTCGTTATGCGTATATCTCGAAAATAACTTTATTAAGTTAATGTTAGAATGGCTTAACTGAATTTAGTAGCTATTTTTTAGTAAGGGTTTTTTTATTTATTCAAAATAAAAAAATATATTTTGGAAAACATAGTATTCCCCGTATATGAAAGTACTTAGTCGTTTTCTTAATGTGAGGTTTATATGATAATGAATCTAATAAATTGTACGTGGTTTGCCGTTTTCTAAAAATATTAATGGTTTCTGAAACAAAACAAAAATATTTTCGATTTCCAAAATCTGTTCAACCCCCTAGCATCACTCTTTGTAGTTGAAAAGATTGTATATACAAAAACTAAAAGACATTTGGCATTTTCCATCGTTAAAAACTAAACTAAAATTCTTAGGGAGCTGTTTCACCCCCTTAGAGAAAAAGAGTAAGAGAGAAATGTGATTCCAGAAGAGTGCGCGTAGGTGCTATCTATGAGACATGTACATGTTATGGGACATACTCCCAATAGGATTAAAAATGTCATAAAGCAATTATGTAAATGTAAAGAATGAATTTGAGGATATCGTAAAAAAAAGTTATCCTTATGATTTTTGCCTAACTATGAAAGTTTTTGGGATAAATCGAACTGTAGTTCATTTTCTCCCACTGATATCCTCTGGAATTATGATTTTTTGAATTTAAAACATAAATTTTAAAGTTGGTTACAATATGTGATAAGTTTTACCTGTAAGTAAAATATAGAAAAAATAGTTATCTTTTTTGCCTAATATTTATAAGGTTTTACAGATTTAATTGTATTTTAATAATAACTGTTTACTTGCTTTATCCTTATGGTATTATCTTCCATAAAGTACCTGAAAAATAACGTAGATTTCCTTTTAAGGTTTGTTCTTTCAAGTTATAATGTTAGAAGAAGCCACTGTGTAGGAAAATGTCACGTCGTTTCAAACCAATATAATGAAAGTGTTTGTAAAAACACAGTTTTTATCTTTCTTTACATAATAAATGATATTGCATTGAAACAAACCTTGCTTTGTTTATATGGTAAATAATCATTACTTTTATTCAACTCGCTGTTCCGAGAAAGTCCCGGAATTCACGAAAATCTCATGATTAACACAAATTAAAACCTTTATCTATATATACTATAATACCGTTTCACATTTAGTATTATTGAGTTTTTCGTTTTTTGTTACAGGTTGTTGAGAATATTAATTATTTCTCATGACTGTTAAAATCGGACCTTTTTCTTTAAATAAATTCTTTCTTTTTCTGAGATTATTTTTTCAATCAAATTAACAATAATTCATTATATTAAAAAACGCCTTTTGTTAACGTGAAGATAAAATCCCACTTTTAAATGAAGTAAAAATGGATTACGTGAAGAACGCTTCAGCAGCTGCCGTAATGTGCGCACGCTACCGTATATGCCGAGTTTGCAGGTAAAATTAATTATCACACGATATAGATACGAATTTTCTATTTCAAATTTATTTTTAAACACGCACGCGTTCACAATTTTCAGATTTTTACCTTGCTAGGGAAAGGAGATGTGGGGTAGAAAATAAACTAAAGTTTTCGACCGATTTATTTCAGAAAGTGTCGTATTTAGGATACACGTTACTAGGATTATTTGTGTATGTATTTTTGTAATTTTCTTTTTGCCTTCTAGAAAGTTAACAGTGTAAACTTTGGCAGTCCGAAGGAGTTCTTAAGAAGTTACAATTAAGAAAATTACTTGATACATTTTTCGGTTGTGTTTCCTGAACTATCTTTGAAAGAAGCAAATGTTATTGCTAATATTATACGATTGTGTCAGCCGATACTCGGTGGAAATCCATAATAAAATTCAATAAAAAGTTATGTAAAATGTAAATACAAAACAAAATTTTACAGTTCCACTATATTTGTTAACAACACCTAACATGTTTCACTACATAGTACCTTCTTTAGACGTTACATCTCAAATGAAAGAGTAAAAGAATATTTATATAACTAGGTGTGACAATATAACGATTCGAAAATTTTAAAAATTTAAAAAGTCTATGAATTTTTAAGTACTAAGCGTAACTTAAACAACTTAAATTAATAAAAAAAATAAAATATATTTAACACAGGTAAATTGTTGAGTTCTACCTGATCGTTTAGCAAACAATTTGAACATTTGACTTTATTTATTTATACAGACTCTAGTATATTTAATTTATGACCCTTATTTTTTTTGCCTAAAATTTTTATCAAAGCTACAACCGGTCTCATTAAGTGGTTTTCGGATTTTCCCTTAATGAAAAATATATGTGCTCATCTATTCTTTTACCAAAATATCTTCCTCTTTGACCTATATACGTTTTGTCACAATCTTCACAATTTAGTTTGTATAGACCTGATTGTTAACCTTTATAAGATTTTGTTTTATTTTTTTTAATTTATTTACTTAAACAAATATTCGTTTTATATGCTATACTAATATCTAAGGTGTTTAGAAATTTACCTATTTTAGAGATAGAATTACCTATATAGGATATAAATTTGTATGCAGTATTTTCATTGAAATTAGGATAAAATAAAGTAAATATCTATTTATTGGAATGTGTTTGATAATGTTTACCTCGGTCTGAAAACTAGTTTTACTTAAAGGTAGGGAGATTAGAATTGGATGACATGAGGAATTGTGTATATTAGTATTCGTATTTGAAGGTTTCTGATACACAGAAAAATAATGTTTATTATTATCTAATCTTTTGATGGTTAAATCTAGAAAATCTATATTGTTGTTAGATTCTAGTTCAACTGTAAATTTTATATTAGGGTGAAGGTTATTAATGTATTCGAGAAAAATATTTAATTGTAAAATATGGTAAAACATCATCAACATATCTATGCCAGTATATAAAATGTTTTAAAAAAGGATGTTTGTTGATTTAATTTTCTAGAGTGTCCAGATATATTTCAGCAAGTAAGGGCTTAATGGGTTTCCCATAATTAAACCTTCTATTCTAGTATAAAGTTTATTATTAACTTCGGAGTAGTGTTGTTCTAAACATTCGGTAAGTAAGCACGATATTTCTTGTCTTTTTACACCATCAGCCAATTTTTTTATTTAAAAAAATGTCTACTAGTTTGATGGTGTCTTTAGCAGGAATACTAGTAAACAGATTAGTTACGTCAAAATGCATTATTTGGTAAATGAATATTTTTAATTTTATTAAATCTAACTGGATTTTAATTGGGTATTTTGATGAAAACTGTGTGTATGTTTGAATAATGTTTATAAGTTTTTTAGATATTTCATAGGATGGCACTAAAAAGAATGATACTCCTGATCTGATAGAAAATCCCAGTTTATGAAGTTTAATTGAAGAATATAATTTTGGTGGTTGTATACTTACTGATGTCTCAGTCATCAAACAATCTCTTACAATTTTTAATAGAACTTTTTTTGTTAAAAAAGATTTTGTTTTAAAATATGATATTTGTCTGCGTTAAGAAAATGCAATGATTGCTACAGTGTTCGTAAAGATATCATTTTTTGACTTAATTTTAATTTATTTATGCATTGCAAAATTCAATTCAGTTTGAATTAGGATCTTTAAAAAAAATTTTTAATAAGTGTTGAACCTGCAAATTTTAGAGATATACGTTAAGGGCAAGTTCAGCTTCAGCACCAAAATTCTAAAGGTTTTGTAGAACTTTGTTCCCGAATATTGTATTTAAACTCTTTTTCTAATAATTTTGTTTTGGTATCTGAAAATTGGGGGCTAGAGAGATTAGAAAATCTATCAAATAATTTGTGGTCAAAAATGTGTTTTGAACTTGGTTTCACGTTTTTATTATTTTTGGGTAATAGATAATGAAGTTTTTTTTTGTTTAAGACACTTTATATAAATGAGTTGATTTTTTCCTTATTGCTGGTCAGATTCGTGAAATTTAATGTTAGTTTTCGTAAAGATAACATTTTTTGACTTAATTTTAATTTATTTATGCATTGAAAAATTCAATTCAGTTTGAATTAGGATCTTTAAAAAAAAATTTTTAAGTGTTGAACCTGCAAATTTTAGAGATATACTTTAAGGGCAAGTTCAGCTTCAGCACCAAAATTCTAAAGGTTTTGTAGAACTTTGTTCCCGAATATTGTATTTAAACTTTTTCTAATAATTTTGTTTTGGTATCTGAAAATTGAGAGCTAGAGAGATTAGAAAATCTATCAAATAATTTGTGGTCCGAAATTTGTTTTGAACTTGGTTTCACGTTTTTAATATTTTTGGGTAATAGATATCTGTTTCTTTTTTTGTTTAAGACACTTTGTATAAATGAGTTGATTTTTTTTCCTTGTTGTTGATCAGATTCGTGAAATTTAATGTAATCTAATTTAAATGAAAGTTCAGAGTGAATTTCTTTTAGGTAGATAATATATATTCCTCGTTTCTAGAACTGGGTCTTCTTTTCCGCAGATAGACATTTCTTAAGACCAGCAGCGGTGGAACATTCTTGAGTTGCTTTACTTTTGTTGTCAGTCTTCAGTTTGATGTACTTTGTTTTTTGAACACACAAAAAAACACAAGTTTTGCGAACAGATGGTGACTCTCAAAAGTAGTTTGATATACCAGTTGACTAGGAATAACTGATAAAACTCTAGAAAAAAAATATTTAAAAAACTAGAAATATGATTTACCCTAATATCAACGAAAATACAATTGCGTAAAAATTATATCCTATATAGATAATTCTAGCACTAAAATAGATTCATTTCTAAACGGTTTAGATATTAGAATATCCTATAAAACGAATATTTGTTTAAGTAAATATATTAAAAATAATAAAACAAAATCTTATAAACGTTATCAATCAGGTGTATACCAACTAAATTATGGAGATTGTGACAAAACGTATATAGGTCAAATAGTCCGATATTTTGGTAAAAGAATAGACGAGCACTCTAAATGTTTCATCAAGGGAAAAACCGAATCCAATTATGCAAAGCACTTTATAATTGAGACCCCACATATCACATATAAAAATTTTAAAATTTTACAAGTAGAAAATAAGGGTCATAAATTGAGTATACTGGAGTCTCTACAAATAAATAAGCTCAAACATTAAAATTGTTTGCTAAATGATCAGGGAGAACTCAACAGTTCACCTCTGATAAATATATTTTAGTAATTTTAGGTAGTTAAAGTTTATGGCAACTGGTTAGTACTCAAAAATTCCCAAACTTTTTATATTTTTAAAATTTCCAAATCCTTGAATTATTACACCTAGTTATATAAATATTCCTTTACTCTTTAAGTTTATTTATTCGATATGTAATGTTCGAAGAAGCTACTGTGTAGCGAAACATGCTATGTGTTGTTAACAAATATAGTGGAAGTGTTTGTAAAAAATAGTGTTGCTAATATTATAGTGAATTTAATTATGAAATAATGTATAAACAGTTTTGTTTGAGTTCGATCTTTGTACAGAATTTAAATTGCAAAATCATATTTTAAAATAGTAACAACGAATATTGAGTAGTTTATAAATATTTATATACCGTGATAATTTTTTAAGCAACACTTAATTCAAATTTAATATTGGCCCAGTTCAAAATAATAATTTTAAACATTCTTTCTAAACGAGATTCCGGTGATGAAAGCTTTAAAAAGCGTTGAAATAACTGTATAGCACCTTCTTAAAATAAACAGGTATCGGTTTTTAAATGTCGTGACGGCACAAGGCGAGGAACTTAACGGGGCTATAGAAAATAATGTGGCGGATATTTTCTCGCACTTCTTTCCCTACTTTTCAATCATTAGTGTGAGTGTTTGTCACTGACAAACACATGTTTCAGGTAGGGTAGCTACACCGTGGTGGCAAGTATGACTAATGGCGCTTTTTGATCCAGGGGAGATAGATACACTTTTATGCAAGGATATCGATTCTGTCGTTGGAAGTGCATTAAGACAGGATGAAGTATCAGGCGCGTACATTAATGCGAAGTGTTGAACGTTTCGTTTGATATCTCGTATATTTTAAGATGTGCATTTTAAACTGTCTGTTTAGAAACTTGCCTTCTTTAAAAAACGATTTTATAATTTATTAGTTTAGCTCACTCGTAGATACACAATGTTTTTTTTCAGTTTCCAAAATATGTATTATGAAAGTACAACTTTATCTACGGAGCAAATTAAAGGCACTTTCTATTCTTTGCTTTTTTTGGATACTTTTTGCATTTAACTTTCCTAAACTAAACTAAAACAGTAATGTAATGTGACAGTTAATAATACCGCAAAGATAAAAATCAGCTTCTATTGCTATCTTCTACTACTTTCCGATCTAGTTGTCAATAGTTTCATTTAAATATGTCAGCTTGTCTCATTTTATTTTGTACTGTATGTTTTGCATATTTAATTATTTAAATGTAGATAGCTTTTAATTGCTTTTCATGTCTTTGTATATTTTTTTGTAATTACAAATCATGAAATTAACTAATATATCTCATAACGAATAACATATGTTGACAGATAGCCTACATAGCTATTTCTAAGAGAAACCTGGAAATTTTGCATGCAAAAATTTTAGGTTTTTGTCTAAATTTTTAATATCCGTTACCATAAAAACAATTGAAATTTTAATACAAATAACTTGCAGAATATTTTTATATAAGGTTTTATACATATGTCTTCAATTTTTCTCCCATAGGCCAGTCGAATCGTATATCAATAAATTTGGCTTAAAAAGATAAGTATAATGTTGTCCAAGAAGGACTGTAAAAAATAATATTGTACAGGAATTTGTTATTTTTCAACTTCATTTGTTTTTCCTGATAACAGATTCTAAAGTGCAAATAAAGTATTGTGCCCGTACTTTTTATTCCTAAAATAAAGTCAGTGGATATGAGGCAATATATGGAATGACCTTGTACATGTGACTCTCTCAATACCTATATATTACATCGTAAGAACTAAATTCAGTGGTCTCTAGTTGTTTACAAGCAGGTTCGGGAGACCTCAGTTTCCTGATCTTCTACAAGGACAATGAAAAGGCCAGGGAGATTTATTGGTATGGTTACAGTCAGGTTGTGAAGCTCTTTTTTAAACCGATTAAACGCGCTTCTTGCTTTTTCATGTAGAGTCTTGTTTTATATGTCTTGGTCCCATTCTTGTTGCAGTTCTATTCAAACAACTTATTAACGTTTCCAATGATTTGTTGTTTACTGTATAGCTGCTAATGACTTTCCATTTCTTATTTTTATCAAATTTGCTCAAATCAAATTGCCGTTGTTTACAGAACTACAGAAATTTTCTAATACGATAAGCTGTGGTTTGTTGTTACTAATGCAGATTGGAAACTAGTGTAATATCGTTACTGTCAATGCCTTAGGTTATTATTATTTTTTGCCTCCTCAAAATCAAAGAAGAAAAATGTATCTAAGCGGATCTCATGCTTTTTTAATTAAAATTAGAAGACTAAAAATAGTTCCTTTGGCCTCCAAACATCTCCTAACCCCATCGCTGGAATTCTTTATTAATTTCGCACTGATACGTGGAAAGATAATATTCTGAAATATTTTTCAAGGTTAGGTTTGATTCGCGATGTGTAAAGAGCATACAAGTTAGCAGAAAAAAAAATAGTTCGCTTTGAGAAATGAAAATCTAATTTCTTAGTACCTGCGATGGCAATGGACGTGATGTGATCATGTCAGCAACGATCCTGGAATATTTGACTTCAAGAATTTGAATGTTGATTTAAATGGTGTGGGTATTGGGAGAAGATTTGTAAGATTAACATGATTATGTCGTAGGGGTGTTAAATCGAACCAGTTATTTTGTTTCCCATTTTGTATGCTTTTGGAATAGGCCTCGGTTAAGGATAAAGTTATTAGTATACGCCTATCATCTATATCATTCTTGGAAAAAAGGTTTGGGGAAATTATATGTTAGAGTGAAGTGTACTATCATCAGCATAGCTTTAAATTGTATTGCTGGATGCAGGTCATTAATTCTATAGAACGTCAGCTTTAATTTAGTGAAAATTTGACGAATGACCACGAACTACTACAGAAATAATTTTGTTGGAATGAAAAAAGACAATCCAATCTCCCTGCCTATCGAAGACCATAAGCAGAAAAAAGAGTGTTGTACCAGACTTGATCGAGTGCTTTAGATATATCAAGTATATTAATCTGGACTTCCCATGGAATTCGATGGAGCTGTTGTGAGTAATAAAGATAAGAGGATCAGCCGTGGACTTTTGGTGGCATAAGCCGTATTGCCTGTAATAGATTAAATTGTTGGGTATACGTCAATTCTGTAGTTTAGAAATTGGTAAGATTATCTAAAAGAATCAAGAACTATGATAGCATCACGAAAAACATTTCAAATTACACAAATACCACTAGGGTCACATTAAAATTTGGCGCAATTATATTTTTAAAATTTCACCTGAAAACAGCGAAATAAAGAGTGGAGTAGTATTATATTGTTTATATTTCAGCTGTTAAATATGTAAATAGATAAACTTAATCATATATATAATCTATAATCCCAGTGTTTGTGAGCGACCCCTTAATTTTAGAATTAATAGTGACTATTGAACACAAATCCAAACAACGTATGAAACTCATTGGATTTCGTCGAGGATCTTCGAGTAATTGGGCTAAGAAATAACACACAGTGCGGCGTTGCCATGTTGTTCATCTCAAGGGTATCCGATTTCTTCTTAAGGGTCCCAATTTTTGTTTCCTATGCTTTAAAGGCAAATTGATATTCAGACCTTTTATAATAATTTATTTTATATGATAATAATAAAAATTCCAGATTTATTAAAAAAATACTTCTGATAGGATTTTTTAAACAAATATGTAAAATTTTCATCTTACCTTACGTTTGTTTTGGTGATAATGATACATTATGCCAATATCCAAAGAAGAACAGTATGTTGAGTACCATGAGTTAGTGTATACCGGGTGGCTCAATAAATTAGTGCAAATTGGAAAACGTCTTAATTAAAAGCAGTTTTCATTTTAGTAGTCCCTTCCTTAGTTTCTAGTTCATTTTGGCAACGTCATTGCGCTCTCTTGCCTGTACTTGGCGGAGAGTTGGGTGTTTTGGCCTTATCAGAGTACATTTCGCTCGATCTGGCCCTAAAAAGTAATCATTGGCTGTTTGACGTGACTAAATCCCAAATGAATTTATGCTCAACGGAAAGACTGAACTCTCACAAGCCACAGTTCTAACAGTGATTTACCGCGACCTGTTTCTTATACCAATAGTGATTTTATTTGCCTAAAATTCCAGCGACGATTTTACTTTAGTTGACGATAATGCGCGTCCCCATGAAGCTGTAATGGTCAATGAAATTCTGAAAGCAAATGGAATCATTAGAAGGGTATGGTCAGTAAAGGCTCAAAATTGTAACCCTACAGAACATGTTTTGTCGCGCCTCAAATTGGGGTTAAGGCAAGGAATTCTATTTATGCCATAACGTTGCCAAAAAGTACTAGAAACTAGGAGAACTACTACAACCAAAACTTCTTTCAATTATTATGATTTGTGTTTTTATGATGTTTTTAATTTATTAAAATGGGTAAAACCTTTTCTAGTTGGTATTAATTTGTTGAGGCGCCCAGTATAAATTAACTAGTAGCATGATACAATAAACCGAAGGTATGATATCGCGCATTCCTCTGCTACGTCATCGCGTGATTAAAATATGAGGTGTGCTGTGTTCGTGTGTGAAGAGAATAACCAGGCAAAGAATTTTGAGAGGAATATAAGGTTTTTTACTTTCCCTAAAGACAAAAAATGTTTACAGGAATAGACGCGCTTGTGCAAACGCAAAGCTAAATTTAATAAATAAAATAGTTAAATACTGTCGGATTTTATACAACTTTAAAATAAATATGTAACTACTATGTCATAAGTTTTTTATTTTAGTGAACTTTATATCAATGTTTCATTAGAAAAACATTTCGAATTGAAAAAAATGGTAGTATAATGTCTAAAGGCTAGAAACGACATGCCTCTTCATAAGGAATTTAAAAATCTACGCACGCAATGACGTTACTGCGCAAACCGGACACAATTGAGACCGTCTAGATATCATACCTTCCATTTATTATATCATAAACTAGTAGTACACTCAACAAGATTATCTACTTGTAATATTGAGGAATTTACCATTACCATCAAAACAGAATTTTAGAATTGAACTCTAACTTGCTAATCATATGCCTTGTTAATCAAATGTTCAACATTTAAGCCCACTGCTCACTATTCATTCGTTGATTCGTCCACATAGTAATAAGGATCTAGTTTGTCGAGATTCCGTCTTTTGGCCAAATAATCAAGTAGGCTTTGACTTCGGCGAAACATTCGTCCGCATCAAAGCTGTTTTCTCTCGGTGAAATTGGTTCAAACAGTTTTAAAACGGTACTTTCTTGCGTTGAATTAATGACATCACATCGAAATTGCTTTACAATATTTCGAAACACAATCTCTTCTCGTTCAAAACCAAACGCTTACTGCTGCTGCCACATTTGAAAATAAATTAGGATTAGCCCGTTAGGTTTATTTGGTTTTTGTGGCTTTTAATTCGTTAGAAACTGGGCAAAACAACAAACATGTGACAGATATTTAGAAAAAGAAGTCAAAGTTTCTAATGGTGGCATGGTATGTCTATTCCCGGCAAAAGTTTTCTTAAGAATTTTTGGAAAAGCTACCGACCCGATAATTGAAAAAATCGTATGCAATATACTGTGGCAACCATTCTTCACAAAAGAGGTGATGTTGCAGGTGTTTTATAGGATTAAGACGAATATTAAACACAATTAGTTATTTTTATTGGACCCTGTTAAAGTATTGGCCTTTTCAACAAAAGAGGCCTTATTACTGAAGGTTTGGTAATAGGCAAAATAAGCTGATCCATTAAAGAAAAACTATAAAAATAGAACTATAAAACAATATAGGAGCGATAAAATAAGGGATAACTTTGACATCAAAACTCAAAACAATTTTTTTAGCTAGGTTAACTTTTCTGTTGGTATTTTCATTTTTTTGCGGTTTGAAATAGTGATGTCACTTTAAACCCATTTCAATCCATTTTGAAACAGTCTTGAAATATTAGCGTCGCAAGAAAACAGCATTTTGTTTTCTGTGTGTTGCCAGACATTAATGAATGAAATCCATGCGAACAAATTCAATAAAAATTGATGAATAAAATAAAGTCACTCCAGCAAATTTGGGATAACAATGAATATTTTAAGCGTGTTACGTTACACCCTGTATAACTGACAATTCAAATCCGAAACTACTGCTGGGGGCCTTTAAAAGCATTACAAGTTATTGCGAAACGCTATATTATAGTGGAATGCAAATTTTGCTATTCAATTTGTTCCGAATTAAATCGTAAAAACTGCAATTGCACTTTGAAAACCACTCGGGCGGCCTTGTAATAGTTGGTGCGGCATGCTTGGCCCTATTTTTGCTGTTCGGTGCGAGCATTAACAAACGAACAGCGCAGGTTTTTGACATTTCAACGTTTTAAATTAACAGTAATGATAGCTTCGCGACCTGCGGGTCGTGTTCTTAATAGAATCTTATCGCAGGACTCGCTTACCGTAATCGATAACGGTTAAAAGTTTAATTGTAATTAAGTGTTATATAATCGACCCTCTCTAAAAGCTATATTCTTTTTACAATATTTATCATAAGCTTTTTTGCAAACATAATAACTATACTAGTTTTGATGGTTGAGTAATTGCTCAATCTCATTGAACCTATATCTCTTCTTCCAAATATGCATGCGGCAATAGATATCAGTTGACTGATTTAAACGTTGAATAATGAAGCTTTCAATTATAGAATAGTTTTTAAACAGGCTATGAGTCAAACGCGGTTCATATGTACCCTAAAAAGAGTGAGCTGAACAGATGAAATAATTGCTAAAAGTCGCTTGGAAATTTCAAGTCACTCCAAATTACTTCAGCTCCAAATAATCCAACTAATTAAGCTCTGAAACAAGCAGTCATTTTCTAAATTTATTGTTTTAAGTCGTTCATAAGATCAAAGAATTTAAAAAAGAAGTAAGTTTTGAACAGTGCGCTTTTCAGAAAAAAAAGGTTTCTAGATGAAGCATAAAATTACATTTTTACAAACATCTATACAACTGCGTCAATATGAATTGAAAAGTCTGAAAGGTAATTTCTTACCATTGTACAAACTAATGTAATGACTCTGAATGAAAGGGTAACCATTCAGGCCCACCGCTTGCCTGACCATCTTAGGGGTGATTGCATTGAAGTTCCAAATTAGTGAATTTTAACCGGTTCCGCAAGGTGAGAAACTTTTTATTCTTCGCAATTCAAAGATTCTTACCTATAGTAGTCTTCTTATAAGGCACTGCAAATCTCTGTTAAAGTATACTTTGTCATAATCCATAACGTAAATAAGTCTCAAGCCAAACTATATTCATTGCTGAAAATGATCTACGGACTTATGTACTTTTTCAGTAAAAGGGCGGAGTAGAACTATAGTTCATAAAGAATAATTACTATTAAGAATAAAAAAGTATTTTCAAAAATACGGAAATATTTAATTAGGAAAGCAAGTTAACTTAAAATATTAAAAGGTTTCCATAATCGAACTAAATATTTAACTAAAACGAAGTATAAAACTGGGTAGCTTTTTAAAATTTATACTAGCTATTTAGATATGCTTTAGGAAAAAATGTCCGCTAAGAGTTGATGAATTGTGTATAAACCCCTGTATTTATTGTTATGCACTTTAAGCATCTTATCTAAAAGGTATATTTAAAATTTAACATCTGTGTTAATTTGTCATACACTAATATTGATGATATATATTTCATTTAGAGTCGCATTGCATGTAAATGTATATGAACTGATATGCAAACAATTTTTTTTCTAATCTTGTGTTAGGTGTGGAATAACTACAATTAATAATCTTTAACACTTAACACTGCAATAGCAATCCAAAAGTACTTTTTTCATTTATCATGTATCATTTTAGACAATAATAATTATTTAAATATTAAATATATTTGACCAAAATATAAATTTGTTTTACTATGATATAAACAAATTTCTTATATATAAAATAGTTTGCAAAAGTTTTCCCAATTTAGATACCATTCTGCAATTATTATTAATAATAAACTTACGGTTGTGACAAAGTATCATACATTAGTCAGGTAGTTAGAATATGTACCCGGTATCCCATCTCATAGATGGTTGCGGTTTTTGCGACATATTCTACTTTTTAGTGAAATTAAAGATGGCGCCAGCAGAATTTTCATAGCTTTTTTGGTTTTTGAGATACAGGGCGTTTTTAAAAATGTTGCATTTTCAGACATCCCTCGTATCTGATATTATCAAAAAAGCGAAAAATATTCCTTATATGACTTTTTCCATACAATTCAGTGCCGCTTTCAGAATAAGTATATCAGGTCAAAAAGTTATCGTACCCTACTTTATTTTTATTAATAAGACACCCTGTATATTATTCTTTAAAATTTATTAGGAATGATGTGAGCTTTGCAGTTATTTTGAAAAACAAGCTCAAAATTTTAATTTGTGACCAATTAGTAGGTTTTTGCGGTTTAGTCAGTTTTTCATGATTAATGATATATTTTTGTTGTTTTGGTGTTTCTATTTACTTTTTTGCAATAATATTCCTATATTTAATTTACTTTTTTTACAATAATGGCTGTCTAACAAAATTATAAAAAGTGTGATATGTTGGTTTGTTTTATAAAATCTAATGAAAATTCCCAAGAAACTTCGGAATTATATTTACAAAGGTAACGGTGGTAAATGGTTAGGATAGTATCTTACGAGTTTTTGTTCATATAAGAAATATATTTGCCCGTCTTTAATCAAATTTAGTAGAGCACGGATTATTTATCCAGCCCCGTCCTAAAGCATACACCCACCAAGATAGAGAGAGAAAAGAAATAAACGTATTGGGTTATGTAGAAGCGACGCCTTCATCTTCTAGCCAGCAAATGTAGGAAGCAACTGGTGTCTTCAAGTCTGATATTTAAAGAATTTTGCAAAAATATGAGTATCACTCATATAAATTCCACATAGTTGAACATTTACACCCCGGTGATGCCGAGCTCCGAATGTTGTTTTGCAAATGGTATTTACAACAAATCCATACTGATGAATATTTTGACAGACCTGTTATCTGGTCCGATGAATCTTATTTTTCAAGTTCAGGAATTTCCAATGGCCATAATACAAGAAACTGGTCCGCGGAAAATCACCATTTAATTTTTTAGAGGGCACAAGGACGCCTTGTGGATGGGGTCTCGTGCTAAATTTTTGAAAGACGCATAGACTATAGAATTTTTGAAGGAGGTCTCACAGCGCGTCGCGTCGGTACCTAGAAATCCTGGAGGAAGTTATTCCTCAACTGATGGAAAATGTTTCATTGGCACTTTATAATGCTGTTTATCTTCAACAAGACGGTGTCCCAAGCCACAACCCTGCGCTTTTAAGGCATTTTTAAGTTTGCTTTCTCAAGATATTGTTTTTCCTTACTTAGGTTTTAAGTAAGAGAGGTAATTATTATTTTCTTTTTAATAAAATTCAACAATTGTATCATAATTAAGTTAAAATGCTGTAATAAATAATTAAGAGTCGAGAAATAAAAAAGTTCCTTAAAATTAAGTTTGAAAGTATAACATCCTTAGTATAATAATTACTTACATGAATTTTCTTTTTAATATATTTTAACCACAGCCTACTTCACAAAAGAAAATTTTAGAAAAACTCGAATTTTGAGCTTATTTTTCAAAATAATCGCATATTATGTATATATTTTTGGAAAGCTCACATTATTCCTAAAAAATATAAGGAATAATATACAGAGTGTCCTATTTAAAAACATAAAGTAGGGTCCGATAACCTTTTGATCTGACCTCGTATACTTATTCTGAAAGCGGCACTGAACAGTTTTTGCCTGATAAATTTCGCTTTATCAAAAAAATTGGCTCTCTAAATAAGTCACAATTCTAGATATAAATTAAATAAGATGTGACTCAGATAGAAGATATATCCTCCTACATATCAATGATGCCATAACATTTTTTTTTTCTTCAGTTATAAAAACACTACATATTTTTTTTCAGTGAAGCAACACCAACCAAAAAACCATTAATGCCAGGTTGAGATCCTAATTCTTTACAAGTTGCACCCGTTACTGAGCCGCCATATTGAATTCTGATTGTGTTGGCAACGTCGTGGCTTTTATTTTTGTAAATCCATTAACGAAGACTGATAAACTTCTTGGGCCAGCTGAGGTGTGGCAGTTTTTTCAGTATCAATGGCCCAGACTGGTTCATAAGCAATGACTACATTTGACCTAAAATGTTGAAAAAAAGAGTTTTAATTACATGCACTAAGGCTGCTCGTGTGTGGCAGATTGTGATTTACGCTACATTGGTTTTACTGAAACAAAACGAGTATAAGCGCAATTGCGATTTAAAAATATGTTTAATGGCAATTTGAAAACAGGTAAAAAATTTGATTAAGATTCTGTCATGTCAGGCCAACCATACAGCCAAACAGGCATCTACTTTTTGTTCTATAGTTTTTGTATTCTAGTGACTATTAAATATCGAACCTAACTTATATTTTTCAAAAATTTCCTTCCTTCCTCTATCTATTCTTGACTGATTAATTTACCAAATTTAGTATTATTTGGTTATAGAATTTGACCATGGGTACATGAAGGTCAAATATTATAAAAACCTCGTAGATCCAGATAGCTGGGATACAAGGGATGCCTGAAAATGCAGCATTTTCAAAAACGCCGTATATCTTAAAAACCAAGAGTGCTATAAAAACTCTCCTGGCGCCATCTTTAATTTCACAGAAAATTAGCACAACACTATCGCGAACAAGGCAACCCTCTATCTTTAAAAATAAGGGAGATCCTATTTCGCGAAAGTGCCTAAAATGGGATGCCCTGTACAGCTCGCGAGGAATTCCAAACTCCTTGCTAGATCCTAGGCAATATGTTTATCTTTTTTTCATTTTGATGGCTTTTGTTAGCCTTCACAATGTAAAAAAAATTCCTCTTCTACGGGTGACCAGTATATAACTGACTGATTTAAATAGCGCGCCATTTTTCATCACGCATTTCCGGAGATGGCGCTGGGTTAGTTGTTCCGTCAATTAGTGCACAAATTTGAACAAACCGGTGAAGTTAAAGACTTGCCAAGGTCGGGACGTGTTCGACCTGTTCGTAGTCCGGAAAATGTTGACAGAGTTCGTGAAAGTGTAGTGGACCGCCCTGAAACTTCCACCAGACGTCTTTCTCAAGAACTGGGCATTAGCCCCACATCATTAGGCATTATTTTATAAAAAAGACTTGCATTTACGGCCATTTAAAATTCAACTTACCCAACAACTTCAGCCTAGAGATCATGAAAGTCGCCGACAATACAGTGACGCAATATTGCAGCTTAATGCACAAAATAACAATTTTTCGCACAAAATCATAATGAGTGATGAGGCAACTTGTCACACAGCTGGGGCAACAATGAATATTTTGCGAACAATGTTTCCAAGGCGTTTAATCTCCCGATTTAGCGATATGATCTGGCCCACAAGATCACCAGTTTTAACCTCTCCTGACTATTTTTTATGGAGTTTTCTGAAAAATAAAGTTTGTGTCAACAAACCAAACACTGCAGAGCAGCTGAAGAGCAATATTCGGGAACCGATTCAAGATATTCCTTTGGAAACCTGCCAAAAAGTTATGGAAAATGTGATTGAAAGTTTGTGAGGCTTCTAGAAGAGGACTTTGTCTGCTATCCTTTTTCACACATAATATCTAATTTTATTTTATTTTAAAAATATTTAGAAGACAAACCAGTCAGTTATATATTGGCCACACTGTATTACTAAAAAAATTAAAAATAATGCGACGTTTGATTTTTTCTTTGTAAGATAAAATAAGTATAGAAATGATTAATTGTTCTTATATGTTATTATAGTTAAAATAACTATCTATCATTTCTGTAATAAGTCAATTTTTTGAAACTTTATTATCTTATATATAATACTACGATCAGCGAATTTTCTCGGAACGTACATGGTTCAGTAGGCAACATATTTAAAAATTTTTGAGGCATTATTTTTTTATAACATGTAAATTTTATTTCATTTATTTTTTTGTGTTTGGTAAAAAGCACTCGGAAATTCTCGAATCTGCTGCGATCCGCGACTAAAAGACGACGCGCCGCGTCGGCTCTGCCCCACCGGCAATAACTTTGGCACTAGATCATACACAATAAAATTATTATTAAAGTGAATAACGGCCATTAAAATTCACTGGCGTATAAAGGCTTAATTGTGAATTTGTGAGTTTGCACCGAAACAATGGTCGAAAAGAGAAAGGCAGACAATGACTAAAAAGGACACCGCATGTACCATAACATTTAATTTTAAAGCGACGACACGGAAATTAATAATGCCATTATATTTTGCAATATTAAATAGTGCGTTATAAAATTCGATGGTATCATAGTCGATACAATTTTAACAGTAAAAACAGAAAATGTTTGAATATTTAATAGTTTTTATAAAATAATTTGAACAATTTTAAAAGGCTGTTATCAAATATATCATTAGAGTAGCGAAATGGTAACTTTTTTCTTAAATAAAAAAAACGAGCTTCACATTTTGTTAAAGGTTAAAATAATTCAAAAATATTTGTGTGAGCTAGGTAGATATCATCAGAAATTGTGGAGTATAGGATAAATTGTTAATTATTTTTTCTCAACTACATCTGTTAAGGCAAAATTAATATAATATACCAAAGGTATTATACATATTAAGTCTTACGCCGGTTCTTAACAATATGAGTGTGCCGATGTGTCCCGGTTTTTCCGTTGATTTTTCGGAAATCTGCGAACAACCCAAACGGTTCTGGGTTCTTATAAATATTTGTATACTGTATTATGTTTGCTACCTGGTTCTACTATAGAATAGCAAACGAAATAGCCCCTTGGTGGCGAAACTAGAAGGGATACTGGTGTAACTGTGCGGGTAACACCAGTAGTTAAGTTCAACCAAAAACAGTGGAAATAGATGTTTTATCTTCAGCATTAAAATGGTTTCAAAAATCCGTGGAAGTTGGTTCTACAATAACAATTTTAATGCAATATAAGGATAGTGAAAATATATTTCTATTTCCAAAGAAGAACTATTCGCCTGATTGATGACCTAAATATCTGAGGGATGCTTGCTTTACTGGAATATGGTGAAACTGTGGGCGGTCTACTTCTGTTTTATAGATACTATCATGGCCTTTGATATGACGAATTTTCATTCATTATGGCTTTTTTAGTCGGTGAGATACTAACATCGATCAGCATACGTCCCTTCACCTTCCAATTGCAAAGACGAAAGACTTCCCACCGATGGAATCTGTTATTGTCGATATTTCAATA
This sequence comes from Kuschelorhynchus macadamiae, assembly GCA_030620095.1. Lineage (NCBI taxonomy): Eukaryota > Metazoa > Arthropoda > Insecta > Coleoptera > Curculionidae > Kuschelorhynchus > Kuschelorhynchus macadamiae. The sequence goes on from JAUTXW010000656.1 coordinate 1,090,614, forward strand.
TTAATACAAAAAAGTTCAATACTTTTTTCTATTAATATTAAAATTTCTTTTCTTTTGGACAATACAAAATGAAACGTATTAACTTAAGCACTTTTAAAGTATGTTCAGCATTCTAACAGGATAATGTGAGTTTCTTTGAGTAATAAAATATTCTGAAATCAAATAACATGTCATTAACTATGAAGATAAAATTCTCACATAAACATCTAGGATATTTTTTAACATAGAAGGGTATAATTGACACTAATAATACTATTGTCCTTGTAAACTTAAATCAAAGAAACTACATTTTTCGTTATATATATATATATATATATATATATATATATATATATATATATATATATATATATATATTTTTTTTATATTCTTCTTATTATTATTATTCTTAAATATTAAATACTAAAAATTTCCATCAAATCATTTAACTGTCAATAACAAGACGTTTGGTGATATTTTATAATAATAATGATCTATTAACTTATATATGTATTTTAAATAATTTACGCTAATTGCTGGGGTTCAGAAAGTTTTGAAAAATATACCAGTTTTAACTGTACTTACTTTACAAGTAAGTTAAGCTCATGATTTTATATACTTTTTTTTTCCATCAGTTCTATATTGCAGCCTTGAAGAAGGAAATAGAGATTTCCGAAAGCTCGGCATAGTAGAAAAAAGTCTTCTTTTAAGCAACCCTTATACATACCGTTTACCCAATATTTGTATTCTGCTATATATATATATATATATATATATATATATATATATATATATATATATATAAAAGGAGAAATCTTTTCTCTTCTTGCCTATAAATTATTACAATTTGTTTTTCTCTTTTTTTTCCGCAATAAGAAAGATTTCGCTAGCCAAATTTCCAATGTGGTACACTGCGCCAACGTAACAATGACGTTGCTTTGTCCTTGTCAACTCCCGGTAGAAGCCGTAGTTTGTTCGTAGTAATCGATATACATAGAATTAGGCGGGAATTATACTTTCCTTTGTCTCCCTTCTTATTTTACCTACTACGACGTAGTTTTTCGTTTTACAGTAATGGCGGCGTGCCAGCACTGGAAATGGTTTCGCTGCGTGTTTATAATTTTTTTTAAAAATTTGTAAATGTGACAAAAATTTTATTTTACTGTTGATATGTGTTAGTAACCGTCTATATTCTAGTTACGTACAAGTTTTAACATTAAGCCTGTTGCAATGGGACTGTTTTATTTTTAACTCACTTTGGTAAAATGTTTCTTTTACTTTGTAATCCTTTCTTCTCTTATCTACAAATGTATTTTTCTATAGAAGGGTCCTGAAGAAGAGAATGAACATTCCCGAAAGCTCGACCATACAATAAAGAGTATTCCACACTAGGCCGTTCATAAATTTTTTCTTTGACTGCATCACCACCTAACCAAGAACCTGGAAGATAGAATCTTTCGCTTTTTGTGAAAATTATTTTCTTTTGATTCAAAGTGCTTTATATATATATATATATATATATATATATATATATATATATATATATATATATATATATATATATATATATATATATATATATATATATATATATATATATATATATATATATATATTTATATATATATATATATACATATATATATACACATTTATTCACACCATTCCTTATATAAATCAAACCACTGCTTTAATACTCCAGCATTTTTTTATTTTGTTTCTATTTGTCAATTTATTTTTACTTTAATATTTTTATTATTTTTTGTAAATTTATTTACAAGATCTATAAAAAAATCAATATTTGTTATTTGACCCCATTGAAAGAGCATTTAAGTAGGCCGCCATTTTCTTTCATTCGTCATTTTATTTCCCCATGGTGGTTTCTCACCACAATTTTAGGCGTTTATCCCTATGTTATACCGGATTTTTGTGCAAAATTTGTGGTAAATTGGATTAGTGGTTTTTTAGGAATATTTTTTGTAAGATATCATTAGGTCGCCATTTATTTTCGCCATATTAGATTTTTACCAAAATATTACCATGTCATCCCCATATGACCTTTAATTTTGGTACAAAATTTGAGGTCAATCAGATAAGGATTTTTCAGTTATGCCGCGACAGAAAGATATACCGACAGACAGACAGGCAGACTCGGCATCTAGGGAGCCTGAAACGCGAAGATCTGAAAAAATCTCTGGTGATTTTTTCACTATTACAATACTTACAGTACTACTACAATTTTCGGCACTTCAGCCAATTCTTTTTTTTATGTAAAATAACATTATATAGATGTTATATATTATTATATAGATAGATTTCACGAAGTCAGTTTCCTTACATTTACGAAAAAAAAAACTAGTATAATGTTCTATTTTGCCGATCTAAAAACGGAACAATGCCGCGGTCGCTGGCGAATGGGAAATAAAAACGTCGGAACGGAGGAACGCTCTTCCTTTACCAAAAATGTAATTTATCATAAGTAAGAAATAATAAAACTTAGTCAATTTATAAATGTCGAAATACCTAGAAAGCTGAAATGATAAGTTGCTGTTCAGGTTTTTTATTTACTTCTGCAGAAGGACGTGTTATTATAAAATAGATTGGTGTGCCACAAAAGAATGGCGTTACAAATAGATGCTAAATTGGTAATTTAAATTTTGCAGTTTTTTTGGGTATTCTCGGGAAACATTACATACACAGTGCATCAACTTAAATTATTATATTGGTATTCGATAAAAGGGTAAAATTTATAGATTTTACTGTTAAAGATTTATTTATTGACATATCAAAAATTTCCTTAAACTAGTCTCTCTGGATCCTATTAAGAGGTGTCTCATCTGATTTCATAATTAATGAAGAAATGGAAGAATTTAATCAATCCTTTTTATAGACAACTTTATAATTTAGACTTTATTTGGTTATTTCAAATAATTTAATAAAAATATTCTATTTGTTTCTAGAAAGGGAATTCGTTTTTATTAAAAAATAAATAAATATGTATTAAATTGTGAAAACTCGATAAACTTTGTTGGACTTGGACCCATTTATGTCTTCATCAACACAATAGCATTTAAAATTAAAAAAAATGCTTATTAAATATAAATTAATTAATTTTAATTCAGGTTTGCTTACAGTGAGAAAAGTGAAATTGCATCAAATTAAAAAAATGAGAAATAAAATCAAAAAAGTGTCAACTTTTTTTGGTTCGATGTATTTGGCCCTAAACTTCACTTGCCCAAACCTACATTACACATAACCGTCACTGGCGCGAACAGTCGAAATCCCGACACATTGGAATGCATGGAATTCGTCGTTGGCCTTAAACGTCGAAATACATAAACATGCACGCCAATGACGTAAGAAACTTCTGTCACTGTTGCCAAAGTGCATTATTGTTCAAATGAAGTACATATTTCCGACAATATTAGAAATATTGTTTTTTATTTATGCTTGGTAACGTGTTATTAATATTCCTGAATAATAAGTTTTAAATGTTCTCAAAGAATTACATAGTTTATAAAAATAGCAAATAGCTACGTATTAATTCTACTGCGACCGTATCAGTGTTAGGATACAATAAAATAAGTCTTACTAACATGATGAAAAATGTAATGTAAATTGTTAGTTGGTTCGGTTGTGAAAGGTGCAGAAATAATATGCAAGCTTTTACTGTGTTCCCGATATGTCCTGAATTCTCAGTTTTTCGCCCATTTAAATGTATTTTCAAGAACGAGATTACTAGAAAGTTAGATTCAGCAATTTAAAGGGACTATCAATATTAGGACAGCAGAAAGTATATTGTAATGTACAAATTTCATATTGGTAAGCCACCTAGATTCTTTTTTTGCATATACATCTATTTTCTTAAATGTTCCTCTTCGGATTTTCTACAATATATCGGTTTTTTAATGTATAGTGCACACTAACTGTTAGTTAAAAGAAAAACCTCGACAAAAACATTTGTATTTGGTTGATAACATGATTATGATATATAGTTGTGTTTGCATTTTTAGGAAAACCAAGTAAATTCATGGATGTATCATCCACAATGGGCTCCATCTTGGCAAATCGGCGTATGAATCTCAGGCAACAATAAAAAATGAAAATCAGCTTTGCATATAAAATTATGAGTAGACAGACATAGCAGTGAGGAATGGTTCCATGGTCCATCTGAGAATAAATATAGAACTGCTGAGGTAATTCATGTCCCAATAATTAGATATTTTAATAAAGATGCATTTTTCTTTTTCAAAATATTTTCTTCTTACAAAGATAACTTTTAGAAAAATTTGTTAAATAGGTAGCAAAATAAAGTGCTTTGAAGATTTATTTTACATGAAGAGATCCATATACTTATCATTTTTAAAAAGATAACTATTACTTTCCTACAGAGCCGTGCTTACCCTAGACTTGGCCTGGGACAAATTTATTTGGGTCAGAATTTTCAAAAAAGGCAACCTATTTTGTTAATGTTTACAACATTTTAAACACTTGTGTCTTCGATGTTGGAATACCCCTCGGAAACCCTAAGGTATTTTGATCTTCTCTATTTCTTGAGTGATTTAAATGAACAGTTCATTCATACTAGGCTCTACACATAAGCAGGACGTAATCTGTATATAAAAGTTAACATAATCATCTGGGGAACAGAATTCTCTTTCAATAAGAATTTTTTGGTTTACTTTTATGCTTTGAATACATTTTATTTTTAATGGTAATATATATAATTTTATACATCCGACTAGAGGACCCTTATGAAATAAAGAAATTTGGTGAAGTATCATAACCAAATCATTCCTACCCCTGTGTTGATATTATTGGATATATCCCTATTTCTAGAAATTAAGATTCCGTTGTTTAAAAAATACATTATTTATACACTGAACGAAAGCGTCTTGAAAAGAGTTGATACTGTTGAAGACTTGGAAGTGCTATTGAAGTCCAAATTTACTTTTGCCAAACACATAGATAATATCACGAATAGGGCAATAAAACTATTAGGCTTTATTTTAAGATGTCTTTGACCTTTCAGCAATGTGTATGTTCTAGAGTATTTTATACTGTGCCATATGGACTTGTGTAATTTATTTAAAATTCTTAACAATTTTATTAAGTCACCTTCTCTCTTATGTAAAATAAACTTTCATGTTTCTGTCAGATCAACAAGACAGGAGCTATTATTTCAGACTAAGTTCCACAGAATTTGATAGGTTGCACTTTGGTTTTGTAATTTGTTAAGTCTAAAAATGTTAATGGCTATTTTCTGTTCATCTATTTTTATTTATTTGAAAAAAAGCAAACATTGTTTCTTACAAAAACAGAAAAAAATACACAAACAAAAAGGAAGTGTTATGATAATTAAAATCATTTAAATTTTCCTCTACACTCTACAAGGTTTTCTATGAGAGATGCATAAGAATTTATTTATGGCACAAATATAATTGAAATTTTAATGTAACTTAAATTCTTTATTGTCTAAGAATTCTATATTATTGACAAATCTGATTTAGATATTGAATTAAATTTGCTTATATAAGTAAAAATATTGAGTTCAATTAAGATGTTAAATGAATGGAAATAGCAATGGTATGTGATTGCCTTGTATGACCAGTTTGGATGAAATAGGGAATATTCAGGATGTTACTGGAGTGGTCCCATAACAAACATTAAATATATCGGAATGATGCCATACACGTATACACGAGCGCGAAAGACAATCTATATCGCGTTCACCATATTGCCAGGAAAAAAGTATGTATGTTAATATGGTGATTCTGGCAAAATTTCATATGCAATGGACTCAGGGAGTCTAAAATTTTAACCTAAGTTTAGGTCTTATAACTTGAAACTTTCTATAAAGAAAACTAACAAGGATGAAATAAAAAAATAAAAATAACTAAATCAATATATAATAATATATATATAATAAACAACAAAAAGTAAAAATAATATTTTATTCCCACGTATGTAGGTACTCATTATATAAATGTCTGTTTATGATTAAGTTATTAAGAATTAGTTTGAAGATGACTTCATAAAGTCAAATTTTCAATGTGGAATAAAATATCAAATTTTTACTTTTTAGTGTTTTTTTTAAGTCCGTTCTATTTTTTTATAAAAAATTCTGTTTGGATAACAACCCTTTCTGAAGTAGATATTGTGAAGTAACTCCCCAGAAGCGAATCCCATACCCTGTGTCTATGAAGTCAAAACCAAACTTATTCTTAATTACCTAATCACAAAAATATATTTATGTAATCAGTGTTTTGTTTTTCTATCTCTATTCTTTGGTGACTAAAATTTTCCAGATGGAATATAATATTATTTTCCAATTTTAGGTGCATTTTTTGAAGTCGGTTTTATTTTTTTATACGTTTTTTTATTTCATCCATTTTAGTTCTATTTATATGAGTTTTATTTTAAAAGTCATATTTAACAAATAATCTATGTAAATTCCTGATAAAATGGTGAACGCTTTTTTACCATGAATAAATATTTAATATAGCGTCATACTTTTTTACAATACGCTAGCTGTGGGACCACTCGGGCAATATTCCGGATATTCCCGGAAAAGTTCATCGAAATTGTTGAAACCATCGCAGAGTAATCGTTGTACATACATAAAAAAATGCATAGGGTGAAATTAATAACCTCCTTTTTTGAAGTCTGTTAAAAGTTGCATTAATATTTGTGACATGGCAAGCTAAACAAAATAAAGGAAATGCCTGTAGATCCACCATTTTTTGTCCAATTGTAAATATTTAAAAACTGACATTCATAGAATTTAAAGTTTTATCGGAATGTAAAAATGCATAGATGACATAATTTCTGATATATTTATAACATGTGTAAGATAAAGCTGGAATAAACATCCACAATTAAGCATTTAGTTTGATCATTTTTTTTTGAAATTATTTGGGCTCATTATTTAAATATAATATGTAGTTTTTTTTCGTTTTCTTTTGAAAATTCAAATAGCGTAAGTTCACCAGTCCTGGTTATTTTTTGAAGTAGTGCCATTCTATTCATTAATTTCTTTTTTTTTAAATAAGTGTAAATGTTTTTGAAAGAAATTAGGAATTTTCTTTATTTTTAGTATGCCCAAGGATGACCATTATGTAATAAGATCACCAACAAGATCTAAGCTCTAGAAAGTAAGAAAATGATATCATCTTGGACTGTGTCATTGGTTAAAATCTGGCCTTCTTACCAACTACACCGATTCAGTTATTGCCAGGGGTGAGGCAAGTGAAAACAACCCCTTTGTGAGTTGAGAAAACTGATTACATCATAAGAAGATAATATTTGCTGTATTGTGTTTAAAATAAAATTTATGTTTAATATAATCTTAGATTCAGATTTATTCTGAAAATAAGCTATATAAGGACTCATTCACCATTTTGGACTTATTTACGAATAGACTTTTACTTCTTAAAACTTTTTATTTCTTTAAATTTTTTATTACTTTATTTCCTAGCCGTAATAGTACACTCCAATAATCTATGCTAATTTAATTAAAATTTGGATGATTAATTGATGTAATTGAATAAATTAGTTTTCTTTATATTAAGAATCAGTTTAAAATTATCCAAAAACCATTTAACCTTATTTATGTCCTTAATTAATAAATCCTACACTTCTTCCCATATATTACTGGGGAAAATCAAAATGGAGTCATCAGCATAGGCAACCATTTTACCCCCTTATGCCAAGAATACAAAGAGTGTTGATATATATGTTTAAAAGCACAGGACACAGCACTGTACCTTATGGTACGCCAATTTTGATTTCTTTAACCTGACTCAGATCTCCTACTTTAACATAATTAGATACATTTTGAAAACATTCAACATGGATCCTCCACATCATATAGTTATCCACAACGTCCAGTAGCATAGCCTGAAGGATTGTGTCAAATGCCTCACAATAATTAGAAACTTACACAGATGTATAACTTTTACAAATATTTGTGATTAAATACACAAAATGATTTAAAGTATATAATTTTTTAAAATATAGCTATTATTATTACATCCAGGGTTAGGCTAACTCCAGACTGGGCTCAGAAAAAATTCATACAAACTCTCTACATAAACTTAATTAAAGTTATCATAGCAAAAATACAGTTGTCTGTATTTTAAAAACAAGACAATCTATCTTGTTAATCTTTTCAGAATTTGAAAAAACACCCAATATACATAGAAAATAATGGATTAAAAATCTGCAACTTCTGCGTTTACCAATTTTTTTCTACCCCTTTCAACAAAAGAGTTAAATGGAGGTTTAATTTATGATCAATCAAAATTCGTATGCAATCATAAAACGATTACTTCATTTTGAAGTATTCAAGATTTTTGTATAATTATATAATATGATTTGTTCTTAAATTCCAATGGCATTTGGTTATATATCCTTGGCACAATTTTGACAAATAATGACATTATGCCAAAGTTAGTTAAATAAGATATTGTTTAAACTGGATTTTTCTCAATTAAAAATGATTTTGCTTAGTCGGACATTAAACAAAGCACTACAGGTATTATAAGGGATAATGCTTTTAGTCAATGTCTATCCCTCTTGAAACACTGTCTCAACCTTAGGTATTATTAGCCTTATAATATGCTACCTTATATGTTAATTGTGAAATGCCGGAATCTATATATATAAAACTATTGTAGGATACCTTTTTACTGGTTTGGAACTATTTATTTAGAAAACTTGAATAAAAATTCTAAAAGATACACCATAATTTTTTTTAACAATACGCAGTCTTATAAGTTTGGTGGCCAGTTCCCAACATATGGTAAAGTCAACGATAAAATATTTTTAGGAAATTCTATAAGATTAGGCTATAAAAGTTTGTATTTTAAAAGTTAATTGATAAAATAATTTACAAGATCTAAACTACTTTATACCAGTTAATAAACCTAAGAATCATGAAATTAATTGAGAATATCTTCGGAAGACTCTTGTCATTTATAATTATATCATGTACCTAACTTTTTCCTAAACCATACTTAGATTTAAAAAAATATTGAAGGCGTGATGTGCGATATCTGGCATACTTACTAAAATAACTTATTACTGAATTGTGTATACCAACTCGAGAAAATATATAAATAGGCCACAGTTAATATTTTTAAAATATGGGGAAAAATTATTCATATTTCTAAACTTTGGCTATATATCTTTAATCAATATACAAAATGTGTGATACACTTTACAGCAATAAAAAAATGTATTCAACATAGAATTAAAAATAAAGTTGACACTACATTTATCATATGGTGCATCTTTTTTAATTCTCAAACTACACACTTTCTCAGCAACAGTAATTATAAATGAACCACTTTATGTGACAAGCATATTCAGTAAATTAAAAGGTGCAGAATTTGAAGCTTCTATATAATAAAGAGGGCCAATTATTACATTGATGGAATGGGCTATAATTGGGGCTATATGACACTCGGATCAATACACGTAACTAAAGTCTTTTCTTTCTTCCTATGCAATCAGGGCAACAAAGAGTACTGAAGTATGACTATAATATACACGTCACTAATATCTCCAATGCACATATGAGCAGAACTAACTTCCTAAGCCTTGTCTACGATACCTATATGAAACATAGAGAAGACTTGCATTGGTCCTAAAACAAATTACAATTAATAAAGTACCTGCATGAATAACAAGCCTAGGCAAAATCATTAACAATCTTATAAAACACTAATCAATATGTGACTGATAAAAACTGATTTTTAGATAGGTATTTGCTTAGCATCAGGATAAAAAATTAAACACTAAAAAAAGTTGAAATTGTGTGTCTCAAAAACAAATTAGTTAAAAGATATATGTTCAAGCTTCAAGGCTTTTGTGGATTTTTATCTGATCTTTTGAGTAAAACTTTATTTTATCTTTAGGTAGTGAACAACATCCACATTAATAACAGATGGGGACTCAATCCTATATAGTAACAAATAAGATTAACTTACATACCCAGTTTAAAAGTAGAAGGTTTAAAATCATCTGAATGCAAACAAGTAATAACCTCTTCCTGGGCATTCCAACAATTTTTTTTTCAATATTCAATCTCCATTATTCCATTAAATAGAAATTATCCTGTGACAAACAAATACTTTATAATAAACAAAAAAAAACAGTCAAAATATTTTCACTTCAAAGTTAGAATGTAGGCAAATACGCTAACATCATTTTTTAATGGTGTGGTTTTGATTAACAATGAATAAACAATATATTTATTTTTATCAATAAAACTTGACAACACAGCAGGCCCATTTAAAGAATTTTTAGTCAGTAGCGTAGCTCGCCAATTCGCTATTTAAAGTGTCGGGCTAGCGCCGCATTCCGCACATTCCAATCTGTCGGGATTTCGACTGTTAGGGCCAGTGAAGTTTCGGTCCACTAACTGTTTGGGCCGGTGTAGTTTAGGGGAAAATACGCACTACCCTTTTTTTTTATCATTTTTCATTATTTTCAGAAAAAATTTAGTTTTTTTTTGTCAGATAAATTACGTGACTAACTTTTTTATTGTCGTTTTACATTATTTTTCAAGAAAAATCTTTTGGAAAACTCAAATGTTAAGATAAAACTATTAAGAAAAAAATACCATATGTTGCTGACTAACTGGCCACACTGTATGTTCAGATATTGATAAAGCCGTCACTAGACTGATTGCAGCAATATGACAAGTGAAAGATCAGTTCAATTTTTTTCTTCCCTCGTAATAGAGAATTATTGTAATCGGGAATTGTAGACCTTTACGTTTCTGGGTCTGCCGAAAAAAATGTTTTCTCAATTCCGTCGGTCTCTCGGTCTGTCTGCCTTTTCGCGACATAGCTAAAAAACTACTTATCCGATTGACTTCAAATTTTGGTCAAAAAATAAGTGGCAATGTTTTCGTAAAAATCCAGTCTAGTGGGACAAAATGGCAACCTAGTGAAATGTTAAAAAAATATTACTTGAAAATTGAATATCCAATTTACTTAAAATTTTGCACAAAAATCAAGTATTACATATGAATAAACTGGTAAAATTTTGGTACGAATTCAAGATAGCAAAGCAAAATTGCAGCCTAATAAAATATTTAAAAAAAAACAGCAAAATGGTAAAGTTGGGGTACGATTTCAAAATAACGAAAGAAAATGGAGGCAAAGAAATGCTTAAAAATCAACGTAAAAAATTCTTCCTATGTTTAATTCAAATTTTGCAGAAAAATTATTGTGATATAGGGATAAACTGGTACGAATTCGCGATGATGGAAAAAATGGCTCCCTTAAAAATATCAGTGTAAAACTGCTTATTCAATTTATTATAAATTATGCTCAAAAATCAAGCGTGGCATAGGTAGAAACTGGTAAAATATTAATATGAATCCAATATGGTGTAATAGCAATAAAAATATTTCAAAAGACAATATATATGTGTTATTTACTGGATGACTAGATTGGGTTACACTTCACTTTTCCAAATAAAAGGAAAAGTTCATAACGAGAGAAGTTCGGGGTGAAGGAAGTTTACCGATTTTTTTCAATTTGGTTCTTGGAACTTTTATGAGTCGTTCTCATAATTCTTTGAGGTCCTTTCATTTTAATTTTATACGAGGAAAAAGTCCTAAATCATTAATATTTATGAATACAGAATGTATCAAAAATGTGTAGCAAATTCAACACTAATTTTTTTAATAGAACTCCCTGTATGTAAATGTCTAAGAAATGTCATAACTTGCCTATAATATATACTAGGTTTGATTACCTAATATTTATAATGACATTCCGGCATTATTTTTGATTTTACAAAATAGTTTAAATTTTCTAACGTTTCAAACAAGGAAGAGAATTAGAATTTCTATAGTGTATCTTTGCTTTGACTGCCTTTTTGTAAGCAGTGCTAATAGGTCAAAATCTATAAGAGGAATAAAGAAACTATAATTAAACGGTTTTTAGTTATTTCCTGCATGTAACATATATATCAAGAAAATACGGTGACATGTTAACTTTTCAAATATACATACTTGATAGCATTTGCTCACCCTGTACAATATAATAATTTCGTTAAAATACGTTGATACTTGAAAAGTAGTCAATTTGCGATGCCATAATGAAAAACAGATTGGTCCCGGATATGAACTAGGTTTTTTCGACCTAAATAATTCCGTCTATGCGCTGAATTGTAGTGGTTTAGTAAATAATTACTAGGTTTGTTTGAAGCGACATTGAGTTATTAGCTGGAAATAAATGCTAGTTGCATACAAAGAACTTTGGGCAACAATCTCTGGTGACTAATTGCAGTAAAAAGCTAAAAAAGAAACTATATTCATTCAAATAGTTTAAATTACTAACAGCTGATAACTTAGTATGAAACATTCGAATTTGCTTTCGGGTAAAATAAGTAATTCTGGAAATTTTCAACAATTGATAAATAAAAAGACCTAGAATCTACATAATAAATTAATCCTTTTTTTTTAGTTGAAGCGAAAGGTGATTATAATTTATATAGTCTATTTTTAGCGTTTGCATTTTAATATTTTTGATAAAAAAGTAAGTAATACCACAGTTTAAAGAAAGAAAGAAAGAAATATATATAGACTCTGGTATTACAAGCAGTTTTGCAATTTTTTTAACAAAATACAATGGGACAAGTAAATAATGAGACAACACATTGTAACACCACCCCTCCCTAGGCTTGTAAAATTTGTATTGAACAGCTAGGTTTTATATTTATATGTATATGTATATATATATATATATATATATATATATATATATATATATATATATAACCGTTGAATTTTTAATAACTTTTTATGTATTATTATTATTATTATTTAATAAAAATTTCGAGATATATTCACCAATTTATATATTATAGAATGACATATTTAAAATGAATGAGATTGAATTTTTGTGTTGTACAGGGCGATGTAAAAAAATGAGTTTTTTTTGAAAACGCTAGCAAAAAATATTTTTGGTATTTTCAGGATAAGAATAAGTAACATCTTAAAGGCTTATATCGTAACAACAAAACTGCTATATAATTTTTTTAAATATTTCAATTAAAATTTATTTTATTGTACATTTAGTGATATGGTATGTGTATTTTCCATGTCACAAACTTGTGGCAATGATGTTTTTTTATTATAAGGCGGCTTTGCAAACAATTAAAACTTATTAGCAACTTTAACTTTAAGGTAGGCAAAGTTTAAAATATTATAGTTTTTTCCGGAAAATCTCATTTTCCGGAAAAATATTTTATTAAACCAATTAATTAGATAATATACCAAATAATCGACATCAATTAATTAATCGAGAAAAATCGATTATTTTTCTAATAAAGCATAGCAACCTGTTCACAATGGATTTTTTTTATTCACATCGTTTCGTCAAAATCTCGTTGGCCATTTTTAAGTTAAGGAGCGATACGATGGCTCAAAACGTAATAAATCAATTTTTTTATTCTTTAGGAAATTTCAAGTGTATTAAATTGTTTTTTTGATATGCTCTTGAAGATATTCGCCAGTTTATTGATTGTACATACATTTGTTTGCAGTCAACGCATGGTATGCTGTAAAGTAGTCCATGATTTTCCAATTTTATTTTATCTTTAAGATCTTCGATTATATTAACTATTGTTTGAACACTGTGGTGTTTCTTTAATTAAATAAATTAAATTCTCTAATTTTTTTCTCTCTTTTATGTCCAGGATACTGGCTTCTGGTTTGTTCTGTTTACTTTTTTTCTTTGTTTTTGCTTCCGCTGGATTTTCTTGCTTTTTGATAGCTCTTCTGACATGTTGTCCTTTAAACCTTTTTCGTTTTAAGTCCTGTTGGTGTATTTTGAGGCTTGTGAGGCGATAGGATCTCAAGATAAGTGTTGTACTAGCCACTGATTAGACTTCCATTAGAAGTGAATAGGTATTTAATTTTTTGTATGCGTTTGTTTCCCCTATTCAAACAAATCTTATAAAAATTAGTCAAGTCCTAGTTTAAACGATTTCTTTGAAAACTTGTGTGTATGAATTTTTATTTATTTAAAAATTATTTTTGTTTTTCTTTTAATTATTCCTCAAGCTCTTTAATTTTATTTTATTATATTATATCTTTTCACTTTTTAATAATTAAATAAATCAAAGTATATATATTGGTATTTTGATCGGTCAAATAATTAGAGAGGAAACTCAATTTTCCGATAGCTAGAATAATATTAAGCTTGTGTGGTTCCAAGTTACCTGCACTTATGAATAAACATCGATTCATTAAAACTCTAAATTGGTTCTTTGCAGAATAAAATCCATTAAATGGCACGTACATACGTACCTACAGGAGAACTCCCGTTGGCAATATAAATTTATGGCCAGTTATTACAACATGTTTGTTCATGTGCTAAACGTTACGGAAGTTATTATAATATACTCTCAAATTTATTATTCCAAATCAAATAAAACGCATATTAATTTGATGTCACCACTTGTAATTTATTGATTGATACAGTCAATAAATTAAACTAACGTTTTATTATAAACTCAATTGAGACCTGTTCTCACCTTTTATAGTGTATGCATGTTATAAAAGCATAATAAGTATTTGTGTATATTTTATGTTTTATTTATTAGTTTGCACAACTTTGTCTTGCAATTTACATTCTTAATAACTAGTTAGTTATAATTAAGGGATTAAAGCTGATGAAAAATTATTCTATAGACGACAAATTGTTTTTTGTGCAGTGTTTTTATATTAGTGCTTTGCGTTAAAAGCAAGAAAATATATTAGATATACTTTGTACGTTTAGGCTGTTTAAAATAATGATATTAGCAATATAGTTTAGGGTTGACTAAAATTGTATTATTTTACTGATAGGTGGAAATAAAACTAGTTTCGTTTGGAAAATAGTCTAGAGGGAACAATTTCACAAAATACTAATATTCGCTAATGTCCTAAGTATTTTACTTAGTTAGATGGTAATGATTGCCATAATATGATAAATGCAAAGTGGTACAAAATATTTAAAATTTTTTTTATATATCAAAATTTCTAGATATATTGCCATGAATTTTCCTCGGAATGTTCTCTGCACCCTTATATCAATAAAATAAATTTTATGATTAAATTTGATCTCTCCTTTTGCCAGTGTCGTACGAGTGGGCAAGTGTGCAAATTTTTTTATTGGAAAAAATATACTATTTGAATATTTCTAACACGCAAGTGAGTGGTAAAAGTACAAATATTTTTTCGGAATATAGGGAAGAATTGTAATCTTGAAAAAAATCACCTTCCAAGATTTTTTCATATCTTTACGGTTCAAGGTCTCGATGCCAAAAAACGGGCAGAGATTAATTCTTTACCAAGATTGTTTATGGTAGGGTCATTTTGGAATTGCTATATTCCTAGAGAAATTTTGCACACCGAACCCTTTGATGCGGGATATAAGTGTGGGCAGGAAACGTTATAATATAGAAATATTTGATCCACATTAAAAGAATGAGAATCGAACTCGTACCTCTAGATCTCTAGCACATTGCTTGTACAGGGTGTCCGGATTTGGTTGCTAAAGCAGGATATCTCGCTTATTTTTAAAGATAGAACTTTGCGGTTTTCACGAACCTGAGCTAATTTTTTGTGAAACTCATGAAGCTGTAAACAAAATTTTCATAGCCTTCTTCGTTTATGAGATACAGGGCGAAATAGAAAATTTTGCATTTTGGGACCCCACTCGTATCTCGGTTATCCTTGAACTTAACGCAAAGGGAAAAATTGCTGCTTATGCAGTTTTTTACGCTGGATCCAGTGGCGTAGTCATATTTTTCATTTGAGTTGTTATTTTTTAGATATGACCCAAAGTTGTGTTTTTTTAAATGGAACACCCTGTATATTTGTCCAGAAACTGATTTGTCCTTTTAAAAGTTTCTCAAAAATATATAATAGTATGGGTCTATTTGAATAAACAACAACAAAAATCCTAATTTTTATAATTATCATCCCAAATTTTGCAGCAGGCCATGCAAAACGATGCCGTTTTCTTTTGTTTTCTTGGAAGCAAATGACATTTCCCAATTTTGTACGCGTATATAAAATATAGCGCTAGTTTTTTGTTTTTATTTATTGTGTAAAAATATATTTGTATTATTATGGAAGAAAACCAAACTTTCGAACATTATGAAAAGTACGATATGTTAGCTTGTTTTATATTAAGTAATGAAAATGTTGAAGCGGCTTCTGAGATGTATTTTAACAGGTAAATAGTTAATTTTTAGGTATGTTGAAATACTATTGCTTAATTTTTATTTAGATATCCAGAAAGGAGGCAACCTAATATATCCACTTTTTATCGGATAAAAAAGAATTTACTTAATCACGGATCATTTATCAAACCTCGTACGAAAACACATAATAAAGAAAATCGGGAGGCTGAGGAAATTACGGTTTTGGCTAATGCAGAAGCTTACCCTACAAACTCTTGTAGGGCCAGTGAAAAGAGCATAGGGATTCCAAAAACTAGAGTTCAAGAAATTCTAAAAAAGCACAAATACCACCCATACAAATTTAGGCTCGTGCAGCACTTACAGCCAGGGGATGCAGAGCGTCGGGTAGTCTTCTGCAATTGGTTTCGAGAAAGATGCGATATGGTTAGAGATTTTGAAAGGAAGGTTATATGGTCAGACGAAGCACATTTCAGTAATTCTGGTATACTCAATAGGCACAATAGTAGATTCTGATCCCAGGAAAATCAACACCAAATATTTCCCAGAAGGCAGCAGGGCAGGTTTGGTCTAAATGTGTCCTGCTTCATATTAGAAACACATATAAAATTTTATATATTTGAGGGAAATCTAACAGCCAATCGCTATATAGAAATTTTAGAGGCAGCTATACCTGAATTACTTGATGATGTTCCTCTAGCGCAAATTAACGAAAATTATTTTCAACAGGACGGTGCTCCTGCACACAATTCTGGAATGACGAGATTATTTTTGGACAATAATTACCAATTACCAGTCAACGGATTGGAACAAATGTACCTATAAGATGGCCCCCTAGGTCCCCAGATTTGTCGATTTTAGATTTCTTTCTATGGGGATATCTGGAAAATAGAATTTACAAAGACCACTATGATAATGTCCAAGATTTAGGAAATGCAATAAGAGAAAATTTTCGCTATTTACAAAATCATCCCGTTATTTTGCTTAATTCTTATTCTTGCTTATTCTTGTGTTACATAAATCTAGGTACGTCGTACTTTTTTGGTGCGAAATTATCAATACATATTTTGATAAGTAGATTTAGTTACATATTTATTTTGATTTATTGTTAGGATGTAGATATTGTTAACGACTTTAAATAAAAGGCAGCATTGTTTTGCATGACCTACTGCAATATTTGGGATGATAATTATAAAAATTAGGATTTTTGTTGTTGTTTATTAAAATAGACCCATACGATTATATATTTTTGAGAAGCTTTTAAAAGGACAAATCAATTTCTGGACAAATATACAGGGTGTCCCATTTAAAAAAACACAACTTTGGGTCATATCTAAAAAATAACAACTCAAATGAAAAATATGACTACGTCACTGGATCCAGCGTAAAAAACTGCATAAGTTCATGCACATTTCCCTTTGCGTTAAGTTAAAGGATAACCGAGATGCGAAGGGGGTTCCAAAATGCAAAATTTTCTATTTCGCCCTGTATCTCATAAACGAAGAAGGCTATGAAAATTTTGTTTACGGCTTCACGAGTTTCACAAAAAATTAGCTCAGGTTCGTGAAAACCGCAAGGTTCTATCTTTAAAAATAAGCGAGATACCCTGCTTTTGCAACCAAATCCGGACACCCTGTACATATTCAAACCCACCAGTATGATAACCAATGTTCATCCTGCCAAATATTCTAACTTTATGGCGCGGTGTTCCTAACTAGGCGTCAAATCTGACATCGCTATTAAGTTCCGTTCATATTAGTGAATACATAATTTGTAGGAACGCCGCAGAATATTTGGCAGGATCAACAATCAGTGTTATGATACTGGTGGATTTGAATATGTACAAGTTCTGACGAATTGCTTGTCAGTGATATCATAACTTTTACTGTTGATAAAATACTTCTATCAACAGTTTTAGTGTTACAGTTTTAACATTGATGCTTTTGCGCTATCGTGTTCAAGTGGCTAACCTGGTACTAACCCGGTGCCGGTCCGCTAATTTAACAAAATATTCCTAATAAACTGTACCGAAAACCGTTCCGTAGTTATAATCCTTTATCGTATTCTTGATTCGCAGATTACCTATAAGTAAAACTGAGCTAAAATGGTCAGTGTTGAAAATACCTATAATGTTATTAAATTAGGCAGTCTGGGTGCGAAGTTTACCAGAGCTGCAAAAAAAACATGTTTTTTCAATCCCGTCGATCGCTATTCGCGACATAGCTGAAACACTGCCTATTCAATCGACCTGAAATTTTGGTCCAAAATTAAGGGTCGTGTGAGTATGAAATGTTAACATTTTCGTAAGAATCCAATATGGCGAAATATTTTGATACAAATTTAACATAGCAGAAAAAAGTGGCGACCAAAAAATGGGTGTAAAAAACTATTCAGCTAAATTTTAAATTTTGCCCAAAAATGAAGTGTGTTGTTGCTGCCTAATAAAGTGTTTGAAAAACAATTTAAAAAATTTCTTTTACCTGGAATTTCCCTGGTCTATCACTGTCAAAAGCAAAATATCGGCTTCTAAATTAAAAAAGAGTTTTCGAGAACTGCCGATTACAAACTCTTGGACAAAGTGACATACATTCTATATATATATATATATATATATATATATATATATATATATATATATATATATATATGTGTTGATTTTTACTCCTTCACGGATGGAAAAATACAATGTATTTCCATTCCGGGTGTACATCCGTTCACTACTGTCGTTCTATTTGCTGACGTTTCGCTAAAATCACATTTGGCATTTTCAAAGCTTTCTTTCTCGCGTCCGAATAGAGTCTCTATTCGGATATATATATATATATATATATATATATATATTTATATATATAAAAGTAAACATTGAGTCAAATTTAAAATTAGTAATCACAACTTGGCTGACCTTTAAAATTATTTAAGATATTTATGCTTTACGCTGATTTTGTGTAGCATTTCCGATTAAACCGGAAGTAATGATTCTTTAATGGTATATCATATAATAATGAATTATCATTTTCATAGATTTTTTCTTGATGTATTTATTTTATACAGAAACTGAATGATTGATATGGCTTTTCCAAATTTAAAAAAATGGATTAGGTGTTTTACGTATAATAGAAATGTTGATAGTCCTTTCGATGAGACCGCATGTGACAGTCAATTATTGTTTGAATCACAAGAATCTTCATTTAAAACAACCATACAATACTCAAAAATTTCAAATCGACATGATATTTATAAAAAAATACGGGTTAGTAATTTTGTTGTTACCCGGTATACCGAATAAATTCATTCCCCTAGAACATAGTAAATACTTAATTATTTTTGTAAGTTTTTTGGTACCCATGACCTGATAGGCTCCACATTATTTAGTTTTGTAACTTAGGTACCTAATAAGTTGGGAACTATGGAGCGTGGTTCAATAAGATTCATTGGTAACGAAAACTTTTTTATTTTTCATAAAAGTGGTGCATGACCTAGAATTTAATTTTCATTTATTAAATTTTATCTACCTCAAATTACGAAAAAGCATTTCTTGCTGAAGAATTATTTTGCGAAGTACAAATAAACTTTGTTGTATTAAAAAGTTGCCTATTTTTTTAGTTTTGATACTGAACTTGGTTGGCATATCAGTAATTTGATCATTTTCTTGAGTTTCAGCCCTGATTTCACGGATTGTAACTAAACATGGAATTTTTTAATAACGTCAGCTTTAGGGGTTCTAGTTTAACTATTTATTATAATGTTGCCGAAGAGCTAAGAATGTTTGTATTAAAAATTTAACCATCAGCGAAAAAATGAAAACAAAAATTGTTTAAAAGTTTAAAATGACTAATTTGTATTTCTATATTTACAATAATCAACTTTCGTCGAAGCTTCCCTTTATGACTAGTCAAATGTGTAACCATTTAGTGATAGTTTTGTAATAGATAGTAAAAAAATTACCAGATGTTAAGACGATTCATTTTTCAATAGGTTTAAAAATTATTATTTAAGAATCAGTTTATGGCTTTTCCGGAATTGCGCCCTTAAGAAGGTGAAATGTATCGACTTTTTTATAATATCTTTTTAACTAAATAAGATCTTAAGGCAATTCTTTCATGAATGGCTTTTGAAAAATTAACTATCCCTAAAATCGTTTTACGTAAGGTTATTTGCAAAATAAATAGTGAAGTATTTCTTTGTATCGAAAGACATGAACACAAAACACAGAAGTATTAGTTATTTTTAGTTACAAGTTTGATGTAAATACAAAATTACGATTATGTCATTTTAAACAAATTTTGTTCAAGTAGATGCCGGTAATAAAATGCATTGTCCTACATCCAGGCCGCATGTTTTCATTGTTTCGTTAAAGGTAGACTTTTTAGTACAATTGCTCTTAACTCTTAGAGGTAATATAATAATGATAGTTAAAGTAGGACCCCTAAAACTGATATTATTTGAAAATTACGCATTAGTTACCCTCGAAGAAATAAGAGAAATTTAGGAAAATACTCATATGTCAACACTCAGCATTTGAACGAAACTGAAAAAAAATTAGCAAGTTTTTCAAATAAACCGTATTTGTATCTCGCGGAGGAGGGCTGTTTCGTAATTTGCCGCTGATCGGGACGACACTGCTAAAATTGGATAAATGGAAATTAAGTTCTGTCATATACCATTTTTTATAAAAAATTCATTTTTTTTTTTCAATACAAATAAAAATGTTTTCAATACCAGTCATACTTCTTGGACCCCTCTCTATAACGTCTTAACAAAACTACACTTTTTCAGACTCCATAGTTACTTATAGGTGGAGTATTTTATAAACCAATAAAAACGAATTTGAAGCTCAGCGAGAGTTTTGTGCCACTTGACTTCTGCAGGGTGTGAACCAAGAGTCAACTGATAAATGACCGTATTGCTCTTAAAGAAAACCTGCAGACGTCAAGGCTCCGATACTTTAGAATTCCTCGCCAAGAGATCATTACGTTTTCCATGTCAACAGTCCGAGGGGATTTTTTTCACATGGGTCATTTATTTTGGCTAACATGTTACTTTTTTTAATGGATTAGGATAATCCGGTTGCCGGAAAATAGGATGCGCGAAAACACAGTTCGAAATCAGGTCAGATACCGTGAGTTTTCAAGTAAAAACGGTATACAGGGTAACCCAACAAATTCTGTTAAATTGTTAACGTCTGTTTTCAAACAATCTATTTTGACAATCGTTACCGAACTTACTGGCGATTTGATTATTATCTGTCGAAATGGAATTTCTCATCTCGTACACTCGAAAAATTTAGAAGGAGGCCAATTCCTTAAATCATACGGATATTTGTCGCATTCGAGTAAAACTTGAATAATAGAATTGTATACAGAAATAAAATTCCATTCTTGAATAACTTCGAATTCTAAAATCGAATGAATTATCAAATTAGATCAAGAGACTGTGGCAACACTGAAGTTCTGTTTACACCGTCAAAAGATGAGAGAAAGGAAGGAATTTCTATAACATAGGCTCGTTTTTTTTTGAACTTTTTCTTTTCGTTTAAATTTTGGCAGTAACCCGCCGTCCAATAAACGTAAGTTTATTTTATTTCCCCGGCTCTTGGATGGACGGCGTATGTTACTTAGCTGTCCGTTAAAGGGAGATGACAGTGTCAGGGAGGCCTGAATAACTACCTCTAAATTTTCTTTGAATACACCTTTAATCTTGGTTCTTTGTTTAATCCGTTGAAAATAAGAAACTTTATAAAGTCTACACAAATTTATCTAGATTCTAAAGCCGGTATTTAAACCCTCGCTTTCTTTCCAAATATTCTACTATTCACACATCATTATTAATGTATTAATTTATTACATAAACAAACCCTCAGGGTTGATTGTTAGGCTCATTTTAAGACAAAATAATATATTATAACCCTATGTCCTAAAAAAGTCAGTTCTTGAGATACAGAGTGTTAAATTTGTAATTTGCAATTAAATAATGCAATATGGCTATAAAATATTTTTAAAAAATCTAGAGGATGTTACTTTTTTCCGGGTGTGACCCATTTTATCTCCCTGCGACTAGCTCTTATTTCTAATTAAAAATCAAAATCCCCATTTTATTCTCTAACATTTTGGTCTGTTAATATAATTCGATATGTTGAAAAATATCCATTTGTCAATTACAAATTTAATGGACAAAAAGCTTCAAATAGAAAATAATGCCTAAATGTACTCCAGAAGCATTTTAAAGTTCAAATTTTTTTATGTGCAAGTTGAGATTTTACAAAATAATTTTTACGCAGTACAACATACCGAATTACATATCGTAAGAGACCAAAAGATTAAATAATTTAATGGGGATTCTGAATTGGGCCAGTGAGAAGGGTGGTGAAAGGGATCACGACCTGGAAAAAACGAACACTCTGTAAATTTTTAAAAAATATGTTTCGTTGATATTAAGCAGAGTATATGGTGTGTCAAATTTATATATATCTCTGAAAATGTACGAAGTGCTTGAAGAAAAAGTGAAAATAAACAATTACAAGTGTAACACTCTTTATCTCGAGAACTAAGCTTTTTAGGCCATACGTTAACATGAACATTTGGCTTAAACTTACTTCAACCCTGAAATTTTACTTAATTAACACCCTGTTTAGAAAACAGACTATGTCACTATGGAGTTTGCATCACAATTTTCAATTCTCAAGGAGAAAATTAAAGTAAAAACTATAGTTTAAAAATTTAAATGACAAATGATAATATTACTATATTATACATATTTTTTAGATTATCTAATAAAGCGGCCTTAACATCTCTTGACAGGCCCTAGGTGTTGCTATAGCAAGGGTCACAAAGTCTACCTATACCAAATCATCAATCATAAGTTTGGACATACAATTTGAAGCTCTTACCACATAGTATTTTCTCTTAAAACAGTACCTTTATCATAGGTCATAGAAGCTTTTCCATCTTGCTGCGCGTCCGTATGTCACGTAAGCAAAACCAAGTCATTGGGGATGGTTGGACACGTTTGGTTGTTGCTGAGTAGTAGTCGTCGAGGTGGTCTAGAAAGTGATGCAGTATGTTGTATAAAATATGGAAGTGTTTAGTAAAGTGTTATTTAGTGTTAAGTGCTATTTATTTTGTTTAGGCGTTAAGCATGTTATCTTTTTTAGTTCGAAAATCATGTTAAAAGAAGAGTAGTGCCAAATATGGGCTATAGGATATTCTATATAAGCTATATAATTCAAAAATCAATATAGTTTGGTGCATCATAAGAAATATTTAACTTGACAATCCCTTCAAATTATTTCATCTAAAATGTTTAAGATGGCCGGATACCTATTATGAAAAACGACCTTGTCCCTAATTTGGAATATTATATATTGGGCACCACGACAACTCACGTAAATTATATCCTCGATTCCTCCGCAGTAAATGAATATAGTGGACTATATGAAGTCACACATGTTTTTACTCTCGTCACAAAGAAAGCTTCACAGAGAGAAAGTCCCTCTGGAGAGACAGCAGTGACCCAGTGACAAACTTATTACCGTATAGAGAAAAATACATGCAGAGGCGGTAATACATATTTTAGAAACTTGCACAACACCTGGTGTTAATTTGCCAACACGAATGTACGATGTATTGTACCAATGGTTCTAAAAGAAATTGTTTCATATATTTTTGTTTACAAATAGCCTCATAGAAAAATTTCAAAGAAGACAAATCAGGTGACCATGGTGCCCATTGAATATGACTTTTCACCAAAATCTTACTGGTAGTAGGGTTTCCGGGATACATACTGTCCCTAACCGGAATATAAAAAAATACCTTAGTTACTTAAATTTACAATGGAATTAATTTAAGAATAATTTTAGTTATAATAAAATTTTCAAGCCGAATGTTTAAAATTATTTTTTACTTTTTGATTAAAAGTGATGATAAAATGAAGTTTTCTTTGATATTACCATATATACCATATTAGGTACGTATTCCATATTAGGAGACCAAATAAATTTTCTTCAAAGCATATTTATTCTATAACTGATTATTAATATATGGTTAACTAGGTGAGACACGAGTACAACCAGCGCCAAACCTATCACATAAAATCACACAAGGTAACTAACAGGAGCAAATCCCATATTTACAGTTGCAAGAGATCATCCAAAATCTTCGCAGGACTTGATACCCGATTACTATGGAACAGCCTAAAGCCATCTGTGGTGAAACTAATAACTCAAGAGTAATTATAACAAAAGTAGAAACATATTAACCCGGCAAGAACTACTCTATTATAGTTCTTGTCGTGTTAATCTGTTGTTACTTTTTATAATTCTTTAAATGAAGATAATCCTTAAAATATGCTATAGGTCTTGGCTCAAGGTATTTAGCCTTAATTTAGCCCCACTAATGAAATGTTTAAGCTTTTAATTCAAAATTACCATGAGTTGATATAGAAGACAGTATACTTGAAGAAGAATATTGTGGCTGACTTGAGGCAACAGAAAGAACGTTTTAAGTCAAGAGAGCTCGCAGTTGAACCTATTCAAAGGCGCCAAGCTTTTAACGGAATAGCGTATTCATTTGAAACAAGAGGTGCTCCCTTTTATGTATTTTTCTCACAAATATACCTCATTCGTTATAAAGATGCACGATTTAATTAAATCCAGTCGACATTAATGCGTTACTGTGTAGTTTTCGTTATTTACACACCCTACCTACAATAAACAACCGCGTCAACTTAAACGTCACTCTTATCTCCGCGGGCACAAATAGAGAAGACAAGCTGTACCTACAATGTATATACATTTAAACCGCTCGAGTTACTATCTCTATTACGGCCGAGAATTAGCATTAAGCATCAGCGATGTCGCTTTAACAATTGCGGAATTTACCATATTCGTCGGCTTTCTGCCGACAATAAAGCCGTTACGTAGCTGGCGAAATAACTTCGGTTAAACCGTGTGTGGAAGGTTCAATGCTAAGCTGTCGGTGAGGAAAAAATCTAAAAGTCAAAAAGAGGTTTTAGGCTATTGTCTTGCTTATCTCGAAATCTAGATTAGATAATGATAACGAGATACGTATTCAATAGATTATCTTTGCATTACTTGAACTTTTAAATATTTATATTATGGTAAATACACTTTCGGCCGGTTGCAGAAAGCTCAATTAAAGTTTAAAATATTTAACGGAATGTCAAATTTGACAGCGACTTCCTAGATTTCTATAAGCAACTTGTCAAATCCAAAAACTCGGTTAAACATTCTCAACAGCAATTAAGTTTCGTGCAACCAGGGGTTAATACACTAAAGAGTTCGTAATGGCTTCAGGGAAGTGCAAATGCTACAAGCTGAAATAAATGGCTAGCCATTGTACAAAAATGTTGAAAAGATTAGGATAATCGGCTCTTACATGAAGACCCAAAAAAATGGGTAACGTGCTTACCTGGATATTTTATAATATATTTCTAATAAAATATATCTTAAATTCAAGGGGGGAATAATCCAAGGTAAACAATGGGTGGCCTGCAATCTCCAAAAACGGATCCTTTGGTTGGTGAAAATCATCGCCTCCCATTTACAAACTCAAAACCTGTATTATGTTTCCAGTTGAATTTATGAATCTCCACCCGGACGAGATTAATCATTCACAGCGGCATTCGATTTGGAGATAATCGGAGATCGTCGAGCCAATAGAATTTCCTCCTGTCGACATGCGAAAGATATCGGCGCTTTTTCTCGGCTGTTGGCGGTGGCTTTTATATTTTATTTTTAGATCGGTTCAGTCGTGAAGGAATTTCATATTGCGAATTTTGGCGGTCGAAAAGGTAAGGCTTTTTCCATATTCAGTTGTGTGTTATGGGTAGAGATTGATAAACCATCAACCTCCCAAGTTTCAGAAATCTCATTGAATAATTATGTGTAGTGTGTAAAATACTGGTTAATGGAATTTCTCGGTGTCGACCACCTTAACTTTCTTATTATTTAAACTACAATGATTATTTTTTTATTAGATTTTAAGATTTCCTTTTTTTCTACAGGGTGTTCCAAAAAAGCGTGGTGTACTAAAGTTGTATTTTTTTAAATAAAATATATTTTATATTTTCACGTTGTTTGAAAAACCACTAAAAGAGCTTTTCAAAAGATACATGTGCATTAAAAAATTTACTTTTACATTTTTCGAAACATTTGATTTTAAAAAGCACTTTTTTGCTATTAAGAATATGTTTTTCTCAGCCACAGAAATTTTTATTTTTAAAGTTAGGGCAACAATTTGTTTGCCATTGTGTAAAAAAGAAACTTACAATGTAGCCCAACAAACTGTAAAAATAAAAATTTCAGCGGTTGTCAAAACATATTGTTAATAAGAAAAATGTGTTTTTTGAAGTTAAATATTTCAAAATCTGTAAAGTAAATGTTGTAATATATAGTATTTTTAAAGAGCTCTTCGAATACTCTTTCAAATAGGGTGAAAATATATAGAGGGTTTTATTTAAGAAATATAACTTTAGCAATGCATGCTTTTTTGGGACAATCTGTAGAGAAACTTTATCTTTGAAAATTAAATGTACCTAAGAACCTACAAACTGGTAAAAAAATCATAACTTAATTTTGAAAAGTAAAAAAATTAAGGGGGTGGACAAAATATAATCAGTAACACCCTATATTTGTTTTCCATGTAGATATGTATTCTCCTATTTATTTAGCCATTATCCTAATTGCTTCTCTCACTAGATATTTCACCACGCCACTGCTTTCATCTCTAAATTCACATCATTTAAACCATTACATTTTTTTAATAAAGTATAATACTAGGTCACTTATCTTCGCCTTGTAAAGATCAAAGATGAAGAACCACATAAAAACTATATTAATAATAGCAGCAAATGTTTTCACTATGTTACTGATGCAAAATATAGCGATGAGATTTGTCGCTTGGTCGATAATACATTAGATAGCGAAGTGCTTTCTCGCTATGCCGCTGAAAATGTGGCAATTCTATTATCCATTCTAGGATTTTTCTTTACCCATTACAATCCTTCCTACGGGAAGGATATGCCTTCCTAATGAAGACAACGAGATGAGCTGCTTACAGCACTCAGGTCCACATCACTACATTGCATGCCAGTACTTTAACTAAGTCTAGCAGCGCGCTTGCGATTTTTTATGCAGCGATTTCAAAATCTTGATCGCAATTGTGGGGCTCTTGCAACTATGGCAAAACAATTCCAAGTGCACATAGAACGCCTGTGTACTACAAATATCTGCTACAATGGCATCTTTGCAAAATTGCAACTTTCCGAGATTTTTCTGCCGCATGTGCGCATAGTCCTATTGTAAAATGCATTTCATTTTTGCGACTAAATAATCGTGCGATCTAAAATCGTAAGTGCATGCCTAGCCTTACGCCGAAACCTGGGATTTAAACCCAGAGAACTCGTATTGTATGTATTACGCCCAACTAACGAGCCTACGAAAAGTCCATTCTCCTAATTCTTTTATATACTGAGGACCACAGACTAATGTACACCTCTTTTTTTCTTTGCTATTTAAAATATTAATTTGAAATGTGAGCATTTATAGGACACCATTTATCAACATTTTTGACCTATGTTTGAAAATTCTCCGATTCTGCGATTTCGATTTTGCTAATGTCGTCGCTACTACGAATTCTGTTATATACTGGGGACCACGGACTAATGTATGCCCCCTTTTTTTCTTTGCTGCTTAAAATACTAATTTGAAATGTTGTGAGCATGTATGGGACACAATTTATCAACTTTTAACCCATGCTTCACAGTTCTCCGGTTTAACCGGCACTATTTATGAATGTTTAAATGGAAACCCCTAATTTTTTAATTACGTTGATATGATAAAGCTTAAAATTTTCTAAATGTCATTTATTACATTTTTGAAATCGGTTAAAAACTGGCGGAGCTATATGCATTTTTTATTTTGCTTAGTTAGCCATGGCAGAAAATTTAAGGTTCCTAATTCAGACTTGATTAGTAGCGTAACAAAAGATTTGTATTTAAAACAAAAACTGTCTAATTATTATTATAATTACTTTTTAGTATCATCTATCAAAATAAAAAAAAAATAATATCTGGACCCATTTATTTTCAAAAATAACAAAATAACCATTACCATGAGAGACGGCTTCATTTACAAACATTTTAATGCTAATCAATAGAGTATTTCTGTATTTACCAAAAAATTAAATGAAAAAAGTATTGCCGCTTGGTTTTAAAAATAAATGTGTTAAAGAAATTGAAAAATAATTCAAATAAGTATTTTATATCAAGAAAACTTGGGCAATTTGGGTTTTAAATCAATTTTGTTTAGTTACACTACTTATCAAGTCTAAATTAGGAGCCTAAAATTGAATTAATATTTTTGTTACAGCCAACTAATCAAAATGTCCTATTTCAGAAATCTAAAAACTGGCATTTATAGAATTTAAAGCTTTATCGGAATATAACTAAAAATCCGGTGGTTTTCATTTAAAAATGCATACCTAGATGGCGCCACTTTTGGTTAAACCGGAAGTGAACAAAACTGTCAAACTTGGATTAAAAGCTGACACAATATTAAATCTACTTCAGTCATCCAATAAACGATATTACAATATAAAGTATATTAAAGAATGTTAGTAATTATGAAAAATTCTTCTCATAATATCTAATTCTTCCACAGAGCAAATGCGAATTTCAAATTAATATAAGTAGCATACGACCTACCTATTAAAGATTTTTTAAACAAAAGTATATGAAACAATAGAATTGAATGCTTAATCTTGATACCTAAAGTGCCATCAGATCAAGAGGGATTTATGAACACAAAGAAAGTTACACATGAAAAATTTTTTCACGTTCCGTTGACCTAAAGACTGAAAACAATATCGAACCAGATATTAATTAGACGAGATTAGCCGTGTAATAAAATTAAGTCTATTCAATTATTTATGGTCTAATATGGAGCAAGTCATCATTCAGACCTTTAATACATCAGTTACTTTTTTACGGTGCGCACAAGGTGGACAAAAATCTTTTCCTGATGTAGAATCGTTTAGATTAAATAAATAAGTAGTGATTTTGTTATAATGAAAAAAAAAAGTATTACGAAAGACCAAGACCTTTATTTAATTTAACGTACTTTTTCTTTTGTACTAATTAATGCTACGTGATCTAATAGGCCTAAAGAAATAAATGTTTGCTTATATAAAAAGGTTGTTTCTTCATAAATACCTATAAATGCTTTTTAAAAACACAAAATATCATTTTAACACGTTTGTTGCTTGTTGACACAAAATAAATACTATTACTTACTGTTCTATGAAAACC
The DNA here is from genome assembly GCA_030620095.1 of Kuschelorhynchus macadamiae. Taxonomy (NCBI): domain Eukaryota; kingdom Metazoa; phylum Arthropoda; class Insecta; order Coleoptera; family Curculionidae; genus Kuschelorhynchus; species Kuschelorhynchus macadamiae. Next base: position 1,120,128 of record JAUTXW010000656.1, read on the forward strand.
ATAATCATTTAAGCAAAAAGAGCTCTGAAATATCCCGTTCGTTTACATGGAATGGCCGTTAATAATAATATGTTCTATTTCAGAAGTGATCTTTTATGATAGCTGTTTTTTTTCGTTTTGTAAAAACACTCTAAAAGACTAAGACTTACTGTGAATACAAAAATTAGAGTCGTACGTTGACGTGGAATAAACTCAAGGGCTAAATTTATAGTTTATATTCGACTTTTTTTATACAAGATTTCAACTACATATCACAAAAAAGACTGCGACTGTTAGGATTGCTAGACTATCAGGACATTTTTTAGTGTCCCTTTCAGAGGACAAGAGCAATTGTTTTAATATAATCAGGTCTATTAAAAGTGCCTTCCTTCGTTTTGTTTTCTTTATAAGGATTACTCCTCTAGTGTATTTAGTCCTGTGTCTTTGAATTCATTTTACAACAACCTGTTTTGTAACTCTGGCGAGACATTGTATTTCGGGCCGAGTTTTTTATTAAGCCTGTCGTCATCTTTAGTGCTACCTAAAAGAAAGGACATAACGATTTTGTGAGTAAATTCAGAATTAAGATTAGAGTTATAAAGAGAATATTATGATGATGAAGAAATATCGAAGACTGGACGAATATCAAACGTCATTACACCTATTCAAATTTTTATGTGAATGATATGCACTAAAAAAGAGGAACATTAAAGAAGTTTGAATATACTTATTTTTTGATTTGATGAATAATGTACAAACAAAATAATTGTCTTTATTGAAACTTCATGAGTTCATTTTCATGTTGTTTGATTAAATATGCCCGACACGTAGTGGAGAGCACTTTTTAGTCCAAAAACAATATAATGAACGAATACGGAATAAGGCAACAAGCTTTTAATGCTAAATTCTCAGAGCATTTTGAATACTTGAGACGTATTTATTAGACTAGTTTCAAAACAATTATATTTAAAACATCATGTGTGACGTTTCAATTGTCAGAAAGTTTGTAGAATAGTGCAAATTTTATAGAAAATGTATTTAAACCTAGGATGCAATATTTGCTATAATTCGATGCGAATTGCACTATTCGTATAGAAATTACGAAATCTATTGTATGTATAGTATGTTGAATAAAAAAGATGAATTAGTAAAGCGAAAGCACATAGTTAAAATAAACGGTTCAAATGTTTGACACTCGCATAGAATCCTTGCATTGAAAATTCCTCATTTCTCACGATGTGACGTCACACTGGGTGAAATAATATTTCTCGCGGTCTATCGTGGCGCAACACTGTATACAATCACTGAACTAGTCACACATTGTGACTAGTCCAGCTGTATTAATCTCTGATTTTCTTAGTGGTAGTAAACCATAACTCTTTTACATTTCTTAATTTTTAGATAATTTTTATTTGGTAATGTAAAACAAAATAAAGCGATATATTTTATTTTTTTCAGTGTAGGAAAGGTATCATTACGCTGATACTAATATTTAAGACATTTTGTTAGGTCGTCATTTGGTCGGCCATCTTGGATTCATACTAAAAACTTACTAATTCTTGTGCAATATTTTAATTTAAGTAAATATGTAATTTTTACGCGTATTTTAAAACATTTTATTAGGTAGTCATATTGGTCCGTTGTATTACATTCGTATCAAAATCTTGCGAGTTAACCTCTATATCACACTTGAATTTTGTTTAAAACTTTTTAAAGTTAATCGAACTAGCAGTTTTACACTGCTTTTCTAAATATTTTAATAGGACCCAATTTTGTTCCGCCATATTGGATTCGTTTCAAAATCTTTCCGATTATTTTCTATTTCACACTTGGTTTTTACACAAAATTTGAAATCGATGAAAAAATAGTTTTTATATTAATTTTTAGAACTTATTATTAGGCCGCGATTTTGCGGTACATAATTCGTACCAAGATTTTACCCGTTTATCACTACATAACACTTCATTCTGATGCAAAATTTAATTTCAGATAAATCAGTATTTTTATAAAACATTTTTTTACATTTTGTTCTGCCAAATTGAATTCGAGCAACAATTTCACCAGGTAGTTCTTATGTCACGCTTAATTGTTGTTCAAAATTTGGAGTCAGTTGAATATGTAAATATTTTACCATGATTTTTTTTACATATTAATACGCCACCATATTGGATTTATATCAAAATGTTGCCAGTTTATCTCCCAGACTCACCACACAAACCTAAGGGCAGACCAACGGAATTGAGAAAATATGTTTTTAGGCATCTAGAGATCCTAATATGTAAAACTCTAAAATATCTCGGAGGGTGATTTTTTCACGATTACAATAGTTCTTTTTTCCTAGGAAAGTAAAAATGAGAATCTGTTCCACTTTAAATAATGTATAGAATTGTATGGTTTTTGGTTACTTAGTTTTTAAATAAAATAATAATAATAATGTAAATAATGTTTAAAAAGTAATAATTAGGCTTGAAGCTTCATTTCAAGTATGCTGACATCTCACACCTGAAGCTGTTAAGAAAATATTCAAATTTTTAAAAGATCTGTAGTTTGTAAGTAAAAGCTTTTTTTTAAATATTTTTTCCCATAGTATAAAATAAATTCACGATTGGTCACCATAATATCGTATTGTCATAGGGTTTATGTGTGTATACCGAATCTCAGTCAGTTCCAATAACAAGTTTTTAGCATTATTTTTTATGCTACCTTTATAAAACATTCACGATGGGACACCATAATATTGTATTGTAATCAAGTTTTATGTGTTCCAAATCTCAGTTATTTCCCATAACGGGAACTGCTTCGACAGTTACTTGCAAAATTTGACCCAAACATACTAACACACCCAGCACCCACACCATTGAAATGACTAATCAAATGCGTGAAGGCAAAGATTCCTCTAGTTAAGTCGGTGTCACTTTTCAGAAAGACCTTCGCTGGCATGATCACATCACCTTAATTGCCATAGTCGCAAATCAGACTTTGTCTTGAGTATTGTTCGCATATATGGGTTGCAGTCTCTTCTTCAATCCTTAATATCCTTGACCCTGTCTAAAGGCGATCTATCTCTGTTTTACATATACTACCACGGATTCTGATGAACTATCATCCGTTATTCCCTCCTTATTTATTCTTACCAGGGAGACACGACATCGACCCGCATGCATCCTTTCACTGTTTAACTGCAAAAACCAAGAACCTCCCACTTTGTTGCCTCCTTTATTCCCAAAGTGTCCCGATAATGGAATGAGTTACCAGATGCCTTTCCTTTTCTTAATCTGCAAGTCTTTAAATCCTGCATCAATAAACTTTTCTTGTCTTTGTTTAAAGTTACCACGGTGCCTAGTACTTTAGCGTTCGACCTCGCTCATAGATAAAAAAATTACAAGGGAAGTTAAATAAAGGTTTTAAAAAACAAGCAAGTTGAACTGAAACGCTTAAACCTGAAGTGTTTTGCAGTGCAATATTTTTAAATATTGTGTTTTATCATTTAGTTTCCTACTTTTGAAATAAGTTTTATTTAATTGTATTATACAGAATACCTAGAGATCCAAAATATACTTTAGTTATTATGTTTTAAAATTTTTAGTTGCGATGTTATAGAATTTACTCGGTTTTAGTCGAGGTTTTTTGTTTTATATTTTGTCCTTAAGCTCGAAAGTATTCCCATTAGCCTTCTTATTATGCAACCACAAAAATAAACCTAAAACATTTAGACAGCAGAATTGTAGCAAACTTAGTAGAGGTATTTTTAGATTTTAATTATTATTATTATTATTATTAATTGTCATCACATCAATCACGTCCGCACATGTTTTAACCCATTAATTGTTACACTATAAGAATACTATGAAGTAAAACTTCATTCATTTTGCCTAAAAGACAGATTAATCCGATAGCATTAAATTCTCTCAATTAAAAGTTTTACATTCTACGAACCAACTTTAATGCGATTAGATATTGTAACGATCCCTTTGTTGGCACCCCAAACGAGTCAATTGGTTAGATTTTTAAAAGAATAGCACTTAAGCGGTTTTACTGTCGGCCATTACGTTTGTTTATTTCAAGCAAGTAATGGCAATTTTTCAGTCATTTTATGAGTTTTGACAGTACGAAGTACCGTATGAACTTAATGACGTTGAGTTTATGGACAAGCATTACAACATTACACTTATGGGACCGTAAACTCCGCCAATATAAAGAAAGGTATAAAGTAAGTATGGTTTCTTAAAGTTCTTAATATGGAAGATGTGTTTTATTTAAAATAGATTTCGCATTTTGTCAAAAAGAAAAAAATCTAAAAGTAACATTTTGTCATATCTACCACTACAAAGGTTACATACAACACTTTGCAAGATTACTGTTCCTTTGCGTTACATCATAAAATTATTTAAGTAACTCATATATTAGTAATACTTTAAAAATCTCCCAATTTGACATTTGTCAAAGTAATTTTAAAATAAAACACTTAATAGTACTCTTGTAATTTATTCTATGTCAAAATAACACGTATCAATATCCAGAAAAAGAAAATATAATGTATTTTGTTACTTAAGTTATCAAAGTAGCAACATTTGTATCTAAAATTGAAGAAAGACTTTGGTATTCTTACAAAATCGTCATCGTTAAGTAATGCAAGATCTTAAATAAGGTATCCATACGTTGACCAAAACTTATAACAATCATCTTGATATCGAACTTGAGAATGAAATTCATTAAGTCAGCATTATGTACCTAATTTAAAAAAAATTTAAGCGGCAAAGTAATTGAAAACATATTAAAGGTATTTAAATTGTAGAAGTAAACAAGTTTTTTTTATTTCTAATGGCTAATACTTAGTAGCGTAGCCATTGTCAATGTCTAGCAAACACTTCGCGGCACCGACTCAACTGATCTACATGACTCTACTGTAATATCTGCCCAGGCTTTCATCATACTTTAAGATTTTCAATTGGGTTAACATTTGGGCTACAAGATGGTAAAATATTCGCTTAATTATCTTGAAGCCAGGCAGTTACTCTTCTTGCTGAATACTTCGGATCATTATGACGCTGGAATTTCCAAAGTACCAACAAATTCTCTTCTGCGTACGGCTGCATGGCATTTTCCAAAATACTAATGTACTCATACTGATCCATATTCCCATTTCTTTTATATAGAAGACTTGGAATGGTATAGCCATTCCAATAAAAGCAGCCTCATTGTTTAAAATGAACCACGTCCAAACTTAACAATTTTTACAGTATAGCGATTATCAAACTCTTTACTAGGAGGATACCAAATGAAACGTTTTCTATCAGAATCAAATTTATTTACCTTTGTTTCATTTGACCATAATACTTACTTCCATTGATGAATGTTCCAAGCAAGATGACGCCTGGCAAATTCCAATCGACTTACAATTCAGTTGTCCATGTTTATTTACATATTGAGTAGCATTAAAGACCGTTTTTTTCGCACGATTTACCATCTGGGTAATGTTCTTATATGAGTAACCTGGCCTACGTAAGTTTATTATAACTTTTCTTTCACTTTCATTACAACTTTTTTGCCAACCCATTGGAACCATGGATAACATGTAATTGACAGTAAATAAAAGAGTAGAACAAATCAGTTATAAGTGACAATTTTCAAACAAACCTACTTGATTATTGCTACGTTAAATGTAGTGTTTGCATTTGATTTGAAAATTTAGCTTTTTTAAATATAAATAATAGTTTAAAAGAAAGCTAATGTTAATTTATTCAAACACGAAAAAAAATGGAAAATATAATAATAATAATAATAATAATGAATGAAAAGACCAAAACAGAATAAAATAAAACCGGCTATCGATTCCAATTAATATGGAAGCATATTAATTATATTAATACTGTATATCTAATATTCTTCTAGACCCACAAATTTATTTAAAACCCTTAAGAAGAAAAATCTGGCCACAATTATTTTAAATCTAGAATTTTCCATTTTAAAAGTGGGCACTAACTGTTTTGAACAGATATCGTTTTTGACCCTTAAAGAGTTCAAAATTATTTGAAATCGACCTCACCTGTCATGTTTTTAAATATATATGCTAATTTCTTTTCATTGGCCATGTTCGGGTGTCACTTCATGTAGAAACTTATGCATATACAAGATTAAGTGATGGGGCAAGGAACAAAAAAATGGCGGGCTTTGGGAATTTTTAAAAGTTAATGCGCTTTTGGGCAATTTTATGACAATTGCAAACTCGAGAAATCTTTACACATATATTCGGTAGCTTCCTTAAGATTGCTATCTTCGAATATCAGTAAGTAAACAGTGATCACGAAAATGCTAGGCATTTTATTACATCTTATAAAAAAAATTAGAGCTCCTTTCTATTCACAAGTTTAAAATCACCTTCACGGGCAAACAAATTCCACGGGTACTCACAACTCTCAACATTACACAACAAATCGAGAAACGTCCAAAAAACAGGTGCTGCTACTTCTTAAAACTACCATATTTAAATACTTAGCTAAGACAAAGCTGTTTGTAATTTACCTACTTTTTAACCATACATCTATGTTAATTTTCCAGTCTTGAATAATGTAACAAATAAAAACAGCACTTATTTTCTGATAATTTGCCTAATGCAGCTTCGCCCATCTGTCCTTCGTCTGTGGTAGACTTTCTTAACTTCTGGTACTTTCCTTGTAGGTTATCAGTTCCTCTTCAGTAAAATATTTATGTAGAAAATTTCTCTGATTTCCAGAAAATCCGTGCAAGGGTACCATAGACATTATTGTTAACACTTAACTCAAAATCAATAGTACTGGGACACAAGCATGCTCATCAACACACGAATTTCTTGCCAAAATCTAACCAACGGTTCCATTTAAATAAAAAAAAATATTTAACCTTTACTCTATTCGGTTTCGATTTTATAGCCACATAACTCTCAGAAATTTCCCACTTAATAAATACCTTTTTTCTGCTAAATCTAAAGTAATAAAGGGTAACCTGAATTTGAAAATATTTTTTAATCTGAAGGCCACCCTTAAACCCACCACAATTCATTAAATTTATCAAAAAAGTGCTATTTGTTTCTATTTGAACGATTGTGGAAGCTATATTCGTTGTCTGCAGATATTTCCTTGTATAATATCTTGAAATAGCATCTATCTTGTTTTGATAATACCAATTGGAAAAATTAACTACGGAACTCAAAGGCTGCCCATTTTGTATTTCCAAATTGTTACTACTATGAAAGCTACTGAAAGAAGACATATTTATTGTATCCTCGAATGTGCAGCTCTTTAACTCTTGTAATTGTAATTATTTTTCTTTTTACTTTAATTACGGTTCTTGATGTGAAAGCTTCTAGCGGTGATAGGCTATCATATAATGTTATAGGTAAAAGAACATTAAAAAATCACTCGTATCCTAAAATATTTTGCCGATATATTTTGCTATAAAATCCAATACTAGCTTACTTTCATGATTTCCCCCTATAAATATAGTGTAATCAATAATGTAATCTTTATTGGTGCCAATGTGTACCCAAAGGCAACGACACTTATCTTTCCTAACGATCACAGCCAAGTACTTCAGTGCGAAAAGTCTGTTATTGGCTAACTCCCGTTTAACCGTCTGCCTAGATATGTTCTCGATCAAGTGTATCGACCTACCACTATATCGATACGAACATATAATTATTGTATGATGCAAAAATGAATAGGAAATGAAGTGACAAATATTACAATAATGCCATACAAGCAGTTAAAAATTTAAAATAGGCATTTTTTTATAATTATATATTTCAGGTTGTCTATTCTGAATACGCCCTACGTAAGAGGTTTGTTTTTTTTATTATTATTTGACGATCAAACGATATTTGACAAAATGTTTTCTACAACGGTTGCAATATTATTGGAAAGAAAAACCTTTTATTTATTTGTTACAATGACTATCTAAAATTGGATAAACAACTCCTCTAAACGAGAAAATAATCGTGACGTCATTGCACATCACCATAAATAACCGCTCGATTTGTAGCACTACACTCCTTATGTAGGTTAGTTGTAATCCACCCACACCAATCAAATAATAATATTAATAATAATAAATAGCCTTTATTTCATAAATTCATATAAAAAATTGACAATGATTATTATAGCATGGGTGGCGAGATCTAGTATAGCTACTCATCTAACTACCCTATGGAGAGATCAATTTAGCTAGAATTTAAATAACCTACTACTAAAATTAGTATTACAAAATTAGATACAGTATCAATATATAATATAAAATACATACCAAAGATTGTGAAACTAGAAAAAAAAAGCATATTCTACAAAAAATACGCGAACAACTGCGCTCCAGCAAGAAACAAGCCAACCAATAATTAAAAAGCAAATAAAAATATAGATATTAAAAAATAAATAACAAATAACAGCTATTTTGTAGCTTCTATAGACTCCCTCGATCTACAAGCAACAAAGCAGGCTATTACAAAACATCACAGTATGATAACAGAGACAAGATAATAGAATCACATAACTTAAGGGAGAACTGCACGCAAAAAGTGAAAAACTAGCGACAAGATCTAGTCAAGTTCAAAGTTAGATGAAAAGGTACAAAAATACAAAGACATAAGTACGATTTACCATTTCAAATTTTGCAGTTACGTAGACAAAAAATTATATGCGACGGCATTTGCGTCAAAAAGTGGTCGAAAAATGATCGAAAATGTACAAATCAACTTCTATTTTATTATTCTAGATTAGATTTTTTCATAAAAAATCGCATTTAGCACCCAACTATACATATTTCTCTATTGAAATCACATTGAAGCTAATACATATCTCTTATAGTTTTAAATAATATTGCAGCAGTGGAAGGTTTGCAAATGATCCATAATACTGCGTGCAGTTCCCCCTTAAGTTTAATTTGTGATAAAAAAAAAAATTTTAAATACATAAAATGTTCTTAGTTTAGAATAGCTTCTCTGAAGTAATTACGAAACATGGTTTTTAAATCTTATGTCTGAGTCAAAAAATACTCCTAAGTTTTTACAAGACTCAGATACATTTACTTTTACATTATTTATCTCAATATCAAGGCGTTTCGGCTCTCCTTATATCAACGAAAAAGAAGCTATAATATAACTGAAAATTATCAGCATACTGGTGTGATTTTAGGTATTTTAAGAAAGAATCAAAATCCGAAGTATATAATGAAAATAGCAAAGGGCCTAATATGCTGCTGATTTCTTCACTTAAGTTGTCAATAATTAAAAAAACCTGCTGGGAGAAATGTTTAGGTAAATAACCCATCAATATAATTAGATAATACAGCGGCTTTTTACTCCTCTCTGTAATTTGCGTACTTGGCTATTTACACACCCCCAAATTGAGGTGTCCATTCGATTCTAAATTTCTAATACATCTGGTATCGATAATCCATCCTATGTTTTCGTCTGCATCAAGTTTCCCGCAAAAAAAATCGACTCCAGAACAACCCTACAGAAGTAGCCATTATAACATCCTACCCTAAGGTGACAAAGAAAGGCCGAAAAACTTACGACGTGAAAAGCAAATAGACCGTAATACACCGAGCGGTGCGTTTTCATATCAGATGTTCAAGTTCAATTCTGAATGGTGGCCATTGTCTGAAAGCGGCCGAATATAAAGCTTATACGACTTAACGTCTAAGTGAATGTTTGGTATATAGCTGAGAGGCTTCCTTTTCCTATATATATTGTGTTTGCTGGAGCTGCTCATAGGCGTAGGTATTAGCAGCAAACTATATAAATTGGTTTTGTGATTACGTAAGGAACATAAGAAATGTTAAATAAATACCAGTTTCAGGTTTTATCACTGGGAGAGACTCTGCTTTTATAAAAAAAATTAAAGTTTTAAGTTATATGGCTTTATAAATAGAAAATCAATAAATCAAAATTGTACCACTACACGACAACTTCGTAAGTAATTGCTAGAACCTTGGTTTCTTTTACATTTATAATATGGCCAGCTGTATGCTGGCGTTCAGCTATAGCAGATTGAACAATTTGTTTCTTTTTAATACATCGTTCATGTTTCTTAAGTCTAGTGGATATTAAGCGTCGTTTGTCTCCCACATACACTTCTCCACAAGAGCAAGGAATTTTATATATCCTTTCTGTCTGAAAAGGTACAACATCCTTCAAGGATGGCAAGCATTGTCCAATTTTCTTATGTGTATTAAACATGGTTGGTTGGTCCGCCGCCGCCATAGTAATCGTCTTATTTTGTCTGTAGTGCCATGTATGTAGGGAAGAACAACACTACCTAACTGTGGCTCCTTGTTATTCTCCGTTCGCGGAGTTGGATTACTATACCTTTTAATTGAACGGGTAATATCTTCAGTGTAATAGCCATTCCCTCTCAGAGCTTCGGTCAGTTCCGCTGTTGAATGGTGGTAGGAATTTGCATTTAAATATCTATTTGTATGCCTCGATTTTCTATACACAGAATGTTCTAATGTACCTCTTTCCTACCATCTTCCTTCCTTTGAATAAATACATCTAAACGGGCAATCGTTCCATTAGATTTTATTTCCATTGTGAATTTAATATTGTGATGTTGTTGATTAAGGTGGTCCAGAAATATGAGGAGATTTTCCTCTTCATGAGGCCAAACAACAAATGTCATCTACGTACCTGAACCAGCGTTTTGGTTTTAGTGGAGTGAATTTTTAGGCACTATCCTCAAAGGCTTTCGTAAAGATATTCGCTCCCGCAGGTGATAAAGGAGAGATTTGTTCATAAAAAGTTCCTTGAAAAATTAAATAAGCAGATATAAGACAAGCTTCCACTAGGTTATTATCAAGATTATTATTATTATGTTCCAATATGTCTGATATAATGGAAATTGAGTCGTTAACAGGACTATTTGTGTATAGTGATTCTACATCGAAACTGACCAAAATATCTTCGGGATCCAACTGGATTGCCTTAAGTTTTTCCACAAAATGTGCGAAGTTTTTCATAAACGAATCTGATTATCTAGTAAATGAATTAAGAAAATTTGAAAGATATTTACCTAATTTGAATGTAGGTGAGTTTATTGCACACTTTATTGGTCGAAGTGGTACATTCTCGTGTATCTTAGGAAGACCGTTGAACCAGGGGATCTTGGAGCTGCTTGGCTGTAATGATTTCTGTTCTACTTATAGGGTCTGCCTGCATAACATATATGGTAAATGTAAAAGAAACCAAGGTTCTAGCGCCCATTCCGCGATTTTATAAACGAAAGATCAGAGAATCTATTGAAATTTTCAAACATACAAGAAACTTCAATAGAGATATGGGCGACAGTTTATATCACACGTCGAAACCGATCTTAACACGGGGCACGGTTCAGCGAGCACAATAATACCTCATGCAATCGAAAGAGAATCGTCGAATAGTAATTCCAATTTGACACGCTTTAATCCCAAGAACCATGACTTCTTAATTCACATTCAATATCTATAAAAACAGCTAAGGTTAACTACTTATTTCACCTTCTTGAATACCACACACAGTTAAACCGGATAGGTCGATAAGATTAGGACTGATATAATGTTTCTCGTTTTTGGTATGAACAATATTGTCACCTGCTTCCAAGCCATCAGAATATAGCGACGTATAGGACAATATTTCCACCAGGTCATTTACTATTGTCTACTGTCACAATCAGGGTTCACTATCTCTTAAAAAAAAATCCATATCTGTGAAATTGTTTTTATTTCTGGATAAGGAAAGTTCATCCGCTCACAATTACACTCCATACTCGGTACATACATACTGGGGCACTTTCGAATTTTGTTTTTAAATTTCAAAAAACTTCCTACAGAATTCCATTGCATACAGATAACACTGTTTTTATATGCATGTGGTAATAACTTTATACAAATCCTATAAACTGTAATTTGTTTCAATTTTCTTGTTGAGTTATTACCAAATAACTTTATAAATGCACAAAATTTGTTATCTGTTGTAGTATGGAAAGTTGTGGGTAAAGGGGAATTTATCGATTATTTTTCTTTGTTTTTAATTTATTTATTATTATTACTTTGATAATTTTATTAAGTCCTTAGTCTATAAAAAGTAAATTATATTATGTATTATTTTTCTCCATAAAAGATTCTAGGAAATCAAATGTTACAGAAGTTTTAAACTCTATATTAGGCCTCTATTTTGTTTCTTGCTATAGGATTTGCACTACAATTTTGTCAGATTATCCCTGTTTCACACGTGATTTTGTAAAATATCAAAACGTCAGTTGTAGTTTTTCGTACTGAATTTTTAATAAAATATTGAATAAGCGGCCATTGAGTTTCGCCGTTATGGCTACACACTAAAATTTTTCGAGTTTATCCCTATATCACATCTGATTTGTGTACAAAATTTGTGGTCCATTCGATAAGCAGTGCCTTAAGAACATTTTTAAAAACATTTTGTGAGATCGCTATTTTGATCGGATTTTCACCAAAATCTTACCATGTCATACCCATCAGTCAATCGGATAAGTAATTTTCGCACAGACAGACTGACGGGAATGAGAGAATATGTTTTTCGAGATTTAAGACCCCTAAAATGCATAACTCAGCAAAAATCTCGAAGGGTGATTTTTTTTCACGATTACAATACTTCCCCTCTTATGAGGGAAGTAAACCTGCCTGGTCAAGAAAACTGATTACCAGAAACAAATAATTATTTCAAATATAGGGACTAATTTATAAAAATAGAGACTATTTTTACTTTACAATTATTTTAATCACTAAAAAACTAAGACATTTTATGGTTTCTAGTTCAACGTTCATTGAATTTTATTTACTATTTTGTTCAAAAAATCTATTAAACTACACCAATGGTCGAAAGTTCGAGCTACAAAATAGACACTTGTCGTCCTTAAATGTATTTTTGTTGTTTGGTGTTTATTTATCCCGTTTTGTTCGACAAGTAACACAGTTGACTGTGTTGTGACATAATTTAATGGTCATTCGGAATCACGAACTCTTTGTACAGCATCTGAATATTTAATCTGGCTTGATTTTATCTCGGAAGGGATAATTTTATATGTGCAGCTTCGAGTTTTTCAATCCTTTGACAAATTTATTGGGTTTTCTATTAAATGAGTAGTATTTCCAACTGTGTTCGGTCAACTTTTCTTAGTATTATATATACCGGGTGTGTCTGCAACTTTTTTATGGCACACGCTAGCAATTTCAAGTTTTATTGTTGTATTTGGAGGAAGATTTTCACTCTATAAACAATAGGCTGTCGTTTCCGCTTTAACCGGACATGCTATCAACTTTAATGGAACGTATATATAAACGTGTTGTCGAGAAATTGACTTCAAAAACGTCAAGAATTTTTTGAGATGCTAAGAAATTTACGAATAATAAGCCGCAGATTAATTAGTAATTGTAACAATATTTCCAATGGTAGAGGCTCTTTTTTCTGTGTAAAGTAGGATTTCAATCCCGAAACGATGGGATCCTGGGATCTCGGAGCAAAAAACCTTTTTCGAAAATACCGGGATTAGACCAATCAATCCCGGGATTAATTCCGATGTTTTTTATATTTCGGAAGTTCCCTGTTATTCAACTTGCGTTTGACGCGTTGATGATTATATTGTTGTACTATGGTGCCCGCGGCTTTGAATTTAAAATTCATGTTGAAGAAATTATGCAAAATTAAAACACCACTTAGCACTGACGTTCAAAAGACATTAACGATGAGAATCATGTAACGCAGAACCATTTATTCTAAAATGCTCTGCTTTTTTTGACAAATCCGGATAAACTCTAAAAAAGATGATTGCTTGAAAACATCAAGTATTTATCTTATTAAATCTGAATTAGAAAAAAACGTTTAATCAGGCTAGATATCGAGAATGATTCAACAGGTCAATATGAACCAGAGATCAGCTACGAAGAAGATATTATTTCCCTTGCATTCTGGAAATGGCAAATGAACCTTTAAGCGTTATATTGCAAAAGGTATTGGGAACGTCGACTAATACAATAGCAGACGAAAAAAAAATAAAGCGAGGTTGGCCAACATCATTAGAAGAAGTTGATCGATTCACCAGTGGTGGTTTCGCGGCCGTAATACTTTAAAAGCCTTCGAAGGTTTAATAACTAGTCAACCCACAAGCGTGAAACGTAAAGGAAGTTTTTCTTCCGGAGGGTTTTTATCGTAGTCATAACAAAGGGAAATGGAATTGTTTTGATTTGAACGCAATCATACATTGTCAAAATTATTACTTGTTTGGCTTATTGTATCATCCCAACGTTTTTAATTCGAAAAGGTGTTGTCAACTATCTTACATAGAATAAAATCATAGACATAATAAATGGCTATGTACAAAATGTATACTTGCTTATAATAAAATTTAATTTTTTGGTGGTTCTAATACTGTAATAATAACCTCTGTAAGAAAAATCTTTTTTGGCTTTTTCGCAACTGAATAAAAATATTTAACTTTAAATTAATTGAAGCAAATATTTAATAAAAAAAAATAAAGTTAAATATTTTTATTCAGTTGCGAAAAAGCCAAAAAAGATTTTTGTTTGTCAATCTAAACGCAATAATAAATAATCTGAACACATTTAAAAATGTCTCTTTTCTCGGGTAAGTCAAAATGTTATTATTTTTCTATATTACATACTTGGCGTACACTTTACAAAATTCTTCCTCATATTTACTCATTTGTTAATTACTTTAAGAGTTAATATGACTTGTAATTGCTAGTTTATCATTCTTTAGGAAGCAAAGTTACATATCTGCACTTTTTTCCCTAAGCTACATGGTCATAAATTCTGAGGTAAAACCGATGTATGTAAATACAAAAAACACAGGTATACATATTTTTTTATACATATTTTACGTAAAAAAAATGTTCATTTCTTACATTAAATGATTTTAAAATGCTGAGTTATACTACTTTTTTTGCATTGAGAATGAAGCAAACAAAAATAAACAAGCTTGGATATACGATTTAATGCATAACGTAAAAATAATAAATTTGATATGTTATTAAATATGCTTGTTGTGATAATAGATTTTAATTTTGAATAGCAATTAAACGATTGTTATAAAAATAGTTTTAAAAATATTTCTATTACTAAGTATTAAGCTCGTGACCATTCACGTTATATATCAATGGCAAAAAGAAAAGAAGCATGCCAAATTTTACAGCGTTGCCAGTTGCCATGTGTGAGCTCCGACAAAAAGAAGATATTTTTGTTTTTGTTACACTTACTTGCAGGGCATATTTATCTACTTTAACCATTACAACAAAATAGACACGATTTTATGAAGGAAGCAGATCAAGATGTTGGGTTTCCTTGTTGTTATGTCTATGGCTTTTATGTAACAAAATATGATTGAGGTTTGGAGAAGAAACTTCAGTAGCAATAATTTTTTTTGCGGTTTTTTATTATTTTGTGAAACTACAACTTTTGTTTGTATTTACATTTACAACTTAATATGCAAAAATTTATTAAACATCTTATTGTTTCTTTCTTGCTTTCGATGTCTAATCCGGTAATTAGAAAAACCTTTCGGAATTGACTTCCCTAGTGTAGAGTCAAATCCTCTCAAAATTGCCTTTTCGCCGTTGGTATTTCATTTCGCGACCCCGATTTAAAGAGTCCCTGAAAGTTTTTAAATTTTTATGCTAATGAGGAAATAGGTTTCAGTAAATTTTCCGTTGCAGCTCACTCTGCGGAAATTTAAAATAACAGTTGAACCGCTCGATATTTTTTTAATTTTACGGTAGCAAACCTTTTAATTATATTGCTATTTTATTCGGCGCAGCTCAGGAATTCTCTTTTCCCAAAGACCTTTTTCTTTCAGCGAATTGGTAATGAGCGGAGAGAATAAGTGCCCCTCAATAAAATAAAGGTTGTTTATTATTCCACAGTGGTTGTAGTCTTACAGATGAACTCGGATTTCCAAAACAAAAAACATTATTTTGATTGCCACATACTAGTTAATTTTGTTAGCTTAGAATTACGGTTAAAGATCTGTAGGCAATTTATTTATAAACACCCACACCACTCAAAAACATTCTATTTTACTTTGAACATCGTGATCATTTTATCGTGTCGCTATTTTAAATAATAAATCATACTGTTTCTTGCAAAGTTATAAATGACGTCTAAAATACACTCGTTGAAAAAAATATTGACTTAACTTGCATTTTTTAAATGGAATATCCTATGTTTCATGTGATATTTCGATTCCACTACGAAAACTAACCATTTTTATATAACTACAATATGCCTACAGCTCAATTGTTTTTAACTATTTATGTTTTAATATTGAGAAATTCAGATTTTGAAACGCTGTAAAATATATGCCATTCCGCTTACAGCAAAACGTATTTACAGTCCTGTCATAGTTTTTTATAGGCTTTTTTATAGCATTTTTGGTTTTAAACTTATCCCAATTAATTAGTCATAAATGAGTCAAAAACAAATTATAGTGTTATTTGTTAAGTTTCTTGATATCACATAAAGTATAATATATACTCGTTAAAAATAATATCGTCCAAACTTGCATTTTTTATTTTGATTTTTGCTCAAAAATATTAGATCTTAATTAAAATTTCCGAAATGTTTACTAAGCTTTCTATGATTTAAACAGTTTGTTATAGCGTGCTAATAAAAAATATGTTTTAGTAAACCAAACAATGAAATAAAAAATGTGAAAAAAAAATTATTAAAATTACTGGATATTACCATCATTATTTTCGACACATTTTTTATGCCAAGAAAATATTTTAGCTTGTCTATGGCATTTCTTTTTCTTATTTTTAGTTCTTCGGTTTTGTAACACGGAGTTTTATATACTAAATTTTGGACGTTTCCCCAAAAAAAGTACTCCATTATGGTCCCCACTATTCGCTGGCCAAAATATGGTTCTTTATTACTTTATTTTCACCCTTGAAAATTCTGTATTTAGAAACTCTCGAACAAGTAAAAAATTATGTGGCGGTGCACCATTCTGCTGACAAATTATATTTCTAGCTACATTTATTGGGACGTTGCTCGTAAACTCTCAATTATGATTTTGGAGAAGCTCTAAATATATGTTACTCCTTAATTTTTGATTTCAAAACATAGATCCCAAAATGGTTATTTCTATTATACCACACCACACATTAACTGACTGGTACCCTTGCTGATTAATTTCTCGTATTTGATGGGGGTTATTGATTGACCAATAACTGGTGTTTTCCCAATTACTCCGTCTTCTTGTTCTAACTTTCATCCATTCATAGTATGCTTTTTAAAAGCTCATTATTTCCCTGCATTTATTTAAAAAATGCTTACAAAATTCTGGTCTTTTTCGGCATTGGTCCTCTCTAAGTTTCTGAGTATTTATAAACTTATAAGCTCTGTATTTATATTTTTTTAAAACCTTGAAAATAAAATCATGGGAAATACCCGTTTCTCTATAAACATGATTAATTGACGTTGTAGGACTCGCTTTATAATATCCCACTTTTTTAACATTCTGGAAGGTACCATTTCCAATTTCTATGGGGTCTATTAAACATTTTTTTAGAAGGAACACGGCGATTTGGAAAACGTCTTATTTCTCAAACATTATTATTAAGCAAGTATATTTTATGACATAATACTTCCTTCGGCAACACCAAACTGTAGATTTGTCTTACTTCCAAAACTTTATCAATTTTAGTTAGTTTGAGACACGAGGTAAGAACTTTATCGTTTACTTTTTCACTCTCTTTAGCGTTAACGTCAACCTTACATTAACTTGATTGTTCGTCAAATACAAATAAATAATTAAGGACATTTTTAGTTTCCATTTATCAATATTGAACAATAATCAAAACTATCAATATACAGAAAAATATCTGCAATATATCTAGAATCAGAATAAGATGGGTTATCCGCCGGACTAAAAATATCCCTGGCGTCCCAATTTGAAAAATGCACTTTAGGCCCATATTAATTATATACATTAACAAGTATATATTATTCTTCATGGGGTTCCATAAAGAAACTTGGCAAATAGTCCTATATTTTTTTTTGCTTATTTCGATGTTTAAAGCTAAAAAAGTTATACAAATTTAAAATTGGGATAAAATAAATTTAGCACACAATTCTTGTTAATGCCCAAGATATATGCTATAAGAAAGACCAGAAAAATTAGGATACGAATGTGCAATCCGTTTTGCTCTAAGTTGAACGGTATAGATTTTACAACATTTCAAAATATGAAATTCTCAGTATTCAAGTTAGATCAATATTTTTTTATAATTATAGAAGGTACTATAATTTATTTTTTGGCTAATTTCCATAAATTAAATAATAAAAAGTTGTACAGGTTTACAATAGCGACAAGATAAAATGACCACGCTGAACAAAATAGCCGTTAGGTTACCTTAAAAATTCTTTTAGCAGGTTTTCCAAACCTTAACCATAACTTCTTCGCTAAGGTTTCTTTTAATATTCTTAAACAAAAATAAACAAGGACGATATGATAGTTTAGTAAATCCACTTTTCTCAATGCTTTGCACAACTCGCCCCTTTGCAAATATTTTTATATTTAAGAAGGCGGCCTATTTTGCTTTAAGGTTTCTTCCAACAACGGATTGTTTTTTCACGAACAGTTCTATTAATTGGATTTTTTGCTGCATGTACTCCACCAGCGCTTTATTCACAATATATGTTTTTATTTTTAAATTTTTTATTTAAAGTTTTTTTAGAACATCTGCATCCCGGATGTTCACTTGAAATTATATATGTATATATATATATATATATATATATAATATATATATATATATATATATATGATAGTTTAGTAAATCCACTTTTCTCAATGCTTTGCACAACTCGCCCCTTTGCAAATATTTTTATATTTAAGTTTTTTAAACAGCTGGTGTATAGAATCACTTACTCTGCATCCCGGATGTTCACTCATATATATATATATATATATATATATATATATATATATATATATATATATATAATTCAAAGTATCAAAGTAATTCAATGCCGGTCGCGGTATTAGCCAGCGGAGTAGTTGTTTTTGTAATTTCATTTTGTGCCTTTGCCCTCCACGGGACTCGCTAGTCTATGGCGGCCTGATGAGCTCTAATAAGAGCGAAATCGCGATCGTCGTTTGACTAAACTGGATCATTGTGTCTGCTGTGATGCAGAACATGTTCCAAATAAGAATAATTTTCTTGTTATGGCGTTCATCTACGTGGGATATATATATATATATATATATATATATATATATATATATATATATATATATATATATATAGTCTTGAGTTAGTTTTTCTTGAACATCCGTGTATATATAGTTACTAGATTTTTCTTGGGTTATAAGTTCATAGCATTAAAACAATTCTCAAAAATTATTAGTCATCTATTCATTTTAAATTTGACGTTTCGGCAGGCCTTTCTCAAAAAATACTTTCTAAAATAATTTAAATTAGAGAACCTACACACTTTAGTAAAACAAGCCTTTCGTATATTAGTAATTAAATCAAAGTTTTTCACATGTATCGCGTGAGAAAATAATTGAAGGACGACGAAAAGTTAATGTCAAAATAAATTTTGTTTTTTTGTTACGTTTTTTAAAGGTTGATATCTAAGATTATTATTTTTAAGTTTTTCATGTATGTGAGTTTACAAAATAAATTTTGAGTTTTCATTTTTCTTAATTTCAATAGACTCGTAAACTTCCCGCTTGCGTTTGTTGTTTTCGGTTTTTAGAATTTTAGTTTCACTAAAATTAAATTTATGTTTTTTTTGGATTTCGTGTTTAGAAAGGGCAGTGGGATTCCTTTTATCATATTTATGAGAGTTAATTCTCGAGCCTAAATATTGGCGGGTTTGTCCAATATAAAATCCAGCGCAATCTCCACACGGGATCTCATATATAACATTGCTTTTTTTCATTTTAGGTGTCTTGGTTTTTAGAGAAGTGAAATTTTGATTTAATAAATTAAAATTTAGCTGCGGTATTATGGTTTCTTCTAAATCCTCTAAAACTAATTGGGCAATTGCGCTTGAAATACTTGAACCCATGGCACAACCATCAAGTTGTTTAAAGATATCATCCTTGTAAAGGAAATATGTTGAGTTTAGAGTTAATTCTACGGCTTTTAGGAATTCGTTTAACGGCAAATCAGTATATTTTTTAATTTCATTCCACTTTTTTTCGATAATGTTAGTTGCAAGATTTATAGGAATATTTGTATAAAGAGATATAACGTCTAAAGAGATTAGTATGTGGTCATCTGGCAACTTAATATCTTTAATTTTGTTTTTAAAGTCAAATGAATCTTTAATATAGTAGTTGTTTTTATTTATAATATTTGATAGAATGTTTTTTAAATATTTTGATAAAGAGTTTAAAGGGGACCGAATACATGATACTATAGGTCGTAAAGGTATACCCTCTTTATGGAGTTTTAGTAATCCGTAAATTTTTGGTGAAATTGCATTATTTATTTTTAGTTTTTTGGCAGTATCTGGGGAAATATATCCTTTTTTATCCCATTGGTCTATTAGTTCGTTGTTTTGTTTTTGTAACTGTTTGGTTGGGTCATTTTTTATTTGTAGGTAAGTTGTGTTGTCTCTAAGGAGGTTGTTCATTTTGGTATCATAATTATGCGTGTCCATAATAACTGTTTTATTTGATTTGTCTGGCTTCAATACGATTAAATTTGAGTTTTGTTTAAGAAACGTTTGAGTTTTTTTTATATTTTTAGTTAGAATTTTATTTTTATTTTCAAAGATATTTTTATTTTTATAGGTTGTTAATTAAAAATTAATAGTTTGTTAATTAAAAATCTATTTAACAAATATAATATAAATGTTGCACACAAGGGCTTCCATTTATTAAATCAAAATTTCACTTCTCTAAAAACCAAGACACCTAAAATGAAAAAAAGCAATGTTATATATGAGATCCCGTGTGGAGATTGCGCTGGAGTTTATATTGGACAAACCAGCCAATATTTAGGCTCGAGAATTAACTCTCATAAATATGATAAAAGGAATCCCACTGCCCTTTCTAAACACGAAATCCAAAAAAAAACATAAATTTAATTTTAGTGAAACTAAAATTCTAAAAACCGAAAACAACAAACGCAAGCGGGAAGTTTACGAGTCTATTGAAATTAAGAAAAATAAAAACTCAGTAAACGACAAAAAAGATATCAACTTTATAAGCAAAATTTATTTTGACATTATTTAATTATTTTCTCACATACATGTAAAAAACTTAAAAATAATAATCTTAGACAAAATAAAATTACTTTCTGAACCGCCCGGTAAAAACTTAAAAAACGTCAAAAAACAAAAAAACCATAACATCCTACCTATCATACGTATCTGCTCTTCAGTCAATAACTTTTCGTCGTCCTTCATGTTGTATTGTTAAAAATGTTTGTCCAAATAACGCGATCAGCGTCGTGTCTTTTGTGATTTTAAACACCTTTGGATAATTTAATTACTAATATACGTTTCATGGTAAGTCTGTCTTGTTTTACTAAAGTGTGTAGGTTCTCTAATTTAAATTATTTTAGAAAGTATTTTTGAGAATTGTTTTAATGCTATGAACTTATAACCCAAGAAAAATAATATATATATAT
This sequence comes from Kuschelorhynchus macadamiae, assembly GCA_030620095.1. Classification (NCBI taxonomy): domain Eukaryota; kingdom Metazoa; phylum Arthropoda; class Insecta; order Coleoptera; family Curculionidae; genus Kuschelorhynchus; species Kuschelorhynchus macadamiae. Next base: position 1,141,754 of record JAUTXW010000656.1, read on the forward strand.
ATATATATATATATATATATATATATATATATATATATATATATATATATATATATATATATATATATATATATATATATATATATATATATATATATATAATATATTTTGTATGTATGTACATCCGTTCACTACTGTCGTTCTGAAAAGAAAAGTTTTACTGACGTTTCTCCAAAATCACATTTGGTATTTTCGAAGCTTCCTTCCTCGCGTCTGGATGAAGACTCTCTATTCTCTATTTTTAGAGCTCATCTGAACGCCATAGACATGAACCATATAATATACAGAATACAAAGAAATAAGTATATTTGTCAAATGCAAGCGACCGTGATTCTGCATTTGATTACGTCAGAGTGGGGCCCAATCGATCACAGCGATTTCTGGTCTGCTGTCCTCATCACATAGGCTTGAAACCCATATACAATCCATTCCAAGGTAGAACTTAAAGGAAAATTTTCTTTTTTGGTCTACCGAATGTAGAATCCTCCGCCACCCAATGTGTGATTCTCGGAATAACTCCAGGTGTTAATCATGTTTGCTTCAATGCAAACAACAAGTAATAATATGCTTTTGCATAAATGGTAAAACTATTTACATGATGTTGAGATCACTCTGACGTAATGAAATACAGAATCACGGTGAATTTTACTTGACGTAATTGTTCATGTTGTCTACATAATAATACCGACCGAAGACATCTGCAAAATGCTTTACCATTTATGTCAAAACATCTGCCTAACTTATTAATTTAAGCAATCAAATGATAATTTCTTTTCTATTTATCTCGACACGTAGTTTGCTTTATTATCTCCTTCTTTATTGTATCCTATTTTGTTGCAAGCAATTTGTATAAAACATGCATTCAAGTGACTTACTATAACGAAAGAGAAATGTTTATGAATTTCAGCGAAAGCAGTTGCAATTCCAGTTTTTCTTTCTCATAATAATAATAGGGCACCTTAGCCAGCTCCTTTTCACAATGTTCAAGCTTTAGTTTATAAATAAATACTGAGTGCTGTTGAATAAGCAAAAACTAATAATTTTCTAGAAAACGATTATCAGATCCGAGCAAACTGTTATGATTTGTTGGTTAACTGTTTAGGTATTTTCCGTTCAAAATTGCTCATAGATTTAGAAAAATGAGTGCTTAAAAGAAGTAAGTCAAAATATTCTAGTTAAGCTGCATTTATTTAAGATAGTAACTCAATAATCAAAAAAAAAATCTGCAAAATAAATGTTGTTGCTGAAGTTTCTATAATGTGAAGATCGTATTATGTTTTTGGCAGTTCTTGGTAAGAAATACATTTTTAAAGGTTTGTAGAGGTAGCATCCTATTTAGCAAAATATTTCAATACACATTTTTGTGTACATGCTTTGCAATTTATTACTAAATTTAATACGATACCTGTAGGACAAAAATATAGTAACCAGCTCTCGTAATTGACCATATGTTGGTACCTACCTATCTTATATGCATACGCTTAATATACTCCCATGCCTTCATTTTACTTTCACAGAATTTTAAACGTTTTTGCCGCATACGAACAAAGTTCCAGGGATTACTTAGCGTCATGTAAACGTCCAGATAAACGAGTTTTTACGAGTTATTTAAACGAATTATTCAAATTTTGAGCGACTACTGAAATTACGATATGAATTTTTAAGAGCCCGCTTTTTGTTGTTTTAAAATGTTAGTTCAATATGGACTATGGACTATGTATTTTCGTAAATTTGATATTCTTCCGGAATATCTTGTTCGCTTTCTTGCTTCCATTATAGAGTTACACATTGGCACGGTGGGGTGGTAACTGCCTGCTACGTCTTTTAAGTTCAAATTTAAACCGAGTAAAAATAACAAATCACTTTTGATCTTTTCAAATGTTCTAGTTGTGAGATATTTCATAATTAAAACGAGATCTCGTCAACTCGGTTCGAGATTGTAGACAAGGTTCGTGATGGCATTATAGAACACAACATCCAAGTCGAAAAGTTATTGTTAGATATCTTTGCCTGCACCAATCTATAAATATTTTAAATAATATATTTTACATATGTAGCAAGTTGTATGTTTATCGAAAGTGCGAAAAGTATTTTAGTTTTTGATAGTTATATCTAAACCAGCAACAATTTTGGTAATTGTAAGTTGTAATACGAATAACAGAATTTATTTGAGGTTGTGGTTTTTATTCAAAAACACAATGACGAATTTGTTTTAACATACGTAAAACAAAATAGCTTTTTCTTCACTAAATTTATTCTGTCGGACTTGCATTGTCTTTATTGTTTCAGATTCACTACGTTTCGAATGGTACCTATTTCCAATAATTTTCAAGTGTAAACTAAATTCTCTTAAGCTCCGGGCTTATATACTAGTCGTGTGCGGTGATGCGTGAAGTCTCCGACCCCTGGTTACCTGAACCGTGAAGTTTTAGGAGGTCACTTTGAGCTAGAAGGGGCTTCCATATGTTTGGAATATCGATGCTACGTTTACTGATTCCTGTATCCGGTGTTGGTTTGACCATACCTGTTCCGCTATATCCGATTTTGACGCCTTTTCCTTGTGAATTTGATTAAAATGCTCTTTGACTCTTATACGTTTTGTCTTTCTAATGTACGAGTCACCACATTCACACTGGATTTGGTAAATGCATTATTTTTTCTTATCGATGGCCTTTGGCTTAGTATTTGTCAGAATGCTCCTAACGAATTTCTCGATTTAAAAGAGGTTTTGATGTTGCAATCGCTGAGTATTCTTCGAATCTTTTCAGATGTTCCTTTAATGTAGGGTATTGTGCGAAATGGTATTGTTTCTTGAATGTATCGTAGTATGATGATCATTTTGCAATTTTAATTTTAATATCTTACTCTTGAAAGTAGAAGTTACGAGGACAGCATTCCAATAGTTCCATCACATCATCCAGAGACAAAGTCGTTTGTTCAAAAAGTGTTTCGTCTTCCCTCAATTTTTGCCTAATTATGTCTAATGATTGCCATATCGGAATATTTGTGTATAAACTTTCTACACCAAAACTAACAAATCTGTCTTCTTGCCCTAAGTTAATGTTCTTAAAAATATTAGAAATCATTATCAAAATCCTCATTATACTACGACACATTTCGATCTACAAAAAACGACACCATGTCTTACAATATATTAAGAGAACATCGGAGAATAGCCAGGGAATTTCAACATCAAAGTAATTCATTCTGCATATGCTATGTCCATAACCATTTAGATGGATACTCTGTGTACTCTGATCTTCATAATCATGATACCGGACAAAGACAAAACATATGTCCCGACTTCACGAAACTGCTGAGAGTCAGACTATCGGAACGGATAGAACAGAGTTAGATTTTTTAACTTAATCTCACCCAACATCAAAAATACGACATATTTACAGTTTAGGAATGAAATTTTAATTTGTTCCTTCTTCAGCTAGCTTACTACGCCTTTGAGGAGATTCAAACCAATATAAGAGGTCTGCAGTAGTGATCTCGCCATCTTGGACAGAGTTTTTATGTTACTATACGGTTTGTTTACTATTTTAAAAGGTTTTTGTATGTATTAAATTAACTTTAATCTGTCTGTGTTTTGTTGGCTTACTTGCTCGTTAATTTGGAATTTAAATTTAATTAGTTATAATTTTTTTTTATTTTAAGTGTTTTTAATTACCAATTTGTACTTGATCCTGACGAGTGTAAAATCTTATGTTTTTAGCATGAATACCTTTTTGACTTTTGATTACATAGTCGAGTCTATAAAATATTCAAATTTTGGCCAATTTTTCAAAAACTTTCATATAGTTTTATTACCTATAAGTGATTATTTAACTATAAATTTCATGAATCGCAGAAGTGGGAAACAAAAGACAGTTTTTTACGTATATTTGATTATAACGTATGGCGCCATATTCTGGTAATATTAATACCAGTGAAGTTAGTTCCCGTCCGAAACTGCCTTTAGTGGGTCATAAATTTGACAATAAAATGCAGATTCTCAAAGAAATCGCCAGCATAATGGCGCGGCCCTTTTAGGACTTCTTTTTTGCCAAACGAAAAATGGCCCGGATAAGTTTTTACATAAATTCTTCGCCGAGTTGCCAAAAGTGGAAAGCCTTGTATACGGTTGTAAACATAGAGGAAAAGTTTCGGAGTTATAGGATTAAAAAAAAAGTCGAACAGTCATTTTTTTGATTTAAAAGATTGTCAGTAATACTTCTGTTTTATTGAAATGTTTTCTTTAAGTTATAATCGGGACACATTTGTGATGAATAAATAAACACACATTTAGTTTGATTATGTAAAAAAACTCTTGTCCTAAACAAGTAAATGCCTGTTTCTTTTTTATGAATTTAAAATGTCTTTAGTTGCGAAATTTGAAAGTTAATTTCAGTTTGTAAGTTTCGTTTTCTACCTTTTGAAAACCGTTCGAGGGACCGCCCTACTTTGCACTCAAAGTTTTTTTCCTCTTTTAAAAAGATTATAGAATGACGAGCACCACACAAAATTCTCAAATCCGTGTTCCCCTACGGTTACTAGACCCAATTTTTTGAAATACAAATACTATAATTGATCGTGTAATTCGTGATATAATGCAAAATTTTGAAACAATGAGAATACCTTTTAATAAACCAAGGAATCGGCAGAATTCTTCATTGCGGATGGTGTATATGTAGAATCGAGCACCTCAATACGTCGCGTCGCCGTTCTCAGCAATCAGAAATATACACAGCAAGTGAAGGCTTTCAGAATTCAAGTTACCCAGCAACTTAAACCAATGGGTAATATCGTAAGTCGTAAATTTGCGAACTGGGTATTACAAAACTGACAAAACGATAATAATTTTTGTCCTAAAATTTAGTTTTTTTTTAACTTAGTGGATTTGATAATAACCAAAATTGCCGCATTTGGGGCAATGAAAATCCTTTTAAACACAAACTTTTAAACAAATTTACTTATTTGGTAATTATGGACACCATCCTAATGAATTCTGGAAGCATGTTAATAACGAAACGTGTTCCAATGGATATCCTAAGTCCATGTTTTACCTAAATAAAATGAGTACTGGTGGTGTTGAATCCGCCAATCTATTTGCAGAACATTTTTCCAATATATATGCAGATGACTCTCAAATACTTGACTACTATTCCAACCTTACCCAATTAACAATATAGTGGCCCCGATGGTGTACTTTCTCCTCTGTTAAAAGACTGTGTTTGTACTCTCACCAAACCCTTATATACATTATTTAACATATCGTTAACCTAAGGTGTTTTTTCAGATTATTGGAAAAATTCGTATATTACTCCAATATTTAAATCAGGTGATCGTGATAATGTTTGAAATTGCAGGGGCATCTGTATATAATCCGCTATACCCAAAATGTTTGACTCTTTGGCGGCGTCTTCTTTGTCATGGCATTGTATGAGGGTAATAGTTGATGAACAGTGAGGATTTCAACATGCACGTTCTACTGTAGCCAAACTTGTAGTGTACCAGTACTGGCTGCTGGGCGCCTTCGGTAGTAGGTATCTACATAGACTTCTCGAAGGCGTTCGACAGAATTGACCATCGTTTGTTGCTATCTATACACCCACAAAAAATATACCGCTTGCTGCGTATTATGATCGGGAGAAATCATTGGTACTATATTTTAGGATTTAAATTTGGACAACATGAGGTTTCACTAGAACTACTCTATCTCTACAGCAAATAATTTGAGTCATAAAAATATATATATAATGCTACTTTGACGTTCATATCATGGACTGTTTTAAATGAATATTTGGTTTGAAGGACACACAATCATGCCCTGGCGATGTTAAATGACGTCAGACTTGTATTTGATGTTCTATTTTTTTTCTTGTTCTTGGTATACTTACAATATATATTTATATTTAATATAAAATGTTTTTTTGTCTTCCTGACTAAAAAATCAAGTCACATACTCTTTACTTAACATAAAGTCCGATCGTAAATAATTATTATTTTATTTTTTATAAACTAGGTAACAAAATAACAAAAACATAAAAAATTTGCTGACAAATAAATATTGGGACACACTTGAATCTTATAATTTAAATCGAGCTTTACTACACTTTTTGCGGCAATAACGGTTTTTTATACGTTTTGGCATGGAACCTACTAAAGTCTTGCAATATTCGGGAGTGAAAATTTGCGTGATTTTTGTTTTTAATGCCACAACTATACGCTGAGTATCGTTACGCAAAGTCTTCTTCATCTGATCCTGTAAAGTTTTAATGACACTCAAGTAGGGGATACTCGATGGCCGCGATAAATCTGTTAAATTATGGTCCCCAAACCATTTTTGTTGTTTTCCCAGTGTAGCAGAAAATTGTCATTTCCAAAACTTTGTTCTGCTGTTGGAACCAAGCTTCGTGATAGAATTTGTTGCTTCTTTTCTGCATTTTCAGTACCATAAATGAACTCATATTTACCAACTCCTTTACTACTCATACATGCCCATATCATAATCCCCTGGGGAAATTTTACTGTACGCTTTACACGGTCTTTATGAAATGATTCTGATTTTGTACGAATCACCTTTTTTCGAAAATCACCTTGGCAGCTATCAAATTTTGATTCGTCGCTGAAGATAACATTAGTTCACAATCTTGTTGTCCAGGATATTTTCGATTTTGCCCAATCCAACTGTTTTTTCTTTTGAATATCTATTAATAACGGCTTTTCCTTGGTCTTTGAGGACATTGGATAAAAGAACATTATTAATTTTTATATTTTACCACGAAAAATTACAAATTTACCTTATAAAAATTTTAACCAGACTTAGGCAGTCAAAGGCTACAGCATTGCCTGGAGATATTCAATTTTGCCTCGTAATTCTATTGGGCTTGTATTTCTCGTAAGGTACCCCTTCTGGTAGTTCTGAAAATTTTGACCAGAATACGACACGACGTTCTATATCAGTGATTCTACTGGACTTTTGCTACGAGCATTAACACTGCCTGTCTCCCCTTAGTTTTTAATATCCTCGATTGGTGATTTTGCAATATTTAAGTCATTTGAAATGTTTTGCATTGATTTATCTCTGCAGTACAGAGATATTATAATTTATCGCACTTTTGTATTCGTTGTAACACCACGCGTCATTTTCTTATGAATTTACGAATGACCCACGCACACTAGATTTATCAGTAAGTGCGTGCATAATATTGATTTGATTGTCAATAAAGATTAGAGTCCGAATTTTTATTTGGTAGCAAATTTGTTATATTTTTGTTATTTTGTTATCTAGTTTATCCAAAATAAAACACAATTATTCTTTACGATCGGACTTTATGTTAGGTAAATAAATTTTTCTGACATTTCGTACATCGTCTGAACATATAGTTCTAACAGAAGTTCAGTTTTAAGAAATATTTGTTCCATTATAAAATGTTTAATAGAAGCTGAACTAAACTAGCTGCTTTAAATAATCAGTAGGTATATTATACAAAAGTAAATAATGAAACGCAAACTATACAGATTGAAGCTTCTGGTTAATTACACAGGTACTTTTTAGGTAATAGTTGGATATGGACAACCTGCAAAAATGTTACAAATACGATATGTTAACTAATTATCTAATATTATAATTTTGTCGACATACTTCAAAGGGCAGCAATAAAATTGTTTTTTTTTGTAAAATTTTTTAAATCTATTCAATTTTTATAGAGCTTTACAATTAACTTTTTTATAAACATAGTTTGGATACTAGAAACGTTCATTATTTTTTATCCTAGATAACACCGCTAAAGTGAAATTTATTCATGCCGGAATATGCTTTTTTGTTTTTGGGAGAATCAGCATTGTTTCAATTTAAAAACAGTATGAGACACAATCATGTTCCCTTTAAGATGCATCCAGTCCCATATATTTCAATGTTTTAGTAAACCTCTCATTACTGACAGTCCTAAGCATTCTCACAGCCTACAAAACAAGCACGTACACTGACTAACGCATTCATAATTAAAAGAGATATCGACGTGCCAAACGATTTAACAATTAAGACAGATTTCCACGTGCCTAATGCTAAACCTAGTAAATTTGAATGCCTCTTCAATCCTCCTTAAAGATGTTTTATTAATAGATATATTTGGTTTTAAACACGTACACTTTCTAATCATTGTACGTAAGCTGAAATAATCTTCGAACAGTGAACTAGATGTGTCTTCCTAAATTTGTTATTGTTTTGGAGATTTGCAATGTTGACACGTAATATGGTAATATGTAACAGATCGGAGATAGAAAGTTTACTAACATGTTATAATTAGTAATATTTTATGATTTCTATCAACACGGCAACTCCGGATTATTATGGTGCTTGGGTGGGAATAGGTAGGTCAGCAATCTGATTCGTTAATCCAGTGGTTTCCATGATGATACAGTGGTTGTCATGGCGATATAGACGCCCAAATAATTGCGACGTGGGCAATTTATTCCAAAAATGATGGCAGCTCATATTTACTTTTGTTTACAATGGAGGAATTAAAATGAAAATCTATAATAAAGTCGATATTTTTTCATAAAATAGTACACAAGTGTATAGAAATTACGACTTTGCTTTTGTTATCTAATAAACAACAAATAATATTGCAACCCAGAAAGTACATATCCTCTTCACTTCTTATGTTTACAATACTTCAGTTGGATACAAACAAATTTATTTGTGTTTGGCCTAAGACAACTTGCTTTACTATTCCATAATAGTGGATTTATTGTGATACTAGTAACTCACTTAGCCACTTGTATATGTTTGTGTTGCCTTTGAGACAACAATAAACTTTGATTTGTATAAACTTCTTCAGAGTGTGATCTGATTATTAGGTGTTTTAGACCACCCAAATTGAACTACGTGCTAATAAACTTGGTAAACTAATAGCACGCTGGAAGCATTTTAAACAGACATTATTTTTTTATTACCTTTTATATTTAAAGTAGAATTTTGTAACTACGAGATCGTCAGCAGTGATTTAATTTCATTAAAATTACCGTTTTTGCTACAGTTAATAATATTAGTTTATCAGATAATAGTGTTTGTAGTTTCCCTCTAACATTAGGTAGGGACGCGTAATTTGTTTTTAGAATTAACTTTTTGTACGAGTATTTAGTTTTAAATTAACGCTCATTAGGACGCATTTTAGTTTTCCCTCGATATGTTACTTTTTATGTGTTGTAATAATAAAACCATAGCACACATGGTAGTCAAAACTTACAACAAATACAATGTTTCGGTTTTGGTCAATGATTTTGAGGATTATACGTGTTTCCCTGTTTAAGAATATCATGATACCTAAAAGATTTAACCCTATGATATATCTTATAATAATAAATTATTTTTGAATATTACCTTAACATTTAAAAAACCTACATATTATCACACACAAGTTAAGATTTTGATGATATATTTAAAGATAGTTGCCCATATAGCAAGCATGTATTTCTAAAGAAAAAGAATATGTTACTTTGTGTTATGCTGACTCTCCCGGAAGTACCATAGGTAAATATAATTATTAAACATTCAAACATCTGTGACTAATCTACCACATGGTGGTATGTACTCCTAAATTCCTAGGCTACTCCGACAGATCTTAATGTACTCTGAAACACAATACGAAGTCAAACCACTGAGTATTATTTATGTGTAATAAAGCCTCACAGTCACTACTTTTTAGGGAGGGTTATAATTATTGTATATATTATTATCAAACAAACTTGTTAAGATGACAAAAACTCCTAAGTGCAGGAAATAACAGGTTTTCATCTCATTGGGTACGTTAACAAACAAATTTTGCTACTGGACAGAACACAATCTAAGAGAAGCGCAATGTGCGTGAAAAACCACTTCATGACAAAAAGGTAACAATAAACAGTGTAGTTGCTACAGTTTACTGTAGCAAGTACAACGCCGCGTCTCTCCTGCTTCTGCTATATGTTCATTTCGATCATCCCTGTAAAGGTTCTCTATGGGAATATCCTCACGCTTGAAAGTCTTAATCTATTATATCCTCCTTCTTTCTTCACTGTCTACCTATACACGTGTACGTGTATAGGTAACACGTACGTCTGAGTCCAGATTACTTATATAGATAAGTCCTTCCGCGAAAGAGGTTTTTAATGAGTCTTCTGCAGGACACTTTCCAGAATCATGCATTTGCTATCTAATAACTTTTCAGTCTGTAGGTCACGTAAGTTATGTGGTCCACCCTATTCTTCTTATACCTCTCTTTGCAAGTATACTAAAGCTCCTGTAGGAGTTTTTTCCAAGAACTCACCTGGGACATACAAATAACTTTTAACGTTCGCGATTGACCAAATCCTTCCCAGATGCCTCTTCTACCGATTCTCAATTGTTAATGCCGAATTTCTGTACTTCGCTGTACCTTGGCCTACTTAGGTCACCACTAGGTCTACTATATTTTGTATTTCCCTTAAATTCGCATCTTCTAAGAGAGCCACACACTTTAAGGTGGCCTATATAATCTATGATCTGCCCCGTCCCAGGCCAGCACTGAGGTGGCATCTGGGACTTGTAGTGGTTCGAGCTCAAAAAGAAATACGGGATCTGACGTAAATAAAAATACTCCATTACTCTAAACTATATTCCTAATTGTTGCCCGTGTAGCGGTACGCACTAGGAAGGTCTTCGCCGTTGGTTGCCGCACCAAGAGGGCTTCGTTGCCGTCAGTCTGACTGCTGCAGATCGAATGAATAATTCTCACTCCGAGACTGTATGTACAGGCGGGTCTAATACGGCAATAACGGTACCTTTTATGGAGTACGTGGTAATACTGCCTCGGTCGTTAATGTATCGCTACAACTACTACTAACTATTTTTCTAAGTAGTCACTCATCAAAATACGTTAGTGGATGCTTAACATTGATCATCGTCCGTGATGAGGCGAAGGCAAGTCAACGCCGAACTAAAAGTAAATCTTAGAAATTAAAGTTTGCTTAGCATTCTGATCAGAAGGTCCAATTGTAAATTGTATTATTTGTAGAATAATTGTAGATTCTATTAAACATAAACATTTTCAAAATAAGTTTAGGCATTTTTAAAGCTGTGAAAAGGTAATAAAAAAAATTAAATTGTCCTTAAACAACAATATTTACGTTGGAAATGGACTGTGTAGTTTAAATCTCGAGACTCGAAGCTTAAAGTTCGTCTAATGCCCTTATTGAGCGTTAATTTTATTGACTATCTAATTTATTACAGAGCACAATTCTGCTTGGCAGACTCTCATTTAAGTACCCATAAGCAGATGTGTGAAAAGCAATATTTCCACGCCCATGTCCATTCCTTATTGAATTAATAAATACGGTAATTTGACGGGCGTAGGATTAACGACGCAAAGTCCTATTATGAATGAAGACTTGCGTGCATGTTCAGCAATGTTACCAATAATGTCGGTAATAAAACTGAACTAAGTGCGACCACCTAAGTGAGAAGTTACGGTACGCGGGTGATAATGACCGGACCGGATTATTATATGTAAATGAAATATGTATGACACGCGTCTTAACACATCTGTACGTTCGTGAAAGAATATAACTGTCTTGTTCATTGTACTTTCAAATTACTTAAATTTGTGTGGCTAGAGGCCCACGGAAATTGGTGTATGTCCAACAATTGTTTGTTACTATTAGTGGAGTCAATCTACCGGAATTTTCATGAAAAAGGAACTACTCTTCCTCTCAGGTTTTTTTTATATAAGCGTGTCGATACGATCGCGTTGTGTATTCCCCAACAACCGGAAGCAATATGTTTTTTTTTTGCTTTTGTAGAAAAAATAGAGACATACATATAGCGGCTTCTATTATTAATTTTCAAATTGTCATTTGAATCACGAAGTTTTAGGAGGTCATTTTCAGCTAGAATCAGCTTCCATATATTTAGAATATCGACTCCAGGTTTGCTGAAAATGCCTTGATTCCTTTTTATGAAAGCTGCTTCTATAAATTTTCGTTTTTGCCAGTGTTGCTCTCCATGCAACATTTTAATTTCCGACCACTGCATCCGGGGTTCGTTTGACCAGACGTGTTTTGCTATGCCCGATTTTGACGGCTCTTCCTTTTAAGTATGATTAAAATGCACCTTGACTCTTACACTAAGAGGGCGTTTGGTCTCTCCAATGTACGATTCACCACAGTCACACGTAATTTGGTAAATGCATTATTTTTTCTTGTCGACGTCTTTTGGCTTTATTTTTGTCACAAGGCTTCTTAACGTATTTCCCGATTTGAAAGCGGTTTTGATGTTGAAATCCCTAGCTATTCTTCGAATCTTTTCAGATTTTTCCCTTGATGTAGGGTATTGTGAGAATGGGCGATGTTTCTTGTGGATCGAAATGTAACCTAAGTTTGTAATTTTGATATTGTATAACTTATTAACTTCTTAGAGTAAAAATTCTACAGTAGATTTTCTTTTATGTTTTCAATTTCTGCCTCAAGGTTCATCGTATTCTTTTAAGTCGTTACGGCTCTGTTATAAAGCGTTCTTATGATGCCCTCTGTGGTTTCTGCGCAGAATGGTTAGAAGCCTGAGTGAGATATTGTCCAGTGTATGTGGGTTTTCGGTACACTGTACTTCTGATGCCTTCTGCTGATCGCCTAACGAAAACGTCAAGAAAAGGCAAAGAAGAATTTTTCTCTTTATTGTAAATTTAATACATATACTTATACTATTTAAGTTATTTAAAAATTCTGGCAAATGATTTTCATTTGGAGGCCAAATAATATAAGTATCATCCACATACCTAAGCCAAAGTTTAGGCTTGGTTTGAGCAGTATTTATTGCATCCTCTTTGAACCACTCCAAATTAACTACCACCGGAGAAAGGGATGACAATACACTCTTTGAAAGAACGACGTTGTATCCATAAGTCCTACTTTTAAGTGAAAGATAGTTTCTACTCACAAAAAGTTTAATTATAAATATTTTTAAATAAAAAGGTTTTTTTAAATATTTTTATTGCTGCAAAATAAGTTTTTGTAATTATTTCAGTTTTATTTTAAGTATAATCGATTTTTTCTGTACCATTAATTCTAAAAAGAAATATTTAAAACATAAAAACCAAAATTGTGTCAAAATTTGTATGTTCTTTAAATATATAGAATTGCTTACTAAAAAATAATTTTATTGGCATTTTAAAAAGAATAAATAACTTGCAGTTTGAAAACGAAAACATTTAGTTTGGTCGGTGTATTTAAAACATAAAAAAAACTAAAATTGTGGAAAAATGTTTTATGTTTTTTAAATATATAGAAATCCTTACTAAAAAACTAATTTTAGTGCATTTTGAAAAGAATAAAAAACCTACATTTTAATAACTAAAACATAATTTGCTGGGGTTGGACAAAAACTACAGTCGATTCAGTTTTTAAATTGAATTGCAGTTTTTAAGGGTTTTTTAGATACAAAGTCCTAAAATTTGGTATGCTTGTTAATGACCACTATAGAAGTAACTTCTCACAAGTTTTTATGAAAATGCGTTAATTACAAGAAAAATTATTAAATAAATTCGAAAAATGTGATTTTTGTTGTTTTTTTTATTCCCGATTGACAAAAAACTGCCATTTTGCCACAAAAGTCAAAAAAATGTAACTCAGGATTCTTTCCTTCTATGATCGTAATAACATATTTATACAAAAAAAAACCCTAGCGCTAGAGCAATTCCAATTTCACGAAAAGTTCCTTTAGATTGTCTCCACTATCAGCAATAAGTAATTTTAACGAATAATATAGAGGTTATTTCATTAAATGATGCAACCTCCCAAACTCTGCGGTAAACGGTAATTTTGGAGATGAACTTAATAAAAAATATAATAATGAAGACTTTTAAAATTGTTTTCATCTTTTAGATATTGCTGCAAAAAAGCTTGATTAAAAGAGGCGAAAAGCAGACTTAGTTCCACATAAAAAAAGAAAACAATCAGAAGCTAGTAAGCAAAAATACAATATAGCCCAAAATTTGAATATCCTTAAAATATTCATTTTGTTCAGTGGATAAGAATGAAATGTGAACGATGGTAAATTGCCTATAGCGAAATGAAAAAAAAATGCTATAAGGGTTTGTAACATAAGTGATCGCGGAAAAAATATAAAAGAAGATATAGGGGGGCTAGTATTATATTGAAAACAACAGTTTTTGTGTTTCGCCATCCTCAGTGCTGCTGAACTAAAGGGGATTATTTCAGGACGAAAAAAAATAGATTAAAATATAAGCTAAAATTGCAATATCAGTTTTACATCCCTCGTAAGAAAGAATTACTGTAATCGTGAAGAAATCACCTCCAAGATTTTTGCGGATCTTTGCGTTTTCGGGTCTCTGGACACCGAAAAACTTATTCTCCCATTTCCGTCGTTCTGTTGGTCGGTCTGTCATTCGGTACAGGTGATAGCTCAAAAACTACTTATTCATTGGATTTCAAAGATTGATCAAAATGAAGAGTCATAAGGGTATGAAATGGTTATATTTTAACAAAAATTTAATATGGCCGAACAAAATGGCGTACTGACAAAATTAAAAAAAAAAACCACTTGTCGAATAGGCTCGTTATAGGGATAAATTGGTAAATTTTTGGTGTAAATCCATAATGGCAGAACAAAACGGAGACCGAATAAAATGTTTAAATATTCGGTAATATTCCATTTCGTGGAACTAAGCCTTCTTTTTATGGATGACAATAGTTTTACACATAATTTATTTTTTGTACACTACATAAATAATGTTATGAAAATTAAATAATAATACTAAAAAATTAAAACCTTAAAAAGGCTGGACTAAATTACAGTTTTTAAAATTTGTGTAAACTTAATACCAAATAATTATATGAATATATAGGTAGACTATTTATTGTAAATAGTGGAAAGCTGTATACGAGGCAAGTTGCGGTTAAAACTGAATTTACAGATTTTGTCGTTCTAGAAAGCCGCGTACTCACTTAGCGAATACGAACGAACGAACAGAACATACATACGTTTGTTCCAATATTTTCTTTGACGTCTAAATTTAATGAACGTATGCATAGGGGTGCATAAGTATGTCCATAAAAGACAGCGTATAACAATTTTTCACTTTGATGTACCGATAGACGAGCGGATTTGTACAGAAGCAAACGAATGGATTCGTCGTCCATATACTTAGCGAACGCATGCGTTCCTCACCAGGCGGCCGTATTCGAATAAAAATCACATATTTGAGAGAAGTTTGTCAAAATTTAAATCAAAAGAAAAATACTTTTTTTGTAATAAACTGAATTTCTCATTTATATTTTATTTTTTTGTTCGGTATTTAGTGTTCAGTGGTTCTGTTTATTGGTACATTTTCATACTAAACTTGACGAGGAGCTAAAGATATGTGTTTGGGTCAATTTAAATTAATACAAAGATAAAAGCGTATGACATAATTAATATCGGTTAGATGGTACTTGAAATGTGTACCACTGATGTGAACTTTTAAACAGGACAGTGCAACAGTTTTCTCAGCACTGGTTGAAAATGTGCAAAAGAAATATTTTAATTCATTCATAACTCTCAAACTAATAGCATTAGATATGAAGTGTATCAGATCGAATATGCGTAAAATTGTAAGCAGATTTAAAAGATTCAAAAATGCGCTGTTTTGTTTAAAACTTCATATGTTTGGGTCATAATTTTTAACCGAGTTTTTAACTTACTTCAAAATAATTTTCTATAAACATAAAGCTCGGCCAGTAATTTTTGTATAATAGTTAATTATTGATATTTTCACACAAGATAATGGGAGGGTCTTAATACTATAAGATATAAGACACCGTTTAGATATTAGTTTTTGCCGTATAAGTTTTTGTTGGAAAATTAACATAATTGTTTGAGCCAGTGCAGCCACCTTAAAGGGCAGTAATCTGATTTTAGTATCCAGAAGGTTTATCTACACTAACACTAAGCCAGGTTTTTTACAAGTTGGTGAGAGATTTATTCTGCGCCAATTACATGATTACATTATTGTTTGTATTGCATTATTGCGTACTTTTTCTATAAAACCAATATGTTTTTCTTCAATAAAATTTCTGAAAGATGTGGTTAATGCTCCCCATATTCTTATAATTCCACTGGAAATATATCGCGCCATCTAACAGAAAAGGCAGAGCCATGTCTTTTGGACGGGCCAACTTTAAGATTACTTTTTTATTTAATTCAATGTATAGGTTTACTGGGTACTGGGATATTTGTGATAGAGGTTTACCGTTTATATGTAATTGATGTGTTAGTTAAATTTGCAGGTTTCTAGTAATTAGTTCTTAATTCCAAAATAGATACAAATACGGCAGTTTTTTTTTAAATTAAAAAGAAGTCTAATTATGTGTTCAAAATACTCTTAGAACAAATCACTGTAATTGTCAATAAAGCAAATTAAAATTGAATTCACAATCACAAATATTTTTATTGACTGCATTGTTAAGAAATCATTATCTAATATCGGATATTGATATTGATATTGTTATTATGGGTGGTCTAAAAACAGTTTACTTTCAATTCTTAGTACTAATCCAATTTATTTTTTTTTTATTTTCGCTTGAGTTGAGACATTGCATAATGTGGTGATAAAAGTTAGTTAAAAGTAAAGTAAAGTTAAAATTTTACCGAACAATAAATAGTTATAAAAATGCTTTTATAAACAGTGTTCAAAAAAATTCGTTATTTTATCAATAAAGTTTTTGGGTATATTTAAAAGTAGACCTTTTCACCTTTGGCAATATTTTAGCTGATAAAGTCATATGTCGGCGTATAACAAAATGTTTCATGTTGACATGTTTTTCTTCAGCCCAGCAACGTTAAGTAAAAATATTATTTGGATTATGCCAGCAAACGCCATTGCCAATGTGTTGAACTGACCCGTCATGGGATTGTATGCAGAAAAAAGCTTTTAGATAGGCTATTAAGATTAAAAAATATGGTATTGATATATAAACAAAGTTTTATTGCAACGGTCATCTTTAAAGTTTGCAAAGCATAAGCCGAGGTTATTTTGGACGTCTATAATAAAATAAACATGTAGCTGTTATTTTTCAATAACGAAAATTAAAATTGAATTTACATATTTGTTTTTTTTTTATTGATTGCATTGTTAAGACACGTTTGTCTAATATCGGATATTATTATTATGGGTGGTCTAAAACAGTTTACTTTCAAATCTTAGCACTAATCCAGTTTATTTTTTTATTTTCGCCTGAGTTGCGACAACACATGTGTAGTGATAAAAGTTCCAATTTAGACACGTAATATATACGTAATTAATTTTGTTTACTGACCTAAACTGAAAACCGGACAATAAATATTAATAAAATTGCCTCCATAAACAATATTCAATAAAATGCGATATTTTAATAATAAAGTGTTTGGGTAATTTAAAAGTAGACCCTTTTCTGCTTATAAAAGTCAAATGTCGGCGTATACTAAAATTTTATGTGGAGAGGTTTTTCTTTGGGTAATCAGTCCAGCAACGTTAAAATTACTATTTGGATTGAGCCAACAAACACCATTGCCAGCGTGTTTAGGTTGTACTGACCCATCGTGGGATTGTGTGCAGAAAGGAGCTTAGATAGGCTACTAAGAATAAAGAATTCTGTGAAATTCGGTACTTACACAATGTTGGTCAGAGTTAACACATTGCTCCTTTTTACATGTTGAAAATGCTATTAAAGCAAGAAAAATTCATAAAAAATAAAACCGACTTAAAAAAAGCACGTAAAAGTAAGTGTAATATCTATTTATTGTTTTTATTAGTTTGACTCCGACTTTATAAAGAAAAATTTTCAAGATGGAATAAATTATATTATTTACTTTATAACGGTTTTTATTTATTTATAAAATATTTTATTTCATCCTTCCATTTTTACAAAGTTTTATTGCAAGGGTCATCTCTAAAGTTTTCGAGGCATGACCCTAGGTAAAATTTTATAATAAAATAAATAAGTAGCCACTGGGTCCAGAACATATAAAATTTTGCCAGAATCACCATACTAATATTATACAGACTGTCCGGAAAATACGTATATAACATCTAATAACAGACGGCTGACGTGAAAATAGGCCGCTTTAAGTCAACTTATCTACTACAAAATTACTTCGTTTAGCCACGCCCTCTGTACATTTTTTTTATAAATTGGTTTTTCTTAAATTTCTTGGAAACGTGCTAATTGATTTTAACGATTTTTGGTGTATGATCTAATGATCTAATATTGTAAAATGACATTTTCTGATGGTATATTGGCCGGCTATAGCAAAGTGGAATTATTACAAGAGAGAGCTACGCCCATCTAAAGATACGTTCTGATTTTTTTCGTCATCAACTTTACGCATATCAGGTATTATATACTAAATACTGTAATTAAGTAATGGGCAAATAAAAATTGTAGGTATTTTAAAAAATGGAAAAAACTAAATAAGAAGAAAATATTAATTAAGCAGATGTGGAAAATGGTCTCAGTTTTGCTCAATACACTTAGTAACACTCTTTAAAAAATCTGTTTTAAAAGCACTCTGCAAAAAGTAACCGCACATATGTAAGTCCGGGGAACGCGGTGGCCATCTTATTGATTCATCATTGCCTTTTCCAATCCACCTGTTGAGATATTGGTTATGCAGATATTGCGGAACCGCAGCGAAAAAATGAGTTGGGGCATATTTTGCAATACCATAATTCTTGTCGAAGAAAAGGGCACATTTTCTAAAAGAATTGGTGGGATATTTTGCAAGAAATTTGAATAGGTATTACCACGTAATCTGTCTGGAATCTCCACGAAGCGATAAGATACGAACAATAATACCTACACATACATTTATTCTAAACGTTCGTTGGGAAAGTTAGTAACTTCAGACCTTGTAAAGCACGCCTCGTCGATAAACAAATTTTTTCTGCTAAAATGTAGATCACGAATATTTTTTATTTGAATAAACTGGCAAAATGTGCGGATCAATCAATAAAAATTCCTGAACTTTTTGGACATAATACGGGTGTAATAATTGCTCTATTAAAATACCGTGTACACTAATTTTAGGAATTCCCAACTAACGTTCTACGCGACAGACACTGACACTCACTTCTTCTTCAACCATTTCCAAAACTGCCTCTTCATTTTTGACAGTTCGAGTTATTCACCTACGACCCTGTCTTTTCTGAATTTTTTTCAAAGCTGCCCGTTTTCCAAAGATGGCGTTCAATATCGCTAAATGTTTGATGATTTGGCACTCGACGGTTTGGATATTTCTCCATGTATACCCTAACATTTTGAAGCCCATTTCCTTGGCCAAACTCGTACATCAAGAGCATATCAAGTTTCAGTAGAGTTAGTATAAATTTTACCTGTCAAGTGCCAAATAGAGGTTCGAAATTAAAAATGATCTAGTCTAATATTCTTAAACAGGCACAATTTGTTAACGTATGACAAATTATTAAATGTCATGGTCACGAAAACTAGTGCAATAATAAAATTATTATTATTAGTGTATGAAAGAAATTGAAAAACATTTTTTTTTTGAAAAACCGCTTTTCCTACGAAAAATTTCCAAGAGGGAAAACAGTTTCATCAAACCAGTCTACCCGATAAAGTAACTGATTTGTCACAAAGTTGAGGATGTAAAAAATCAGAACGTATCTTTAGATGGGTCGTACCTTTTATAACACTTCCACTTTATTATAGCCGGCCACTTTACCATTAAAAAACGTCATTCTATAGTATTAGCACGTTTCCAAGAAATTTCAAAAAATCCAATTTGTAAAAAATCTGACGCCCTCTGCAGACTAAACGAAGCAATTTTCTATATGGGTAATTAATCTGTCATTGAACGTTATACATGTATTTTTAGGACACCCTGTATAAAAAGCTCCATCTATGCATATTTTATAGATAATCAGCAATACATATATATTTTTATAATACCCCACTTTTCCGTTTAGTCTAACCTGCGAGCGTGGCTATATACTTCACTCATTGACACGAGAAATTGTTTGTGCCAAGAATAATATTTAGAATTATATTTTCTATGAAACTACTCCGGCACTACCCTGAATACATCCTAATCCTGAAGTAATCGGTTTACCTACATAAAAAAAACATAGAATCAGATTGCTAAGCCCTTTTTTTTTAAGTCATTTAAAAAGCAACAAGGTCGCAACTAGTAATAAAAAACGTGCTCTCTATTTATTATCTATTTTACCTAATAAAATCACCTCATGAATTCATCCTATTTGACGACAGCATGGAAATTTTTGAATGTCTGTTCCTTTGTTTGATGTTTTCCTAAATCTTAAAGAAGATCTTCTAAAAGACGGTCTATTAATTAAATAAAATAGAAAAAAATGGAATTTGTATTTGCAGAACAAAATTTTAAAATTATACTTAAACTCAGTTTGCAGAACTTGAAACTTTTTTAAACTTATAATTCTTCTTGTTTGTTATAATTTGTACTTGAAAGTTTCTCCTAGTCTTTGCTAGCGATAAGATTAAAGCTAAAAGTTTTTCCTCCTTCAATTAATTTTTAAAGTTTTTTATTTGCTTATGGATAAAGAGAAAATACGCTGTTATTATAAATATATTCAAATATAAACGGAAACTAATAAAATTTGTTTTTGTTTTACCTTTTAAATTCCGAAATCTGATTCAAAAAATTTTAATATACCCATAATATAGCAGACGCAATTAATTATACAGCAATATTTTTTAAAACCTGACATACACAAGCTATTTTAGTTAAATAGATACAATTTTACTTTAAAGAAAATTTGTAGAGTTTGGCCAAAATAACAAAAATAAAACACCTTTTTGTGATGTTGCCGGTTTGGGTGCTATAAATAAAAATACTGGTTAATATTGCAAAATGTGTAAGTAAAATTACAAGGACAAAATTAGACATTAACCCCCGTATTCTCTAAAAAGGTTTAAGAGTTAGACCAGGTATAGTTGCCATGGCACCTAAAACTCTTAGTTCGCCAGTTATGTTTCGCTTATGTCACTGTCATTTTGTAATTGTCACATTTAGAAAAATGATTTGTTTAATTGTTAAAAATGTCATCTTAAACCTATAACTGTCAAGTTACACCTGGCTAAATTTAAACCTCTTTAGTGAATACGGGTGTAATAATTTTGCTCCTGTGTTATTATTTAAAATAACAAGAGGTATTTATATGTATTTTTAGTTCCCATGCCGGTTACCCTACAAAATTTGTGGTTATCTTATTTAAGATTAACCCTGTAATATTTGTTGCAGATCTATAGCTATAATTCTTTATTTCAAAAAGTTAGGCCAGGTCATATTTTTAAAATATAGCAATTTAGTAATAAAAATTGTCCCTATATTTGTTGAAGTTTAATAATACAGTGTTTTTACCTTTATCTACAATGGATTAAAGCAACCTGTATAAAACTGCTAACGCGTTTAATTAAAAGTTAGCTTTTATCCTATTAAAATTTTAAACTAGCACTCTACCAAGTGGCTATTCACACTTTGCTTATTTCTTACCTTCTTCTAGTTGAACTACGTTTGAAATTTATTTGTTATTCATCTGTGCTGCTATATATATATATATATATATATATATATATATATATATATATACAAAAAAAAATCCGCTATAAATAGAGATGTCTGAAATATCGCCCGCCGCAAGTTTTGGAACATATATATGGGATATGAAACTCTACTTTTCAAACCAAAAGTTACAGCTCTAATTTTCAAAATGGCGACCGGGCGCCATTTAATATTTTTTAAGTAGAATGGGGGTCAAGTAATAACTTTTTTAGATGAGAAACGATGGAAACCCAATATATTAAACACCTTTGTTCCGATGTAGCCTCCAAGAAAAAAGTCGGGATGTGTAAGGTCTGGCGACCGTGCCGGCCACTTTACAGGGCCTCAGCAACCTGTATGTCTTCTTAGATATTTAATTTTATTTAAATAATTTTCTTTTATTGACACAGCAATTCAAAAAAAATGTGTTTTTGCTACTAAAGCAAATATGTTCTTGAAACGTGATACGTTTCAGCCACATCCTTGGTAGGTTCTTGAGGGTTTGTAACCATTTCAGCTGTGGCATGAATTTGCACATCCTCCTGCATTTTCGGCATACCGGATCTTGGAGTGTCTTTAACTGACCCTAGCGTTCTAAATTTGGAGTCTGCTTCTCATTGCCTTCCTTTAGACTTTATCTCGGCTCAGGGTAGCTCAGATTGTAATACGTTCCATCTTTTGCTCTCTATATTTAGAACGCTAGGGTCAGTTTAAGACGCTTCAAGATCCGGAAGGCCGAAATTACCGAAGATTGTATAAATTCAGGCCATAGCTGAAATGTTACAGACCCCTTAACAACCTTCCAAGCATGCGACTAAAACATATGACGTTTCAACATCGTCCATTGAAAATGTTTCAAATAGGAACAAATTCATAGCTACAAACTTCAAATAGGGCATGATTTGCTTGCGGATGATCTAATGAAACGACTTGATTTTTGTAAAATGATGATAACAAGCCCAAACTATGTTCACCGTATTTGCTTTAGTGACGAAAGAATATTTTTTTAATACTCAAAGTCGCAGGTACTGGAGGATGTCAATCCCCACAGTTTTCGCGAGTATCATATCCTAACGGTTGGACAGGCAGTATAGGTCCCATATTTTTGTAAAGAACATTGAATGACCCTATTTACCTTAAGATGTCAACTTATTACCGAAGTTGTTACCGCAAATCCGCGGGAATTCCAAATGGATATTGCCTTCCAACAAGACCATTTTTTCGGAATGTCCGAAATTATTTAAATACAGTATATAAAAGAAGATGAATCGGTCGGCGAGACCCCACAGAGTTGCGAGCATGTTATACCTCTCGACTTTTTTCTCTGGAACTACAATAAAACGAACTTGTTTAATATATTTGGTGGAAAAAGGTGAAACACGAATCCACCTTACGTAAAACTAACCTTCATTTAATTGATCGTCATTTGAAAATGGTTTATTAATTAAGTTTGTTTAACTAACAAGTATGTGTAGAATCAATCTCGCAGAGGAAATAGATGATTTTTGCTGCAATTGTAAAATTGTTGCTATAAAACAGCATGTATAAACTAAAGTTATCACGAAAATATGTTTCCAAGATGAACATTCTGTTCTGTATAAGGAGAGGCATAACTGGGTGGTCTAAATGTTTCTCTTGCAGTTTCTAATAATCTTTTCACACTTTAAAGAATTTAATATAAACGGAAGACAGTTTGTTTTTATCTCGATTCAAAGGCAACGTAATTACGGCATGGTAGGGTAAATTTATTTACTGTCACTCGCTTGTTGAATGGATAATAAATGTTGTCTTAGGGCAAACCTACAAAAACCTAAATAAATAAAGTGTGATTACCCCCGGCATTTCCTTAAATAAACAGCTTGTCGTAGTTGCATTGATAAAACTATTAAGTGCTAAAAGCACTATTTATCTAAGTATGTTTGAGTGCTGTATCATGTACCGGAAGAAGTATACTGTAAATGGGTTTAAAGTAATAATCGTTTTAGAGAATTGAACAATATTTCTTATGTTCCCATTATCACTGATTACCGCAGTACCTAATATTTGCTACGTTATTGCGCTCATTATTCGTTAAAATTAGGGTTGTACAAATAAATCACACAAGCATGGTAACTTGAATAATGGATGTTCGCTTATTAATGTAACACAGTAAAACCACAAAATTTTCTATGAAAAAATTACATGATTTATTGTAACTTACTTCGGTTGAGTTGTTCAAGACTGAAATGAAATATCTTAAAAATTTTAATATTGATTGTAAAGGGCACTGTCTCTGATATGTTGCAATTAGAGATTGATTTTTACTCAATTTAAAAAAATATTTGCTGCATTTAAAGATGTGGTAGAAAAGCATCTGAATATACCATGACAAGAGTCCTTCCCTTTATTAAAGAAAGCAAAAATGACATAATTTTGTCCCACAAATAAATATTTGGTAGCAATATTCTCTATAATATGTAACCTAAATATTCGAATTATATTTTACTTGCCTTGGTACTTCTGGATAATTTGGTTAGTCCCAGCTGTGAAGGGTTTTATCCGAATATTTTCTCGTAATGAATTCTATTCTTATTAAAAAGAGAGAAAGATAACACCCGTTTATAATACTATATGCCACTAATTAACTAACTTGCTGAACTAATTTTATTTCACTTTCTTTAATAGGAAACTGTGTTAATTTTAAGGAGAAATGATAAACAACTAGTAGAATCTGAGCTAAAAAATATACTACATATTTCACTACAATTTATGCCTAGGTTTGTCAATAATACTCATAGTTAGGACTACACATTTCTGCACCCAACAATATTATCTATCAAATCCTTGGAGTTTGAAACAAATGCATACATATATATATATATACATACATGATATACATACATGGTGTCTATGTGCTACTAAATAACTAACTTGCCGAACTAGTTTTGCTTCAGTTTCTTTAATAAGAAAAAGTGTTAATTTTATGGAGAATTGATAACAATTTGAGCTAAAAAATATACTACATATTTCAGTAAAACGTAAGGTATGTTCAATAATTCATGTAACGACTATATATTCCTATAGCGAAACATGTTATCTATCAAATCCTTTAAGTTCGGAGCAAATACATACATACATACATACATACATACATACATACACATATATATATATATATATATATATATATATATACACACATACATACATCCATACAAACATACATACAAAGATTTTACCCTGCGAAAAGCCAGTTTTTTAAATTTTAGGAGGCGATATTTTTATACACTTATATAGAAGTACACATAATATTTAAAATGCAACAATTATGCAAAAGGCACTGCAATAAAAGGTAACCTCCATTCTCAGATCTAAGTCTCGTGGTTTTATCTATACAAAATCTTGCTTGGTTGCGATGCCGCGATGTAAGCAAAGATATGTAAATGTGGTGGCTATACAAAATCTCAACACAAGTAAAATAAAAATTCGTCAGGCGGTTATTAAAATGCCAAGATATGTTTAAATGCGAACCTGTTCACGTCAGAAAATCCAAAAACAGATATTTGCAACTCGACAATCTAACGTAAACGCGATTTTCTAGCGGTTTAATGAGGCTGAAACTTGAAATGACAGCAATTAATTTCAATTTGTTTGAGAAATTCCTCGTTATTCTCATTATATTCTAAATCGGAAGAAAGCTGAAATAAACGTCAGACTCTTTAATTAATAGTGCTGTTAAATGGAAAAGCTGATGGTGGCTGTGTAGCTGTGAAAAGCTTTTGGATAGACATAGAAGACTTAGAGTCAATCCAGAAATACGCCTGCCTTTATTAGATATCCAATAGAACCATAGGTTACTTCAAATGTATACAACTACATATGTCGCGCCCACTTAGCGCATTATCCAGACTGTAAAAGGGATACCAACTTTGTTATCTGGAGTGAAAATGTTCAGTCTCAGTTTTTTTTGACAATCTAGAAACTTTTTGCTATGAAGTAGTTGTAGGATGACACTAACATGGGTTTAACACAAAATACTTTTACTTTTATGATGAAAACATTTTATCACTTTTACAGTTTAGCGCATGTTTTGTATAATATAAAAAAACGAAAATAGCGTACTAAGTAGGTATCATTAAAAAAATCATAACTGTGTAACGTAAAGTGGAGACATTTTCTTATGTAATAATTTCTCGCCTTGCATGCAAATGTCGTGGGGGGAGTGGCATTCTAAGAAAACATTTATTGTTGATAAAGTCATCATATGGTAACTTTTCACATTTTGTGGAGAATGGTTATCTAACAAGACATCTTTTATGGACGGCGCGTTTTTCGTACATTAGGCATATTAGGATTTTATACTGTTATATGTCTTAAAAGGTCTTCTAGTTGGTCTGTTTATAATCCCTCTTGGTTTTTGGCATCACCCTTCCAATAAAGATACAAGATTTTCTTAGAATCCATTTTTGTTTTAATATTTTTGTAAACAAATAGGATATAGTTGAATAGAATAACTTTTACAAAAGATATCATCAAAGTTTTAATAATTCATTTTATAAAATGTTTTGTTATTTTTAATAAGAGAACTCTGATAATGTACTACCAGCCTTAAACAATAATAAAAATTTGGGAGGACAAGACTTTCTCCAGTAGTAGAATGCGTAATGTGTATTATACTTTGCGTAATATAAGTGATGTTGATTTTTAGTTTATTAATAATTATTAGATAATTCTGAAAATATTAACTATTTTGGGGACAGCCTATACATTTAAATTTTTAAACGAAATTAGAAATACCAAAATATAGAAAGTTTCGTTCTTAAAGAAAAGGATTTTAAAATATAAAAGGGCTACAGTATACTTAAGCATAAAGCTAAACCTAGAAAAAAGGTAGTGGTGTCGCCTAGCTGGGTCGTTAGGTGGCAATCGGCGTTCTCCTAGAACGGATTCGGCTAGTATGCAATAATGTTTTTTATTTTTATTTTTATATCATAATTTAAACTATAACTTCACACATTAATATTTCATATATAAAAATTGTTTGCACCATCACTTAAAAGCTCATGCACCGCTTCCATATGTATACAAATATTTCATATTCAAATTCAAATTGTTTTCTTTATACATTTTTTAATACATATAAATGCTTTTTAAATGGAGAATTCTAAAATTACAAAAATTGTGCTCCGAAACATCATTAAAGTAAATTTATTATATTCTATTATTACTTATCAGGAGTATTATTATATTTTAAATATAATTCAAATTAATTAACACAAAGATTTGCCTTAAATTTTAATAGTTTCAGACCAAGACCTCAAGTATCCTCCCATAGGGAATACCAAACGAAGATATAATGTACAACGTAAACAAAAAAAAACAATAAATTAGGACTTTAAAAAAAATACTAAGCTATAGTTATCCTATAAATTATAATGTATGGGCAGCTGTGCATTTCTTTGACTGTCCTAAAAAATATTTATTATAATATTTACGTCCAATAAAAGTTACAAAAACTTTGACAGTGTGTTTTGCATTATTAGTTGGTTTAACATTGCGTTGAGTATTTATGCACAGCAGTATGTATAAAAATTACTGCTTTTAAACTATATATTAGCTTTATAATAAATAGTCTACTTTCTAGATCTTCTAACTGTTCTGTTGAGTAACTTCGCCCCTTTTTAAGCATAACCTTTATTACAAAGTTGTGTGTTGTTTGCGAGTATCTTAAATTGCTATCACACAAGCCTCCCCAATTTATTATTTCATATCTAAGTACCGATTTGATCAAGGCCCTGTTTGTTATTATTAACTGACCCTCACTCAAAACATTTTTGAATTGATAGAATATTGATATCAGTGATCTTATTTTACTGCTAGTATATTCTGATTTACTTTTCCATTTCAAGTGCTGATCCACAATTACATCCAGATAGTTAATTGTTGTTATTATCACCAAAAAGGATTACTATATCATCAGCATAAGAAACACATTTAATATTCGTATCCTGATAAAAGAGACTATTGATATACATTAGAAATAATATGGTCACATCCATTTTCGCATACTGCACTTTTGCCGACAGGTTATTTCTAATAATTTCATGTGGTTTCCCTCACAATCCTATTTCCTCAACTCTATCAATCAATATTCTATGAGACACAGTATCAAAGGCCTTAGCCAAATACATCTATATTTTTATTATTTGAGAACATAGTCATACAAAAATGAAAATGAAAAAGCATATAGGGAAGTTATAAAAACTAAGCTAACAAACACAAGTAAAATTAAATCATGGTACATTTATTGATTTTGATCTCTCTTAAGATATCAGGTGGAGGGTTATTCTCTATAGTTTGAAAATTGAAGAATAAATACAACGAAATTTTGTATAAATTTGTTTTTTATTTTAATAACAAGTGAAAATACAAATAACGTTGTTAAAATGGGGGACGATGTTGGAATAAATACCTCCCTAAATGGCCACCTCACACGATAGCACAATATATATATATATATATATATATATATATATATATATATATATATATATATAGGTACCTTATATTATTGGGTATAGGTTAACAACGACAACACAATTTTTCATATTACATTTATGGTTCATTCACTGTGTTGAGCTTTTTCAAAATTTAATATATTAATTACAATAAATTTAAACATTTAAAAAACACACTTTGTAGTAATTTAATGACAAAAAAATACTATACTACATTTGATAAATAATATGTCTAGATTCGACAAAAACACATTCATAGACATTAATTTAAAAATATTTTGTCGCATGTTCATGCTTAGGAATCTGTGGCCTTTAATTATGTTTTCTAAGCATTGTGTTGTCATTCCGATATACTTTTAGGACAATATATATATATGGAATTGAATAACCTAAGTTTGATTTTTTTTGTGATAATTTACTTTTTAATGGGACATACAGGGTATTAAATTGTGCTTTGTGACAAAGAATGATACTATGTTTTAAAATAATTTAAGTTAATTTTTCTTAGTTAGGTTATTTATGTAAAGTAATACCGTATTTTAGTTTTGTTTTTTCTTTTAATATTGAAAATACTATTGGGATCACTTTTATGCAAACTTAACACTTCCTGTCGTAACCTCGACACCGAAACTGCAATAACGTGTTCAGTAAAATAATACGTATAGATTATGAGTGCGGACGCACTAAATGAATAAATAACATTATAATATGAAGTCATCGGATTGCTCATGTATAGATGAACAAATATTATATAGAAATAAAATAGTCCATTGTTTTGTATATGTATGTGTATAACGAAATTCTAAGTCTTATATTAAAATGAGGTAAATACGGATTGCCAATGCATAGATCAAGAAATTTTAGTAAAAACAAAATAGTCCATGGTTTTGTGTATGTGTACAATAAAATTTCGAGTCTTATTAGAATAAGGCAGCCATCATTAAATACGTACGGAAATGCACGAAATTCTGATTGCAGCCGATTTCAAAACTAATTTTTTTGTATGTATGTTATATTTGAACCGATTTTTACCACAAATTATTTATTTAATTTTAACTTACCAAAACATCCTAGCTTTTCGATTCATATCAGCACGACAGTAAAGAATTCTCAAGTAATAATAAATAAATCTAAATATTAAGTTTTAAGGTCATAGGCAAAGGAATTGCTCACACGTATGTATATTATTCTAACATCTAAATGTAAATGGAATCAGAATTTAATCACATCCAATGTTTTTTAAAAACATTGGGACAGGGAGAAGGCCGACAAATTAAGAAGAAATATAGGGAGGTCTATCATTTTTGACATACATTCACACATCACATTTAACCCATCTTTATTAATAATAATACAATGCTATAAATGTCACAAACTCTGATGGAACAAAATTTTAAAAAATTGGGAATGGAACGATTTTTATCTTTTAATATATCGGGTGTTTTATACGACTACACCATTTAATTTCAGGCCCTCTCTCCTGAAATTTTTTCCATTTTCCACTCAAATGTGAAATATAAAAAAGATGCCTTTTGTATAGAAAATTTAAGTAAAGCTGTTTATAAACTCCACTTTTTTGTTTGGTTTGACTAAAAACGTAGTTGTTTTAAAGACGACCTTGGCCGCATCGCTACACCCATTTAAGATGTTAGCTATCTTTTCGGAGCATGATCCTAGATAAGGAAATGACAAATATTTATTGGATTTTTTTAAAGGTTCAGTGGGAAAAGCTTGGCGTTTCAGTTTTTTAAAATTGATTTTATTAACTATTTTATCTACGAGATAAGAATTGTATCCGTTGTTAATTGCGATTTACTTAATAAGTTCTAATTCCGCTTGTCGATGCTCAGTTGAAAGAGGGAGTGTCAAAGCTGTATAAATATAACTATAAATTGAGGAAAATTTAAAGAAAAAGAATGATTTGATGTATGATGTATGTATACTTAAAAATCCAATCTGCTAGGAAGCTTGGTAATTTTGACATCCAAAAAAATTATTGAATTATTGGACTCTAATTCGTTGGTAAATTTTATGTTGGGATGTACGGTGTCACCAGTGGTGAACTCTGCAACATATGGGAATTTTTTTAATTTTCACATCTAGGTAAAATTTGACTACTACATACGTTTTTTATAGGTTTTTATTAATCTTTTTTATATAACATGAAATATAAGCAATTTATTAAATATTGTAATACCCAAACTTAAGTTTCATATAATATGAAATACAAGCAATTTATTAATATTACAATATTTTAATACCCAAGCTTAAGTTTCTAAATTGCCACAGTTTTTTGTATAGATTTCAATAATATAAAATATAAGCATTAAATATTATACGTATTAGTTTAATTTAATCCATTTCTTCACCCATCTGATAATAAAATGTACCTATTTAATAATCATAAAATATTAGAACCTTTAAAAAAATAAAAGAGAGAATAAAACATTATAATTTAAAAAATGTGTATTTTCAATACGTAGGGTACTTGCGAAAGGTGCAAGTTCTGTGAATTTTTATTATAATAAAGAAAAGTTCTTTGTTTAAAAAAAAATAGCTGTTAAATCGACGTTAGCAAAGATACGAGAAGACAAATGTAGATTACACAGGTCACACATTGGATGATTTTTTATGTTCAGATAGCATAATATTACTCAATTTTACTAAGTGGATGATTATATCTCGTATTTCACAAGCTGGAAACAAAACATGTCCTGATAATTAAAAAAAGAACTTAAATTACAGGTTGTACGGTTCAGAAAATGAACAATATCACTAAATTGATGCGACCTAGTCACAGCAATAAAGTATACACACGTACATATGAAAACGTAAATAACTTATGCAATATATATCCTGCAATTTTATCCGCTTTTAATATTTCAAAATATTTAAAAATGTATAGTGCACTATCTATTTTTGTTTGCTCTTTCGCTATCCTCTTTACGTTCAATATCTTTGTTTTTATAAGTGGTTGTACGTATTCCTTTTGAGAGAGAACAAACGTAGATGAAATTTTTAAACCTATATATTATAACCTTTGTGTACCTTTTAAAGAATAAAAGAAAGATATTGTTCTTGAGGCATAAAGATAAAAGAAGATTATTTACATAGGAAAATAAAATCTTTTAGTGCCCCAGCATTTTAACCTCGCATTATAATGTAAAATTGTATTAAGTCGGTTTAAGTGCTCCTGAATTAAATGCGGACATAAATTTTACCTGAGAGTTTTTGTTTCGGATATGATATTTCACCGTGTTTAAATTATTTTGCAGTCGCCGAGGCACTTAAATGAGGCCTAAGTTACACGAAACAGTTGGCAAAAAATTAATCGCACAAGTACCACCAAGGCTTTATTATGAGTATAGCCAAAAATTGCAAATACAAAAGTTGTACGGATTGTCCTGAACTGCCAGGATTTCATCTATTAAGCACACGAACATCGTAACAAAAAAAATTGTTAAGGTTTTTTCATATGGGACACCCTATTTTTTTATCAAATTTTTGATTTTTGAAATATTTACAGTTAAAACTGCTTGCACCTATTAACGATAACGTAACACTAAAATATTGAGGTGTAATTGCAGGGGATGTTATAGGCTTATCATTATTTCAGTTTATTTGTCAAAAGTGATAACTTTTTATAACTTAACAGGTTTTTACAATGGGCTATAATCAACAAGAAAAACTTGATATGGTTTGAGTGTATTATTCCAGCAATAATAACGCAGAAATAGTCAAACGCCAATATATTTATACCCCAGAAGAGTAACACCGTCATTAAATACAATTAAAAATATTGAGAAACACTTTGATGTGAAGAAAGATCTAAGTCGAAGGAAAAGATCTTTTACAAGGAGCGAAGAAAAACTTTATATGATAACACAGTATCAACATTATACACAAGAAAGTTATTCTTCTACATGTCCGCTATTATTATGATAACACTTTGAAAACTTTATTATTAGTTTAAACCGATTTCGATTCGCTGTAATTTTGATTTAAATCATCTACTTGTTTTTTGATTTTCCGTTCCAGAAGAGCAGTATTCGTTATTCGACCGTAATAAATTTTATTTTTTAAAAAAATATCTAAAGGCGATAAATCAGAGCTGTTTGCTGGCCTTCTGAGGCTCCCTTCTCGATCTTATCCATAAATTATACATATTGTCCCAAAATGCAGTAATAGGCTGATTATTGTGGGGTGGAGCCCCATCTTTTTACCATATTATGGCATTTCATGACTTTTAACCCCTTGTTTTTATATGGATTGACGATTGCCCAAAAACGCTTATTCTACCGGTTCTACTTTTACCACCTGGTTCTACTTTTACTACCTGGTTCTACTTTTACTACCACATTCTTGAGGTTGTAAAAGTCGTTTCGTCCGTGAATAGGAACGCGCGCAAGGATTTCATCGGTAAATATTGTAATGGTGAAAACTTACCATCTACATGTTGTTCCGTTACTGTCTGCCTGCCTATTCACGGCACAGCTAAAAAACCTGGGAACCAATTGTTTTCCAATTTGGAACAATAATCAAGCGTGATAAAAGTATAAACTAAAAAAAATAACTCAATAGAGTGAAACAATGTTGAATGAATGTTTATAAAAATCTAAGGTAGGTACTAACCCATTTGACTTTAAATTTTGCATTAAAAGTAAATATCATCTAAGGTTGAATAAGTAAAATTTTGGTGCAAATCCAAAATAGCGGCCAATAAAATGTTTAAAAAAAAGTATAAAAGCCTTTTTTATTGCGACCTTCCTTTCATTAAAGAATATGAAAGAATTTATTTTTACACGCCCAGCTTGTTTTATTCGTTGACATTTTTGCATATCGGAGAGATCTTGAACAGGTCTAGATCTATAAGGGAGGTACTTAGTAATGCTTGAGGACTTCTTTAATACATCATTTGGAAGTACCTATTTAAGAAATTAGCAGCATCTCTAATACTAATGTCCGGATTTCCTGAAAAAAATGGATTTATTCTAACAGTTCTTTGAAACAATTATATTAAAGTTAATTTTCTACATTTCCAAATCATTTTCTTCGTTTCTTGTAAAAGGTCTTTTCTTTCGTCTTAGATATTTCCTCTCTTCAAGCTGTCTCAGGATATTTTTAATTGTTTTTAGTAATGGTATTAATCTATGGGGATATAAATGATGGTACTGGTGTTTTACTATTCCTGCGTTATTATTGCTGGAATAATATCGAGCACTATCAATTTTTTCTAGTCGCACATGACTAGTTCAGCTATTGGCTACAGTGTGGTGCCACAATAGGCTATGACAAATATTAGTTCGCACAGTGGAACGTCACATCGTTAGAAATGAGGAATTTTTAATGCAAGATTGCTGTACGGATTATATACGTCATAATTTCATTTTCAAAATTTTCCAGTCATTGAAAAAGTATAGTGTAAACCACATGCAAAATAAACATTCCACGTGTTTCCTGTACTAGCCTTCAGCTCGTGACACCAAACTTTGCATTGTATAATCTCATAAAGTTTAGCTTATTTTGTTACTCTGTAATAAGAAAAAAACATTTTTTGTATTAATG
The DNA here is from genome assembly GCA_030620095.1 of Kuschelorhynchus macadamiae. NCBI lineage: Eukaryota > Metazoa > Arthropoda > Insecta > Coleoptera > Curculionidae > Kuschelorhynchus > Kuschelorhynchus macadamiae. The sequence continues at coordinate 1,175,390 of JAUTXW010000656.1, forward strand.
CTCGCAGAAATAACATTACTGTTATAATAATTAAGAATATTATCAATAATGTAATTATAAAACTGAGTCAGATAAAACAAAAAATTTTTAAAATGACGGATACCTAAATAAACTGTTTCTCAAAAAAAAATATGCAATGCAATTTTAGCATAAATTTAATCTGCCGGTATCTACGAACGTTACAGGTGTCAAAGATAAGTATACAGATGCGGAAACTCTACTGGGTATGATCATTTAGCCAGTTTGATATATGGCACCTCTTTGGAAGCTGGAATCCTTGACGTCAACCTTGGCGACTTTACGAGAATGTACTCACACACAATATTTTCACGGAACACAGTCAATAAAGGTATTGCCAAAAACGAAAGTGTGATTGTGAATATTGAATAATTTCTATGTAGAAAAAAGCCTTAGTATACGTACATTTCATACAAAATATGCTAGAAAACGAATGCAAAATCTACAGCCGATTCAGTATTTTTTTCTCTCAAAAAAATTTTATTAATTTTACTAACTTTCTTTTTTTCTTACAGGTACGTTCGGACTCAAAATGTTAGATGTAGTGAGTAAGTATAAAACTTTAAAAATAGCAAAACAGTTCCTATACAAAAAAAAATAGAAGAAGAAGATTTAGATTTACGATAAGAAAATATTCTAACCTACAATAGAAAATGAAACATATATTTCTTTTCTCGCTAGATTATGTTGTTTGTGTGAGACAATGTCACAAAAACTCTCAGTTTGATAATCTAGTAGAGTTTAATTTCATTATTTATAATACAATACAATACAAGGTGTCTTTATTGATTAATAAAATAGAACAATTTACAATATATCAAGATGATGGCGACGTTCATACATGAGTATGCTCTTCCAAGCAACCATCAGAGTGTCTGATGTACAATTGGATAAATCTTTTTTTTATTTAAGATAAAAAATGTAATATGTACTTGATATAATAATAATAATATTCCTAAGAAATATAGCTGTTAACGATTAAATTTATCTTGCTGTTTTGTCCATTTTTTGCTTCTAGTATACAGGAGCATTTTTCGCATTAATTTTATAAACAAACGAAACCATGTGAATTTTAAACCCTTCATCTAAATTTAACCAATTAGATACATGAAAAGAATCAGATATTGTCGAGTTTGCAGAGATCATGATAATACCTAATGAAGTTTTTGTAGAGTTAGTATTCTTATTCCGAAAGAGGAGATAACACACAAGAAAGTCATACAGCTTCAGCTTTATCTCTTTATTAAATTGTCTTTATGTGTATATAGTATTCTTAATTTTAAAAACGATGTTTTTATTAATTTACTAACATGCCCCGTGAACCGCAACACATTTTTTAGATGCAACCCCAAATTAGAGCAACTTCTAGTAAAATTAAGGCATACACCGTTTAGTATGAGGTTAAATTGATTTTAAATAAAAATTTTATTTTTGCCTCATTTAAAGAGGGTAAATGAGCCCTGGGTACATTTAAAAAACTGCAATTTTTTGTTTAAACTGGATTCTGCAATACGACATTCCTAGCATTGAAGGAATAGTATATTTACGAGTTGTCGGCATACAAATACAGATACTAGTGGTTAAGAAAAGAGAAATTGTAAATTAAAAATAACAGTCTACCAAGACAATACCTTGGGCGACCCTACAGGCAGAAAATTGGAAAAAATACTTTTATATAGTACCCTTTGCTTGTGCAAGACGAGACAAAGTAGCCTATGATCCAGGATGTCAAATGCTTTATTAAAATATAATAGTATTAAAAAGGTATTTTAACCTTGATCAATTGCAGCAAAAATGTCAAGAGTCGCTTTATGTAGTGGTGCTATGGCCCGCCTAAAGCCAGACTGGATCGCAGATAAAAAATGTTGTAGTTGATAGTTATAGAGTTTTATTGCAACTATTTTTTCTAATACTATTGACATCTATGAAAGAATGCTTATAGGCATAAGGTGAACGATTACTGATGGATTATTCTTAGCAACAGGTATTATATTTGCCGATTTCCAGGCTCTGTGAAATACGCAATTTGTAAGACAGAAATAAAGAATATATGTTAATGTTCAAAAAGAAAAGGGAGAATATATGTAAACATTTTTAAACTTTGATCAGTTCCTGTTGCATCACTTTTAAGGGACCTAAAAATTTCCATTAAATTTTCAGAGGAGATAACATAAAAATTAAATTTGTTGTTGCCATCAGCTCCACTTATTTTATAAAGATTTATGATATGTACATACTCCGCTGCATTCACAGCCGACGATAAATTAGGGATCTTATTAACAAAGTGATTATTAAATTCATCAGATATACATTGAAAGAGAATTTCTGAATTGGAAACGGTAATACTTAAATATTTGAGTATTTTCCAAACATCCTTTGGGTTGCTCTTAAATTTAAATTTAAGAGAAGCCTTTTTTCGGCCTTGATTAAATGTTTAGCAAACTTTCTCATTTCCTCATCATGTAACTTCTGTTTTGTTTATAACATAATATTCAATTTTACATTAGGCGTTAGACCTGGGTAATGCGGACGGTCTTATAAGGAGCAAATCTGTTTCAAAAAGCAATAGTATCGTTATTCCAAAAGTCGACCATATGTGCTATATCATTAAACGAATAGAGATATTAATATGAATTTCCATAAGTCAAAAATTAAAAAATCTATAGTTTAGAAGTAAAGGAATCTATAGTTTTGAAGTAAAGGAGTCATATTTTGTTTAATTGGCGTGATATCAAATGGTGATGAAAAATGTCTTGCATAACGTTTACTTCATTTACCAGCTCAGAGGAAGACATAATCATTAAGTTTATTTAAGTTATTGAGTTATTTGTTATCCTAGTATGTTTATTGATAATCTAATATAAATATTTGCTTTAAATCATATTTAACATCACGGAATCATTGCTAATTTGAGAAGTATAGACAGACCCAGTCATGTTTCTGATAAGCCTATTATGTCGTAAGATTCATTCGTGAGAAAATCTAAAAACACATCAAATTCCGTATTGTAGGAACAGGAACGCACAGTGTGCGAAGGAAAATAAATTATCTCTAGACATAAGAAAATAAAAAAATACGCCTCAGGTCGCTCCATTAAAGCTAAAAATACATTGCGCAGCAGTATCTCGTAAAATATAAACAAAAAAAAATATTCATACGTACTTAAAGCAACTGATACTTAGCTTATACAAAAAAGTGTATTTATAATACCTCTACCTCCAAATAAAATAATTTGCCAATTGTGTATTTGTTATATATAAATAATGAATAAATAAAACACCAATGGAATGATGAATGTATAGTCTTATGGTAGTAATAAATTTGCAGTCGAAGAATAGACTAAATTAGTTTAAATAAACCTTCTTTTGCTTCTGTTCCCACGTAATAATTTTCCCACCTATGGACCAAACATTTTGAGAACCATATCTCTTTTTTGTAGATACCAGAAGATCATGTAAATTGTAAATTAGATATTTTTAGAGCTTCTAACAAATTCCAGTGAAATAGTTCTGGAGTTAGATGACAATTTACCAATGCAGCAAATGTTATCAAAATCGCCAGGGCAATAGACAATCCCAACGTATTTCTTAAAAGGATTTCCCACAGTCTAGTTCAAATTTTCGTTACCTTTCTCGCCAATTCCAATAATTCTCAATAAATTATTTTTTAAATTCTGGGCTATGATATCACACTGGGTCTTTATTAAATCAATATATTTTGATTTGGTCACAGTCGTGTCATGAGTCATCTAAATCTATTAAGATAGCTTTTCTACTTTACCATGTATCGATTTGGAACATACTTCGATCTTTATTTGATCTGGTACGCGGCATTTCTTGTTGATGTTGATGGGATAATCAATCAATAATAATCAATGGGCAACAATGAACGCCTGTTACTTTAAACTTTTAAATTTTATTATTTTCAGTAAAAGGTAGCACATTTAAAAAACCACTCACTTATATTTGTAATATTTTAAACCGGGTTTTTCCGCTGATTTACTGGAGCACCACAAACATGTGTTTACTCAACGAGCATTGCACTTTTGAATATTATTTCACTATAATCCTCGTAAAACAAAATGTAAAAACATAAATCGAACAGCGCAAAAGATTAGATCGCAACTTCAAATCAAACAAAATTCTTTCAGTCGGTTTTGATTTAAGTTTAAATCGGATTTTTTTTCTATGCTAAAAAAAGAAAGCCATAACCCAAAGACCCAGAGCCAAAAACGGTTTTGATATATCGCTTTTTCTGGCATTCTTTAATACAAACAATTTTCCATCTCATTTTACATACTTTCCACTTCTGCGAGGAAAAGAATGGATGGGATATATCAAAACTCACTCAGCTTGGAGAAATGGCAAATAAACAGAAATATAAAACACCGTTTTTTGAGTTTAGATAAATGTATTATTTTATTAAGGTGTGTACTATAAAAAATATAGTATTAGAAACTAGGTAATATTAAGTGCATGTTCTAATATTTAGGTCAAATGTTATTACAAACAGATTACATAAAATCAAAAATATCTAAAATCCTTAGCCATGTAGAAGCGACCTAATGTAACCAAACCCTCTCCCTTCGATATTAAGAAACGAACAGGAAATTATCGACTGATCCGTATGAAAATTTAATTGATACAACGGATTTTGCGGTTTCAGAAATTTTAGGGGCCTTGCTGATTTAATTACACTAGGCCATGAGAATTTCTTCCTAGTCACTTATGGTTCTTGAATAAAATATCTTCAGTATGCCATTATTATTTTCTCGGTACCTATTTCTAATAAGCGCTCTCTGATCTGAATATAAAAATCACCTGACTCAAACACTTCCGAGTAGTTATATATTTTATAAATCCTGTTCTGTATTGGTCTCCATTATTTTTACTTAGGCCTATGGCTATAACTCATCAATGCACATATTGAATTATATAGGAATTACTGTAATCGAGATTTGTTTTGAGAAACAATATAAAGTTTTTCATCGATTTAGTGGTCTAGAGCACTGGAAATATTTTACTAGAAAAAAGGCATAAAGTTTCAATCAAGAACTCGATAGTTATCGAATTATTGATAACATCGAGGTATCGATAGGCTCGAAAACTAAATTACCAAACTCATTTAAATATCTATAAAAACCTTCTTCTTCTAGTACCACAAGAATGCAATTTGTTTCGTAATAATTTTAAAATTAGTAACGTAACCAGGGGATTGTCCTCCATGACCTTAATTGAGTAAACTATTCTCAAATAATATTTTAAAAATGTTTGAGATTGTTTAGACAGCTGTAATTTTATGAATTCCACTTCCACTTCTATAACTACCTTCACGGATAATCGATACTACTCATGCGAACCTTGATTATCTCCCACCTTTTGTATTTGTGAGAAATCAGTACCCTAGATGAGTAGGAAATATCTACATTCTCACACTAGACGGTAAATCTCTCCTCAGAATTATGGGGGAGGCAAAAACGTAATAACCCTGATAACCAGGAAATGCAAGAAACCAGTAACATATATATATATATATATATATATATATATATATATATATATATATATATATATATATATATATATATATATATATATATATATATATATATATATATATATATATATATATATATATATATATATATATATATATATATATATATATATATATATATATATATATATATATATATATATATATATATATATATATAGCCACTTGCTTAAACACCGTTTTTTGAGTTTAGATAAATGTATTATTTTATTAAGGTGTGTACTATAAAAAATATAGTATTAGAAACTAGGTAATATTAAGTGCATGTTCTAATATTTAGGTCAAATGTTATTACAAACAGATTACATAAAATCAAAAATATCTAAAATCCTTAGCCATGTAGAAGCGACCTAATGTAACCAAACCCTCTCCCTTCGATATTAAGAAACGAACAGGAAATTATCGACTGATCCGTATGAAAATTTAATTGATACAACGGATTTTGCGGTTTCAGAAATTTTAGGGGCCTTGCTGATTTAATTACACTAGGCCATAAGAATTTCTTCCTAGTCACTTATGGTTCTTGAATAAAATATCTTCAGTATGCCATTATTATTTTCTCGGTACCTATTTCTAATAAGCGCTCTCTGATCTGAATATAAAAATCACCTGACTCAAACACTTCCGAGTAGTTATATATTTTATAAATCCTGTTCTGTATTGGTCTCCATTATTTTTACTTAGGCCTATGGCTATAACTCATCAATGCACATATTGAATTATATAAGAATTACTGTAATCGAGATTTGTTTTGAGAAACAATATAAAGTTTTTCATCGATTTAGTGGTCTAGAGCACTGGAAATATTTTACTAGAAAAAAGGCATAAAGTTTCAATCAAGAACTCGATAGTTATCGAATTATTGATAACATCGAGGTATCGATAGGCTCGAAAACTAAATTACCAAACTCATTTAAATATCTATAAAAACCTTCTTCTTCTAGTACCACAAGAATGCAATTTGTTTCGTAATAATTTTAAAATTAGTAACGTAACCAGGGGATTGTCCTCCATGACCTTAATTGAGTAAACTATTCTCAAATAATATTTTAAAAATGTTTGAGATTGTTTAGACAGCTGTAATTTTATGAATTCCACTTCCACTTCTATAACTACCTTCACGGATAATCGATACTACTCATGCGAACCTTGATTATCTCCCACCTTTTGTATTTGTGAGAAATCAGTACCCTAGATGAGTAGGAAATATCTACATTCTCACACTAGACGGTAAATCTCTCCTCAGAATTATGGGGGAGGCAAAAACGTAATAACCCTGATAACCAGGAAATGCAAGAAACCAGTAATATATATATATATATATATATATATATATATATATATATATATATATATATGTATGTATATATATATGTATATATATATATATATATATATATATATATATATATATATATATATATATATATATATATATATATATATATATATATATATATATATATATATATATATATATATATATATATATGTATAGCCACTTGCAATGCAAGAACTGTATCATGAGAGGAAAAAAAACTGAAATGAAAAACGAAATGGCAAAAATCAGATGGTACATAATTGGCTTAAGGGAAATAAGACAATATGGTGAGAGCCTAAAAACACTAAAAAATGGTCATCTGTTTTATCAAATCGGTCATGAAATAGAAACTATTGGCCGAGTGGGCTTCTTTGTAATTAGAAAACACACATCCAATGTTATTTTTATCTAAGGCATTTCTTCAAAAGTAGTTTATTTAACACTGAAACTCAGTCATAAAAATTATTCAAATATATGCGCCCACAACCCAACATAAAGATGAAGAAATAAAAGACGTTATGAAGACTTTGTTAGGACACTAAACGACACCATAACTCAATATACAATGGATATTACAATGCAGAGCTTGGGACAAGGATAGAGAATACGGAAACAGCACTAGGAAGTTTTGGCACGCCAGGGAGAAACGAACGAGGTGAAACATTACTAGGATTATTACTCCAGAAGGTGGAACCAGAAATGAAATTGACTACATATTTAGCGAAAAAAAAAACATGTATTCATGGATTTCGTAGTAATAAACAAATTCGCCCCAAGAAACGACCATAAAATAGTGCAAGCTATGACCGAGTTACACCTTGGTAAAAAGAGATAGAACGAAAAATAGAAAACCATGGATAAATCTCAAGGATATCAAGCATATATCAGCAAGAGCCTTGTTAACAACAGTCTAGGCAAACAAAATATAGATAAAATCAACAAAAAAATAGTGGAAGCTGTGAAGAAAAAAGTCAACAAAACCACTGCCCACAAAGAAAAAAAGATGAAAGGGTAGTTTCGAAACAACATTGAAAAATTAAGAGAATTAAAAAGAAACGAATTAAAAGACATAAATAGTGAAATATCCAAAAGCCATCAGGAACATCTGAGAAAATTGAGACTCGAAGCAATACAGAAAACTATCGAATCACATAAACGCGTGACGGTACTGACAAGAGAGCTAAATAATAGAAAATGTAAAATTTATTAATTAAAAACTAGAACATCTATACATAAAAGTGTTTGAAATTGTTACTGTATTGAATTGAATTCTATACGGAACTATATACATCATGAAGATCAAACACCTAGTAAAGAAGGGGTTAAGAAAGAAATCGTCAATAAAGACTCTGAGTCAATACCAGATATCACAGTGAATGAAGCAATATACGGTTTGCCGCAGAAGAGAAAAATAAAATAATAAAAATAGGAACAATAAAGCTAAACTTTTTCAAGCCAAGAGAGCAGGCTGGTTCCCGCTTTGGAACAAACGATTACGTAGCAACTGTCAGGCTGTTAATAAAAAAGTATTTTGAATACAATAGACTCTGGTATTGACGTTCGTTGATTTTCATAGAGCTTTTGGTACAATTGAATTGGGCAATATCTTAGAAAATGCCAACAAATGCCGTATTAACTACAGATATAGTTTCAATAACTGAATATCGGTCTCAAGACGATCAGTCCCAAATGGCAAATATGCTACAAGAACTAGATACAGCCTGTGGGAAAGACGGCTTAAAAATAAATGTTGGCGAAACAAGATATGTATGTGACAAAATTTGTAACTTCTAACAATATAAAAATCCGAAATAAGGAAATGTAGATAGTCATAAAATACAAATATCTTGACCATGAAATCAAGATTAACAGAGATAACCAGCATGTCAAATGAAGAGAAAAAAATTATTTATCTTAGGCAACACACAGGGCTTTGAGGGGCGTGTTCCGGAACGATATTCCCATTAGTCTGAGGAGAGAAAATATTCAAAACTTTTAAACCTCGATTAATGCTTTAAATGTACTCAGATACCTAGCTATGACGAATATTTGTAGCAAGGTTCGGCATTATTATGGCATGTTCACTTTCTATTTGATATTGCTGATCTTTTTCAACCAGTAAAACCTCTAACCTGAGGGGATAAATATTTAGGTAAATATGTAATAATATTATGAATGCTCATCATTGTAATTGAGTCTAATCGAAATTTGTTTTCAGTCAACAATCAATGGCACGATAGTTACGGAAACATTCAAGGGGTTATCCTAGCAAAGAATATTGATTTTTACCTTGCAATTTTTCCTCAAGATAATTAATTAATTAGTTATTATATATAAAGTACAATTGAATCTGTTTCTGAGCAAAAATTATCTGTTATTATCGATCATTTAGATTCTCATAAATCATAATTCGTTTAAGCTGATGTGAACTGAGTCCAGGTTATTTAACAAATATTTATTCCTATAACAAAATCTCGTTTTAAGTTACTGAAGAAATGTAATTTAGAAGTCAACCAGTACTTTATAGTTATATTACCACAGTTAATCTCTTCTAGATATTTTTTGTGCATTATTTGATGTGATCCACAATAGCACAATCTACTCACTTTCTTGCTGATACCCATTTGTTAATTAAGCAGTTTTGAGTGGTATAGCCAAGATCATTAAACGAGTTTTTGAGGTTTCCTATCTTTATGATAAATAACCTTCCACAATAAGTATTCTTTTTATCTAGAACCAATCTTCGCTCAAGCGCTGAGTTGCTTTAAATACTACAGTTTTCTTTGGAGTAGACCTCCTTAAAACCTTAGATAAACATAGAACAGGGTAACGTTCCTGTAGTTTCTAATAAGACAATACTCAACGTTACTCCAAAGCCTTTTTTTTACTTTTTTTTCTCTTTTTTAATTGAGACGCAGCATATGCCTCATGTTACTATTGGCATTTTCCATTCCCTATAACGTGGTTCCATATAACATGTTAAATGATCAGACATAAATACTTTATAATTTCCTTTTCTGGTAAACCCTCGGCTTGCATCTACTTTACTGCTTAATATCTCAACAGAAAATCTCAGTTAATTATATATTTCAAAACCAGGCTCTCCTCCAACCACAGGAAATATACCTTAAAGAGTCCGGCATTTAATAAAATTTCGGGGTATCTTCGTTTCTGGTTATTGGCTTAACCAGTGCTGTAGATCAGAAAAAAAATATAATTTCTTTTAATATTAAAATTGTATTATGGATCATTATTTCCAATTTTATACTTTTTGCAATAAAAGAACAATTGTTATTATTTTGTAGCATTCTTAGCTTATCGTCCTAAACCTTAAATTAAAAGGTAAAAGTAAACGCAGGAAATGCAACTTTATTAACGATCTGGTTTTGACTTGGCAGGAACTCCCAATCTCCGTTCCATGGCCAACTTATCTCGTTCGTTCTAGGCTGCTAGGTCCGCAGGATAAGAAGGGCGGTGTTCGAAAGCAACTTCCTTACTTATTTGGGGGAGCGTGTTTATCCAACAAAGTACGAAGACGTTGGATTATTGTAAGAGATTTCGCGAAAAAAATATACTTTTTTAGTACAGTATTTGTAATTTCCCAATATTTTATTCACGAGTAATTCGGTAGCAACTACAAATAAATAAATTATTTGCTTTAAATTTTTTTCTGTCGTAGGGGCCATATGGTGAGCCAAAAGACAGTTAAAATGCTTTATGTCTTAGTTGTTGCAAGACAGAAAAAAATGTTGAATCCAAAGTAGCTGATAGAATTTTTGTGAAGAATTGAAATTTGTTTTCGAAAAAAATCAATTAAACGTCAAATAAAAAATCTAACAATAATAAAAATAATAATAATATTAACAATCGTCTTTTATTATTTGATTACCACTATATGCAAATAGTGTCCTTGAAAAAGTTCACATCATATGGTTTTTTTTTATTAGGCCACTTTTTCAAAATTTAGCATAGGCAATAACTTTTGCTTCATTAGGTATGAAAGGGGCTTATTCGAGAATAGTCATATGACTTGTGTTACCTGTCAGAATTGACATTTATTAATACAAATCGCAAAAAAGAGACTTATTTGCTTAAATATAGAAAAGGGTTAAGAAAACTTGTTTATATTTTGGTTTTACATAAGTATACTGAATTTTGATCGGAAATTCCAATTTGTAATTGTGACATCTGTTTACTGTCAAAAAATGGAATTTAAGTAATCTATACCTCAGATTCCTAAAATAACACCAACTTTGCATCAGGCTTATACTTTTCAGAAAGAAATTATATAATAATAATATAAATAATATACTGATGGGGTTACTTAAATAAAATATATTTTTCAAGTTAGAAAATGATTATTTTTTTAAAATGTATTGCCAATGCTAAATTTTGAAAAAACCTGTATAACTTAAATGTAAATGAAATTATATAATAAAATTCTAGATGTAATAAAAATGATAAAACAATCAAATTTAGTAATATATAGGCCATTACATTTAAAATAAGAAAAGTGTTTATAGTTTTCTCATATATCTCTTTTATTTGACGTCAATTGTTTTTTCGAAAATATTTTTTTATTATTCATAAAAATCCCAGTTACTTTCATATTTCATTAACGGAGATATGAAACATTTTACTCTCTTTTGGATGACTTTGTACTTATTCGTGAAAAAATATAGCATTTTCTTGTTTATTAAATTTTTATTTCTTTTTATTTCAAACTTATAAAAGGTTAAATAGTTGTTAACGATTAGTTAGTTGTTGAGCAATTGCATCGGCGTGACGCCGACATCGGCTATTTAATTGACGTAGACATTCATTCTATAAGAAAAAAAATCATTATTTTCAATTAAAATTACGTATACTTAAACTATACAAATATTATGAGTATATAAGTATTATTTAAAAATTATGTAGAATTCGAAATGTTGTGAAAATGTGTACATAAACGTTTATAATTAAATACCAACTAAAATATATTTCAATTTTAAACAAATTGTGTTCGTTTTAATAATTCGAAACAATATGCTTAAAAGAGAATAGTAATATATTTTTGCCAAAGAAGACCTAACTACAAATCTAATGCTCCGAAATATTTTTGCTAAAATTAGAACTAAAAAGGACTTTGTAATGAGTAAAGCAATTGAAATTAACGAATTATACTTTAAAGCCTATCCTAATAACTCGACCAATGACTTAGAGTGTAATAGTGACTAGGTTTTAGAACTATTCACATAATTTTGAAAAAGCATAAATGCATACCATACAAGTGCAGACCCACACCACCAAATGACTAAGGGAGATGGAATTTTGTGAATTATTTATCAATGAAGTTACAAATAGTCGAAACTCTGTCAGGTAATTTTATGGGTCGATGAGGCCAATTTCTCCAATAGTCACATTGTTAATAGAAAAAACAAATGCTATTGGAACAGGAAAAATCAATAGCTTAACAACCCTTGTAACCGCCAATAATACTTCAGAGTTAATATGTGGGGAAGCTTGATCGCCTCAAGAATTGTGGTTCCTATCTTTTATCAATGAACACAAACAGATGTACGAGACATTCAAATGTTGACAGCCATAAGAGAACAGTTTTTAGATGACCTTAATTTAATTGGATGACAAATGATCTTTCAACCGGAATCATCCTGCATCAGCACCAGGCCATAATGTTCAACCAGTTAATAATTTATTACAAGACTTTTTGGTAATAGATACTTTGCAATGAATAAGTCTGTCTGATGACCTCCTTGCTCTTCAAACTTAGTCCCTTTTGGATTTTTTCTTCTTTGAATATGTAGAAACTGTAGTGCACAAACGGCGGTTTGCAAATAACGAAGAACTCCAACAAAGTTCAGTAATAATATTAGTACAACCTTTTTGAATGCCACTAGGCGCGTTTACAAGCATCTTGCAAAATGCATGGGTCAAAAAAGAGATATTTTACAGCATCTGCTTTAAGGTTTGTTACTTGTTTCTTGTTTAAAGTGTTATTTTTCATTGAAATCAAATAATAAAATCAGCAAAAGCCTCCCTATTTTTTTACGTTAGGATAAAGGCATTAGTTAAAAATGTAATTTTCTATCAACTGGGAGTATTGTATATATTGTGTTTTTTTTTTAGAATACAGCTGTTTTACTTTTTCGTAGCTACATTAATAAAAAAATTCTCTATATGGTTAATTAGAAGAGAGGTCATGAGATGTTTTTTTTATTTCTGGTGGTAGCTGTTGTAAATGTATCGGTAAAATATAATTTTGTTTCTTAATTTCTACAGCTATATAGACATTTGCATAGAATGGTCTATAAAGTGATGCAACTTACAGAAGCACAAAAAGAGAATAGTGTCAGTCATTTTCAATACTATCTATAATAAATTGCCCAGTGTGCCAGTCTGCAGCTTATACGTCGATATTTTATAACCGATTTCTGTATATCCATATACACGAAAAACGAGAATATCGAGTACGTTCAGAATAACTGTCGAGGAATAAATTGAACATAACGGAAATCCAGCAGATGTGTTTTGCGATCATACTTTTAAGGCGCAGTTAAAATACATATACAAACGAAACAATTTTCAGAAAATAATTTGATCCTTCAAGATATACGGTGTTCTTTAAGGGATATTCACTATAAAGGACTAGCGATATCCTGGAGCAGATTCGTTTAAGGAATATCTGTTTGTGTTCCGCAAGGGAAGAGGGAGCGTTTTAACAATAATATGCATACTCAGTTCTATGTATGTGCAGGGTTTTTGCCAGTCAAAGATCTACTAACAAAATAGATAAACTTATTCCTTTCAATTTCTCTTTTGTGCACTTAAATACTTCACTTTCTGAAACAAATATTTATTTTGCACTAGCATACTCACATTTTAATAAACTCATGAATATAATATATATATATATATATATATATATATATATATATAAATATAAACTAATATGTTTAGAAAAATTATAATTTCCTTCCGCATGCAACTATCAAAAGAATCCTTTTTCATTAAAAAAAACTTCGCATTCAGTTAACTTGTTAAATGACTTTCCAGTAACCCCCTCTTCAAACTGGGAAGCTGATCTTACTGCACCTAATACTTCCTTTTTACTAGGTTTTTCGATTACTTCTTTATCATCGCGACGTTTTTTTTCATGCTCATCTTGGTCCTGATTAAACGCTTACTGGATAATGTCTTCTTCAGTTGGAAAATCACATTTCTGAAGGCTATCGTCCACAGATGGGTAGTATGTTACCTTTACATCTTCTCCAAACCTTTCTTTTGTATTAGCTCATCTTACTTTTCAATTCACTTAAAACATTATCCCCATCTTACCAGTTTCTTATGGTGAAAGACAAAACATCATTTTTCTACAAGATGTGTTTGCGATAATGCAATTTGACTTTTTATTACATTTTTATTCGTAGTCTTACATTAGAGTGTTTTATTTGTATCGCTTTTGAATGTGCTGTGACAAGAGATTAAATACCTTGGCAGTGTTTTGCTGTTGTAAATGTTATTTACAACATGGCAATATGGCATTTATTTACTAGTGGCAAGGAATTTATTTATTATTTGAAAATTTGCGGAATATTTTTCAGCGAGAACTATGCTTTAATAAATAACCTAGAAATTATGGTATTACTTTATGTATTCATTTTCCATGCTTTCATTTTGTGAGATACTGCTTTTATAATGAAACTCGTGCATTTTCATCGTAGGCAAATTTGTGTTAAAAACAATATTAAATGCAAAGTTACCGTCTTTCGTATGAATAGCTTTAATGTTTACGCTCTAAGGAACAAGAAATTATTTAATATAGAGAGCTAACATAAAATCTTGAAAAACATGTCATGTATTTCTGTTTCTATTTTTGAACTTTAATTATGTTCTTTTTCAAGAGAAACTATATTATAAAGCAAGCGACTTAGACATTATTTCTTTTGTTAAATATACTTGGACAAAGGGCATTAGTCTACATTATTTTTACACGAATTCAGGGCTCTAAACAAGATACAGTGAGCTCCCAGAATTATTGATGGTGAATAAAAGGCAGCCAAAAAAAAAAAATATATATATATATATATATATATATATATATATATATATATATATATATATATATATATATATATATATATATATATTATATAAATATATTATATAATACATATATATATATATATATATATATATATATATATATTATATATATCATAATATATAATTTAATTTTAATATTACAGCTTTCGCATGGATATGACAGAAGTAAATATATATACAGTTGCGGGAATTAATATCTGGACACTAATTTAACATTTTATGTCATGTCAAGCTTTTGATTAATTGTTATTTAAATTTAGTTTGGGGTTTAAGGCATATCGAAAGGTACAAGTTTTAAATGAGATTGAGATATTTTTATGTAATATAGCTAGATACTTGAAAATCTGGAGTAAAACAGGAATTGTCACCGAATAATAAGACTTACCGAAAAAATAAAAATAATTTTTTATTTGGAAATTTTATATTTAGAATTATTAAGTTATAGTTGTTAAAGGGAAAGTATATTTACAAGATGACATAGTACTAAATGGGGTACATTAGCTTTCAATATTACAAAAAACATAATGTCAAAACTTTTTAGATTAAGTACAATTTGGAATTGGCCTAATAAAATGAACGACCATTGGGGTTCATCGCGAATATTAATTCAATCAAAAGTGGTCCTAAAAACAACATAAAATATACGTAACATAATATTTATAAATATTTAATATATATACCTACAAACGAACATACATATATACATAATTCTTATTAAATTAATAATAAAAAAAATTCATTAATTTGAAGAATAGAAAACAAACTTCATTAGGGGTTATTATAAAATAACCTGCTTGAAAGTTTTAAATATTCTAAAGGAAAACTGTACAACTAATCAACTGATCCTCTTACCTTTAAAGGTATTAAAGACTTCAAAACTATTTCTAAACTTTGTCTTTATCCAATTAAAGGTCTTTAATCCCATCGTATTCGGCATCTAGAAACGTTCACCCTGATTAATTTAAATTTATTACATTAAAAAACCTGCACAGAGTGGAAAGTTTTTCACGAAAATCATGCTAAGTAAGACAGATTTAAGGAAAACTTTAAATTCCTAAAGAACTTCCTGACTGGCTTCGAAACTTTTATGTTATGACAAATAGTTTAGTTTTATTAAATTAAAACGAAGCTTGATGGAATAGAGCATTACTCTCACTCTAATGAATAATTTTATCAGTTAAAACGATGCAAAAAAAATTAATTTTTGACAAATTAATTAAAATCTTGATTGATGGGATCAGAAAACTAAGATAATAGTTTTTGATTTGTTGTAAACGACATATTAAATTATTATTTTAAATGAAAATTTTTGGTTGGTGAAAAATAATATTAGTTGATTCTTTTTATTAAATTAAGAAATAGTGTCCTGTATTTAATTCATATATGTTCAGGATAGGTTAAAAATACAGGAATAAGTAGTTGTTCAGGGCTAAAGAAAAGTAAGACAAAAGAAATATCTCTAGAATAGGATTCTTAACGTTATATTAATCTCATTTTTATGGGGGTTCGATAGTTAAGGTTACAAGAGTCTTGCGGTAATAGTATATTTATACACTGTGGGCAACATTTACACCAGTTTTTACTTTCTAGGGGTTTCATGTTGGTTTATCGGTGGTCAGAAGTAAAACTAGAAAGGCCAGTCAATAATCCAAGTACTTCTGAAAATCCGTATAGTTTCCAAATTCTGTTCCGAGGAGACTTTTTCCTAACATGTAACATTCTTTGCCTTAAAAGCCTAACTTTTTTTTTAATTTAGTCCACCTGTTTTGCAGTTCTTGACAAAGCCATGAAATGAAAATACATGCTTACCTTGTAAGCTGACAGTGTACAGTCTGAGTTCCTATTCGAAGTCGCAAGTTTTTCCTGGCCATTGCCAGATAGACTATTCTCGCGAACTTGTAAGAACCTCTCTAGCTTTGCAGCCACTGGTTCAAAATTCACTTTGAGTATTTTGTTTAATGTTTCCCAATTATTACAACGGATAAAAATATTTAGTCGCTGAGATTCTGGCCAAAATGTTAACTTCTTTGTTTTCTCTGCACTGCAAGTTCCCTCAACCCACCAAATAGACTCAGCTTAGGACTAGACATCTATTAAAGCTTTACATTTCTATACTTGTTGCTTTTCTAAGGAATGACTCGCCGCAGTAAATTTCTACTAGTCCACACAGGCGCCATCAAGCGGAAGCTTGAAAGGTTAAAAACGTTAAAACTTATAAAAAATTTGCTTACTTTCAGACATAAGCCGTCGCACAATGGTTTAAGGTTCAAGGGCAGACTTTACAAGACATTGGCTTTCTAATTGTTAAGTATTGAAAGTGTAGTTTTCAGATAAGGATGTATTTAGAAGGAAGTGTTAGCCGAATGCGGATATCCTTCGAGTTTGAAAACGATAATTTTGGCACGACTATGTACACTATTTTTCCTACGACCACTCAAAATTTTCAGTTGAATTATTATAATTTTTATTTTGTATATTTCAGCACTAGTTTTGAAACAATATTTTCATTGTTTGTCACCCATTACGTCAGCTGTAACATTGACACAAGAATGTAGTGTTGAAAAGCATTTTTCAACACATATTGAATTTTTTGTTAATATGCGTGATATATGGCACTTTCTTGTCCAGTTAAGCGTGTGTTTTTGTCAATTTCGTAACTGTTTATACTGGATGACCCGGAAAAACGTGGCTGCTATATATATTTTTTTATTAAATAAAACACTGTATTATTTCATTTTTGAATTCTCCCTAAAATCTAGACATCTTTTATTATAAGTATATAACTAAATTTATATATTTTCGAATTAGTTCCTCACAAATAAAAATACACTTTTTTTAGACTTCGACAGACTAGTGAATCCGAATAGAACATCTGGTTTGAGACAAACATGACATAGGTTCTTGTTTTACTTTTCCATTATGTACCCGAATTTGGTAACTTCCAGTCTAATCGCGTTTTTTTATATTATTAAACAAAAATTGTTAATAACTTGGATGTATCTAAATGTTGCATGAAGCTTAAGTTCACTGTTTTCAGTAATGTCCAATAAACTTTTTCTACATTAGATCTTTAAAAAATCTAAAGTAAATGTAGGAGTAATGTTTTCTTTATAATTTGCAAATAAAAATTACATTAAGTTGAAAATGGAGAAAGTTCTGAAAGTAAAAAAAAAATTAAATAAAGTATCTAGCCATAAATGATAATCATTCTCGAAATGGACAATAGTGCAATTGCTTTTAATATATCCTTTTTTCAGTCTCTGGCTATAAGTTCAGGAAGCTTCTTTTAATTTACTTGACGCACTTGACAAATGCACTGCAAGCTTTTCCTCAACTATCGTAAAGGTTAATAAAATCGCCAAAATCAATTTTCTTTTCGAGAAGAAAATTACAAAAATCTCGATTTTGAGATTCTATTTTCACTTCTAATTTGACACGTTAATATTTATAAAGAAACGACACAATACAAATTTACTTGAATTGCAGTACTGATTTAAGCGTCACGAACTTTTATTAAAACCGACAATATACGATTTCAAAGGGTCATAAGTAGAAACAGTAATTTTTTGGAGGAATCGAGGGGGATCGTTTTTTTTTTGTTTAATTATTGTATTATATTAAATGCGTACTCTTCTAAAATACGGGCCAGCTCTTAAATAATGTAAAAATATGTTTGTTATTAGTATTATAATTGGTCTTTACAAATATCCATAAACTGTTTCCAAACACTCAGTATAGACTTTTAATATTATCCGAAATCAAGTTTTGAACTTCATGTCCAATAACATCTTTTACACATATCACATTTTAATAACACTGCTTGGTTAACACATCAATCAATTGCATTGACATAACAAATAACCTTCATGGTAATTATTTGTTTAAATTTCTATAAGTTGAATTTTTTTAATTTGTCATTATTTTTAATTTTAATTAAGAATTTTTAGAAAATTCGAAACTAATATTATAATTACAAGTACAAATTTCTCTTTTTTACAAAATAGAAGTCAGTTTTTGGTACAATCTATTATGGATATGTTGGTACAATCCCAATTGTAAGACTAAGAAGCCCTTAAAGAGGAAAGCTCTTATCGTCCTGTCGGCACGAGCTAAAAGTGGCCAAGGCTTCATTGGTACGCCTTCGGTGTAGCGTTCCTTGGGTAGGATGGTCTCCTTCATTAGAAGGATGAGCTCTATGTGGGAGTCGAGTGAGGTAGGTGAAACTGGGGTTAGCAAAAAAGGCCTTTTAGGTCTAGTTGCTGGGATTGTCCTCCCCCATGAAGCATGACAGTGCGATTAAAACCAGGTTAGGCGCGTCAATTCGAAAGCATCATCGTTAAAGCCATATCACAAAAGAGCGTAACTCATTTGATTATTACCCTTATTTGAAATATTCTAGAAATAACCCCATTAATAAAAAACTACCATATAAATGGGCATTTATGAAGTAACCTAGCTGCTAGATGGTACCAGTAGAATGTTACTGTTAGTCGTCTTTTGTAGCTTCCAGTTGCCACTGAAAATACCACATATGAAATATCCGAAAAAAAATTATGAAAAAATTTGAGATAATTAACACTTGTTTCTTTAAATATTATTAGAAAGGACATTTAAAATAAATATAAAAAGGATAATTTATTGTCATTTAGTCTTATGGCACGAATTCGTGACCTTTAAGCTTTCATTGAAATACGGCCCAAAGTTAAATTTTTTCCCATAAATTACTTTTTAATGCCCTTTCAGAAGCTCGCTCTCATTTCGGCTAAAGGCCTTTTAGTAAACGTAAATGAGTTTTTCACCCTTTTCAGTGTCCGGCCCTTCGTCAAGTAAGAAGTTACAAATTTGATCTGGCTTGTTCGTTATAAACCGATTTTTATTACTCGCTGCTAATTATTTGTTTAAAAAGTGTAAAAATATATCAATCTACTGATAATCATCATGACTGTTTTATTTTAAGTGTTCTTTTTTATAATAATAGTATTAAAAGTTCGTTACATATAAAGCTAATTCTTAATAGTCTAAACAAATAGAGTGCATACATTCTTCCAAAATTAACCAATATTTCACATTTGTTTGTTGTAACATAATTTGTAGTTGAAAAATGTATATTTAAATTGAAAATGTGGATATGTTATTAATATTTGGGAATGCCATAGAAATTTCAAGAAATGTAACTGAGTTGTGTGCTCATATTCAAGCCGGCGATATCCAAGTCATTAGTAGATACTTTCTGTATCTTGAGAATCGTTTTAGGCAAGAAGAAAATTGAGTGGCGGAAGAGGCATTTATTATAAATGAAAAGAAGGAGATTAAAGTTCTTGTTATGGTTGAAGTAGACAAAACTGTTTCTTTAAGAAAAATTGGTCAGGAATTTTAGATAAGTCAAGAATCAGCAAGAAAAATACTCAAAGCACGGATATCGATTATTTAAATATTAGTTGCACCAACATTTGTATGGTGGCGATGGTGACAGATGGGAAGTGGATTGATTATTCCAACATCATATATCCGACCCACATTATATCAGCTTTATACTCTTTTCCGAAGAATCAAGATTTACGAACAATGGTATGTCAAAGTATTTTGTTAAACATACCTAAGGTAATTTCAAACATATTTTTGGAGTGAATATTTGGGTTAGTATCGTTGGAAACAGAATAATTGGAACAGTATTGTTTCAAGGGTAATTAACAGAGAATACACACTAAGGCTCTCTACAAAATGAAATCAACGACCATTTTAATAACCTACCTTTCGCAGTTTTACAGCGAATTTTCTTTCAATAAGATGGAAAAAATGTTTACAATACCAGAGAAATTCTTAATTATTTAGCCGAGCATTTTGATAATAAAGTTATTGCAACCAGTTGTCAAGTACAGTGGCCTGCCCGCTCACTCTACCTCACTTTACTTGGTTTCTTTAAATGAAACAACCTCAGACACTTTTCAATTCAAGTATTTCAAAGTATGTGTTGAGAAAATAATAAGTAGAGCTGAGAGCATTTTGAACATTTACCAGAGTGAATTTTTTAATAAATTCGGAATTTAAAAAAGTGTTTAGTGCATCATTAAAGTTATAGTTATTTTTTGTAAAATCGACTGCGGTTGAGAAAAACTTTTTCGCAATAATGGAGTTTAGATCAACTTGATCAATCAAAGTTTTTGGCAAAGTGCTATATGATCAATTTCAATTTCGTAATTATTTATGATCAGCTAGTTAATCTTCTTAAGCGTAGCGAACAAGATTAACAGGATATTTAATAATCCAGCAAAATAGCCTGTATTCAGACAGGCGAAGATACATCAGAAAACATTTCTATCAAAAAGGAAGTCAGACAAGGCTATTAATTAGAAGTGAACCGCGAAGCATTTTCTGACTTTTCAGCGATGTCGCAATAAACCAATAGAAATAAACACCAGAATTATAATGGGTACGATATATTTTTCAGAATGAAGCAGTTCTACTGAAACCGTAGCCTAAACCTACAATTAAAACTAAGGATGGTGAAATGGTATGTCATCCAAGTCCTTCTGCATGGTTTGAAAGTATGAACGTTGTACAGAATTGTAATAAAAATAGTCGAGGCCTTCAAATGGTGAATTAAAAGAGTACTACGTATATCATTTGGACAAGACGAATCACAAATGATGCAGTTCTGAGAAGTGTGATCATTGAGAAGAAACTGCTTTATTGTTAAAATGTTTCAAAATAAAACGTTTAATATAGTTTAATATGAATTATATAAATCCTAATAGATGCAGTCTCTAAACTAATATATGAAGGCAAATGGCAACCATATAAAATATAAAAAAAGATTAAATATTTAGAAGATATCACATATAAATTTTGTTATCTTTAGGGATGATTCCTTACCAGTGAAGCTCCAAGTAGTTTGGTATTTTAATTTTCCTGTTAGCAAGGAGAAGTAAAGGTTATACATTTTACATGTAATAAAAAGAAGGATTTGCTACAAGGGAAATTTCGAATCAAGGCGAATTTTCCTTTTCTAGAGAGTATGTATAAAAAATATTGACATGATGTGATATCCAGATGTGCAATTAAATAATTTTTATATTAATGTAAGTTTTAATCGTCCACTATGTTTATTAAATTAATTCAACCGTATCATTCACCTTACAAAAAAATAACACCACGCTTCATAGAGCACGTCTTCACCCCAGCTTGCGACCCCATTTTTTTGAGCATTATTAGTTGTGCCCCAAAAGTTTTTGCTTCATCGCGTTCATAAACAATACGACCAGGTGGCGTTTTTTTGCGAGTCGCACGCGATCACATAAGGGTTGATGGCTTTAATATTAATTGACTTTCGGGTAAATGTAGCATATACAAGGGGTGTTTATACGCTGTTAAACAGTTAAAACATCATTTTCGGCAAAAACTAGCCCGAGCCAGCAGGTGTTGTGTTTTGTCATCGAGTTTGCGGAAATGTATATGAGTTATTGCTCAGCATGTACTCGGATCTTCCAGTAAAAAGAAATATGAACTAGTCAGAAAGTTTTGTTCAGGCAAAAAGCTGATATTTACGATTTTAATTAATTAAGTGTTATCAAAGCTTTGGCCACTCTGATCCGGCCGGAATCGATCAGTACTGGCTGGGACAGAAAATATTTTTCCCAAAGGAATAAGATACGTAACTTTAAAAAGTATGACACATGATCGGACGACATTGGTATTTGGAAAGTCGTTATCGAAATCACTTGAGCAGCTTTCTTATGGAATACTTCCGGATCTAGCCGGTCTTGTATATGTCAGCCGTACCGAGTGTTTACGAATTTCAAACTTCATCGTCCACCATTGGAGGATTTTAAAAAACCTCTCCTTTTTGCCAGGAAATGCAGGTACTCGTAATTAAAACTTTAGTTTATTGTTTAGATATCACAACAAACATGGATGACGATAAATTAATCCTGCTAGTGCAAGGTTACAAAGAATTATACGATATTAATATGTCAGTTAAGGACAAATATTATATGGGAGGAAATAGGAAATAAAATGGAATTTGCAGATATGTAACAGTTTCACTGTTTATTTACCGACTTAATAAAAACAACATTCAGTTTTCGCGTCACTGTACCTACTATTAATTTCGAGAAAACATAAGATGATAAAAAATAGAATGAATAAAATAGTTAAATTAGGTTTGATGACAATTTGAAATTGACTGCACACAAAGGAGAAGATTCTCAATGGGACTATATGTACGTTTTGATGTATTTATGCCGGTTACTAGCCAATTTAGGTGAAGTCTTTAAGGAATTTTGAGTGTAGTTCCGTGATAATGGCATAGCGAGCATTTTTCTGTGAGGTATTCTAAATATATTGGGTTACAAAATGCAATTTAACAAAAAGGTAATTGTGCACATTCTAAGGTACATTCTTCGATCTCCTCTGTACTTAACCTACATTCGAAAAGTTGTATTTTACTTCATATTTTCCGGTTTTAATAGCTAGCGTAATGGAACTTTTTTAGGCTCATTCTAAAATAGACAAAAATGTGTGACAGAAATTTACCAAATTCCTGAAATATTAAACCAACCATTTTTGAAAATGTTATCATACAAATTATAAAACTTCCTTTTAAAAGCAAGATTTTGAAAAATTGTAAAATTTGATTACATTAAATGTTACAATATTGTAGCTGCAAGCAGCATTTAAAGATTTTGCCATCATTGCCTTCATCAAGCAAGTACCAACATCATATCCTCGAGAGAACTGCTAGACTCCATTGATTAAAAAAATACTAACGGAAAGGTCTTTCCACGAATACAAGTTGCCATCGGTATCCGGAGATTTCACTACAGTGTGAACACATTGTTCTGAAGTCAATTCCAGCCAAGTCGATACCCACCGATTCCGACCGGATCAGTGTGGCCCAAGCTGAAAGATAAAAAATAATATCCAAAATAAATATGATAATAGAAATACGCAAATATTGATATTATTTTAAGTAATGCTTCTTTGTATACTAAATTTTGGTGTTTGTCGATTTTATCGATTTTCCGGTTAATCGATTAATCAGAAATAGACGATTATTTCCAGAATTCAGCACGGCCAGCGCCGCTGTCATAGGCGTCTTGTCCCGAAAGACAATTTATTGTGCCTAAACCATGTTGCCCCTTGATACAACAACTGCATTCGGATTATTTCCTTCTTATAGATTTTGACCAAACCCTTACAAGAGTTCATACGCCATATTTAATTTTCAAGTGGAAAAATTAAATATGACTGTCAGCAGTTTTTCCAAAAAAAAAATCGGAAAAATATCATTCAAGTTTGGCGAGGCTAAGTTAAAATGAGTATGAAGTAATTATAATTATGTTTTTAAGTTTGATTATTGTTCTCGTCGTTGTTTTAAAGATAAATATTTTATATTAAATAGTATCTATTGAGCTCAGAAAATAATTTTACCAAATATGCCGCGTGCATCTAATTTTTCCTATGGAAAAATTGGAATATTTATTTCTAACAAATTTGTTTAACAAATAGCATTTATTAAATTTGGTTTTTAAAACCGCTAACGCTCACACTCCAAATTATTTAGAATTGCGTTTTTCCGAAATTTTCCGGAAAAATTAGATTCTCTAGAGGT